>OZ012545.1:21791163-23041163 GCA_963935595.1 Schoenobius gigantellus
AAAAAATCGCACCTTTTAAAAATCTTGTTCAAAAATTCCTAAACCTTATTTAGAGGATAGTGTTGGGTATCATTAGAAAGGTAACAAAAAGGAGTGTCAAAAAACTTTAAATTTAAACTTTTGTTTAATTATAAAGATACAAAAAACATTAAATGAAAAAAATAATAAAAATCCTTAATTAAGTCCTAATTAACAATCGATGATTTACAAAAAAAAATGAACAAAAAGTGTCTTAAAATTAACTTAAAATCTAGTGTTAGTAAGAGTACGACACAACGAACCGGTCGTCTTCTTTCCGAAGTGCAGCGACGTCTACCGGACCCATGTCTCCGGATATAGCCACCGGTCTCTAAAAAGCGCTGGTATACTCTTCGAACCGAAAAACGGCTCAGATTCAGTTGCCGGGCGACATCACCCTGCCGCATCCCTGATTGCAGTAGTGCAACCACTTAAGCGGCCTCATCAGCTGTGGTATCCATCTTCCATGTGTTTTTTCTTTAGTAAAATGTACAGATGTGTCCTCTTCAACGGTTGAATAGCCAATGACCCACATTGACCCCGTGTTGTCCGTTTATACCCACAAAGGAAGCGCAACTAACGACTCTCCGGGTAGCAAAATTTGCAAGAAATTTTTGTGACACTATATTTGTTGCTTTAGGTTTTATTTGATAATGATAAGTAATGTTTTTTATTAAGTTCATTAAGTAACCTTTTAAATAAAATAATAATAAATGTGACTGCATCTGCATATCAAAAGTTAATGACATTTGAAAGTGATTTTCCTTAGAGGTGCGATTTTTTTGACGCCGAGTGTAGTTGACGCGCGGCCGCTACCATTTGGTATCGTTTCGTGTCGCAAGTACGAGCTTGTATGATTTGTGGGCGATGGCGTAGATGCTCGTTAATTTTCGATGTGTGTGTGTTTCTTTTATTGTAAGGTAATATTTTCATAGTGTGCGTATCTGTTTATTGAAGTCCTAGATTTTCGTAGTGTGCCATGCGCGTTTACGTCGCCTCCCGCGAAATGTGGCAGAAAAATGTATACTTACTGCGATTTGTTGCGTACCATCTCCCATAGGCTAAATGCTCTAAGCCAGTTTTATGTGGACATAATTTATATAAAATACAAATATGTTGAAATTAAAACAGTTTTATTTAATAGAAATAAGTATATAAAACACCCCATTTCTTATTATACAACATAAAAAAGCTACAATAAAACATTCATTTATTTCCAAATTTTGAACAGATACTACCTAATGCAAAATAAGGGTCAGCATATGGGAACATAAAAAAAGAAAATTCAATATTTAATCATTATCGTATGTCATGCATGTCCCACCTACTCCAACAAAACAATACATTCTACATAAGTAGTAACCTATCACAAACTTTTGGCCAAAAGTGGCATTCGATTACGGCTAAACATTTGGCCACAGACAGCGTTGCTTGGCGCAAGCCCATTGAAAAAATCAGGCGGCCACGAATAATATAAAGTATTTATCACATCACCTGAATGCTAACTGATCCTCGGCTTCTAGTGATAATCTTAATCTCTTGAAATTAAGATATACATTTCGAACTTCCGAAATTAAATATACCAAATTCCGGTAAAAAACAAAAGCCTTCAGTTGCGAAATTGACAACCCCACTTTAGGAAATTTTCCAAAATTTTTGTCATTGCACAATTTATTCATAAAAACGGTAAATAATTAGGTATCATCGTCAGTGTCGAGTCGAGAAGGTATTCAAACTTTAGTTCTTAAGTTGTAAAATTAAACCGATACCGGGTGTTGATCGGGAGGTCGGGGTTCGATTCCACATGAGGACAGACGTTTTTATGTTCGGTTTGGTTGGTGATGGAGCTTGTGAGCCCTAAGTTTGTCGCCATAATAACAACGTTAATAGCATTGTTGTTGGTAGTCCCTTTCTTCTCCGAATATCGATCGTCCGAAAATCATAATCCCGAAAACGCTTGCTATTATCATCACTTTCCATAATGTTCGGGTATACGAAATTATATATTACCTAATCGTCTTTAGTTCTAATGCTTTTGTGTCATAATATCGGGTGCTATAATAATAAGATATCCTAATTTTACTTGCTATAAAGTCACATGTCCTAAGTGTTATATTGTATAATATTGTTAGTCCGAATGATGGTTTATAATAATTTTGTTAGTCCTAAAACAAGTTTAAAAGTTTATTTATCTTGGTTATGTTATCAATATCATAAAGCTTAGACTTACTATCAATAATAACAAATTGAATTAAAATGTTGTCTTGTGAACCTTAACAACCGTTATGTTTTCAAATTCAGTGACAAAAATATATCGCTGTAAAAGCGACACCACGTAGTCTTGTCTGCCCTACTCCTAGAGCAGGGTTTCTTAAAGTGGGGTCCACGGACCCCTTAGGGGTCCGTAGCGTGTGTATCAGGGGTCCGCAGTGGGTCAGTCTGTATATTTACTAGGCAAGTGTGTTGTAAACTCAACGTAAACATGACATGCACCTTGCCTTGTCAAATAATAATAATTTATTTCAGACCACAGATCCATATTTTTGTTAGTAACAGTAGTAGTAAGTGTAATGAAAGTGCCAATGAAAGTATTTTTAATTACAATATAAATAAGGTTTTCTTTCATTTCCAAAAATATTTCTGACAGGGTCCGTGGGATTGTTTAAATTGTGAAAGTGGTCCATGACTGAAAAAAGTTTAAGAAACATTGTCCTAGAGTGTTATTTAAACCGAAGCCGAAGCTGCGGTGGTGGGCGAAAATCATCTGCGACGATAAGGTCACGTGGGACCGCCGGAGCCCGCAGCGCCGGAGCCCGCAGCGCCGGAGCCGTGACAGAAGCCACGCATGCTGCATGCTGCTTGTTTGCATGCTTTAAGCTTGCTTGCATTACATCAAGTGACTGTTTTTAAACGTATGCATGGATTTGGTAATACATATAATGAAATAACTTTATATTTGTGGTATTTCAATTTTAGGGCACGTTATATTATGAGATATTACGTTAGGACTTATGACTATTATAGAAAAGGTTTTTAGGAATTTTAAATATTATAGATTGTGATATTTATAGCAAAAAAAATTAGGTCATATTATATTTAGAGATTTCAGGCAAGTGATATTATGAGAAATTAAGTTAGGGATGCTTATCATTCGGACATATGATGATTATGTCAAAAAACATTATGACACGTTAGATTATGGATAAAAAAAATATGAGACAAAATAGAGAACCTTGTTGTTTCGGCAGTAAGAGATAAGATAGCCAGTTCCTCAGTTGTTGAGGAGCCCAGGTGAAGCTCGCTTTCACCTTATCGGCCTTATCGTAAGTTACCATCAGGTGAGATGGAGGCCAAGAGATTCCCTATACCATGTAAAAAATAATAATAAGCCAACCTGCTTGCTGCGGAGAAGAGGACTCGTGATCTTGTTTGACAGGGACCTCTTCCTTGACGGGCGCTGCAGGCGTCGCTGCTGCTGCCACTTTATGCTTATCAACCACCTAATACAAAAACAATGTATAGCAATACTCAGTAGCATGTCACATTTTTTTTAAAATCTTCCTTGACATTTAATTTCAGCCTCATAATATTAGGTTGTTTAAAAATAAATGGCGGTATTTTGAAAAAAAAAGTTTAAAGATTATTTTGACATGTTTCTTTTGTTTTTTATGAATGGTGTATGTCATTTTAAAGTGCTCGAATTTCTCCCTGGTTAGCTGTTATCATTTATTCATAATTTTATTGTAAACATCGTAATTATTAATTTTATGACTTAATATGAAAAATAATAAGCAATTGCGTATCATCTTCTTGTACGAGTTTAAACGGGGTCACAAAGCAACGGAAGCAAGTCGCAACATTAACAGCGGATTACGGCAAAGGTATACTGTCACCAAATGGACGAAATGCATTTAAAACTTCGACAAGTTCATCCAGCATTAGTCTATGGAAAAGGACCAATATTGCTTAACAGAAATACGAGGCCGCACATCGCACAATTGACCCTATATAAAAGGAACCAGTTGCCACACCCACCATACTCGCGAGACCCACTGACTACCACTTCTAAGCATTTGGACAACTTTTGATAGGATAATTTTTTTAGAAACCAAGACCACGCCAAAAAACCGTATATTCATATTGTATTTCTACTAACACTAGTTTTTAAGATGGTTGTTACTATCAAAATGATATGAATATTGTGATTTGTATTTTACTAACACTAGTTATAAGTTATAAGATGATTGTTACTAACACAATATGGGCACTGCCTGGAATAAAGAAATTATTATTATTATAAACAAGCTTGTATATCATTAGTCAAGATGTATTTAATCAAATTGTTCTTATTTTGACTCATAAAGTTTAGTTGGACTTAAAATACATACATTAAAAATTTAAGGTTAAAAACCGCCATTTATTTTTAAGCAACCTAATATTAACGATATGTCATAAACACTGATTTATAAATATTTTCAAAACAAATCTTAGTCCAATGAAAACTTCTCAATTTTTTTAGGTTATCGAGATTTTTTTATTTCATTATAATGAAATTGTATAACTTTAAATGTTTTAAAATTTCTTTATTTGTAGAGATATTTGCGTGATTCTTTCACATTTTTCTTTCATTTGGGTAAAATTTTATTAATAATAGCGAATAAAAAATTTGGACATTATTTGGACTGATGGACTAAATAAGTTTTTATTTTACATACCGTACCAGCATCGCTCTTACATATTATACATTTTCACTCAAAACACACAAACAAATCCAGTATTTTTTAAAAATGTTTACCTGATGGAAGTCACTTTCCCTCATCATATTTGGAACCTTATTACGCAACTGGCCACTGTAGCCTGTTGCAAGAACATACAAGTCTGGTCTCTGTGTCTTCTCTTCGTCTTTCACCTATGAATATTACAACAATAAGTTAGTTATTTTTATAACTGTAATGTAATTATAAATGTTTAATTTAAATAACAGACACCACTATACCTTGTCAACTTTCCTTTCAATGATCTGAGCAAGTTTCTCCAACACTGGGAAATGTGGCAGCACACGTATCAGTACAATTAGTGCATTGCGGATTTGTACATAGTCCCCGGAATCTAGGCACACCACCATCGCCTTGGTTATCTTGTAATGCCACTTATGGCACACATGTCTGTGTAAAAAGCATTGTTAACATGAGATAGGACTAAAATAGTTAAAAAAAAACAGTTTAGGTATGATATTGCTTATTTATACACGGTAATTTTTTATCACCCTGGAAAATTTTAGGGACGCTTCAGGACACATCCATTATTATAAAAAAAATGAAATGAAAAATAATAAAAAAATCTCAAAAAATGCTGCTCTCAACTAGTGCAGCACTTTTTGGATTTTTTTGAAAATTCATATAAAATTAACTAAGTGAGTTATCATTCTAATACCATGTTGTGAAGTGTCCCTTAAATTTTCCAGGGTGATAAAAAAATATCCGTATATGTATGTATATAGGTTATATTTAGTAAGACTAACAGAAAGTTGGAAAGACATTGATTGACTTATATCGTAACTTATATGGATAACTTGATCAAGTTATCAAGTTGTGTAATGAGCACTTGACTCTCGACAAAAATTAGCAATTTAAAAGTTAATATTTCACAAATGGATCGCTGAATCAGAAAATGGACTTTAACGCCCACAATGTCTTTGAAAGACCCATCCAACGACACCCCACACCATGAGATAGACAAGAAAAAAGATCATCCCCACCTTACAAGTAGGGGAGATACGCTGAACTGTTAAGCGTATTAAATCGAAAGTAGGCATATAATAAAAATACAAAGAATAGTCATAAAACATTTTTTTGTTAATCAACAACCTTAAATACTATTTCGGTATTCCGTTACGCCCGGTATATGTGGTTTACTCAAACGAAATTCCAGGGATCTAATTTCTGGTTAAATTCTGTGTAAAAAAGCAGTTCAACGAAAATCTTGCGAGGGCCGTCAACTTTTAGTATATAAAAGTCATATTTTTTCCACCTAACATGACTGACTACATTACAGCGTATGGAGTCAAGACATAATGCTTCCAATCAATAAGTTTGTGCACAGTATAATTATGCGAATTAATACAATTAGATAAGCTGACAATAAAACAGTTTTCCTGAACCCTGGGTACATGAGTCCCCAATTACTTCGAATAATCGACGTTCTAATCAACTGTTTAAATAAAAAATATACACAGTGTTGTTTCAAAATAACCAATAATCAATTCTTCATTATTAAAATGTCCCATCTCTAGCTGTTTATACTTAATGTCATTCAACCCTCAACCCCATGTCATTCAAATTGACTGTGATTTACATGTCAATTTTGGGTTGAATGACATTAAGTATAAACAGCTAGAGATGGGACATTTTAATAATGAGTTTTCGATAACGAATTGATTATTTATCGGTTATTTTGAAACACCGCGTGTACACATCAACTGACCTGTAATTCTCGTAGCCGACGTGGTCGTTCGCCTCCATGAACTGGTTGGAGACGCGATACTTGGTGACGAAGCCGGGGTAGTGGGCGCACTCGCGGTGGAACGCGGCCCTGTCGCCGTGCCAGCGCATGGCCGTGCCCAGCACCTTGCACAGGAACGTGCCGTACCGCGCCGCTTCCCCTTCGGTGCACGACATCACAGAGTATGTAATGTCACAGAACAGCTGCACAAAAAACGCGACAAATCAGTGCAGTCAAATAACTTGTCAGTGCACCAATTGCACGGGGACTCTAACACTTTTCGAAGTGTTATTTAGAGTGAAATCATCCTATTTTCGTATTCTTCTCAGCAAAACCTTTTATTTGACACCCTTATTATGGGAGTGCACAAAAAATAACTACCCTGTATTGTACAACTTTTATTTTTTTTTGTTTTGTGGTTGTCTCTAAATTCTTCTTAACTCAGCACAATAGAGCACATTGATACAGGAAACAGGGGTTAATCCACGTAAAACATTATTACACTACCTTAGAGCTCTTTACAGTAATGATCTTTTCTGTTATTAGCAGATTTTATATTTAAGGAACAGGCACAGCTGCAGGCGTAGCACGGGCTGCCAAAACTGAACTCGAGCTTGAGTCACGCATTATCTCACAATTTCAATGACATTATCTCTATGTCTTAAAGAGTAGCACGGTGGCGCGTATTAAGTGGGACCGACGTGATAAAAATTTCTTGACGCTCGTCAAGGGACACGTGTGACTGAGTTTTATCACAATGTTTTTGCTCTCCGACTGCTGCTACATCTTCTAAAGTATTACGTTACAACCACAGCAGTCACAAAAAAATTGTGATAAGACTAAGTCACACGTGTTCCTTGACTAGGGTCAAGAAAATTTATCACGTCAGTCACACTAAATACGCGTCGCCGTGCTACTCTTTACACCATAGAGATTATGTCACTGAAATTGTGAGATAATGCGCGACTCGAGTCCAGTCTTGGCGGCCCGTGTTACGTCTGCTGCATGAGCCGCGTGACAGTCTCTCGTTCCAACCACTCACCCGGTCGTAGCACAGCAGCGTCGAGAAGTTGGGCGTCTTGAGCGAGTGCACCGTGTGCAGGAACTCGGCGCAGTAGAGCGCGTCGGCGGCGGTGAACACGCAGCGCGGGAACAGGCACAGCTGCATGAGCCGCGTGACCGTCTCGTTCTTGGCGGACTTGGCGGCGCGTGCCGGGAACCATCCGGTGCACTCGCGCTGCAGGCGCGCCGAGACGCGCGACACGTGATCTTGTTGACGACGACGCTCCTCCTGTGGCAACGTATTATACCGTGAATTCATTTTTAACTTTAGAATGGAGGGGAAGGAGTGGGGATAGGGGCGCCCGCTTTGTGTCATACTAATTGGGGACTCATCATTACTATATAAATTGAGTTTCAGTTCTATTGCGTCATTCGTTTAGGCAAAATTAGCGAAAAACAAGTAATCCGGAAGAAAACTGAAACTATGTAGAAAATTCAACACCGTGCTGTGATAAAATTTTAAGTGTCAGATTCGGCTGGAAAGTGGATGGCTACTGTTTTTTGGGATTATGAGGGGATAAAACTGTTGATTACATAGAAAAGGAAAGGACCATAACTGCAGAATACTATACACATCGACACTAGAAAAATTAAAGGCGGCCATCAAAGAAAAACGTCGAGGAAAATTGACCAAGGGTGTGTTGCTCTTGCAAAACAACGCGCTGGTTCATAAGAGCAGAGTTGCAATGGCTGCTCTGCACACGCATGGCATCGAAACACTAGTCCACCCACCCTACATTCCAGATCTGGCGTCAAGTGATTTTTATTTGTTCCAGAATTTAAAAAAGACAAAAAGAAATAATAAAGATATTAATTATTATTTTCAAGTCAATTGATAGCTCTTGCAAAAGACAGGTGGATATGTCCTCGGTGATCAAATTGCCAAGACATCAATATGGTATGTTGCAGGTTAAAATCCTGCGCTAGGTAATTTTTTTTCCTGTATTATAATATTCTTCGATTTTCAGACAAGGGGAATTTAAAATATAAACTAATTTTATTATTACTAGTTACCTGAAGCTTTTCAATCAGTGTATTGAACCTTTCTTGTTCTTTCTTTCCTTTAGTGCCTTGACTGCTATCTTTAGCAGCAGCGGCTGCAGCGGTTTTTAAGCGTTCTACTTCTCTATCGTAGCTTTCAGTGGGCACACGTAGATCATACATTGATAGAGACCTGTAGAAAGGACAGCAGCATTGTACAATGTACATTCCATGAATATAAAATATATTGAATGAAAAACAATATGATAACAAATTAGCACCATGAACTCAAACACAACTCACCAAAAAGTCACATAGAATTCAGGAGAAATATCTTCCCAAACTCGAGCTGGTAACATTAAAGTAACAGACGACAATATCGGCTCTAGTGTTTCTTTTGACGCTATTGTGTATCGCTCAATACTTTTTTCCACAGTATCCGTCTTAGTGTCTGTGCCCTTGCGTAAAGCTTCAACTTTGGCAGCGATTTTTTGCGTTAAAACTGGTCTATGTAAGAAGAATGCCACATCGGCATCAACATGATAATCGCGCAGTAGTTCCTAAGGAAAACCACACATAAATCAGCTGTCACATTCCGCTAATTGTATTATACACAAAAATCAAATCAATAAATTACCATTTCCCAGTCATTCATATACACTAATACGTTATGTTAACTGTATTCGGCATTTCTTTTAAGTAATGTTAACATTAATTATAGTTGTGATACATATAGTTTTTAAATGAAATGCATGGAGTTAACACGCGTTTAAAGCTCATGAAACGCGATGAAGCTAAAAATTTTATAAATCTGTACTTGGGTAAAACTTGTCTAAAGCGAATCAAACACCGTGTTAACGAAATTTTGACAATTTTTCTTATAACTATTTGCTTTAAATTTTGTCCAAAAGAGAAAATGGTAAGTTTTAGGTAACACTATGGACTGTTTACCATAGAATTTTCTTTTGAACTAGTGATAGAATTGATTTAAGGAATTTCATAAAATATTGTTGTTGACAGTAATCACCTTTACTATGTGCACAAATTAGGTTTATTGTTGCAAATTCTTGGAATTGGAATAGAACTTGTGCACAGTCAATAAAATTTAGAAGTTAGAGAGAGATAGATAGAGATTATACGCTAGAGAGAGAGAGAGAGTTAGAAGATCGTTGTTGAATAACAGTAGGGCAGGCAGAGAAATTGCTGTTCTCAGCAAGTCAATACGCTCCGCTCCTTCGTTTACTGTGCACCGCTCTGTATTCAATTTACGTGGTTCTCGTACTACAGTATTTTCAAGATAAGAAGGTTCCCCTGACAGCTCGAACTTTTCCGTTTCATGCATACTAGATTCCGTGATTAAAAATATTATGTTTTAAAATTGTGGTCATGGTAGTTAAAAATATCTTATTTAAGAGGTGTCAAATTTCAAAGGATTCCAATTTTTTTTGTACATTCAAAAATAATTGAGAAATATTTTTTTTCTATTTTTTTCTCGAGGAGTCATGAGCAGGCCTACCTACTGGTGCCCGCTTATCGTTGAATTTTGGGACACGTTATATACTGAAATTCTAACTACACCATTACAAAAATTGAATAATAAAAAGCAATACAAGAAACAATTTATTGTTTTCGATGTCAATTCTTTAATGTTTTTGAAAATGTTTAGAAAACATTCTTGTCATTAGCAAGCTGAATTATATTGTTAATTCTGTTCGACAACAGTAGAAAATATTTACCTGTAAAGGCGGTAATCTAGCAGCATACTCATCAGGTGCATGCGATGACGCTAGGAATGTGCCAAGTTGCACTAAAGCATCCTGACATTGGTCAGCCAGTCTACCTACTACTTTCAGTTGTGATCCAGGGGGCTCTCCTGAATTTGGTTTCTCCTCCTCTGTTTCTAAAATTGTAGTTCCAAGTTTTTTTATCATTCCTTAATAGACCAGATATTCTAATAAGATATGAGAAATTGTAACAACTACCTTTCCAAACACAACAATGGCGTTGCTGAGCTGATAGTATGCATAAAGATATATCTAAATTATTCCCCACAATAGCTTCCTTCAACCTTGCTGATGATCTCCTGGTGTTTCGAACTTGAGAAAAGTATCCAGCCTATAATAATACATACTCAACTTTAGAAACCATGAAGATATGTTAAAATATGGTATGTCTAATACCAATTGTGCAATTGTATACCTCTCCTTTGAGCAGCTCCCCACCCGCCATCGCGTCCAACTGTTCCGACGTCATTTCCTCGGCTGCTTCTATACCCGCCATTTTTTGAACAATTTCCTTGAGGATTAATAGGTCTTGGCTGAAATGTTATTATATTTACAAACTTAATAAAACCCTCCTCATGAAGTAAAAAACTAGCGGTATCCTCAGGGGTACAGTGCGTGTGAAGCGATGATTATTATATCTGAAGTAAAGTTGTTGAATATCGAAGCTCGTTCGAGGACTTCTATCGCCGGCGAGCGAGCGGCACCGCCATTGCGAGTAAACTCCAGTTGCAACATATATCAGTTTGTTCGACAGAGTGGACTGTATAAAAGTAAATATAAGAAGTCTTGGCTGAAATAAAACAGTCATTGTGTAATAATTTCACAGACTTTCTTCCGTTGACTTAGTTTAAAAACTTTCTTGTAACAACTAATAACATAAAATCTTTCTGATAATAGACCATTCATATTATTAACAAACTTAATAAAACCCTCCTCATGAAGTAAAAAAAGCGGTATCCTCAGGGGTATGGTGAGTTTGAGATGATATTATATTTGAAGTAAGGCTGGTGAAGTTTGAAACTTGTTCCGTCTCTCTCGCCTGCGAGCGAGCGACCGACGCACAGTGGTTATTTGACCATAGTTGCGGTCGTCCCTATTTTTTTACTCTTGGAAAGACAATAACCATACAAAACCTTCACTAAAACTCCCGTGGTTTAATGTATCATAGTTTTCAAAATATTTCGAAAACGCGAAAAAACCATAGAAACCATAAAAACGTGTCTATGGCTCTTGTGGTGGAGATTTTACAATTAATCTTTCATGGCACACTGGCCATTAAGTTTATGCAACATTATAGATATTTAAACCTAAGAAAAATAGCTTACCTAGCCAGCAATAATTTTTTTCTATGAATTCTAATTAATTTTTTCAATGATATTTCTGTACATAGTAGCATCTAATTTTTATACCTATACGTTAAGTATGATACTAAGTATTACCACAAAAAAAAATGGGATGCAATAAACACAAGACATCTAAGATAATCCTTTTTAAAGTTTTGGTCAAGGACTGTCACCTAGTAGTTACCTTTTATAGCAATTTTGTTCCAAATCATAATTGCTATTTATTGTAATATGAAATTATAGTAATTGAAGCAAATTGCTTATTGAAATAATTTGTCACAGATTATAAATAGAGTGTAAAGATGATAAGAATGTTTCATTTTGGCGGCGAGCGAGACACGGCGCGATGCTGCAAAGAAAAAACATCGCGCCTTGCTCGTACTGAGAACCGTGAATGCGCATGCGCGAACGGGCATTATTCGCTTGTGACAGACTCCTCACTAAGTGTGGGAAACAAAAGCGCGCGCGGCAAGTTCGAGTGTTTGTCGGTTTTCGATTTTAGTAAAATTTTGTATTTTGCAGTGTTGTGCATTGTGTTACAATATTATGTGAAATATGAACATTTTTACGCTTTGTGGACAGACTGATGTACGCGTTTTATATGCATTCGGTCTCCGATTGTCCGTTTCGATGAAGGATATTATGTGGCATTGGGAAGGGGTCCGCCCTCTTTAGACAGAATGTCAAAACCCAATGCCCATACATAATGTCTGGAGAAGCGGGAGTGAAGTGTCATGGAGCCGTCATTCAAATGCTTGGCGGGCCGCAGTTTGAGTATGGCTGTTTTAGATTGTCCTAATTTTTGTGTTTAATTTTTTTTTATGTTTTCTGTTTTTTGTTATTATTTTCATTGAATCATTTCCTCGCTGAGGTGGGATGGAAAGTTACGTGTTGCACTCGAGTGCAAAGATTTTTCACCTCGTGCTCTTTTGATTCCCTCGCTGACGCTCAGGATTCTAATTTTAATAGAATTGAGCACGTGGTTTAAAAACCCTTTTGCACTCTTGTATTTTCGAAAGTAAAAATAAATTTCGTTTTTCTGACTTTTGACTAAAACCTCCATAACTTACTAATTATACAAAAAAATACGATCGGTCTTTTTGCCAAACCTGTAAGTTACTATTATCTATCGAATAAAAACATAAAATTGATATGACCGCAACTAATGCCAAATAACATACTGTGCGACGCCACCATAGGCTATTTGACTAATTTAAAAAATCATTTTATATTATTCTATATGTTATAATATGCATACTACATTAATATTTTTGGGAAATATTAAGATCTTATAAGATATGTAAAAATCAATAATAAAATTTAAATTTCTAAAGGCGCGGCAAAAACGCTGTTTCTGTAATGGCGGTTGACATATGCAAAACAGTACTTATAATCGGTCGAGGAATCTGTGTTTACATGCGTGTGGCGTCACCAGTCCACTCATAGGCCTTTCTGACAGATAAAATATTAAAAACTTCTTGAAATTTATTTCGCGAAATATCCAAAAAATAAACATAAATTAGCGTGAAATAAAATAATGCTTTTTTATCCTATTATCTAATAGGATGACCATAATTTGTAGTATATTTTCAATGTTTGTCAAATAGCCTATTGCGAGTAAACTTCAGTCGCAACATACATCTGTTCGTTCGACAGAGTGCACTGCGTAAAAGTGAATAGAACAAAGAGAAAAGAAAGCAAAAAAAAAAAGAAAGAATGCATTAAACAGGCCAAACGCGGCAATTGGGATGATGACTGAATTCTAATTTTTACGTCTCGTCATTAAATATTAAAATACCGTGGAAAAAGATACAGTCCTGTGAAATTAGAATTAAAATCGGCTTAGAAATACATTAGATACAAGCATTTTAAGTTGTTAATTTGAAGGTGATTAGACAGAGAGATCCGACATCAACCGTGACGTCATAGTTGAGTACGGCCATATAAACTCCTTGTAAATTGCCGTTTTGCTAGAAAGAGAAGGAGAAAAATCTTTAATATCTTATATCTTGGTTGTTTTTATAGTTATCCGAAAACCGTTTTTTTTCCTTCTGTTTATTATATGAATTAGCTTCTATTAAAGCAAAAAAAATTGTCTTTCATCCCATCTATTCGAAAAGGACGACTTGGTTCGCCTTTAAGTGCGCCCAAAGGTGGTGTTTTCTATAAGAAACTTTTAGCGGGCAGTAATGACTTTTTAATCCTCTTTATAAGTGCGCCGCAATTATCTTTGCCGCGCACTTTTTGAACTTGGAACATCTTAGTGTTCAGCGCCAAAGAAATCGAACGCAAATATTGTTTGAGCAAACACTGGCTGGTACGACGGCCCATAATCCCGCCGCCGGCTGAATAAAAAAAAAGAAATTAAATTAAAAACGCGCGAACTACAGCCCGCGTTTTCGTAAATTTTCACGGATTGTTAGAAATTCATGGTTTTGTTTTGAGAAATGATTTCTTCAAGTGACAGTGAATAAATTTTCATAATTACGAAAATGTCTCAAATGTAAATATAAGTTGTTATATTATTAGATACTATTTAATTTCAATTTAATTGTTACTCTATATTTTATTAAACAATAAATAAAATATGAGGCGCCTTTTATTTTCTCATAGAGTGATGAAAAGTAGAGTGTATCACTCGGGCGCAAATATATTTTTGGCTCGGGCGACGTACTTTGAATCCCTCGCTACGTTCAGGATTCTACTCTAGAATCCCTCACTTCGCTCTGGATTCAAAAAAGCGCCCTCGCCGTAAAAATATTATTTTGCTCCCTTATAATACAATCTACTATTGTCATCCAGCCTATTAGTGTCCACCGACCTCTGGTGCGCCTTCAGCCGGTTGGCCACGAACTGCAGCAGGCCGGTGAGCTCGATGTTGTGCTTCTTGAAGGCGGCGCCGGCGAACGCGGCGAGCGCCTGCAGCCAGGGCGGGTGCGCCGCGCCGCCCGCCCCGCGGCCCGAGCACAGCGCCTCCACCAGGCAGTAGCCGAGCACGTCCAGCGACAGCGACGTCAGGTACTTCAGCGACTCCACCACCGGCCCGATCAGGTTGTCGTACGTCTGGATCTGGACATGGCCGGACGGACGCACATTCGCAACGGTGGCCCGATATTAACCTTTAAGTGTGGCCGTGTGGCCTCACAGGCTCCGGGTGAATGTTAGTTTCTAAGTTTTGTGTGCTTCCCCACGCTCGAATAGCTCAGTAGCTTCAGTTTTAATATCAAAACGACCAGCGAAGGAGGAAATTACGTCATTCAATGAAAAATACGTGAGTAACACTTATCTAAAATCTTTTGGAGCCTGTCAGGCTACACGTCCATAGTTGTGTTATAAAAATATTTGTAGGCAACTTTGTTCTCTTTTTAGATTTTCTTGTGAACTTTAATTATTTATGTTGGAATAGTAAAAAAATAAAAGGGAGTATGGTAAATATTAATTTTTTATAATTTCTAGTTGATTTTACGGCTGAAAACGTACTTGTACTCAAAATTACCCAAAAATGTGGCATTATATTTTAATTTTGAATGTTTCTAGAATTATTATAAAAAAGTGGCTTATATATTCACGTATTTTTACTATAACTAAACTATATTTTAAGTTAAATATAGTATTTAAGCTATTTAAAATAATTTTGTTAAAAAAACACTAGTTAATATCTAGGAGCCTGTGAGACTACACGTCCATGATAGTGTTATGAAAAAATTACGTGCATACTTAAAGGTTAAGAGGACTGTGAAGTGCCAATTCATGGCTCGAGTATGCACTTTCAAAAATGCAGTTTGTTGCACACCGCTTAGAGTTGAAAGTCCGAGGTAAGTGCCTACATTTCTTATTGAAATATTGTTTCGCGCGATAACTGTTTTACGCCCCTAAACCTTTACGAAATTAGACAATTTTGATCTCATTGTATTCAGTATACCTTAATCTATGTTTGTACGTTTTGCTTTGATAAAAATGCTCGAGGTAGTTTCTAAGTCTAAAATATGGATATTTAGATGCCAATATAATTTATATTCTGAGCAATATAACTTCAAAATCAAAATGTACAAACCTAAATATTCATTATATCTACAACATTTCCAAAACTTATAAAAATTGAACTATATAAAAAGGGAGAAAAGCGTTATCGCTTTTTGTATGAAAATTTACAACTTCACAATCCTCTTAACTCTTAATTGGGCGCGTGGGGTGTCGTACAGCCCGAAGCAAGTTTCGAGGCTTATAACTTTTTTATTATAAAATTAAAATAAGAATTCATGACGCTGCTTTTCTGAGTAGCTTCATAAACGACGACATTGTTTGCGCAGAGGTCGAGTGATCGCCTACTGCGCAACGGGTCGCGGATTCGATTCCCGTACGGGGCAAATATTTCGATGGCCTACAGAAATTAGTTCCGGTCTGGGCGTATGTGCATGTGATATTCTATGTTTATAACTGCACTCACGACACAGGAGAAAATCCCAGTATGGGGGCAACGTTATATTCTTGAAAAAAAAAAGGGTTACGTTCAGAATTTAGTCGGGATGATCGTGAGTTGTGAACGGTTTGGGCACCAAAAGCAGAAAAACCAAGATTTAATAATGTACGTAGTAACCATAATGATATGACTATACTCACACTTGGAATATAAACAAAAGTATAGTTACTAGTTATGACTAATACGACACAGAGAATGATGTTAGAACATGTTCACAAACAATACCATTATATGTACAATGTACATAAATTCACGAAAGCTGGAATATTTTTTTTTTCAATCTGTGGAAGAACAATTTCTGATAATCAATATTGAGGATATCTAAAGGCTTTCAGAATCTCTCAGGATATCAGACGCTCACGAAAAATATAATAATATAAAAAGATGACAGCACTTTAATAAGTGGCAGGCAAGTTAATTCGATGAATCAATTTTTCAGTCTAACCCACTATAAATTTCTTTAAGCTTTATTTGAAGTGTACAAATTAATTTCATGATTCAAGAGCATTATAAAAATTTTTGCATTATGGTGGATCCGCACAGGCCAGTGGCATGGTCATACAATGTGGGGTCTGAAACCAAAGCAAATATTAAAAATGGAGGTTCTAAAGGAAGATAATACATAGTTAATGTTGTGGTACAGGGTATAGTGCAGTAGTGTCACCCAAGTTCAGCGGAGCTAATGCTTGCATTACATTGAATTTACGAAGTTTGTTAGAAAATATCAAAAACTAGTTTTGATTTTGATTAGTTGAAAATATAATGATTCAATTACTGGCATAGTTATTAATTTTCAAATTTAATCCAGTTTCAGGTTCAACACTGTATAAGCCACTGGTAAATGCAACCAATATAGCGCCTCAAGTGCCACGGGTACAGCGCCGATGCGCGCGAGTTTGTATATTGCCCTTATTGTACTTGGAAAAGCATTATTCCCCTGCCGCCATTCAACTGTGTGCCCTAATAATATTTATGTCAAATGTCCTTGACATGCTTGTATTGGTGACAAGCTAGATCTATTCTTAACATAATCAATCAAAATATGTATTTCATCATCCCTTAATATATATTTATTTATTTTTATTATATATGCGAGTGTATGTATACCTGCAGAAGCATGTAATCAAACAAAAACGGAGGAGCTGCATGTGATAATTTTCCAATATGTCGCCCTTGCGGTTTTATATTCTCTTTCGATACACGCTTCATTATGTGCTTGATTCTTTGTAATGAATTTCCTCGCACTCGCATAAGCGATGGTATTCTTTCTCCAGCTTCATTTTTCCAACGAGCATATAAGCAATACCTTTAACAAAGAAATTATAAATATTAAATAGATATTAACAAAATTATTGAAGCCATTTTCTGAATTGTAAATAGTCGCAAATATTTACCTGCATTGATAAGGGTATAATTTCAATAGTGTATAAACTTCCTCAGCCATGCAACAGTTACCCTCCATCAATGTTAGGGCCGGTAATATGGCGGCATCGAGAACTGTTAGTGCTTCGTGTTGTAAAGTATCCTCCGGTTTTGAACGTGAAGTTCTCAAAATTCGAATTATCTGTAGTAATTAATTGAGATATGTTACATTTAGATAGTGTCTACAACTATTCATTCATTTGATTCTTTTTTCAGTGTTTAAACTTACTTTGTACATCAATATTGGATCATGATGAAGTGATGGACCCAGCAATATCAAAGCTGGTATAACTGTTTCTTTTACGTCTTCAAAGGTGTAACAGGGTCGTGGAGCAAGAGGCGAGGTCAGTAATGGAACAGGTTTACCAAGAATTTTGGGGGCAACACGGCAATGTCTAGAAATAGGAATTACAAAAATTACATTAAAACGAAATAAGGTTTTACTTCCTAATAAAATACATACACCTTATAATATGGGGTATGTTGTAGGACATTGAGTTATGGGGGTTTTTACCATTGTTTGTTCCATATGGCTTGTAAAATAACAATTTAGGTACTCTATTTAGATTGAGTAACAAATCTGATATACTAATATATACTAAACATGGCACATTTTTAAAATGTCAATCAAATATTAAAAATTAATTTCCAAAAGAACAAAGTAATAACAGTTTTAAATTGATGGTAGTGAAAATCGAGATGGCATGTGATGTCATGTTGTTTACCAAGGGAGACTCTGTACCAGGGTCGTGTGCTTGGGTACCTCCGTGTTATTTCTGCCGCAAAGCAGCACTGTTTGCATTGCTGTGTTCCGGTTTGAAGGGTAAGATATGGCATTGACATTACTGGGTACCGTGACTTTACATCCTAAGTCACAAGTTGGCAACGCACACTGTGGTTCTTGTGGGGGTTTCAGGTTTGCTGCGAATCTCACAGGAGTCACATGTATTAGGCGGTTATCACATTATACCGGATATCGCTCCGGTGTGCGCGACTGTACCGCACTCCCGGACGGTGATGCAGTGCGGTCCGCGGGGTATGCCACACTGTGCCGCAATATCGTACGGATTTTTGCGTAGAAAGGACGTACATACGCGTAATAGTATTTAGCTTTTTAAGTATATCAGTTACATGGTGAGAAATAAATTTATTATTATTATTATAGATAATGCGGTGATGCGGGGCGTCGTGCACCGCAGCTCCGAACGGAGATACGGAGCAAACCGTACGGTGGCACGGTTCCGTGTCCCCGCAGTCGCACGCGGATTTCGTCCCTCCGTACACCGCAGCGGGATGCGGCAACAATGTGTTAACCGCCTTATAGGTGACTGTTACCACTTACCATCAGGTGGGCAGTTTGCTTGTTTGCCAACTTAGTTGCAATAAAAAAAATTGTTCAAGTTCTTCATTAAATCCATTTTCCAAAAAAGTATAAGACTGATCTGATTTTCAATAGATAGCTAATAACTTTTTCTCCATCAATTTTAATCTTAATTACCGGAAAAGGCAACACTAAGTAATATATTACAACCCTGGGTAACTCGAGGGCAGTAATGTTGTATGAGATTTTTTTAATGACCTGCAGGCCTATTATGGATCTTTTATCGTATGACATGGTACAATTTTGAGATAAAGAAGAATACTAGCTGTGCCCGCAAACTACGTTTCGCCATATATTTTTTTCCCGTTTTTGCAACATTTTTTATTGATGCTCAGCTCCTATTAGTCGTAGCGTAATGTTATATAGCCTATAGCCTTCTTCGATAAATGGACTATCCAACAAAAAATAATTTTTCAATTTGAGTCAGTAGTTCCTGACATTAGCGCGTTCAACCAAACAAACAATCAAGCTTTATATATAGATAGATAGATAGATTTCAAAAACTGTATTCGAGTAAATATTGTGCAGTGGAAGTGCAGATATTTTGGTGCACAAACATTCATGTTGACTGTAAGAAATAAGGGTTTTGTGGTGTACATAACGGTGCGTTTTTATTTGTGGATTTTCCATCTCATCAGTCACCACCTTCAACATAAGGTTTTGATTTTTAGTAAAAACAATTTGTGTAAAACAATGTCATAAATTTAAATTTTAAAGCACGAATTTAACCATTATCAAGTCCTAAAACTAGATATTTTCATTTATTGTGCACTTACTTTCTGTATAATGGTTCAACTAATGCATGCAGCATATTGCATAGAGCAATAGCCGGGCGCGGTGGCATGAACGTAGTGGGCAGCCGCGCCGACAGAGTGGCGAATTCACTCCAAGCATTCACTTTGAGAAGTGCTTCACTTAGCACCAACTTCTGATTACTCCAGTACTCCTAAAATATATAAAAAAAAAACAGAAAATAAGCATTTTGACATTACCAACTGTAACATACAAATCATTTTTTGTCAAACGATTAAGCCGCCTTAATCATAAGATGTAGGGGTTTATAAAATAAGATAAAAAAAATTGGCGCGGTATGTGAAGACGGAGCCGAGCCAGGCTCGGCGAGTGATTCAGCGAGCCACGCGCCATTTAAGCTGAACGCACATATTACGTCCGCGCCGCACAAGCCGCATTTACTGATGGCCTCGCTCGCACATATGGCCGCACGCGCCGTAAGCAAATTTTTAGTATTGCCCACACTCTTAATTTTGAACTCCACCATACAAATGGTTGGGTCTGTGAAAAACAAATATGGGGGGGGGGGGATATAATAGGTTACGGCTTGATAAGATATGTAGGTACCATAGACATGTATAAATATATATATGTATATATACATGTGCGGAAGTGGTTCGATCCTGGTGTAGAACGTTATTTTTCATAATTTTTTTTATTTATAATTTTTAAATAAAAACTTTTTTGCTATTGCATGTCCCATTTCAGTTTGCTTGTCTGAACAAGCACAAAATTTGGGGCTCCTGCTTCAAAGTATAAACTCTGTATATACATATTATATTCCTTTTCATTTTGCATATCACTGAGTAATATACTACTAGGTAGGTACTTAATTATGTTTTTAACAAGAACCACTACCATAAGAATTTTAATTTTGCTGGATTGGATACTTATAGCTATAATCTGTCAAGAAATTATATGTTTAGGGATTTCTGCGTACATGTAGGGTAATTACTGTGTATCTGGTAACACCGAGAGTCAGCACGCGCCGAACGCGCCGCATTATATGACGTCATCAGCATTCGTTCTTTAATACCCGGATACCTACCGCATTTTCGAAATTCGGCGCGTTCGGCGCGGGTCGAATGTGCGAGGTTTCATATAATTTCATACAACGAATTTAAAAAATGCGGCGCGTACGGCGCGTGCGGCGGGTGCTGCGCGGGCATATGTGCAATCAGCTTTATACCGCCAAGCTTGGAGCGGCTCGGCAAAGTTTGAACGAACCATCGTTTGTCGGTTCTTCGACAAAGGCGCGCGCTAATGTCTCGGTTTGACTCGTGTTAATACGTTATGGTACAGAGCGCCCGACGGAGGTAATCGCCCATTTGTTTTTTTTTCAAATACGTTTATAATAAAAAATTGGGTTTCTACAAGATGGTGTGGAGTAATGAAGTGGTTCAACTCTTTATTCAACTGTATGAAGAGGAACCGGCCATATGGAACTCAACAGATGTCTTCCTTTGTCTTTCTCTTTTATTTTAATAATCGCCACTCAGCAAAATAACAGCAGTATACTACTATTTTGTTTATTTTGGTACTTGCGAGGGGCGTTTGAAAAGTTCGTAGCCTAACGTATATCCGAACATCGTATATTTTACAAATTACCCTCATTTTAATGCTACATGATTCAATAGATAGTAACGACAAAATTTCTTTCGTTTATTTGCATTTGATACGATTTCTCACGCGATCCGGTCGAACAAGTTTGACGATTTTTGAAAATGGAAAAAATTTAGTATCGTGCTGTGATTAAGTACTTGTATAAGAAAGGCTTAACACCAAAAGAGATCTATGAAGTCATGTCAGAAACTTTAGCTGAATCAGCGCCTTTATCTGCAACTGTAAAAAAATGGGTGGCAGAGTTCAAACGCGGTCGTGAGAGCGTTGAAGATGACCCACGTAGTGGTCGACCATCAACATCAACCTCCAACACTAACGTTGAAGCAATTTGTGACATGATTTTATCTGATCGGAGATTGACTGTCAAGGAGGTAGCTGACATCTCAACTGAACGAACGCATCATACAATTACCAATGAATTACACTTTTCCAAGGTGTCTGCCCGATGGGTGCCTCGGCTGCTTTCTGTTGAACAAAAACGCGTTCGCCTGACGATTTCCCGCGAATGTTTAGAGCTCTTTGAGGCTGATCCACAGGAATTTATTGGAAGATTTGTGACCATGGATGAAACCTGGGTACCTACATCACTATACTCCAGAGACAAAAGTACAGTCCAAACAGTGGAAAAGACCAGGATCTCCTATTCCAAGAAAGGCATAAGTGGTTTTATTCGCCGGAAAAGTAATGGCCTCAGTTTTCTGGGATTCAAAGGGATTATGGTGGATTATTTAGAAAAAGTAAAGTATAAACTCTGAACTCTGCTTATACTATAAACTCTGCTTACTACTGCAATCTACTCCGACGTTTAAGCGCGAGTTCACACATCAGTTGAAAGCATGGCAGAAATTCATCAGTGTGGCTTTGAATTGTTACCCCACGCCTCATATTCACCTGATCTAGCTCCATCAGACTTTTATCTATTTCCAAAGCTTAAAAACCACTTTTTTTTTCACAAATCAAGAGGTCAAAGCTGCTGTTGATACATTTTTTGAGGGTTTGGATGAAGAATTTTTTAAAGCTGGAATAGAAGCGTTGCCAGGTCGATGGAAAGTGTTTTGAACTCGGGAGGAGATTATGTTGAAAAATAAAATATAAAAATAATTATAGCTGTTCATTTTTCTTGTCAGGCTACGAACATTTCAAACGCCCCTCATACACTGAAGTTTTTGCAAACAATTTAATCGGAAAAATAGATATTGAAGTCAATAATCGAAACAAAAAGTTTGGACCAAATTATAAACAGTTAGCCAAAGGTAATAGGGCATTTTACTATGGGACATTTACCCACGGCGAATAAAAATAAATAGACAAATTCCACACGCTAACTTTTCCGCAGGAAAAATATATGGAAATAACATTAGCTTACGATAACCTCACGCTATTTTTTCCGCAGCTAATGTCATCTCCATACATTTTTTCTGAGGAACGACTGCGGAAATGTTAGCGTTTCTGGCATTTGTCTAGGGTGTCAGATGTCAGATCACACAACGGCTGACGAAGTGACAGCTTTTTGCGCGCTGTCGTCGCGTCATCGTCAGTCTTTAAAGTAGGTAGATTAGTCTTAGTGTTAAAAGTAACGTAATAGTAACATTCTGAGTCGCGTAACATGGGGGTAACATGAAAGGGTCACGTAAAATGTTATAAAAGTAACATTCTGGCAATGCTGTCAACTGGCGCAATCACAGATAACATATGCCGTTTTACAAGACAATATGCGAAGGAGAGAGAGAGATAGAAGGAGAGAGAGGGAGACGAACGAAACAACAACTGCATGACAGGTATTATTCAGGTAGGTAAATACCACGGAGTGATATTTTAATTTGCTGGATGGTCATTTTTATTGAAATAAAAATCATTAAAGATTATTTCCGTTTGTCCATTGATCTGAATGATGAAAGCAGCAGCACAGATAATATAATACTACAGTACAGATGCCCCATCCCATACAACGAAATGGGACCTACTTAAATCGGGCTATTCTTCGAACTATTTTATTTCAGCATTTCACCGCGAGATGACGCACCAGCAAGCTCGGGCCATCGAGCCTTTGCTACATAGGGCTCAGTAGTTCTCGCACGCACTCAACAGATGGCACTTTGTGAACTGCTATGCTTATTATGCTTTGTTTAGTTCATGACTGCGTAAGTAAATAGGTCTTGTAAAACATCATACGCTTACGGCCGGCTGCACCAAGCTAAATGTGTTACAATTTGGTAAAAAACTTACGTATAAATCAATGTTATACCTAAGGGGTTGTTCCGCCATGGTTATACGATTTATGTCATACATTTTATATACGTTTGACATTTAAGATGTAATTGTAAAATAAAGATATCATTGGAGGTATAAGTCATTTTGGTAGTGGGTACTTTCTATTATATCTGTAACTTCAAATTCAAAAAACTGGTTAAGAATAAAGCAAACTTGCAAATTTTTTATATGTGACCTTTTTTTATCCCGCCCAAGACGATTTTTTTCACTGATTTATTTAAGTATCATTTTTTCAATTTATTTAGTATTTTTAAAGAAAATCAAAGTCACATAATATTGTATTTTGTTAAAATGTGATTTAATTATTTGACAAGATTTTTCAGTTTATGATTTTTGTTTTTTATATAAAATAAGTGTTTATTTTTATACATCTGAAAAAACTGAGCAATTTAATTACTCAGTGATATTTTATATTATAAAATATCATTGAGAAATTTAATTCTTAATTACTTATATTTTTTATAATATAAAATATAATTGAGAAATTTATATTCTTATAGCCGGCTGAAATTAATTTATTCGACTGTTTTATCAAATATCGAAATTATATAATTTAGTACTATTTTTTAAACAAAATTTTATTTTTCCTTGTTCTTTCTTACCAGTTATCTAATTTTCTGTTTCATTTTAAGAATGTTGTTATTAATTCTGTGATAAAAAATCATTGAAACAAAAGATACTTAATGCGGGTTCGAACCACAGACCTCTAGCGGTATAGCTTAATAATTTCGCAGTATTTCCGCATGAGCCATCTGTTCACTTAGATTTGATGTTGAAATTTCGAATCTATTATTTAAATTATGTGACGTCTATTGTAAGTCGCGCTTGCCACAATATTTGTAAATGGTAAAATCTAATAAAACACTGTACCTATAATATTTTATTTGGCAAAATTCAAAATATACCTAATCACCATTGAGATTAAAAAATAATTCGAGTAGTACCTACATTAATTTTATTTATTTTTTATAGTCAGGAAACTTACAGAAATTGTGTATGTAAAGAAAAAATATTGCTGTGTTTGTAAACTACCTCAAAGTTTTGTATTACTGATAGGGTAGATTAGCCTGTTTTCGACCAATTAGTGGAGTTGCCAACTTTGGGAATAAAAATATGTGTGTTCTGACATGTATTTTGTATCAAAATAAATTGTGGTAACTCCTCATATAGTCTATTTTTTATAATTATATATTTTATAATAGTCAAATTAACAGTTTTTTTTTATTATTAAATCCAAGCGTCAAATTGCCGATTTTACCAGTTTTCGACCAAAAATTCTAGTTTTCGTCCATCTGTTGACCAGTTTTCGACCAATTAATTAAGAAAGATTTTTATGAATAAAAGTATGATAGAATATATATATTTTTTTAAATACAAATACTAAAATAATCAGCTTTTAATATTTATTAAGGCTGTGTCTATTTGAACCCGGGTCCTAATCATCATCATCGACCTACACTCGTCCACTGCTGGACATATGTCTCCCCTAATGCACGCCACCGCTCCCGATCTTCGGCTACTCTCATCCAGCCCACTCCAGCCAGCCTACATATATCGTCATCCCATCTTGTCGCAGGTAGCGTTGCCAGGCGTCCGGATAAAGCCGGACAGGGTTAGGCTTTTTGACCTCTTGTCCGGCCAAATTTGACTGCGTCCGGCCCGTCTGGCTTTTGTCAGGCTTTTTACATTTCGCAAACGAGCGAGCACCGAGCGTGGCTGAGCGCAGGCGACAGGACATAACGCAAACTAAACGTTGAAAGAGCTTTTTCCTTGATAGGTCAGCAATGGACGAAAGAACGCAACAGATTACATATTGACAGTGTTGCCAAAATGTTGGTTGTAGAATTTAATTTAAAAAATTTGACATGTTAGGATTCATTTTGAAGGAAACTGAGCTCTTAAAGCAGGTTTCGGCAAACCAAAAATATGAATAATTATTTTTATTGTGTAACTCAAAGAGAAGTTTTTTTTGTTTTATTGTTTAACTTAAAAAGAAGAAGTTTTGATTTATTGTTTTAATTTAAGAGAAGAATTTTTGTTTTGTTGCATTGTTTAACATAAAGAGAAGTTTTTGATTATTTTTTTTAGTTCAAAAAGTCTTATTTGTGATAAGATTCATTAGTATTCAAGAAGAATTTAAATATGTTGATAAATGTTTGTATCTAGAATTTAATTTTGAGTGATGACTATTTGACTGATTAATAATAAAGTACATAGGTACCTAAGACTGATTTGGCATTCGATTTTGTTTATTATTTCACTAGAATTTAACAAGATTTATGATAATAATCAAAAAAAGCTTGATTGTATGTAAAATCAAGCTTTTTCATTTCATTCAATTTTTTTTGTCGTACCTATTAATACGGAAATTCCTTAAAAATGTAGGGTGTCCTTTCTACCCAAATGTCCGGCCAAACTGGCTGGTCTGTCCGGCTATTAGGTTTGGCGACCTGGTAACCCTAGTCGCAGGGCGTCCCACACTACGTTTACCGAGTCGCGGTCTCCACTCAAGCACCTTACGACTCCAACGGCCGTCAGTTCTGCGGCTCATTAGGCCAGCCCACCGCCATTTCAGTTTACTAATTCGGTGGGCTATGACGGTGACTTTGGTTCTCTGACGGATCACATCATTTTTGATACGGTCTTTCAGAGATACTCCGAGTATAGCCCTTTCCATAGCACGCTTAGTGACTTTAAATTGGTGGACTAGTCGAGCCGTGAGTATCCACGTCTCGGCACCGTATGTCATGACTGGGAGGATGCACTGGTCGAAGACTTTCGACTTAAGACACTGAGAAATAGGTGACGAGAAGACATGTCGAAGCTTACGAAATGCTGCCCAGCCCAGCCGAATTCTTCTGTTGGCTTCCCTCTCGAAGTTGTTTCTGCCTAGTTGAAGAGTTTGCCCTAGGTACACATATTCCTGTACAACTTCGAGAGATACTCCATTTACTATAACCTGTCCCAGATCAACGAGCTCGTTGAACATGACCTTGGTTTTATCCAAGTTTATCCAGAGATCGATACGTTCGGAAGACTCAACCAGGCTGTTCACCATCTCTTGTAAGTCTTGCAGAGTTTCAGCCATAATTACGATATCGTCCGCGAATCGTAAGTGTGAGATGCACTCGCCGTTTATATTAATGCCACGTCCTGTCCAATTGAGCGTTCCGAATACATCCTGCAGCGCAGCGGAGAAAAGAGTTTCGGTGATATTACATCCCCCGGCCTCACACCACATCACAGGAGGATAGGCTCAGTTTGACCATTCTGGACAACGACGAACATATAAGCAGTGTCATACAAACATCTCACCATTTCGATATATCGCCAATCAACTTGGCACCTCTGCAAAGACTCTAGAACAGACCAGGTCTCGACGGAGTCAAAAGCTTTCTCATAGCCCACAAATGCCATGCACAGGGGTTGGTTATACTCATTGGTCTTCTGTATAACCTGCCTTACTGTGTGAATGTGGTCTATGGTGCTATAACTCCGTCGGAACCCGGCCTGCTCCGGAGGTTGAGCTTTGTCAAGTCTTCGTGTAAGACGGTTCGAGACGACTCTTGAAAACAACTTATAGACATGGCTCAAGAGTGAAATTATTCGATAGTTCTTCAACAAAGTCTTGTCGCCCTTCTTGAAGAAGAAAACGCCTAAACTACATGTGCCATGCCTTAGGAGTTCTCCCGGAGAAAAGAATAGAATTAAATATACGCTGGAGCTCCTTCAGTATCGGCTTGCCAGCAGCTTTCAGAAGCTCCGTTGTGACTCCATCCTCCCCCGGGGCTTTTCCATTTTTAAGTTGCCCAAGAGCCTTCTCGATTTCGTCTAGGCTGATGTCTGGGAGATCCTTCGTTGTATGGCGGGTTAAGGTGGCTCTTGGAACCTTCTCCTCCGGCGCGGGACGGGGTGAGTGCGACGCGTATAGCTGACTGTAGAAGGTGCTAGTGCTAACTTCCGAAAGAATCACCAATTTCGAAGCGACGATTTCTCCGTTTGCTTTGGTCAACTTCGTCAACGGGTCCTAATCGGACGTCTATTTATTCCTAATCAAATCCGGAGTATGAAAACATGCAGTTTTAATTCAGATTCATGTGGTCACAATATCTAACCTTTTTTTTTAAGGAGGGGTAATCTCTTTACGATTCGACAAGGGACTTAAAAGCTGACAAGGCCGCCCCAAGGATATGCCATTGGACTCGGGTATTAACCCCATACCTGGCTAAACCACCCTCCAGCAACTTTTAACTCCATAGAGGCACAATCAGGATCGGCGTTAGCCATTCCCCGAGTGCGCCCACTGCAGACTGGCACGACGGTGAGCCAGCATCACTGACCCAAGCGCAGGGCCTTACTCTACGGAGGGGTCGCCAAGTGCAATAATGCCCCAGACGGGCAGGCCAGGGGTAGAAAAGTAATGTATCCCAACCGGTTGTCGGCCGGCCGGGCCATTTCATCCCCAACTTGCTTGAATATTACTAATTAAATTTAAATATTTTTACAATGAATTTCTAATTAGAATGTATAATAATATTTATGAAATATCTTTAATTAACTTTAAACTTTAACTAACCAAAAAACGGTCGATAATTGGAATGATTTTACACTATAAGTAGGTACCCAATTTTCGACCAACATGACTTTTCGAAGTATTTATTTAAAATGTAAACACAATCTAAAATTTATTTTGATTAAGAAGTGGAAGTTAATTAGAATTCATTCAAATAGTTTTGAATAATTAATTCAATTCTTTTGATTTTAGCTAAACGAAAAAAGGCAGTCGGAAACTGGGATGATTATACCATATTTCTAATTTTCGACCAACAACATTGTTTGTCATATTCAGTTTATATTAACAAAGTAAAATATTGGACGAAAATTGGCCATTAGATAATATATGTAAATAAAGCTCACATTATCAAATTAGATTTAATATCTTTCCATAAATTTTAAAACAACATAGAAATCTTATTTGTAGGTGCCTTACCTATTTTTCGACCACCCGGTCGAAAACTGAATTTTTTGAGTAAAGCGTGTACCCTTTCTTGACCACCTCATTTTATGAATTTGGTCATGAAATTTACGTTAAAATCTAATTAATCCACACAGTAAAGGTCATAAACTAGCTGCACAAACAATAAATAATCAAATATTACTTAAGATTAATTAAAAACTTTCCGTACAAGTAGTGGCACCTTACTATTTTTTTCTTAATATTCAACGCATGTGACGCTCTCCGCTGCTAACCTCAGACAAATAATTGGTTAGTTTTCGCAGCTTTTGTTCAATTCTTCTAGTTTGTGTGTGTGGGGGGGAACAATGTATTCAGGTTGCTACTTGTTTATGTTTTGGTGATGCAAGTATACCAATATTACTATTTTTGATCATTTAACAAGGGAGGACCGTTAAATGGTCGAAAATTGGCAGTAATCGGGAAACAGGCGCATCTACCCTACTATGTTATGTAACCTGTCACAATTTATGACACGTCATGCTGTTGATACAATGTATATATACGTGGAGCTTTATGTACCTATATATATTATATATATTTGTATATTTCTATTATTCCATGTTGAGTGTATTACGTAAATATTAAGATTTTTGTTGTTGTTTATAGCTTAGTGTGTGTGTGCCATAGTGATGCCTCTTCAGGGTGTCTACGGAAGACCAGCGCCGGGGAGTCTGCGACGCCTCGGCTTTATGCTGAGTAGATACCCTTTCCGTGGCACATCTATTAGTGTTTTCCCTTTTTTTATTTGTTATTCTGTGTTAGTGCCATTGAATAAACCATTTTCTTTCTTTCTTTCTTTTTTCTTTCATTAATACTCACGCTGGGCTTTAAATGTTGACCTTAAGACTGCCCTTATGTCGCTCGTAATAGCGGCGGCTTTCGTAATGCAAATGTAAAGCTTGACGTGTTGCTGACTGTACTTTACGTATTACTTACCTATATTATCTATGACTATGTATGTACCTAACATAGTTGAATAATACTTATGATGTTATTAAAAATTCAGATTTGTAAAATTAGTTTTGAAATCCCCCATACAAAATAGTTAGGTCAGTGAAAAAATCACTGTGGTTTTATGAAACCAACATGCAAGTGAAACTTTTTTCGGTTCGTAGGCATTTAACTGAAAATTTCCGAAAAAATATTAAATAGGGTAAGTTCTTACTTATTAAAATCGGCTCTCTAATCCTAACCTAAATCTTTTTGTTCTTAAAAGAAAATTATAAATAAAAAACAAATTGAGATATAAATAAAAGGAATTGATATACCTAATAAACAAAAAGCAATAAAGAAAAACAAAATAATAAAACAAGCAATTTTTAAAAAAAATAACTACATCAGGACAGGATCGAACCACTGCCACACAGATTTAAAAACGAAGATCTAACGAGTAGACCAATCCTGACCTATTGGAAGTGGTGAAATTTACGATGTCATGTTTTTGTGTAATTCGACCATAATTCGACATTACACTTTCAAATGTATGGGAATTAGAAAATTAATTTTGCAGTTTCGAATTTTCAATGACGCCATTACTATTATGATTATGTCAAAATACCTACATACCAAACACCTTGTAGGTAATATAATAAAATAAAATAATTCAACTCAATCTGTGACCATACGAATAAGCATACATAAGTAGTGCCATCTATGAGTGAGCAGTATATAATCAAATAGTTAAAGCAGACATTGCGTGGTACTTTGAGCTATGCTTTTGAGAGATACATTGAAGTTCAGACAATTGTCGCTAGGAGTGCTATAAATTTGTAAAAAGAAATGTTAAACCGTTCTAGCATGACTTAAAAACTTATTTTGATACTTCCCACGTGCTAAGTTATTTTTTAAAATATAATCAATAGTTTTCTGAATCTCCTTGTTGACTTTTACTAAATTCACTAAAAAGTCATTACAAAAATCGATTAAAGTAGCGCCATCTATTGATGCTTTTATAGAATTATTTTACTTTTGTTCGTGATGGGTCCCCGTGGCAGCAGGATGTAAAAGTATTTTGGTTTTTGTTCGCGACTTTTCGAAAGCGGTAAAAAAATGTGCGATGACTTTTTCAGCAAAATCGTTAAGTGGTTTCCGAGTTAAGCCGGACAATCATTGAGAAGCAACATTTTTATATGTATAGATGTTTAAAAAAACATTGTTATACATTAAATATAGTACGAGAATATTACTTTAAATGTCAAGCTGCAGGCACCTGCAGGTAGGTATTGAGCCATAATTATGTAATATGTACCATAAGACAGTTTGGCCTAAAGACTTGTGATATAAGGGAGGAAACGGTTTCAAGTTTTGTGTGTAATGTGTGAAAGCTCTGAAATTGCCCTAAGACTTTACTCACTTGTGGATCAGCTCTCTCTTCTACAAATTCTGTAGGTGCATTAGCTTGAGGTCCTTTTGTCGAAACAATATTGAGCTTTCTGATATAATCCTGAGCTGTCTTCACTTCTTTTTCAGCTTCTTTAGCCATTATGAGGTCATCGGGACGTAACTAAAAATACCAAGTCATAGTAATTAATCAATAAAAATCAGCATTTGTTATATATAAGCTGTGCGTTAGATATTTTTTTTATACATATAAGTCCTAAATATGCTTACCCAAGGATAAATATCGTCTAAAGATATAACTTGATGTTGCAAAAGTAGAGCTATCACAATCATCAAAGGAGGAGGGTCATCATATGTGTCTAACACCTCTATATTTCCCAGTTTAAACCCTAAAACTTCAGAAATAACATGAGGATCACCCATGTAATTCTTTATGAGTGGTACAAAAAGCTTCTCTAAATGTGGTCGAGCTTCAAAAGATTCCAGAATTATATCTAAAACTCTATTAGGATCCAAATTAAAACAACCTGAAAAATAAGCCCATTAAATATAATTGGTTTCAATTAAATAACATAATACACGAGTTTATTCTTAATTATTCACCTATAAGGGATTGCATGATTTCTAATATAGTCCTCCATTCTACATTTTCATGAACTTCTTGATTCAGTTCAACTATTAACTTAGCATATCCTTCGCTTTCCTCTCTAAATAAATTAAATTTACGTTGCTTATAACTGAAAGCATAAATAATTAAAATATTAATCAAAACGATTTTTTAGAAGTTATACTCATTTTTATCTCCATCTAAAAATTGTATAATACAGAATATATTTTTGCTGTTCCAAAATTAAACCAATATTTGAAATAAATAGAAAACATTTTCACATTTTCTTTTAATAGGTTTTTTGGTAAATCCAAAAGTAGACGGAATAAGGTTATGCCCGTCAAAAAATGGCCTATAATTTAACTAGCTCTTCTGCACATTTTTATTGAAATTTTCCAAACTAGGTACACTTAAGTGCAATGAAATCGACCCACCTTTACGCTTTGGTTCAGAGCTCAACAAATCAAAATCGATCAAAATACTATAACTTTAACCCTGTTTGTTATACAAGAACTCAAGCTTATATTAGGCCTTTTTGCCGTGACAGATTTAGGTTTATTGATTTTACAAACTGAAAACCAAAACTGTTAGGATAGCTATAATTTTTTAGGAAAAACAGCTCAATTAAAAGGGTCAATAAATGTGTAGGAATAATCAATTTTTGAATAAACATTGAATCAGTTAATTTATAACACTCTCACAAAGATTGCGTATAGCGTAAAAATGAGAAACAGAAGACAAGAGAAACTTCGGTTTACCGAAGAAATAAGTCTATTGTCACACTTCATTTATAGATGTTTAAAGTATGTTAAAATAAAGCTTATAGAAATAATAAATTATAGAATATTAGAAATATACTTTCAAATTATATTTACAGTTTTTGTTTGTTTAATCTTATTTTTGATATACCGTTATATTCCTAATCGAAACCTATGCGGTGGGTCGATTTCATTGCACGTTAAGTGTATTTTGTGTTAAATATTGTTGTATAATTGCCTTGCGTGAACGCCAATTATACACGATTACTTTTTTATCACGCCGTATAATTTAAGGGTCGCTTCAGGATACGGTAGAAGAATTATTTAAACATTAATAATGAAATTAACTCACCTGTTTAATTAGATATAAATTTTCAAAATTATCCAAAAATACTGCACTGATACGGACACTAAGTGAATTCGTAGGCAAAACATTGAATGAACGCGAACTAGCAACGTCGCCGATTGAGTCATCACTGAGTTGATAACAATTTCACCTTCCTACTTTACGGGCTTAGGACCGGCAAAACAATATAGAAATAATTTAAATCAACTTTAGTTCTAATAACAAGAGTTTTATATTTAAAGGAAGTCCTTCTTAACTCATACAATAATAGTCGTGCACGTTTAAAACTGTTTTGTTTCAGATACCACATGACCACAACAACACATCATTTTGGTTGGTGTTTATCGTCCCGAAATGCAGTTTTGATACGTCGCTTCAAGTCTCACGTTTGTGGGTTCACTTGCGTACACCAAACAATCATTTCACTCCACAACTTCCACAAGTAAAAGTCTACGGTCTACTGGAGTAAGGTCTGTATATTCTAGAGATGTATACTAACTTTAAAAACTAAAATTCTGATTGCGCCCCATTGTCGCTCGTCGGATGCGGGCGCGACATCGCGAAATGTTACACACGTCGGGGTCAACGGCGAACTATAGCCGGCGGCCCGTGCCGTCAGGCGACAGCAAGCAACACCGCCGCCGGCGCCGACTATCTCTGTCTTTCGCTATTATAGTGTCTAGTGCAATAATAACTCTTATTTCAAACGAGTTGCAGATTGATCTTGCTTGAATTAATATTGCGATGTTGCCGCATTTTCCTAAGCCCGTAGTAGTAAATGCTTTATTCATTCATAATCTTACCTTATCTTGTAGTAAACAAGAACAATGTCTATATAATTTAATGTTATTGACGGAAAAAAATAAAAATTGTAACCACATATTTTTTTTATTGATGAGTCGTATACCGTCTACCGAGCTACCCCTAAAACTTTCACGGGTGACAAAAAAGTTTTATATTACCGTGTATATAGATGGATTGATGATATTCAAGTTTAATATGACCCAAGAGGTTAGATAGGTTGAAGCCAAATAAAATTAAAAACTGTGGCAATAAAGCACTGTCCACACATTTCTGGGTCACTGTCCCGGAAATATGAGGACAGCGCTAAGGCGGCTATCACACCGGATATCGCACCGGACACCGCTCCGGTGTGCGGTGCTGCGGTTTTTAACTTTTTCAATTGCGGTTCAATTTATGATCAATCAAGCTCATTGAACGTCTGAATGCAATTTTAATCAAATTGAATGCCAATTGAATGAAACTCGAATTTTATCCTTTCAATCAATCACATGCTTGATTGAAACAGCGATGGAAACGTCAGTTCTGTTGTCGCTTTCAAGTATCGATGCAAGGCGGACGTGTCTTCCCGACAAGATGTCAACTATTAAAAAACCGCTGTTCAAATGGCGCGATAACGACGTTTACGGCCTTACCACAAAAAGTTTTTAAACTAAACTGTCTTAAGTTAAACACTGTTTAAACAATTTCATTTGTTTTAAAAGGATAGATAGAGACAGCATCATGTTTAAACAGTGTTTAACTTTAGACAGTGTTTAAAAACTTTTTGTGGTAAGGCCGTTAATGTTTTTAGTTTTATAGGCAACTCGAATGTCTTTGGACTTCGAAAAGGAGGGGGTTGCTGTATCTATTTTTTTATGTATGTTTACCGATTACTCCGCCTTGTGGACCGATTTTCATTTTTTTTTTGTAATCGAAAGAGTATACTCCCGATGTCATGATCTGATGATGGGATTCCATGAAAATCGAGGGAAACCCTTGAATTTCATAGGTACGCCCAACGTGTTTTCATGTTTCTTCTTAAAATATTCAGGTATTTGCGTCAAGTAGTCATCATGTCATATTACTGAGCTGATGATGGCAGGTTTCAGGTAGATTAGATCAGGCAGGTAGATTAGAAGTTCGAGAATAATTCTTTTAAAACTGTTGACAGCGAAACACTTTTTATTTTAAGTTATTCTGGTGTTTGTCATGGCTCAAAAACTAATACATACGAGGTGCGGTCCAAAAATTTCTGGCTGGAGAAATATGGCGATTTAAAAATAAAATAAAAACATATCATTTTGATTGTCATTTATTCTGCTTAGGGCCGATTTTTCAATTGTCAGATAACTCTTAACTGTTGAATAAATATGGCGATCTGACAGGTTTTCTATACAATAGTTGTTAAACTATTATATTTATTCCTCAGATAAAAGTTAACTGACGATTGAAAAATCGGCCCTTAATCGTTTAAAGTTTTGAAGTTTCTGTTGGCTGTGGTTTTGATTAAACGGCGTTTAGAATAATAGGAAGTCTGAAAGTTTTCGAAATGTTTAATTTGGAATATCGTTTCGTGATCATGTTCCTGACAAAGGAAGGGGTCAGCGCGACCGATATAAAAAAAAAGGTTAGACGCTGTGTACGGGGATACCTCTCCATCATTTTTCACCATTAAAGAATGGAGTAAGCAGTTTCGTTTAGGGCGGGAGTCCATTGACGACGAACCTCGCTCCGGCCGGCCTGTGGAGGCACTCACCGTGGACTGCGTCAAATTAGTGGAAGAGGAAGTTCTGAGTGATCGAAGACTGAAGACTAAGGAAATAGCGGCAAGGACAGGGCTTTCGAAAACTTCAGTTCTTAGAAATCTCCATAAACATCTTCACATGAATAAAGTTAGTGTGAGGTGGGTGCCCAAACTTGTTTCGAGCTTGCAGCAAAGTGAGCGAAAAGCGTGCTCCCAAGAAGTTTTAGACGCGTATAGAAGACACGGAGAGACTTTTTTGGAGTCAATTGTTACGGGGGACGAAACCGTGGTTTTGTACTATGATCCTCTCTCCAAAAGGGAATCAATGGAGTGGCGTCGTCCTGGTGAAAAGCCGCCTAGGAAGGCGAAGGTAACACAATCCACCAAAAAGATACTGGCTACGGTATTCTGAGATTGTCACGGAATACTATTGATTGACATAAAAGAAAGGAATACCACGGTAAATGGTAGCTACTACGCCACCTTTATTGAGCAGTTATGAGAGGCGATCAAGCAGAAGCGTCGTGGAAAACTTAGCAAGAGATGTAAGGCTTCTCCACGACAATGCCGGGTTCACACTGCTTCAATTGGCTAGATGACAAAAAATTTTTTTTTCCTTTAATAGAAGCTCATTCATATAATAAACAGAAAGAAAAATCGGTTTTCGAATAACTATAAAGACAACCAAGATATAAGGTATTAAAGATTTGTCTCCATCTCCTTCTAGCAAAACAGCAATTTACAAGGAGTTGATATGGCCGTACTCAACAATGACGTCACGGTTGATGTCGGATTTCTTTGTCTAATCGCCTTCAAATTAACAATTTAAAATGCTTGTATCTAATGTATTTCTAAGCCGATTTTAATTCTAATTTCACAGGACTGCATATTTTTCCACGGTATTTTAATATTTAATGACGAGACGTAAAAATTTGAATTCAGTCATCATCCCAATTGCCACGGCTACAGTTGTGGCTGGCTAAAATGTGGCTTCGAGGAAATTCGCCACCCACCTTATAGTCCCGACATGGCCCCAAGTGACTATTATTTGTTCTCGAAACTTAAGGCAGACTTAAGGGGAAGAAGATTTTCTTCAGATGATTTGCGTGACCCGTGCGGTTTACGCCTATTTTAAGGAAAAAACTTCTGAGTATTTTTATAAGGGGATAGAAATGCTTATTACGAGATCTGAAAAGTGCATTGAAACAAAGGAAGACTATATCGAAAAATAAAAAAAAAATGTAAATATATGTACTTGTTTTCTTTGTTAGGCCCGAAACTTTTGCACCGCACCTCGTATATGTTTTAACTAAAAAGATTTTTAAAAAATGTACAAAAAATCAAACCGACTTCAAAAACACCAAAAAGTCATAAATAATATAAGAATACATATAACATCACAGTTTTATATTGAAGTCAGTGATCATCTGGCAAGTCTTAAAGATTATAAGAACAAATTAATATACATATACCTAGCTACTTAAAATTTGCCACTAGATGCTATATGTATTCTTATATTATTTATGACTTTTTGGTGTTTTTGAAGTCGGTTTTATTTTTTTGTTTGACATTAATTCGCGTAATTCAAAAGCTAAAGCTGTAAGATCTAAAATTACATTATAAAGGAAACATCTGTCCTCGGCCATGTCTCACGCGGGATTGAACATTATTCATTGATCTAGTGAGAACAACCTGTTCAAGGAATTGATTCAATGAGCATTCAAGAATTTATTGAACATTGAATTGAACCGTCAGAATAATACACTCACACCGCATCTCCTTGCGGGGGTGCGGCGCGCGCGACGGAACCGCACTCCCAGACGGAGATGCGGTGTGGTCCGCGGGGTATGCCACACTGAGCTCCGCAGTATCGTACGGATTTTTGTTTAGAAAGAACGTATAATGGTTTACCGCAGCGTTTTGAATGAGTTCTGTATCCATTTTGTCAACCAGTAATATCTGTTTTTACCTCGACGTCCGAATGTTGAACGCAGGACGGAAATGAAAGCGTGGCGTAGTGTGGCGGCAATGTGATAACCGTCTTTAAAACAACAAAACACACAAGCACGCACGTATGCAAGCGAGCACGCACACATACATATCACTTACAAAGAAAATAGAAATGTAGTCATTATTACGTTAATACGTAAAGTTATTTTATTTTTCATATACGTAACATAAGTAACTATACTTACTACAACTTAGTCTTAATTTTAATAAACTTAGTATAAAAGTTTTTGTTCTTCAATGTTCCAACATCTTGGAGAGTGTCAATTTCTAATCTTTCTTTTAATAACTTGTCAGACATAAATGATTCTAACTCTCTGACAATATAACAGAAGATTGCACGTTCTTCATTCTGAATATCTGTACAAGTTTCGGCATCTAACACACATACCACATCTAAAACTATTGATGGGATATCTGCATGTAACATCTGAAATGATTAAAACTGAAATTTCAACTATTTCTTTGTATTGGTTGTGCCCCATAGGCCCAAAGCACACCGCTAGAAGCGCCGTGGAAACAATTTAATATAAACCGTAATGGCGGCTGTACACTCTCGCCGAGACACCCCGAGACAGGCCGAGTGCGAGAGTGTACATGGTAGCTCTCGCCTCGCCTCGGGATGTCTCGTGCTTACTCGCCCGCTCTCGCTCCCGTGTCGGTTTTTTGTGCCCGAGTCAAAGGGTCTCGGCATGTCTCGCGAGGAACGGCGAGAGCATTGATGTACACTCTCGCCAGTGCAGTGCACAGCCAGCAACCGCTCTGAACACACGTGAATTGAGTCGTACTAATCATAATATTTCACATCGGAATAAGTATTTGCATGTCGAAAAATGACAAAATATGTTGGATTAGCTTCTTATAATCATCTCTGTAACCATATTTTTATCCGACTTCAAAAAAGGAGGAGGTTCTCAATTCGATGCGTATGTTTTTTTTTGTGTGTATGTTACGCGATTACGCCGCCAATTGTGGACCGATTTTCAAAATTCTTTTTGTATTCGATCGAATAAACCCCAAGGGTGGTCCCATGGTCACCAAAGTCAGGATCTGATCATGGGATCCCATGAAAATCGAGGGAAACGCTAATTTAATACCAGCTCACTGAAGGTGAGCTGGTATTAAATTCGGGTTTCTTTCACTAAAAAGATTGCATTCACTAAAAAGTTAAAAATAAAAAATATTATATAAAAAATAAAAACCTACTTCAAAAACACTGAGAAGTTACAAATAATATAAGAATAGGTACAGACAACATCTCACTTCTATATTGAAGTCGGTGCCAAACGATGATCTCCTAGAAAGTGTTAAAATTTGTCACCGACTTCAATATAGAAGCTTGATGTTGTCTGTACCTATTCTTATATTATTTTTAACTTTTCAGTGTTTTTGAAGTCGGTTTTTATTATTATTATTCGATGCATAGCGACCATCCACCATCTTCTTTAACGCCACTCTTTTTGATTTTTTTTTGTATGATATTCGTGTACATACATATAATAATTAATAGTGCATAGCGAAACAGTGGAAGCGACTTCTAACGCGTCCATCCTCTCGGTGATCAAAACCGCAAGTGAATAGACGAGAGTGTACATGGTAAGCACTCGCTGACAGGTCTCTCGGGCGAGACCTCTCGGCGAGACTTGACGAGAGCACTCGTCGAGAGTGTACAGCCGCCATAACGTTTTACATAAACGGTCAATAATAACAGAGGAACCCACAGGAGTTTAGGGACCAGGAAGGCATAAGCCATGAAGAGGTTTTCCCCTGGCGATCGTGACCCGTGATCACACTCTGTAAATCCAGAGTGAAACTCTTTTTCGAATCTGCTATCCTGGACACTGACAAATTCACTTAGGTCTGTCAAAAAATATATTTTGTTTTATTTTAACACAAGTCGTATGAAGTCTGTTAATACATTTAAAGTAGGTAGCTATATTTAATTTGTAAAAATGTTTTTGTAGGTAACTGTCCATAAATAAATACTTTCCAAGTGAGTTGACCAAAAGAAATATTTCAGTATTACTCCTATTTCTACTACTAGTACACTTGGACCACCCTGTGTTTATATTAATGTGAATTACAGAGCTCTGCAATTTACGAATTATTAAATGATCATCAGATTTTTATGTGATGACAAAGCTTTTTCTTTTATTTCTATACAAATTGCATGTATAAAAAATACTTAAATATCAGCCACAATGCTTAAATATTTTTACAATGCCTTACAGTCAGGTATATAAAACAAAATGGACAGCAATTATTCTGTTAAGATAAATTTTAGTAACAACTCAGAGCTGGGAATCAATGCCCATTCAGTGAAAATAGGTTTATTCCACGTTACAGGGGAATCGTCATCACAGCTCATATACGTTCCCACCGAGGGGCATGAGCCTACCCTAACTAGTTAGGGCGATTAAGCCTTAGTCCGCTGGCCCAATGCGGATTGGTTGACTTCACATACACCTTTGAATTATTTCGCAGGTGAATGCAGGTTTCCTCACAATGTTTTCCTTCACCGTAAGAGCATCAGATAAATGTACATATGAAATTCGTGAAACGAAAAACACATTGGTACATAGCAGGATCGTTCGCGGGCCTCCCGATTTCTACTCGGAGCACAGTCCAATGCCGAGGCCACAGCGCCACTAACGCTCCTACAGGGGAATAAAACAAAGTAATTCGCATTGGCGGGTCATTATGCAGCTCTGAACCACCTTTCATGGAGGTGTCATGTAATTTTTTTATAAAATATTTTTTTATACTTACACATATTTCTCTAAGAACAGATAGAACTGCATCCTTTTTAAGAACTCCCTTGAGCCCGCATAGCATAAGATCATATAGGTTTTGAGACAATCCTGATAATTTTCCTGATTTTGTAAATAGAGGGCTTTTATCTTCATCTTTTATGGTTCCAGTCACATATTTAACACTGTAAAAAAATTATAACTATAATTAGTTTAATTGTAATGTGCAATGGATTGCAATATACTTGGATGAAGAAAGAATAGAGTATGTCAAATCCTACATATATCTAGGGCAACTGGTATCCTTTTCAGACCAACTAAACCTGGAAATTTATAGAGTCACAAATGCATGGAGGAGATTCTGGTCATTGAAGCAAATGCATAGAGAAGATTCTGGTCATTGAATCTCATCATCTTTAAAAGCAACTACTATACTATGGCCATTAAAAGAAAATTGTTCAACTCTTGTATTTTGACTATTTACCTATGGATGTCAAACATGGGCCATTACATAAGTTACAGAAAAAATTAAGAACTTGCAATACGAGTATGGAGAGGAGTATTCTGGGATACAGGAGATCAGAAAGATGCAGAGCCATAGACATTAGGCAAATAACGAAATTGGAGGATCTAACTAAGAAATCAAAACAAATGAAATGGCGATGGGCAGGCCATGTGCTGAGGGAATCAGGGAAATGGACACAAATCATTTCTGAGTAGACACTGCGTTTTTGTATGAAAAGGAAAAGAGGCAGACAACCCAAACGATGGTCAGATGACTTAAAATCCCTGGCAGGTGGCAGGCCCACTGGTTGAGAACTGCCAGAGACATAAAATCTTGGATGGCGGTGGAGGAGGCCATGTGTGTCAATTCCCCTTAGCCCCTGTTTCGTGACGGACGGAGGAGCTGCAGGGGGGTTTATAGTGGGTAGGCCCGGGCCGAGTACGGTCTGGGGAGTCCCACATACCCTCGTGGTTGGTCGAGGAATGCGTAAGAGCATTTTCCCCCTCCAAAAAAAAAAGGCCTATGTGTCAACATGACACACTGATCGCTACATAGGACTGACGTCTTTTTTAAGTTATCTTGTTTTTGAATATTTAATTATGTGATCAGTTAATAAAGTATTATTATTATATTATAGAGACAGATTGTGGTGAATAAACACCAGTTTCTCTGCAGTAGCTGGTAAAAGCCGATTTCGTTTATCTTCGTACACAAGACCTGCCTCCAAATTGTAGAGTTTTTGTGTATAACTGGCTGAAGCCATTTTTTACTGCTCGTACTTAAAATAATATGATTTAACAAAATGCAGAAATTTGGAATCACAAAAATGTAAAACAATGCGTCGCAACAAAATCAGCAAGCAAATTAAGCAAATACTTCCTGCCCCATCATCCCCGCGCACCCTGCATCGAGACAGGTAGGCTTCTAGCGATCTATCTATACATAGACCTGCCGCTTAGCTACCGCCGAATATTCGGTTATTCCGCCAAATCACTATTTGTTGCATCTCTACCTATTATACAATCACTAGCTATATCACATGTGTGAGCAGTAATGGTGAATACAGAATCTGATTAAGACCTTTGGAGATCTTCACTTTCAAGACATTCATTTTATTATATTTAGGGTCAGCAGACTGTGGAATTACAATGTAAACAGCAGATTCTGCATAAAAATGAAAATTTCTCCAATTCTGTCTTTAAGCAACAATTGCAACGTCATTGGTATAGGTACATTAGAATTTAACAGTTTATCAGTTTTAGTCAAGACAGCCCTGCGAGCATGGAACTCTCGATAAACAAAATTTGACAGCTAAGATCGACATACTCGACAAAAATCGATAAATGTGACAGATATTCCTAAGGAGTGAAAAGGACAGATGTTTATGTCGATCGACAAGTCCATGCTCGCAGGGCAGGTATTTGAAATATATAAGGAACAGTGTTGCCCTGCTGAGCACTGCCTGTGGAACACCATAAGTAAAAAATTCATCTTGAGTTGTTGTATAGTCCATTCGCTTAGATAGTGTCAGTACACCCGCACATAATTGTGGTCATTGTTTATTTTTTTATTTTTTTTATGGATGGCCCGGCAAATGACCTCCTCCCGCCTGATGTTAAGCGGTGAAAGAGGCCCAAATGAGTTGACAGATAGAGTAGGGACGACATCCACTCTCCTACCTGCCCGCCCCTTGCCGGCCCAAAAGATGCTTTTTCACGCCTCTTTTGAAGGAACCCATGTTGTAGGATGGGGGAAACACGTGCGCAAGTAGAGAATTCCAAGTGTGGGATGAACGACAGAAGAAGGAATCTTGGAATTTCTTGGTACGGTGTGAAAAGGAGGACACAGTGTACGGATAACTCCGAAGGCCCTTACGCGTGTTTCTGTTAAGGAATGGAGAGGGAGGGATAAGGTTAAAGAGCTCCTCAGAGCATTCCCCATGGAACATTCGGTAAAAGGCGCTAAGAGAGGCGATGTCACGACGAAGTTGTAGAGGCTCGAGGGTGTTAGTTGCCTCTACATCGCCAATTATGCGAATAGCGCGACGCTGCAATCTGTGCAGAGCATCGAGGAGGTACTGAGCGGAGCCGTCCCAAAGGTGCGAGCAATATTCCACGCAAGACCTAACCTGAGTTTTATACAACAAGCATAGTTGGTCCGGCGCAAAATACCTACGCACCTTGTTCAGGACACCGAGTTTCCGTGAGGCAGTAGTTATGACGGATTCGATGTAGTCTCTGGGGTTCAGATCGCAGCGAATGTTCATTCCGAGCAAGGTGATGTTGCTCTGTGTGTGAAGGGTTGTGCCCTGAAGAGAAGGAAGGGGGAGGAAAGGTGACCTTTTCGCCGAGAACACGCACACCTGTGTTTTCTTAGCATTGAACTCAACAAGATTGTTGGAGCCCCATTCGGAGACGAGGTCCAGCGTCCTGTTGAGCTCAATGATAAGATTCTGCCTTTCCCTACCAATATCACCACGAGCAGCCCCCGAGGTTCCGTGATATCCCCCATGCACTGTACTGTCGTCCGCATAGCAATGTATAGCTCCCAAGGAAAACATATCATTGATATGCAGAAGAAACAATGTGGGGGATAGAACGGAGCCTTGCGGAACACCAGCGTTCACTGCCACGAACCGCGAAGCGCAGCCGTCAACGACAACGCGAATTCTACGCTCGTGGAGGAAGCTGGCAATCCACGTACAGAACTGCGCGGGTAATCCGTATGCCGGAAGCTTGGAAAGAAGAGCCTTGTGCGAGACTCTATCAAAAGCTTTGGCGATGTCGAGACTAATAGCCACCGATTCGCCGCGCTTATCGATAGATTCACCCCATTTGTGCAAAAGGAACGCTAGAAGGTCACCTGTTGACCGTTTAGGATGAAACCCATACTGTCGGTCATTAAGTAACGAGTGACCTTCCAGGTAACGGATCAGCTGTGTATTAAGGATCCTCTCCATGATATTACACAAAATGGAAGTGACGGGTATAGGACGATAGTTAGCCGGATCAGAACGATCTCCCTTTTTGGGAACCGGCTGGACATTGGCCTCTTTCCAAGATTTCGGCACACAACCAGCAGAGAACGACAGACGGTATAGACGCGTAAGGACCGGAGTCAACTCCGCTGCACACTTCTTAAGAACAATCGCAGGAATGCCGTCTGGTCCACTTGCTTTTCGAGTATCGATCGACTGGAGCTCCGCCCGCACATCACGCTGTCTGATACGGATATCGGGCATGGTGCTGCCACAATGCGACAGTTTCGGAGGTTGTGTACCACAGTCATCGACACGGGAATGAGCCGCAAAGAGTTTTGCCAGGAGGTCGGCTTTCTCCTGCGGCTGATGAGCAAGTGAGCCATCGGCAAGTCTCAGCGGTGGCAGCGAGGGTTGGCAGAAGTTTGATTGCACAGCTTTGGCCAGGCGCCAAAAAGAACGGCTACCCGTAGGGTGCGATAGCAGTTCCTGGCCCACTTGTGCAATGCGCTGAGCATCCGCTCTAATGTAAGCCCTCTTACATAACTTGGTGGCATTATTGTAGGCTGTTTTCAGTAGGCTTGTATTGGGATCCTTAGATGCTCGGCCTCTGATCCAAGCGCGGTAAGCCAGCTGTTTGTTTTCAACAGCAGAGGCGCACTCGCGATTGAACCAGAGGTTATTGTAATAAAATTCGAATATAAATAATACACATAACTAAGGTAGCAAAAATAATGTTGATGGCACCGTTTTTAATATTGATTCTTGGTATCCCCACAATTTTTGAAGTGTTTGTGATAGGTGCAGGCAGACACATATTAATTTCAACACAATACGATGAATATTTATTATAAATTGTTTACAAGTTTACCAAAACACCCGTCTTTTTTTATTGTTGGTTCACATAAAATTTCATCTTGGGGTATTTCACTGTCCTTCCAAGTACGAAGAAACATTTGCGGTATACGTAACATAGTCAACAAACACAACCTGGCGCTTCGATGAAAATTGCCATATTCACTAGCAGGTGTGCGCCCCACGGGGCATCCTTTGTTTTCCTTTTATAAAAGCCGCCAAGTACCTAGGCGGCGCAGTACAAAGGCGACCGTATCTAAGCGAATGGACTATACTGGTTGTGTTTTTTGTATATATAGTCTAAATATAGTGCAATGCCAGGAACACTAATTCTAACACTACGTTTACATTCAGCCAAAGTGAGCAGGGAAGTAGGCAGGGAAGTGGGCAGGACGAGTGTGTAAACAAGATACTTCTCATGCCACTGCCACTGCTACTCGCGCTGCCCGATGCTCCCTAAAAGAGCGGTTTTATGTGCGGAAGTCAAAGGATCGGCAGCGCGAGCGGCAGTGCGTGTTTACATACTGCTGTCGCTCGCTCAGTTCTCGCCGAACGCCTGGAGAAGAAACACGTGTGTAATTTGTTTTTTCTTAAGATCAACGATTACCCATTTAAGTAATGCCGTCCGACTGGAGCAATGAAAATACTATAAAGTTTTTGAAAGGAAGGAAAGAGTGATTTGGGATGTATTACGGCGAATAGATATCATCCACCACCTTCTACGGCGAATTTTCTTTTTTGCATTTGATCATTTTTTCAACATCGAACATAATTATGTCTCGCAAGAAGACACAGGTCGCTGCAACTATTTCGACGTCTGCCGTAGCCAACACTTGATAGCGAAATGAGTAGTAGGGCAGTATGTAAACACACACTTCCGTCAATCCTGCTGCAGCAGTATTTAGGGAATTATTGCCGGCAGCGCGAGGGGCAGTGGCAGGGGCTGAATGTAATGAAACTTAGAAAGTAGAAGAGGGATAGGTACAGTGTCAAATCTTTAGTTAAACCAAGAAAATCTATACAAATAAATAAAATTGAAGTGTCTGTTTGTAATGTCAAAATAACAAGTTTTTACTAAATGGGTATGAATGTATATAACAAAAACACAACTTAAAAAAATTTTTGTCTGTCTGTTTATTCCCGCTAATCTCCGGAACAGCTGGACTGATTTTGGCGGGACTTTCACTAATAGATAACTAATTATAGAAGGTATAACATAGGCTACTTTTTATCAAGATCGGTCCAACTGTTACTATTCCATGCGGACGAAGTCGCGGGCACAGCTAGTCTTATATATAAAAATGAAACGCTGTGTGTTTGTCTCGCAAAAACTCTGAAACGGCTCAACTGATTCTTACGAAATTTTCAGTGTGCATTTGAATAGGTCCAGGGAAGGTTTAAACGTACAGTTGGACCCGGTAGGTGGCACTGTAATCGGGCGGGACCACTAGTTGGAAATAAAATAGAGAAACAAAAATAGAAAAAGAAACTTATTTTATTGTTGTACTCAGACTATTTATTTTTGTTCACTTGGAAATTGGAATGGAGCTATTTGTTGATATTACAATTGCTGGTTTATATAAGAATTCACTAACAGTTTTCTTTTATTCAGTGTTGAAATGATTCATTTTGAGGATAGATGTCGAATGAAAGAGAATAATGGACAAATTAACCATCTCATGTGTAGCATTGTCTCTAAAGAATCGTTAACTATTTTTGGCTGCAATATTTTTCACAAGGGGAACTTGATGCAAAAATACAACTGAAGTTCACATTTGATGGTAGCATGATGATGGTAGATGGTAGGTAGGTTATGATGAAGCACAGATTGCTTCAATCTCTGGAGCATGTTCAGTACCTCACTCTGAGGTGTTGAATGAATTGCAGTAATAATATTTCTTAACTCTTTCACATGAATTTTACATTTCCTTCTTTTTCTATCAGATTGTGTAATAGATAAAAGATCCAATATCATCCAATCAGCTAAGAGTTTTTCAGTAATAAACGTCAGTGTTTTATTACCATAAAACTTAATGGTTCTTCAGTTGAAACTTGCTCTGACACTCTTAAGGTCTTAAATGGGCTGGTTGTTGTGAAAAGTTGCACTTCGCGCAAAGGCTCTGAATGCGCCCCTGGTGGGTTATTTTCTAAGAAAAAATTTATCACAATCGCCTTTAAATCAAATATCAGTGTTGTTAAAACATTTGATTAAATCATCTAATTTCTTTGGCTTTGATCAAATGTACATTGGACAAAAATCTTTGATAAATGGAATATCACCCATAAATAAAGAAGTGAAGTGTAAGTCTAGTTTGAGCCCAGCCTAAATTAAAATTCAGTACAGAGAAATTATTATCAAATATATCAAGAATGATCAGTATTGATCAGTAAGTTTAAGTAGACAGTTTTAATGTACATTTCTAAAAAACTGCTGCTAGATAATCCGATCAATTCAGATTTAGAGGTACTTGGTAGATTTAAGTAGTAACATAACTACTTGTTGACATTTTACACGTTAGTCTGAATAAATAATTTAAACACTCCTATTTTAGAATATTACTGAATGAATAAAACTCAACATGTGGTTTGGTATACTGTTCAAATAGACTTATTGTTAATGTGGATAATACATAGTACTTCGAAGTATGTACCTATTATATAAATATGGTTTACTTACAACTGTTCTTTGCCAGACTTTTCCCAACTTTTGCAATATTCGGACACAAACTTTGCAAAAGATCCCATAATATCAAATAAATCTTGCGAATTTTACATCACAATAGAGCCGCTCAAACATCACATCACGCTATCGCCATTTTGATCATCACAGACAAGTAAATGTTTTCTATGTCACAGACTGTCACAAACTAATGGTGTGTTCCGAATTGCGATAAAAGCGATAATGGGGGTAATTCTGAAGTTACCTGCACTAAAACTAAAACTAAAATTAAACATATAATTTTAAATTAGTTTTAGGTAATTCGTATTCTGAAACGCCGGACTCTCTTAATTTAAACCGCATTTGACAATTTCTTAAATTGAATACACAGATTATAAATACACCTAGTGCTGTAGAAAAACGGGATAATTTAGAAACATTAAAAACAGCTATATTCTACTAATTTTACTATCAGAAATTATTAATTTAAGATTTGATCGTATTTGTAAATAACAGAAAAGAAATTTTATTATTTATCATTCATTTTATCACAAAAGAAAAATTATTCGACATTTATTTTGCGATTGTGATGGCTTCGCGCCTATGCCATGAAATAAAAAAAATTACATGGTAGTCTGTAGTTGTATAGATAGGTACTTCGTGACTTCCTCTGAATTTTAAAATTGCGTATTTTGTTTCATTAGTAATTTTTGTTTTGGCTGTGGCTGGCTAAAACCTTTAAATGTTCCGGTAAGGAGCCAATCTGTACTTCAGTGCAGTCTATAGCTTCTATCACGTTGCGAGCGGATTGGCGAGGAAAACGAAATATTTTTCTAAATTTACGTTCGGGCATAGTAAATGGGTCTGATTTGTCCCTCAACTTCCTCAATTTTACTTTTTCTTCTCCTATTCTATAACATAAATAAGTCGATACTTTACAAATATATATTAAAACTATGAGGCAGGTATTTATCTAATTTCTTATATAAAACAAATATTTTACCTTTCTGAAGACTCTATTAATGCCATAACAATCAATTCATCATCCATTTGGCAAGTTGCACAAAAAAAATTGCCTTCGGTAATGTTAGAAAATCGTTAAAAAGTAACAAGATTTTAGACGGCACCTAAAAGTTTACCTCCTAATATTAGTTTGACATATTTAAAATTATAGGAAAAGTTACATTTAGGAAGCATGTCAGAATACGAAAATAACATCTAACACTAAATTGAGTAGTTTAGTAACGTCACTCCTAATTTTAGAGTTAACTTGTGAGTTCTGAATACCAAACGGTGATTGACATTTCTATCTCACTCGAACGTTCGCCACGCGAAGCGTGGTGGGTTTCAAAAGCAAAAAGTAGTATATCTCAAATATCAAAGGTGCCGCCATTGCGGAATGACTCACCCCGGCGCGTACGGAGTGTTCAAAAAATTGCGGACAGTGACATATACTGTCTACAAGAGAACAAAAAATACGTATGGAAAGGTAATTTAATATAGAAGGAACTTATAACAGTTAATTAGATAAGGATTAATAATTAAATGAATGAAGCGCGAAAATGTTCGGAAGGTCGCGGAAGACCCGATTTTTAAAAAAAATTTTTTTCACAAAAACTATTTTATAAAACTTTAAATAACCATATATATTATTATAGCCCTATTCTTGAAGATTATTTTGATATATAATAGTTTTGGGTAATATTTTTAATGAAAAAAGAAAAAAATAATAAAATCGATTAATTACGTAATTATATACGCGAGATGCGCACGCGCGACCTCAAATTTAAAAAAAATGCAAAAAATAAATTATTGTGTCTAAAATTAAATAAAAAATACGTATGGAAAGCTAATTTAATAAGGAATGAACTTATAATAGTTAATTAGATAAGGATTCATAATTGAATGAATAATGACGAGAATAGTAACTAAAGTGCTTAAAATTTCAAAAATACTCACTTTTTGAAAAAACGTTTAGTGTGGCAATATAACACTATAAACTATCATAAACCATACATAATAATGTAGCCCAATTCTTCTAGTTTATTTTGATATAGAACACTCTACGAAAATACTAATACAGACTAAGTAAGTACGCAATAAATGTCATCGGTCATGGAGTAAGAAACGTATGGATACAGCCAAGTAAGTTAAACCGCAGACTATGACAAATTTATTTCAATCTAAGACTAAAAATAAATTGGACATGACCTGTCAACTTATGAAAGAGACTATTGGCAAAGGAATAAAGCCATAGAGAAAATATTTTATTTTTCGCGATTTTTTTATCACACCGCGCGGTTTTACGCAAAGGGAACTGGGTACCATAGTACCCAGGTCGATCGAGAAGCTTACGATTTTTGGGGACTATAGTCCCCAGGACGTTCCAGTGGCTAATTTTATTTAGTTATAGTTTTAGGTGGTCGCTTCAGAATCACCCCCAATATCGCGAATCCGACCAAATTAAATCGTCACAAAATATAAGGGGTTTTGAATCTGTATTGTGACTGTAGTGTATAGAGATTTGTCTCGAGCGAACACGACACAGCTCGGTCGGTAGTTATGGGCGTTATAAACCGTGAACAGTTATTGAAACTATTTATTAGCAACAATACCGAAAACTATGTATTGACTTCTTCAGAAACTATTTATCGGGAGTAACTATTTATTGTGTGGAACGGACGGTTCACTTGCTGTCGCTCGCAACGCGGTACCCGAGCGAGAGCCGATACTACGCGCCAGGCTGACGGAACCGACGGCAAAGGAAAATTCCCGAACGGGCACTCAGCTTGCTGCTCTAGATGCGATGATTGATTCGCGCCAAATTGTAAAATAGGAATTGTAAATACAAAACTTCGAAACATAGTGTAAATAAAAACGTGTAAAATATAAAATAGGTTTATAGTAAAGTGTAAATATTGTAGATATGTACAGAATAACAATGTACATAAAATCAAATGAACTTTTAATTTAAATACGCCTGCCACCTGGCAGCCAGTCCTAAGCCTGATCAAAGTATGAAGGAAAGTTCATTTTTATTTATCAAAATAATATTGGTTACTATCGAACACCCAATACTCCGTCACGTCAATAGATAGTTGCCGAATAAAATCATTTATTAGATAAAACATGATTTTCCTTCGAACCGAAACCGAGCCCTTCTTGCGATACCCGATACCCATTCAATAACTAGTTATTAAAATAAATAGTTTCAAAAACCGTTATTACAAACTAAACCAATACATAGTTTCGGTATTGCAAAAACGCGTACCGACCCACCACTATCGGTCGGTAATGGCGCCTCTTCACAATGGCCCATAATGGCCAAGTATACACAATCACGATTGTGTAGAGGGCATGATTGTCTATGATCGGCCATCATCGCCGGTAATCGTGAGCAATCGGCGAATTGTCGGTATATCAAAAGGCGCGTCTTCACAATGGCCCATGATGGCCCATCAAATGATCGTCCATCAATGCCGCCATGATCGAGGCGCCTCTTCACAATGGGCCATGATGGCCCATCAAATGATCGTCCATCAATGCCGCCATGATCGAGCAATTCTCCACACAATCGTGAATATTCATTTACTAACTGTTTACTGTTATGATAAGACGTCTATCAAAAATATTTTACAAAAGCTAAAAACCGACTTCAAAAACACTGAAAAGTTAAAAATAATATAAGAATAGGTACAAACAACATCACACTTCTATATTGAAGTCGGTGCCAAACGATGATCTCCTAGAAAGTCTTAAAATTTGTCACCGACTTCAATATAGAAGTGTGATGTTGTTTATATGTACCTATTCTTATATTATTTTAACTTTTCAGTGTTTTTAAAGTCGGTTTTTATTTTTTGTAAAATATTTTTATTTTTTAGTGAATGCTATCTTTTTAGTGAAAGAAACCCTAATTTAATAAATCGAGGAAAACGCTACTTTTAAGTAAATTAGCGTTTTCCTCAATTTTCTTGGGATCCCATCATCAGATCCTGATTTTGGTGACCTTGGAACCACCCCAGGAGTACACGCACATTAAGTAGATAATTATAAGAGGTAAGTAAAAATATTGCCGCTGCCGCGATAATCTCTTCAATGTCCATTTTTAACCGACTTCAAAAAAGAAGGATTCTCAATTCGATGCTTATGGTTTTTTTTGTGTGTATGTTACGCGATTACTCCGCCAATTGTGGACCGATTTTCATATTATTTTTTGTATTTGATAGAGTATACTCCTGGGGTGGTTCCAAGGTCACCAAAATCAGGATCTGATGATAGGATCCCAAGAAAATCGAGGAAAACGCTAATTTACTTAAAAGTAGCGTTTTTCTCGATTTTTTCACTAAAAAATAAAAAATATTTTACAAAAAATAAAAACCGACTTCAAAAACACTGAAAAGTTAAAAATAGTATAAGAATAGGTACATATAAACAACATCACACTTCTATATTGAAGTCGGTGACAAATTTTAAGACTTTCTAAGAGATCATCGTTTGGCACCGACTTCAATATAGAAGTGTGATGTTTGTACCTATTCTTATATTATTTTTAACTTTTCAGTGTTTTTGAAGTCGGTTTTTAGCTTTTGTAAAATATTTTTGATAGACGTCTTATCATAACAGTAAACAGTTAGTAAATGAATATTCACGATTGTGTGGAGAATTGCTCGATCATGGCGGCATTGATGGACGATCATCATATACTGCATCACCTCATGGGGAGGCACAAGAAAAACCCACATGATCCGACTCGAAAGAGCCCAAAGAGCTCTTCTTAAGGTATGTACATCCCTTCCCTTCCGCTTCGCAACATATGATCTATATCAATATTGCGAATTGCTGACCGTTCGACAGTTATTCATTGTCTATACAATCCTAAGGCAGCACCACTACACCAAATACTCTCCAGATCCACACCCCCGTCGTAACCATCTTGTTGCTACGACCACATCGTTTCAAACATGTTATGCCAAACATTATTTCTGTTTTCTGGGCCCTTTGCTATACAACAGACTTCACAAGAAACTCAAGATTGGAAGACCTAATTCCTGTTATCACTCATTTAATAAACTTCTCCTTAAAGAATTGCGTCTTTCCAAGTGCATGAAAGCTTGCCCATGTTATTCCTCTTCCTAAATCTCCAAACCCCACTACTCTTTCACATTTCCGTCCTATTTCCATTTTATCTTTCCTCTCCAAAACACTTGAAGGCGTTGTGAACAAACAGCTGCTAGCATATCTGTCCCGCAATAATCTTATGAGTCAATTTCAATCTGGCTTTCGTCCATTTCACAGTACTGTTACGGCTTTGTTGAATGTAACGGACGATATCCGTAAAGCTATGGACGATAAACAGCTCACAGTCATCACACTGCGTAGACCATGGCATCCTATTAGCCATCCACCGCTCAATGATTATCTTCGCGGTACAGTACACTCCAGGGGTATTCCCGTGGTCACCAAAGTTAGGATCATAAGATGGGATCCCATAAAAATCGAGGAAAACCCCAAAACTTTAAGTGTTTTGTGTGTATGTTACGCGATTACTCCGCCAATTCTGGACCGATTTTCAAAATTCTTTTTGTATTCGATAGAGTATAGTTCTGGGGAGTCAGCGTATCACTGGTCATTTTCCTAATTTGTCAGTTTCGCTAATTTGCCAGTTTACTTATTCGACAATTCCTTGATTCGTCAATTACCTTATTTACCAGTTCCACTAAGTTGTCTGTTCCTATAATAAGTCAATTTCCTTGTTCGTTAGTTGCTTTATTCGTCACTTATTTTAGGTTGTCAATATTGCTACCTTGTCATGTTCTCAACACGTTAGTTTCCTTATCTGTCGGGTAGTTTAGGTCATCAATTTCATAATTTAAACAGCTCTTGACTCTATTACCTACTATAAAAATAAATTAAATAAATAAATACTTCAATGTTAACAAAACACGCTTAGTTGTTTTTTTTTGTACAAACGTAAAAGAAATTAACAAAAGGCGGCTTTATTACCTAGGTGGCAATCTCTATCAAGTAACCTATAGGTAGAGGAACGTAAATTTTCGGAATGCATGATAAAGACGGGATGTGACAATATTTAAAAAAAATACCTATCTCAATAAAATGACAATAACATACATAAACTACACTCGCGAGCAAAAGTTTGGAATCAGTTACTTGAAATTGGTTCCGCGTGATCTTGCTTACTAAATAAATTTTTAATAATCATAAAAATGACATCATGTTAAAGGTGCAACTGTCCACTTTAAATCGATATAAAATTAATTCATATCGAGCCCGTAATTGTGGAGTTATCCCGGATTAAGTGAAGGAGGTAGGAAAACAAGGAAATAGGGAAAAATAATGAATGAATAAAACAACAAAAAATTATTAAATAAAAAATTTATTTATCTTTAAAAATAAGTGTCAATATTTTGTGTTCCCTCCCCTCGCCCTAATAACTGCTCCAAGACGATTCTTCATAGAACTGATCAGCTTCTGAATTGATTCTTGTGGAATACCTTCCCACTCCTCAATCAACGCTGATTTCAGCTCATTCAGACATGAAGGAGCAGGAGTTCTGGAACGAACCTTCCTCTTCAGTTCATCCCACACGTGCTCAATGGGATTCAAGTCAGGGCTGAGCGCTGGCCAGTCCAATGTGGCAATACCGACTTCTTCGAGGTATTCCGTTGTTACACGGGCAGTGTGACAACGAGCGTTATCGTGCATAAGGAGGAAGTCATCACCGATGTATCCCGCATAGGGAACGGCATGTTCCAGGAGAATATCGGAAATGTACCGGTTCGAAGTTAGACCGCCTCCTCGTTCCCCGCCAGGCACGAAAACAAGCTCGGTTTTACCATCGAAGGAAATGCCGGCCCACATCATACAAGAGCCGCCCCCATAAGCCACTGTTTCAGCGACACAGCACTGTGCAAATCGCTCCCCAGGCCGCCTGTAGACCCGTCCTCTTCTGTCGCTACCGTGCAAACACATCCTGCTTTCGTCGGAGAACAGGACTTGCCTCCATTGCTCAACCTCCCAATCAAGATGGGTGCGAGCAAACTGAAGGCGTGCTTGTCGGTGAGCTGCCGTGAGTTTCGGGCCTGTGGCAGGCCTTTTTGGAGTCAGATTCGCTTGCTTGAGTCGTCGACGAACTGTCCACTCGCTGGCTGCTACCCCACGAACATCTCGGAGCTCCTGTTGGACGTCGACACAAGTCAAATGCCGATTTCGGAGAGAGGTTGACACGATAAAACGGTCATCCCTCTCCGATGTGCACCGGCGCCGTCCAAATCTATCGAGAACATGTAAATTTAAACTTGTGTTGAGGGGTTTTTACACTCGTTCAGGCTAGTAGCAAACGAGTACCAAAATTTTGAGATTGTGCTCTCTACCATAAAAACCAAGACGCGTACCACTATGTGACCTACTTAGTATTCTAGATATGCTTATGGTCTTTCATATAAGCCTAAATTTATTGAAATAACTAGGGGATAAGATACTTATATCACACAGCAGCCAAATCAATAACTAGCAAAATATTGAAGTAATTACATTGAATAACAAACGCGAATGTTGACTATTTTTACAGTCGATAAAGCACGTGTATGAAAAAATAATCAACATTATAAGCATATCTGGGTGAATTTCAACAAATGCCATATTTTTTATCATATCGGTGAACTTTTTCATTTATATTTTTTTTGTATATTTTTCAGGTTTGGGTATCTTTAGGATATTAAATATCCCCAAATTTAATATCATCAACGTATCATTTAAGATTAAGGAGTAAATTTAATTTGAATTCTAGTTTCCACCGATGTGACAAACCGGCACCGATTATTTTTTCTGTACACCGATATGATAAGTTTATCCACCGAAATGATATACATATCCAGCGATATGATAATCTATCCACCTTTGAACATCAAAAAGGAAATAGTTAGTAGGTGACTTAGAACTGAAGACCTGGACTGAGGGTCTTATGTAAGTAGATCACATACAACGAGAACTGAGTTCTTGTTAAAACCAAATAATAGTACATTATGGTACAAGTGTGTAATGTTGGTGACTACCGCTGAGGCGCATTGAGGCCCGAGCCGTCAGGCGAGGGTCTTAAGAAGCCGAGGACGGTAACCATCAATACACACGTGTATCATACAACGTTTTTCAACACACTTCTGAATAAAACAATACTTAAATAAAAAACCATTTTACATAGTAGATAAAAAGTTTACTTAGAGAAACAATTAGTAAATGTGCAGTTAGTAAAATTATAATTAACTATTTTTGATGACATAGCGGTCTCATCAGATAGATTATTTATTGAAATACTTTTATGTTCTATTGTTATTTGTGATGGTTCATTATTCGTGTAGGTAGGTGAAATCCAATCATTGGACGTACTTGGTATTTCGCCAGTAGGATGCGTCTCAGAATCAAGTTTAATTCTTTTTGTGATTTTTGCACAAATTTCCTTCTTGTTTTGTATGGAATCTTCTACGTATGATTCTGCTACATTGCTAGATCGCCACCCGCTTCAAAGTCATTATATCAGCTCCTGAATTTGCCAGCAATGTAGCTGAAGTTCTTCTGAAACTATGTCCAGTGTAGCTCTCAGCATCTACTAAACCCAAAAACTTAGCGATATCTTTAGGCATAGAACCAAATTTGTTTATACCTATAGGCTGACAGGTACATTTACCATTCTGGTAATTTAGAAAGAAACGGTCATTTTTTGTTTTTGGCGAACGCAAACTTTCATACTTCTTAATAATATCATAGAATGGACCGTGTATGGTGAATGACCTAGGTATTTTATTTTTCGTGATAGGTATCTTCACTAAAAGCATCTGGCCATGGTTCTCTATATCTTTTACAGTTATATTTGTTAATTCTTGTATCCTACAGGCACCAGTTACACCAAATATTAAAGCAACCTGAAACAAAAGAAACAATAATTAAGGTCAACACACAACACAAGCTGCTATTAAATATTTAATTAAAATTAATTTAACTAACCTTTGTAGCCAAATATTGGTTATCTGGAGCATCTTTAATAAATTTTTCAATATCATCAGATGATAAAACCATTGGCTTCTAAATCCATCAGATAGTCTCTTTAGATAAGCTGACAAATTCGAGTATGTTTTTAAGTCCACTCCATTCTTTGTTCGGACTGTACTTTTTAACATTGAGTAAATACACCACAAAGAGCTAGGTTTGTACTTAGAAGATAATTCTTTAAAGTACGCCTTGAACACATTTTCTGAAAAAGACTAGGTATTCTTGTTGTTCTGCCATTGTATGAAATTTTGGTACGCTAATAGATATTTTTCCTTTGAGTTTTCTGGTAGTAAACTTTCCATAACGTTCTGGGCTTCACATCTTATATCGGGCGGTGTACAACATAAATCATTTTCTTCATAAATTGTACTTGCAGACATCTTAATTAATAACTAACTAAATAACTTCAAAAGAGAAAACGAGACGAGTTGTGAAAAATGTTTCGTAATGGCGGGAAAAATTAATCAGTTTTCCTATGCGCGCGCATCGGCCATAGACTAAAAAATGAGGTTTCTTTTTTTGGGCTTTTCGCGGATAGCATTTTAGCGCAAGTGTAAGCGTAACTCAACCAATAATATAAAAAAAACTATTACTCACTCGTGAATAATAGTAATGAAAAAGTCACAGTTTGATTATAGGTGTCATTATGTGCCTAATTGCCATGGGATTAGAGCCACTTTATGAGGAAGTGTGTTAAAAACAATATTTTTTTTTAATTATTATTGTTTATATGTTCCATTGTTTCTTTGTATACTTAACGAAATAACACGGGATCCACCGATATGATAAAACGACTCACCGAGATGATAAAATGATCTACCGATGTGATAAAGCCATCCACCGATGTGACAAAACTATGTGTTGATCATGAATCAAAACACCGATATTAGATATAAGACACCGATTGATTTTTTCTTATCATTTCGGTGTAAATTATCACATCGGTGGTAATAAAGACCACCGATTACAGCGACATGAGAAATAACACACTTTTTAGAAAATTTGAAAAAATGCATAATATCTAGGATAAATTCAATAGCAGTCAATGAAGCTAATTCACTTACTACCTTTGTTAGAACCAAACAACAACAATAAAACTACTCATTACACTAGAAAAATGCAACCGCCGATAATATAAAATAATTGTCCGGGAGCCATCCGGAAGCAACTAAAATACACAATAACAAGAGGCAAATAAAATTGGGATGGGGACGCGCGGACGCTGTCGGACTCGTCAGGTTTAAATTACTTTTGTCCAGCGATATGAGAACATTTTGCAGGACAAGTACGTTTGTGCCTCTCAGTAATAATAATCTATCATTATATAATAAACTATGATATATATTAATAATGAACCTAATATTCTATGAAATAGAATAAGTTATATACTTAAATTACTTATTTTTATTAGTATATAAGCTTTTTTGTTTGTAAAAAAAGTAGAGGGACAGCACCGATTTGAAAAAAATAGAGGTTTATGTATTTATTTCTACCTTTATATATAGTCCTAGGCAAATTATATTTTTGCCACAACCCAATAACTACCTATTGAATACTAAAAAAAATAATTCAGAACAATATTCCCATTTTGAAATACTAATTTCACCGAAGACAAAAAAAAAGTCATTTGGGAAATTCACCCATCTAGATAATTAAGTAGGCCACAAAGTGGTACGCGCCTTGATTATCATGGCAGAGACCACAGTCTCAATATTTTCATACTCGTTTTCAAAGATGCGGTTTCTAGCATAAACAAATTCTTAGACCTCTCAAAACATATACAAATTCACATTTTCTAAAAAAGGTTTTGAACTTTTGAGCTATTCTAGACTTTGAGGTATATTTTCAACATTCATCTTTAAAAATGAATATATTTTTTCTTAGATTCTTCTAGGTAATGATTTGGCTGCTCGGTGATAGAAGTGTCTAATCAACCCCCTGGATATGCCCAAATGCTTAGACTTTTCTGAAAGCTCTTGAGTATGGCTAGTACAGGACGGCAAAGGGGTACGCGCCTTGGTTTTTATGGTAGAGGCCACAGTTTCTATATTTCGATATTCGTTTGTAAAGATACGTCTGCCAGCCCGAACAGGTATCTAAACCCCTCAATGGTGTCGATTCTGGCATGATTCTCTAAACCTAAAACTAAATTTGACAACAGTCTATCCTTGTCATACTCTATACAAAATGACAAGGAGAGACTGTTGTCAAATTTAGTTTTAGGTTTAGAGAATCATGCCAGAATCGATACCAATATCACTATAAATATACTTTTTCCTACAAGATTTTTAGACGTTAGTATAAGTCGTTAATTGGTACGCTCCCTACATTCATTTTGAAGCTAATCAACAATCGCCTTTGTTATAGTATATATATACTAGTTGTGCCCGCGAAATAATTAACCAAAAAAAATCTGAGGAGAGCCGGCCTTATCCCCTAGTGATATAAAACATAGCCTATGGCCTATTCTGAGGCCTGCCAAAAATAAATTCTGAAGATTTGGCATTGTGTGACTAAACGATAAAAATCGGTTGTGTTGTTTCGGAGGATTTCGTTTACAAACCTTGTGATACGATATTTTTATATATTACATTTACTCAGATTTTTTTAGTTAATGACTTGGTTTCTGGGTGATATAGGTATCATAAAATAATAAATTTAGGCTTTTCTGAAAGGTTTTGAGCATATCAAGATAGTAAGGAGCCTAAAATATGATAGGCGGCATAGTTTTCATGTTTGAAAATATCATCTCATTGATTTAATACTTACTATTTTCATTTATATTAGTGTTAGAATGGTATTTTTCAATGATCTTGTCTTATTTTATGTTCTTTAGGCAATGTGACATATATTCTAACGTTATAAAGGCTGAATGATGATGAATGATAGTTTTATTTGTAGATTTTATAACTACTTACTTCTTAAATTGGTCGGGTTATACATCGGTTGCTACTTTTGGCTGCTAACTTTACACCGGTGTATTAAATTAGGGTTTCTTTCACTAAAACTATTTCATTCACACGTTAAAAATGAAAAATATTTTGTAAAAAATAAAAACCGACTTCAAAAAACACTGAAAAGTTAAAAACCAATTTTAAGACTTTCTAGGAGATCATCGTTTGGCACCGACTTCGATATAGATGTGTGATGTTGTCTGTACCTATTCTTATATTATTTTTAACTCTTCAGTGTTTTTGAAGTCGGTTATTATTTTTTATAAAATACTAGCTGTGCCCGCGACTTCGCCCGCGTGAAATAGTAACTTTTGGCAAAAAGTAGCCTATGTTATACCTTATGTAATTAGCTATCTATTAGTGAAAGTCCCGTCAAAATTGGTCCAGCCGTTCCGGAGATAGCAGGAACAAACAGACAGGCAGACAGAAATTGTTTTTTTAAATTGTATTTTTGTTATTGGTACCCGAACCCGATATACATTCATACCCATTTATTTACTAAATAAACTTGTTATTTTGACATTACAAACAGACACTTCAATTTTATTTATTTGCATAGATTTTTTGAAGTCGGTTAAAAATCTATGGCGATTCCTCTTAATTTTTAACCAGTCCAAGTGCATCTGTCATTGCTTTACAAAAGACAGCCCGATGTCTCATTTGCAGTCTTGTGGGTATTAATGCCATTGATGAAAAGCAATTACAATTAATTAGATTTAGAGACTAGAATACAGCATAGTTAAAACTTAGTCTTTGCTAAGTTCCAACCATGCTGAGTTCTAGTCTCTAAATTACCTACTTAAATTCAGCAATATAATTAGGATATGAATTTGTTATTACAGAAATTAATATTTTTTGAAGCCAAATTCCATGCTTGTAATACCTCTAGCCAACTGCGGTAATTTTTTGCAGCAAGAAAATAAGTCTTAAAGTAGTAGTATTTATATTGATTTTTATTTGAATGAGTAAGGATAAGATTTAGCTAATTTAATATCAAAATGATGTAATCCATGTTTGTTATCACCGAGCCTTTTTAATACCGTCGCAAACTGAGCCAGTTCTTGAATAGATAACATTTGATGCCCCAGAAATTTTGATGTGACGAAATCTGCACACTGAGGATCATGTTTACTTTCTGCAATGCACACCATACGCTCCAATTGCTAAAATGTAAAATAAAAAATATTTAGTATTTTAGCTAAGCAATAATTTGTTTGTTATTATTTATCTTGGTCAGTTCTGAAACTTTGAACTTACTGTAACTAAAACCAGTGGCGTAACTATACCATCTGAGGCCTAATATAATTATCCCCGCCAAGTTCGAGGTATTCTTTGGTTATAATATATTATAATCTTTTGTTAATAAGGTACTATCGTGCGGTGGCGCCAGAACGAAACAGATTACAAAAATATTAATGGCTTAAAACTCGTAAAGCTATTTGATTCATAGCAAGCAAAAAAGGTTATAGGGTAGACCGGAGGCAAAAGCAACAATCATGTCTTACATAAATATATATTTATGTAAGACATGATTACAGAAAACTCTTAAGTTATCTCAAAAATCTGTTACTGTACAACGATAGTAATTTTATCTGGCTATAAAGTGACCTTATTTAGGTTTTGATATATTTTATTACCTTCGAGATATATTAGGTTAAATGAGAAAGGGTACAGTGTTACAAATGACCCCTACCCCGGGTCTAAAGTAACATCATTTCCAAAAAATAAAAATCAGTAAAGTAATAAAAAATAACAAAATGTTTTCATGTCACAAGTTTGTTTGTTGTTTTATTTTCGAGTCTGCGAGATAGTAAAATAATTAATCAAAATATATAAATAGCAACCATTACTAAAATTTTAAACAATGTTTATTTCAGACCCATAAACAACAATAATGATCTTATGCCAAATAGAGTTGAGTTAAATGCAAGATTTGGTAGCTGTGCCTACTTAAAATTATATTTTTTTGTATGAAATAGCCTCTGTTACATCTGCAGGCCAATTATGGATCTTTCATCGTATGACATGGCATAAATTTGAGAAAAAGAAGTCATGAAATGCTGCATTTCGTATTACCGATCTCCAATGATATCATCACTATGGCATAATTTCAATGATGTCATCATTAAATAATGAACAAATGTTCAAAAATCTGACCGGAAATCGTATTTTCCCCTCTGGGCCCTCTGACCCTGCGTTACTATTGCCCCCGATATAAATTTAAATTACGATTATATCGAGAGCTTTCAAAAAAGGTGTTGGCCCAAACTAGAACATGAAATACGTAAAATTATTGATAAGCATAGAAGTATCAGAAATTGTATTCATAAAACATTCTTGCGGCAGCACGAACTAAGCGCCCTCTACAGGCGTGTTCGGGTAGCCTGTGGTGGCGTTTTTAGCATTATCAAAATTGGCGTTGATGTAAAGCGTTCGGTTAGAAGGTTATGAAATTTTTGCCATTTTTGCTCCACACCCTAACCGAACGCTACATTATCAATATGACAAAGTCATAAGCTATTGTAACCTAAATTTATTTTCAGTTTCCAGATTCTGGATGTATTATGATGTAATAAGCTCGCTTCATGATTAACGATCATTAATTTCCATAAATAATGAAAATAAAATTTATTTCGTTAAACTTATTCAATCGTGTCAAAAATTTTACGTTTAGTAAACGTCAAAAATCTTAAATGTCAAAAACTTCCACTTTTGACCCTCTTCGAGAGCTGGGGCGAAATTGGCAGTTCACAATGCCATTTTTGACATTTTTTCAGCTATCCGAACGGTTGACGTAAACAGATAAAAATGCAACTTTTGTTCACATTTCTTCTAACCGAACGCTCCTTGTGTCAATTTTGTCAGTTATTTTTGCCATCTCGATGCTATCCGAACGCGCCTTACATATTTCATAAGGTTGCTCGTATAAAAAGTGGTCTTTAGTTCCACGGTCGATTTTTCGCAGTCTATTTCTGGACACCATAAAAGAAAAAACTGTTTTAATTCCTTTTAAGTAGGTACCTAATAACGACATTTTTGAAATAAAAGATTACGTACACCAAAATCAACACTGTTTTGTGTTTAGCCGTGATCGACAAAATATACCTACAGCTAGAGAAACAGTTTTATTCTTAGTATTTAGTCAATTTGGCTTTTAACATTGTTATTTCAGTACTTAAATCAACAAAAATATTTGCAACGGTCCTTGGATCAATTGTAACACAGGGGCATAATTAACGTTACAACTGCCCCCGAAAATTTTGTTACAATCGCACCGATAAGACAGAGCTTTACCGGAAAATATCATTTTAGATATTTCAAAATACCAACTTTAAAATACAGAGATATTTTACAGTGAAAATAATATTTGATATGTAGAGAACTAATTAACAACATAGAAATTAATACATACTTATATTGCTCAAATATCAATTATTGGACACGTTGAAAATTACGCAAAATCTTACCTCGAGGGTCCGAGAAACAAAAAAATGTCAAATAGCAAAAGAACGATTTGCAAGCCGTCCGTCGCTCGCTTGGGCGACTGGAATCAAATGTGTCAACCGCGATTCAACCACCGTGTTGTACCTACATTATTCACACACACACACACGCAAATACAACGAACGGTGTTGTAATTATATTCATTGTTTCAATTGCCCCCTGTTAGGTACTTTTGCCTCCGGTTTACCCTAATGGTGAAATTACACGTTTCAACCAAATTGAATGCCTGGATCATAAATGAAAGGAATGCTGTTTACACGGTATCTGGAAAGTGAACTGTTCAATACATATTCTTCAAAAGATGTCGTCGAATGAGGTCGTGCGTTTAGGAGTTGCATTAATAGTGATCGTTTAATAAAAAAGAAGCTAAGGAAACGCCGTCTTTGGTGGGTGCGATCATGGATTAAGAAGACAAGCCTATGGAGCTTCAATCAAACCGTCTATTGAGAGAATTGGCAGAAGAGGGTCCAGATTCATACCTCAAATCTCTTCGCATGAAAGAAGCAAAATTTGTTGACTTCTTACAAAGGTTACACCGTTAATTCAGAAAAAAATACTTTGATGAGGGATGCTTTGCCCGGAAAAGTGAAATTGCAAATCGTTCTTAGACATCTTGCTACTGGGGGGTAGACTCGAGCTCCACGGTGGGGACGTACAACGTGGTACAACTTACGAGCTGTGATGACGAAGTTTTTGAAAACCATTGCGTAGGTATGTACTGTAGGTATGCATTATAGGCACCGTCTGAGAAACCTTTTGTTGGAAAAGGAATTATACCTACTCAACAAAGGATTTCTTTTTTTCATTGACGTTTGATAATCGACTCCATTTTTTATATATTCTATATTGCATTTTTATACCTGATTTTATTACACTGCGTAATATAATTATACAATTGGGATGATGACTGAATTCTAATTTTTACGTCTTGTCATTAAATATTAAAATACCGTGGAAAAAGATGCAGTCCTGTAAAATTAGAATCGGCTTAGAAATACATTAGATACAAGCATTTTAAGTTATTAATTTTAAGGCGATTAGACAGAGAGATCCGACATCAACCGTGATGTCATTGTTGAGTACGGCCATATAAACCCCTTGTAAATTGCCGTTTTGCTAGAAAGAGATCTTTATATACCTTATATCTTGGTTGTTTTTATAGTTATTCGAAAACCGTTTTTTTCTTTCTGTTTATTATACGAATGCGATTCTATTAGGTAAATATTTTTTTTTGTCATCTAGCCTATTCTATTTGAAATTTTTGTTTGTACTATTTTTTATTTATTTAGGTACTTTTTTTACATTTTATTTATGACCATTGATTGATTGATTGTATTTCACCATTTTAAAATATTTGACATGATGATTAGTATATTGAAATCCTTTGTTGAAACACCTATTTCTTCTATGTTAATCGCGTGGAATAGTAACTTATGGCAGCATTTTGATTTTTGTAGGCATTTTTTTAAAGATCTTGATATAAAGTCTATGTTATACCTATATAATTAGCTATCTAGGTATTAGCACAGATTACTAAATAGTGAAAGTCCCGTCAAAATAGGTCCAGCCGTTCCGGAGATTAGCAGAAACAAACAGACAGACAGACAAACATTTTTTAGATTGTGTTTTTGTTATTGGTACCCAATATAATATGAATACCCATTTAGTAAAAACTTGTTATTTTGACATTACAAACAGACACTTCAATTTTATTTATTTGTATAGATAATATGTAAAGAAATCATTATTCTTTTCAATATTTAATTTATGATTAATGTTTGATATTTGACAATATTTTTTTACATCTTAAGTACTTACTTTCTGTAAATGTTGTAAAATTTTATAGGAAACATTTGTAAAAATGAAATAAATAAACCTAAACCTATGACCGTATCGTCCAAACTACGCGCTTCCTACCTTCACGCTGCAGCGCGCACGACTGTAAAAGTGAATCGTTCAATTCTCCTGTTTACACATTCATTTCTCGTTCAACCGCGTTGATGATTGAACGCTACAAGTGAAAAAATTGAGCATGTTCAATTCTTTCAACGCCATTGAACAACAACATTCAATGACATTGAACGATTCACTTTTCTGTCTACATGGATCAATTTGGTTGTTTCATCCAAATTGAAAGGCAAAAATGAACTGTGTAGTTTTGCCTTAACTAATATGAACAATCTAATAGAATTCTGTCCTATCTACCCGGCATTATTCTCCATGGACTACACAACTGCACTGGGCATTATTTTAAATTTACATACGAATAAAAAGGAACCTGTAACATCGTTTTCCATATTTTGGTCATTGTACAAAAATTTTGATAATACCTCAGTAATTTTTTTCTCCATTTCAAGGGCCATTTTGAAGGCGTCAAAAAGAGATATATTATTATCAGTATTTGAATTAGTATTTATATGAGGTGTTCCTCCACGAATCAACTGATAATTAATAAACTGTTTCATATGTTCCAATTCCTCTTCATACATTTTCATAAAAAATCCTCCTGCGCCTGTATACGACAAGTTCGGATGTAAAAACTTTGTTGCTAAATCTAAATAAGTTTCTGCTGCTTGTTTTTCACTTCTTATTTGCATGTTCACAGCTGCTTCTACATCCGCACTATAATTATGTTTAAAGTAAGAGCTGTGTCTTGCAGAATATGAACTTATATTTAAAATACATTTCCTAAGTTTCACAGTGTTAAATATGATTTTATTATTAAACATAGTTGACGTATGGTTGACGTTAATTAAAAATCTTATTTGAACAGAAATTTCGAAAGGCGAAAAATTTAATAGTTTAAGTAGTGTTTAGTAGAAATAAAATTTAGAATTTTTTTAACATTACCTACTATTATCAATTCAAGTAAGCCTACGCATAAAAGCAATGTTTATGGATTTATGAATGAAATATGACTTATAAGTAGTTAAGTAGGTATGACTATGACATAGCTATAATAACTCACAATCTTCTTAGGATAGTATTCCACTGGGCAAATTTAAGTCGTGTTTTTATCAAAGAATTAAAAAATCATGGTCCAATAAACAATTTCGAACAAAAAAAAATGACGACTTTATCAAACATATTTGTCGCGCCAGAAAGGTAAACATCTATCCCTCCCAGGCAAAACTCTCCTTTGTAAATTTTCCTCAAACTCATTCATAAAATTTTTATCACAGCTATTAATTTCTCTATTTTCGTCATTCCTACCATCATCTACAATTTGAATATTTTCATTAATATTCTTACTATTCCTATCATCCCTACAATCAGTTACATTCTCAATCAACAACTCTTCACAACAATCCATAAAAATATCATTATTTTCCATCAACTCTTTCTTCATCAACTACTCTATCCTCATTACAAACTCTATCCTCATTAACAACTCTATCTTCACCAACAACATTCTCTACATCAACAATCCTATCTTCATCAACAGTCCTATCTGCATCTTCCACTATAGTATTCCTCTTTCGTCTTGTTTAACTGCTTCTAACTCTATTTCTATTCACATAATTAACACGTCCCCTCCCAAATTCAACATTTCCCCTCTCAAAGTCAATTGATGGCCTCTTGATTACCGGCGAATACAGACGATTACGCGCGAGTACGATTGTGTAGAGGGCATACTCGGCTGTACTCGGCTGTGCGCGCCGATCGGCGATCATCGTCTATGATCGTCTGCGAACCGTGAATTGTCGGTTTTCGGGCACGCATCAAAGGGAATCGCCTGGTGGTTGCTTATAACAGACGATCGTGTGGATGCTTGCACGATGATCGTGCCGATTATAGACGAGCACACGATCAACGATCATCGCCAATAATGTAGTGCAGACATTACATCGTGTATATAATTTGTGATCGTGTAGTATATGATGTCGCGAAATGCGCGATAGTTGTAAATATCGTACATAGCAACACTTAAGTCCGGAAACGGAGTAGAAAAGAAAAACAGAATACACTGTCTATGGTGACGCACTTTTCTCGTTAAGTTCTAAAATGACTGTTTGCACAAGTAACTTTGTTCAGTCTTAAAGCTAACAGTAATATAATTTGTGCTTAAAGCTAAAATCAGTGTTAGTGGTTCGAGATTTCCAGAAACCTGCTCGTAAAAGCAATCTAAGTATTTAGAATAGATAACGCTTGAATTTATTATCAATATATTGTATGCTTGAAGTTTTCTTCATATAGGTATCACAATGTGGTCAGAGATTTAAATCGATTTAAATCTCTGATTGTGCTGTTATAAATTGTCAATATGAGCTTACTCCGTAAAGCTGTTTAGCTGACATACATGATAGCATTATATCATCCTTAATAGCATGTAAATTAAATTAAGGTCTTAGACCATGCATACCTACAAGTTTCGTATGCAACTGATGGAGGTTAAACTTACTTATCTCAAGACGATTAAAACTAACATGCAAGAATGATTCGCATGACACGTGAGCTTGGCAATGGGGTACCGATTTAGGTAGCTTTAGATACCTGTAAGAACGATGCGCAGGTGATCTAGTTGCTGACCTACAACATACAACAAGCTTATGTGTACCGGGCCTCTAATAATAGGAACAAGGCATAACCAAGGATATACCATGGCATTTTATCTCCACTTCTGTTTTCAATTTGTTATAAATCTTATTACCCGTCATATTCGCTGCGCGCATCACTTGTATGCTGATGACTTGCAACTTTATAATACTCAAGCTAATGTTGAAAGTGTTAATGATGCCATTGATCTAATTAACCAAGACCTCGCTGCTATTAAGAGCTGGTCTGAGCGGTTTGGTATCCGTGTAAACCCGTCTAAATGTCAAGCTATACTGGTGGGTAGCACTAGGATCATGTCGAGAGTGGTACATCAGAGCCTACATTCTGTCGTCTTTGACGGTGAAATTATCCCTTTATGTAACAGCGTGAAGAATTTGGGGCTGTACAACTTCTAAATATTTAGTGATTCTAAAGGAATCAATTGTACCAATCTTTAAACAGGTCTTGGCGTGATGTAGGTACTGTCACTACCGGTAATGGGCACCGGGGAATTCTGGAGATGACCGGCTTTGTTGTTTGAAGCTTTACTAAGGTAAGGATGACAATATTTCTACCAGACTGAATCAAGCCTCAAATATCATCATGCTATATTGTATGTTCATTAATAACATCACAATAACATAAACCAAGCGAAGCAGATAATGTAATACTACTGGGTTATAGTTAGTGTTGAACTTGGGCAAGAGTTAGAGATCTTATAGATTCCACTATTGATTATCATAAATCAAATATGTGCTAAATTCATCCCCTTTGGTACATATGATATTGATGGATCACGATCCACCAACTTCATATAAAAGCTTCCAGAGGCCCTAGACAAATGCACTAACTGTTCCGCAGCCGTTCCGTAGAATAAATGTATGAGCAATAAGCATTTATCTACGGGTGCTGGGGGGCTACCACCTACATTATAGCGAACACTCGCTATCGCTTTCGTGACATTAGAACAATAGTTCAAATGTCACGTGACATTAAAACTATTGTTCTAATGTCACGATAACGATAGCGAGTGATTGCTTTGAGTTAAGCGGCCGCTGCCCCCGTAGCACGTCCACCAAAACACGATATGATAAAGCGATTTATCGCGGTGAACTGTCAAAATACGACGAAACCCTATTGTATTTTGTCAATTCACCGCGATAAACCGCTTTATCATATCGTGTTTTGGTGGACGTGCTAGGGGGGCTGGTCGTGATAAATATCGTGATAAATAATGAACGTGTAACATACACCTTAGTAGTCTGTGACGACATAATCTATATTAATCTGTGGCATTTAACTTTATGCTTGTCTCAGACTAAGTACACCAATAGACTCGCAATGTATTAATATGTCTCAAATAATGGAGGTCTTCAGTATTTGCCCAAATCATGTACCGAGGTACAAATTATATGAAATGAAAGACAATAATGTGCTAAGAATGACCCAAGGACTAAAACCTTTTCAAACTCAATAGATTTTGCAAAATAATAAGATAAAAAATGTTAAGTGAATGCGAAACTTCGTAAAACGAAACGTTATGGACGTCAAGGTTTGACATTGACAATCAGTCATTGTTATGGTCGCTTGATAATATTTTCACTTAGAATCTTCTTCTTATTATAGGTATTTAAAGAAGTTGAAGTTCTTCTAATTAAAAATCTGGAGTTTGTTATGTGTGTGTGCCAACATCTATTGCGATCGCCTACGCTACAAATCACCAGTAATTGTGAATTTGATATGTCAATCCAATACACATCCTAATGTCTTTTCACTTTTTTTTTCTTTTCTTATTGGGTGTTGTTTGCCAAAATAAACACCATACCACAGACTATGTGACACTTATTAACAAGATTAATAACGCTTTGCAATATGGACTTGTTACGAGTTTTATTGTAATATTTATTATAATTAAGTAAAAACCCTATTTTTATTATTTTAATAGTTGGAAAACCTTTACTAAACAGGTTTGGAGAATACACTACGCTAATACGCTTTATTTAATATTGATGTTATGTTCCTAGTAATCAAAATGTTTAAGACATAATTTCAGGTGGTACAAACGGTTTAAATAAATTATTATTATTATGTTATGAATTTTCAGATTTTTTTACATAGAAAAATGTAATAAAACCCGAGGTACATGTTTTGGGCATAGTTGTATGAAAGAAAAAATTGATCCTTTGCGTCCAGTTCAGTCCGCCATTACAAAGCACCGTGTTTGTTGTTGTGCTAAAATATCAGTCAGTGAGCATTATTTCTAAGTGCATTTTACAGTTCTATGTTTTTCATTGATTTTTTTATTGTATTGTATAAAGAAAAACATAATAAGTGTGGAATCTTGGATGCGGCGTCCCAAGTTTTTTCCGCCATCTTAGAGCACCAACATAAATGGCACGCTTTTTTCGTAAGTATTTCATGTCCTTTGGTATCCATAGTCTAAGGTGCTTGTTTTACTTAAGCTGTGTTCCAGTTAACCATTATCACTTTGCTGGTGCTGACATCTGATGTTAGCCTCGTTTTGCGTTTCTTATAAGAAATGTTGACATTTTTAGCCGCGCTAATTGTTACAAATGAAACGGTATGAAGTGATTTTTCGTACTGAATTTTGACGCCTCACCTACTTAGTCCAGTAACTTAATATTTCAAATAATACAAATCAAAATCGGCTAAAACTATAAATATCTTTTAATTTATTATTTAAATCTACTGAAAAATCACTTTGATTCGAAAAAAAAGAATCCAAATGTCAAATTGGAAAGCTGTCAAAAAATGGTATCAGAGGACCCATCTAATAGCATGGGCACAGTTTAACAGTTACGAAACGAACGTGTTTGCGCAGAGCAACGGCGGGGAACTCACGGGGAAGCGGGAGGCGCGGTCCGTGGCCTACAAACTCGCCGAGTTTGTTTACTCGAACGCTGAGGGTTGAAGGAAACGACAGTGTGTGACTGTGTGATACGCGAGCGAAATTTGCATTGGTTTTTTACGTGAATTGTTTATTACATTATTTATAATGGTGCACACTTGTTCTGTATACGGATGTTTCTCGACCGCAAAATAGAATAAGGAATTAAGATTCCATAGATTTACCCGCGACGCGAGGTATATTTATTCCTATAATTTCTTATTATTATTTAACCAAATTGGTATCGTCTAGTACTATTATTTATTTTGTATACACTGTTTATAGCCGTCGTATAGTGATATTATACTAGTAAAAAGATTAAAGCATAACTTTAAGATTTAAAAAGTTACAATCTGCATCTATGCACTATGAGAGGTTAGTGCAATAATAATAAATACTTCCTTAGTTAATTCTCAACTATATTGAATAAACTCTATAATGAATGTGTCGCCGCTACCTATCTTCCCGTGGATATCGAAAAAACGACTCAAATATATATTTCAAATTACACTAAACTACTTAGTGTAATTTGAAATATAGTATATAGTTAATTCTGAACTATGAATAAACTCTATAATACATGTATCGCCGCTACCTAGGTATCTTCCCGTGGATGTCGTAAGAGACGACAAAAAAGTTTAATGCATTTTATTTACTTTGTAGACATTTTTATCATAATATGGCGAACTTAGTTAGGTATTCGATGTCTGTACTTTAATTCACCTACGAGCACCGATCACCTACCTGACATAGCTACCTAACATACCTAACATATTCGTATGTAAATGTTAGTTAGGTATATGGATATTTCTTGTAAATAAATTACATTATAATCGCATTTAAATTATTTTTCTTTTTAGACAACCCTTATACATTTGCGAGTGACAGCGTAAGTTCCCACGCTGCCGGCGGCATCGTCCAACATCAAACGCGTTTCTAAACTGTATGATTGTTAAACTGTGGCATGGGTATTTGGTGTTAACTTTTCGTGGCAGAAATGTTTAAATGGAACACACGAAACCAGCACGAAAAGTTAGCACCAAAGGCTAATGAAAAGCGTTGATGCTAAAAATGTTGAAAATGTTGCAAATCCGTGCTTAACTGGAACGGGCCTTTAGTAGTCTGTGGACACATATTCTCTCTCATGTAGTCTGTCATTCTCTAGAGTGTGTGTAGACCAGAGGCGCGTTCAGAGCCTTCGCGCGAAGTACAACTTTTCGCTCTAACCCCGTTCAATGCCTTCGAGCGTGACAACCGGGTGAAACAACCGGCCCGTTCAAGACCTTTGAGTGTCGGCGCGAGTTACAACCGAACAACCATCGATTTTGATGGTTGTAAAACGCTCTGACGTTTATGACTGAAATACTCTTACGTGATTGGATGATATTGGCGGCCATATTCTATAATGTCATCTACTAGAAAGAGAGAGAAAAAAAATAATGTGAAAGAGGGAGATAAAAGATTTGGTTGCTGCAATCCGTTCAACGCCTTTGAGCGAGTTAAAAAACAACCGGACAACTACACCCAGAGGCGCTGAACGCGCCTTAGTAGACATATTCACTCACGGCAGGTAGTCTTCATACAAAAAATATGAGCGTTACCTACTCTATGGTTCACATATTGAAAGTGACAGCTACCCTGTCCCCCTTGTTCCTTGCCCTTGCCCTTCCCGCCATTTTTTGATTCATTGCAGTTTCAGAGGCGCGTTCAGAGCCTCTGGGTGTAGTTGTCCGGTTGTTTTTTAACTCGCTCAGAGGCGTTGAACGGATTGCAGCAACCAAATCTTTTATCTCCCTCTTTCACATAATTATTTTATTTCTCTCTCTTTCTAGTAGATGACATTATAGAATATGGCCGCCAATATCATCCAATCACGTAAGAGTATTTCAGTCATAAACGTCAGAGCGTTTTACAACCATCAAATTCGATGGTTGTTCGGTTGTAACTCGCGCCGACACTCAAAGGTCTTGAACGGGGTTAGAGCGAAAAGTTGTACTTCGCGCGAAGGCTCTGAACGCGCCTCTGTTGTTGGAGTAAAATTTTGCGTTGATTAATTTCCGTAACTTATATTCACAATTTGAAGCTGTAATTATTTCGTTTGTCGGTTGTAAGACCTACAATATGTACAACAAGTGCTGTGTCGCGAGTTGTGGTAGTGAGCGAATGGAAATTTTTATCGTTTTCCAAAATCTGAGACAGGACTCCAAAAGTGGTTGCAGATTATTAATTGTAATAAATTGCGAAGCTTAAGCCTTCGTGATCTTAGGGTGCATTTTGTTTGTAAGAAACACTTTGAAAAAAGGTTTTTTCACAAACATGTAAAAAAGGTCACGTCTACATGTTGGTGCATATCCAACATTATTCACAGAACGTGAAATTACTTCTGGTGTTCCTGAAAACGCTTCAGTTGTGACTGTAACAGGTAAGTGTCTATGAATAACAAGTTTTGTATTATGTAGACTGCTTTTTTCAATGAAATTGTACCTACTCTACCTACTTTGAATAGTTAAGGAGCGTCCCCACTACGAGCCGCGAGGCTCGGCCTCACGAGCTATTTGTGTATATTTGTAACGCATTCTATAGAGCTGCGCGGCCCAGTGTGGCCAGATTTTGAAGAATTTTCATCATTTTAGTAGAAATGTAGTTTTATTTCAATTAGGTTGTTGTCCTAGAAATGTTTTGAAATTCTACTATTCATAAATAAAGCGGTAACTACTGCACCTGGGGGGCTACCGCCTAACTCATAGCGATCACTCGCTATCGCTCTCTGACATTAGAACAATAGCTCTAATGTCATCTGTGACATTAAAACTATTGTTCTAATGTCATGATAACGATAGCGAGTGCTCGCTTTGAGTTAGGCGGTACGGCCGCCGTTTTGTGTATAAAAACGAAACTAACAGATAATGTTAGAAAATTCCCATAGACACTTTGTGAAAATTATCTGTTGTTTTGTGGAAAGTTTCGGTGTTTTTCTATACAGTTGTTCTGTATAGAAAAACATCGAAACTTTTGGACATGTAGTATATCCAATAAATGGGTGTTATTTGTGTGATGTTTGGTGAGGAATAAAAATGTCCAAACACTTACGGTGAACAATAATGTAATATCCACATCCACAGGAAAAGGCACAATAACACAGTCACAGTTATTACAGTCACAGAAGGAGAAATAGAATTATACGCGCACAAACGGTAACGACAGATATACAGCACAGTACGGAGAATAAGAATGACAATAACAGATAGGTAGATTGCAAGCGAAAGCGTAGGCGAGAGCGACAAGCGATTCGTGTCGTGAATGCGTCTCGACTGGCGTACGTGACTTGCGAGTCCGCTCGCGATGATCAGCGCGTCACCGGCGAACAAAAGGTTTACCGTTAGCCGGTGTAGCAGTATGCGTTTTCATTGTATCGCGCGCCTTGCTATGCAACGAGTTGGTACGACATTATGTTATTAATATAAATATGTAAATAAATATTTAAGTGTAAGTATATATGTTTATATGTTTTAAATTATTATTATAATTAAGTTGTAGGTTTTTATAATTTAATATATAAATATTATAAAAGTGTAAATATAAAATATATTATTGTGTATAGGATTAAGGTAAGTTACAAAATATAAATAAAGTTGCCTACACCACCCCCCTCCAGAGACCGTCATGGTCGATAATAGTCGGGAAATCGTACCTGTCGTCCCGAACGTGTAGTGATGGGACTACGTACGGTTTGTGGGGGATCTTGTTCTGAATCAGACAGAATGTATGCTGGTTTTAGGCGGTCGATTGTAACGGTGACTTCGTGACCTTTACATAAAATTTTAACAACCTTATCACCGCGCGACAAAACTTTATGTGGACCTGAATATGCAGGAGTAAGGGTACCGCGTGAAGCGTCTTCACGGAGGAAGACGTACTCATTCGAGGCCAACTCCTTAAATATAAAAACTTTTTTGCTGCCGTGACGTGAAGTCGGTACGGGGCGTAAATTTTGAGCGAATTTTTGTAGTCGAGCAGAAAACTCGGAAATGTCGGTAGTTCCGACAACTGTAGGCTCAAAAAATTCTCCGGGTAACCTTAAGGGCTCCCCGTAAACTAACTCAGCGGGTGAAGACTGAAGGTCTTCTTTAAAAGAATTTCTCACACCGAGTAAGACCCAAGGCAACAATTCGGTCCAACATCTGTCTGCGTGGCAAACTATAGCTGCTTTAAGCTGCCTGTGAAATCGCTCGATGAGGCCGTTGCATGCCGGAGGGTAGGCAGTGGTACGCTTGTGTTCGAAAGCAGCAATTTTCGACAAAGACCGAAATAATGTTGATTCGAACTGGCGGCCTCTGTAGTTATAGACGTTGGGCAACCAAATCGGGCGATCCACGAGGAAAGCAATGCTTTCGCAACAGTCTCGGCGGTTATGTCTTCAATTGGTATTGCTTCTGGCCACCGCGTGAAGCGGTCTATGGCAGTTAGGCAATACCGATAACCTTGAGATATTGGTAGCGGCCCAACCAGGTCAATATGAATGTGCTGGAACCTGGCTCGAGGTAAGTGGAAAGTACCTAAAGGCGCACTGACATGACGACTAACTTTCGAGCGTTGACACGAAATGCAATTTCGAGCCCATTCTCGACAGTCCTTCCTGACGCCTGGCCAAACAAATCGTTCAGCAACCAATTTGGCTGATGAATTGGCGCCAGGGTGACTTAGCGAATGAATGCTGTCGAACACCTGCTTGCGAAAGTCTTTAGTGACAAAAGGCCTGGCAGTCTGTGTACTGACGTCGCAGTACAGGGGTAACAGACTTCCAGGTACTTGTCGTTGCTCCAGACGAAGCGAGGAACCTTCCGCTAGGAACTTCGCAAGCTCAGTATCTGAGGCTTGTGCTTGGGCTAGCTGTTCTAGGCTGACTGGCACGCTCAATTCATCGATACGTGACAAGGTATCGGCGACTACGTTGTCCTTGCCAGATATATGTCTGATATCGGTTGTGAATTGAGCGATGAAGTCTAAGTGCCTGTATTGCCTGGGTGAACAGTTTTGCTTTCGTTCGTGAAAGGCAAAACTGATAGGCTTGTGGTCTGTGTAGACGATAAAATGTCTAGCCTCAAGCATATGCCTAAAATATTTTATGGCCTCATAAATCGCCAATAACTCGCGATCGTATGGCGAGTATTTGGTCTGCGACGGGCTGAGCTTGCGGGAGAAGAAAGCTAATGGCTCCCAAGCGTCCCTGATGAATTGTTGAAGGACGGCTCCTATTACTTTGTCGGAAGCATCAGTCACCAACGCAAGCTTCGCAGAGCAATTTGGGTGTGCCAACATTGCAGCGTCACAAAGACTGGCCTTACAGGCCTCAAATGCTGCTTAGGTATCTCCCTGTAGACTTACTGGGTGCGATCCTTTAACAGTACCTGTAAGTAATGTGTGCAGTGGCGCTTGAATTTGGGCTGCTTGAGGGAGAAATCTCCGATAAAAATTTAGCATGCCCAAAAATCATCGGAGCTGCTGCACGTTGGTAGGAGGTGGAAACTCCTTTATAGCCTGCACCTTCGAGTCGAGTGGTCTAGTGCCCTTCGCTGATACGTGGTATCCTAGAAAACTTACTTCGTTAGCTCCGAAAACACACTTCGATGTGTTCACCAATATCCCGTAATCCCTAAGTCTGGTGAAGATCTGGCGTAGGTGGTCTTCGTGTTCTGCTGGTGACCTTAAGAACACGATAAAGTCATCTAAATAACAGAACACGAAGTCTAGTCCCCTGGTGACCTCGTCCACGAACCTTTGGAATGTCTGTCCCGCGTTGCGTAAACCAAAGGTCATGAACGGGAATTCAAAGAGGCCGAAGGGCGTGGTGATCACCGTTTTCGGGATGTCCTCAGGATTGACCGGGATTTGATTGTACGCCTTCACCAGATCTAGGGTACTGAAGACTGTACAACCATGGATGCTGTGGGAAAAATCGTGTATGTGCCTGATTGGGTAGCTGTCAGGTATAGTGCGAGCGTTCAGCAGTCTATAGTCGCCGCAGGGACGCCATCCGTTGTCCTTCTTCGGCGCCAGGTGCAGGGGAGAAGACCACGGGCTCTCAGAGGGCTGTGCTGTCCCATTGGACAACATCGCCTGAAATTCCTGCCGAGCAATTTTTAATTTGTCAGGAGCTAAGCGTCGGGGTGTGCAAGTAACTGGAGGGCCTGGAGTCGTGCGTATATGGTGTACGGTGTTGTGTGGTGTAGTGCGATGTGTACCAGCTGGTCGTGTTATCTCAGGGAATTCGTTGAGAACCTTGTGATAACGACTTTCGCCAGTCAAGACCTTCACTGAATGCACATTTTTACAATTAACAAAATAAGCAACAGCTGATATAGCGGTAGTATTATCTATCAAGCGCTTATTGCGACAATCAATAATAAGGTGATAATATTTTAAAAAATCTACGCCAATAATGGGTTTAACTACATCGGCAACTACAAAACGCCAAGCAAAAGTTCTACGTAAACTAGTCTAATTCTAAATGAACGTAACCATACGTAGCTATAGATGAGCCGTTGGCGGCGCACAACTCGAAGGTGGTCTTCGCACGACGATCTCGTAGAGCTGAGCGAGGGAAGACACAGAGGTCGCTACCTGTATTGACCAGGAACTGCATCTTTGAAGATCGGTCAGTCACGAACAGGCGACCAGATGTTGATGGGCAATCGTCCGTCGCCATTATCGATTGCCCCCGGCATTTCCCGCCTTGAAGTCGCATGGTCGTACGCACTTCTTCGCCTTGTCCCCATATTTGTCGTGATACCAACATAGTGGGTACTTCCGATAGTTAGAACTCGACCGCTGTCTGGACGAAGATCTACTATTGTTTCGCCGGGATCCACGATGTTGATTCCTTCCACGGCGGTCTACTGCGAGATTCTGGATCTGCCGTTTCAATTCAGCTATTTCATTTCTCAGCTCGCTGAGAACTGAGCCTGGTACAGCTGCAGCGTCACTTACGGCGGCTACTCGGGGTGTTGCAGAAGCGAGATCGTTGACGCGGTCTGCCAAATCAGCGAGGTCTTCGATTGTTGCTGAAGATGGCTGACCTGCTAGCACTGTCTGGATACCGTGTGGGAGGCGACTCATCCAGATCGTCCGTAAAAAGTCATCTGGCACGTCGTAACCCGCGAGACCCTTCAGATGTCGTAGAAACTGCGAAGGCTTTCGGTCGCCCAATTCCTCGTGCATCAGGAGTTGTTTCAGTTTCTTTTCATTCGAAGCAGTGAATCTCTTGATAAGCTCTGTCTTTAGCTTGCCGTATTTGTCAGTGGCTGGAGGGTTAATAATAATATCCTTAACCTCTCGCGAATATTTATTGTCCAACTGGCTTATGACGTGGTTAAATTTTGTCGCGTCGCTTGTAATGCCCGAAATTGCGAACTGGCCTTCAATCTGGGCGAACCAAATCTCCGGTTCTTCTGGCCAAAATGGTGGAACTCGAACACCAATCTTATAAATTTCCGATTGACTATTATTTCCACGTCCGTCATTTTTGTCGTCGGTGTCAATGGAAACGCGTCCGTGGGCGGAGCCGTGTGCGTCTTGAAATTCTCGGTCCATGTTCAATGCGGGGTCACCAATGTAGTATATCCAATAAATGGGTGTTATTTGTGTGATGTTTGGTGAGGAATAAAAATGTCCAAACACTTACGGTGAACAATAATGTAATATCCACATCCACAGGAAAAGGCACAATAACACAGTCACATTTATTACAGTCACAGAAGGAGAAATAGAATTATACGCGCACAAACGGTAACGACAGATATACAGCACAGTACGGAGAATAAGAATGACAATAACAGATAGGTAGATTGCAAGCGAAAGCGTAGGCGAGAGCGACAAGCGATTCGTGTCGTGAATGCGTCTCGACTGGCGTACGTGACTTGCGAGTCCGCTCGCGATGATCAGCGCGTCACCGGCGAACAAAAGGTTTACCGTTAGCCGGTGTAGCAGTATGCGTTTTCACTGTATCGCGCGCCTTGCTATGCAACGAGTTGGTACGACATTATGTTATTAATATAAATATGTAAATAAATATTTAAGTGTAAGTATATATGTATATATGTTTTAAATTATTATTACAATTAAGTTGTAGGTTTTTATAATTTAATATATAAATATTATAAAAGTGTCAATATAAAATATATTATTGTGTATAGGATTAAGGTAAGTTACAAAATATAAATAAAGTTGCCTACAGACAAACATTTAGACACGGCTAAATATACAGTGCAAAAGGTTTTTAATGAATGTAGTTCTTCTATTTTTGTTTCTATTAAAAGTTTTTATTTAAAAATATTTCTTTATTTTTTTTATTTTATCATTCATCGTCATCTGGTGGACGATTGTTTGATTGAGTAATAAAATACATGTTCATTGTGAAGAATAGGAATAATTTTATTTACAAATTGGAGCTATATCATGTTTTAATGGAATGGCTGCCGTAGGTATCTGTCATGTGATTTTCTGTCGTTGTCCTTGTCTAAAATTTTGCAGGAGGAAAAAGATGTGGAGAAAAAGAAGGACTACCCCCGATACCTCTTTCTCCTCTCGGCGATGCATAGTTTTTGTAATATTAATTTTTTGATTTCGTTTATACCTAACCTCAAAATGTATGGACTAGTAAAAATGTTAGTAAAAGTGTACATTGTAGGTTTTTTTATTGCAACTAAGTTGGATAACAAGCAAACTGCCCACCTGATGGTAAGTGGTAACAGTCACCTATAATATATGTGGCTCCTGTGATATTAGCAGCAAAACTGCAACCCCCACAATAACCACAGTGTACGTTGCCAACCTGTGACATAAGAGGTAAAGATGTACCCAGTAATTTCACTGCCATATTTTACCCTTCAAACCGAAACACAGCAATGCAAGCACTGCTGCTTTGCGGCAGAAATAGGTAAGACGGAGTTAGGTACCCATGCAGACGACCCTGGTACAGAGTTTTTTTTTGGGGCTTGCACTGAAATAATTAAAAACTTTAGACTTCTGAATATCTCCTGCACTACGGGATGTGCAGTCCCTCCGCCTTTGCGTAATAACAAATTGCTAAGGCTGGTCGCAAACACTCTAGGGGTAAGGCAGACTCAGGGCAGACTAGTACTACGTGGAGTCAGGGTTGGCCTCAGATTAACTAAACCAATGGATTCGCAATGTTATTATATGTCTCAAATAAAGGACATGTCCTATTTTGGGCTAAGAATATAATTATTTATTAACCAACATGTTTCAGGTATTATTGTAAAGAGTACTCAAAAATCTAGGGTTTAGAATAAAATTTAGGTTTTTTTAGGCCTGCAAATTCAAAAAAACAGCAATTTTCTGATTGACTTTCATAGTATGTAAAACAAAGCGATTTTTGTATGGAAACCAATGACAAGTTACTGAAACGTGTCACAAACGAATAAATAAGTAACAAAAGCTCCCTTTGCCTTCTCTTGCAGAAGTGACAGCGTCAAAAAAGAAGTGCACAATCTTGTGTTGTTGCCGCAATGACTGTCAAATTAAAGGCAGCGTAGACGTTATAGATTTTTCCTTCGACAATAAACCCCCAGGTGACCACATATTGAATTGGATTGCAAATTAGCAGCATTGCAGGTCACTGCTGGGAACAAACAAGCATCTCTGACTCTGACCAAAAAAATGATGCATGTAATCAATAGGTCCATGCTATTAAAATGAAATCTAGCACAATAAATGCATTGGTTGGTGGCAGATGACTTCTATACTTTACTTTGTAGCAGTGTGTTTGTGCAGCATTTGTTAGGATGAGCCCCTGGCTGTAGTGTCTAGTGTGTGATACCTGTTTTACTCTGCCTACTCTTAGGATAAGCACCTACTTCACAGTAATGAAATATCAACATAAATAAAATATACTGGTCTGTTCTTAAGAATGCTACAGTTTTACTATTTCAATAACAAAAGATTTTTTACAAAACAAATGCTAATTAATGAAGTCATTATAATGAACTAAGTGCAAAATTCTCTAAGATTACTATAATGCTAATTCAAAGTCTAAATATTTACTTCTATATGACTACATACCCTCGATTTTATCATGGGTACTAAATATGTAATATGAAGTGTTGAATAATTATAATAGTGGAAACTATGTGAAAGAGTTGTAATATAGAAACTGGTTGCAGGTATGAAATAAAACCCAGAAATTATATAATTTTTATTTATTCAATTTCAACATCTTCCCTCATTAGTACGTCATTTCAAAATCGAGCCAGTGGTGTTATATGAGTTTGGTGTGGAGCCCATCCTAAATTCATGGATTTCATTTGATTTTTCGTCTTATCAGCAGTCTCATGTGATGGATCATTTTCTTGAATATGTTCCCCAAAATATGACTTAGCTTGCTTAATTTAATATGTTCCAAGACTGATTAAAATTAAATTGAATATTTTCATTCCGGGGAACATATTCAAGTGTGGAATTTAAGCATCAATATGTACAAAGATGGCTTCTAATGCCCTATTTAAAATAGATTGACCACCAGGTCAGTTGGTCGCTTACTGCAGCTAGCAGTGTAAGTTATAAGATTTCTTTTGAAATAGGTAATTAGAGGACTTTTGTAAGTAAAATGTTAGTAACCTCTAATATAACAATGGAATTGTTTGAATCAGACCCAAAGAGTATAACGTATAGTTAGATTTCTACTGGACAGGTTTTCCCTGCTTATATGGGCTATACCTAAATGTAAAGGTGCATATTGATTTTTGAAGCAATAACACTTTTTTATATAAGTAAACATGAGTTTTTGAAATGCATACCCGAGAAGCAATTCTGCAAAGGGATTCCTTAGCCCATAGTCTGACTTAATATAAACCTAAGGCCTTTTTAGGCTTTGAACAAACCTCACCTAATTGAGTTAAGCAAGAGAACAATAAAACAAATTGTGTGACTGTTAAACCTGTCCAGTATTTACATACTATATCAGTGGAATTTTTTATATTTTCAAATTCAATTAGTTTCTGTTCTTTGATTTTATTGTTAGTAAGTCAAGCATGAATTATTTGGTGTAAACAATACAGTGAACTTATATTACCGTAAAAATGCAAAATCATATTGACTCATGTGATTTTCACAGACTCTGGCATTACTTTACGAATATTATACAATCCCCGAGGATCTTCTTTCTTAAATATAATGGTACCCTTCGACATTCCAAATTATAGCACTCTGGTACAAAAAAAATGAGAAGTTGTATCAGGAGTGCGACTGTAACCTGGAAGTATAACATTTTGTTGTTCAATTCTTGGGTCTGGTTACTTCGTACGTTCAAATTACGAGAAAACTTAGTCCAGTTAGCAAGCCGTAGAAAATAAAAGATACTATTTTGTGAAAGGAAGGAAGGTTACACACACATACACACAAACACGGGTGGTAATCTCCATAGCTGCGTTCAGAGGCGCGTTCAGAACCTACGCTCGAGTGCACTCCGAGTGCACTCTGACAGCAACCAACCCGTTCAGAGCCTCCGGGTAAAAAACGCTCTAACAGGCGGTTAGTACACTCTGTGCCCGTTCAGAAGCTTCGAGTGATGCAACCAAACAACCAACTCGAGCGTAGAGTGAAAAACACTCTGACAGATTTTATGTCAATGTCGATGTCAAAAATACGCTAATTATTTATTATTTTATTAAATAACACTACTTTGAACTCTTTTAAGCCTAATACTAGGGAAATATAGTGATTTCTATGTGTTGTAATTATTTTTAAGCAGAAAAATTGATATTTACTGTTAATTTTATAGTAAGGATTAGTAATATTTTGCCCTTTGCTTGATCTTGATCGGCAAGATACAAACTAAAAAAAAAGATAGCAACCGACCCGTTCTGAACCTCGGAGCGAGTGTGAAAAACACTCTCGGTTGCATTACTCTGACCCTCGGAACGCAACTCTGAGCTGCGTTCAGAACCTACGCTCGAGTGCACTCCGAGTGCACTCTGACAGCAACCAACCCGTTCAGAGCCTCGGGGTAAAAAACGCTCTGACAGGCGGTTAGTACACTCTGTGCCCGTTCAGAAGCTTCGAGTGATGCAACCAAACAACCAACTCGAGCGTAGGGTGAAAAACACTCTGACAGATTTTATGTCAATGTCGATGTCAAAAATACGCTAATTATTTATTATTTTATTAAATAATACTACTTTGAACTCTTTTAAGCCTAATACTAGGGAAATATAGTGATTTCTATGTGTTGTAATTATTTTTAAGCAGAAAAATGGATATTGACTGTTAATTTCATAGTAAGGATTAGTAATATTTTGCCCTTTGCTTGATCTTGATCGGCAAGATACAAACTAAAAAAAAAGATAGCAACCGACCCGTTCTGAACCTCGGAGCGAGTGTGAAAAACACTCTCGGTTGCATTACTCTGACCCTCGGAACGCAACTCTGAACCTACGCTCGAGTGCACTCCGAGTGCACTCTGACAGCAACCGACCCGTTCAGAGCCTCGGGGTAAAAAACACTCTGACAGGCGGTTAGTACACTCTGTGCCCGTTCAGAAGCTTCGAGTGATGCAACCAAACAACCAACTTGAGCGTAGGGTGAAAAACACTCTGACAGCTTTTATGTCAAAGTCGATGTCAAAAATACGCTAATCACTTATTATTTTATTAAATAACACTACTTTGAACTCTTTTAAGCCTAATACAAGGGAAATATAGAGATTTTTATGTTGTAATTTTTTTTAGCAGAAAAATGGATATTGGACTCAATTCTGTGTGCCCGCCGTCTAAATAAGCTAAAACTAAAATTTCTAAATTTAAACTTAATTTAAATGGCCGGTTAAGCAAGTGCTATTCTACGGTGACAGGCCAACTAAATTAGGCAGAGCTTAAGCGTAATTCTAAAATGTCTAAGATTAGTTTTAATTGTGTTTGTGTTGCTGTCGTAAAAATATTAAAAGTAAATTAATGGATGGATCTTGTTGTTTTTGTTTATAAAACGGGTTTATGTTTATATCAGTTAATACATTTAATGTACATTTTTATCCTATTTTTAACAATATAATTGTAATTACTAAAAAAATATTTTTATTTTCCTGTTCATTTAAGGCGAAAATAATCAATATGGGCAAAATTAAAATTTCTACCTCATTTGTTATTTGGATTTGTATTTTTCATTACCAAAATGGCGGATTTTAGTAAGGTTCTAATTTTAATCGGGATGATTTTAGTCGCCGCTAAAATTAATCAGTTTAGGAAGTTTACGCGTAAAAATCTCACGTCTGGAATAGCGTTTGGACGGCAAAACCTAAGTTGAATTGACCGTCTAAAATTAGTAACGTCAGATTCAAATTAGCAATGTCAGTTGAATTTGACAGATACCGTAGAATAGGAAAATGGTTTAGCGACACCTCAATAAAATTAGGAAATTTAGCGGCCGCTTCAGAATTGAGTCCATTGACAGTTAATTTCATAGTAAGGATTAGTATATTTTGCCCTTTGCTTGATCTTGATCGGCAAGCTACAAACTAAAAAAAAAGATAGCAACCGAGCCGTTCTGAACTTCGGAGCGAGTGTGAAAAACACTCTCGGTTGCATTACTCTGACCCTCGGAACGCAACTCATACTATTTTTTTATTCATCCCAGAAAGGGGCCCTACATGCCCTGCGTTCCGTAAAACGATAAAAGTGATAATATCGCGAATCCGACCAAATTCACAATATAACCTACTGATTCAATAGCCCATATATTTTGTGACGATTTAATTTGGTCGGATTCGCGATATTATCGCTTTTATCGCAATTCGGAACACACCAATCGTCAGATGACAGTTACCTCTCCCCGCCCTGCCCTTCCCTTCCCCTCTGTGGCCCGTCGTCCGTCACGCACGAAAACAAACAAACAATATGGCTGACATTTCAATTCTTGTGTTCAAGTGTGCGCTTTCGTTGATTAATTTCCGACCACATCTCCGCAATTACCTGTGATATTTGCAATTGTATTTACATTTTGTTAAAATGTATTACTTTTGCTGTGTTGAAGGGTGTGATAGTGTACGACAGGACGTTTATTTACACCGTTTTCCATTTACCAACAAGGAAAGGCTTGAAAAGTGGATTTAGTGTCTTGGTAGTGACAAATTCCGGGATTTGAGTATAAGTGAGCCTAGAAACCATTATGTTTGTCATAAGCATTTCGAGAAACGTTTTATAACACCAAAAAAATGGTTTACTCATAACTGCTCATCCAACGCTATTCTCAAGTGAAGAAATCACTACGGGCATATCGTCATCACACTCTGAGGATACTGGTGAGCACCTAACCTTAATTATCACGTATCCCAGTAATAATTTAGACAAAATGTGAAAAAAATGTGAAAAAATGTGAAAAAACTTAATGTGAAAAAAGTAATATAATAAGATATTTTTTTAATAAAAGATTAACAAACATCATCAATCGATGCTGAATTAGGAATAGATGTCATATAAAATGGTTTGTGATGATAAATAATTTTTATTTGTTACAGAGAACATTTCTCAGTACCACACTTATTCCCAGAAAAGACGCTTTGACCACAATTATTGCAAGCCTTTCTGTGCAGTGTTACAAGACATAACTTTAAATGTACAGGAACGACTACCTACAACATCAAGTGCAGGTTGGTACTTAGTTACTAAACAAAAAGTGTGTTAAGGTCAGATATCAGACTTCTTTATCAAAAATGGTTTGTGATGATAAATAATTTTTATTTGTTACAGAGAACATTTCTCAGTACCACACTTATTCCCAGAAAAGACGCTTTGACCACAATTATTGCAAGCCTTTCTGTGCAGTGTTACAAGACATAACTTTAAATGTACAGGAACGACTACCTACAACATCAAGTGCAGGTTGGTACTTAGTTACTAAACAAAAAGTGTGTTAAGGTCAGATATCAGACTTCTTTATCAAAAATAATTTTTAAGCAAAGAAGTAAGCACTTGGTTCAGAGTGGCTTGTCATTATGTAAGATAGTTAATAGCAAGTTTTGTTTAGTACTATCTTTTTACTATATACACATGTCATACATACATATGTCATGTTACTGGTGGAAATTTCAACCACTTTTGTTCAATGTCCTTTATACATATTCAGACAATGCTAATGTTTATTACATAAGTGTTTGTCGTTGGTAGGAATTGAACTCACATTGTAACTACTCAGTCACTGCACCATTGATCCGTCAAATGTAATAAATATTAAATTTGTTTGTTATTGCTTTTCAGATTTAAAGAAACCTAAATTTACAAATGTTCCAGCAAGTGTTACTCGAGGATTAAATCCATATGCGAGAAGAATTATTGAAATGCAAATCAATTTAGCATATAGAAAGGAAAAAGGAAGACGATTCTCTGCAAAAGAAAAATTACTTGCTTTAACTATAATGAAGCAAAGCCCGAAAGCTTACAGGTTTCTACATAGAATTTTCATTTTACCATCGAAAACAACACTAAATAAATTCACATCAAATTTAAATGTGGAAGCTGGAATCAATCCACAAATTTTTACAGCTCTGAAAGAACAGGTAATATTCTGAAAACATTATAATGTATCATATCGTAGCTTCATGTAAATTGGATGTTGAAGTTACAAATGAAATTTTTATTTTGTTTTGGATTGCGAGCTGGGATGAAAAAAGAAGCTATGCTCAATAGTTTTTGATGAGATATCATTGACTCCAGGGCTTCATTTTAATAAGAGCAAGGACCAAGTAACTGGTTTTGTAGAGATGGAAGAGCGGTCTAACGAGCACTGAAACTGAAAATATCCATAATTGGTTAAGTGCCCGGGAGTACAATACGGTGAAAGCAAAGAAGTTAACATACCCCTCTGAAAAGCTCGTGAGGTCATCTGGAACTATTGTTAAAGAAACAAATAGGTATTTGGAAGAAAATGGATACAAAAAAAATGTTACAAAAAATTTAAAAGAGTAAAAGGCAAAAACATTACTAAAATAAAAAAAATGTAAAAATAAACAGTTTAATAAATACTACCTTCTTTTATTGCACAATTATTCACTTCAAAAGTAGTTAAAAAGATATGTGACGAAAAAAAGTATAAATGTATGTTTACTCCCTTTGCCTATAAGCAGTCGCCATATCTGAAAAAAAACCAATAAAAAAAAAAGAAATGTCATGTATCGTTTCAGTATTGACAGTTCTTTTTTCAGGCAAAAATTTGTCTATGTGAGATTGCCGTCTGATACGTAGTATCTCTATCCACTGGAACGTCCGTGGGGCATATAAGCCCCAAAATCGTAAGCTTCTCGATCGACCTGGGTACTAACGACCTACCCTTTGCGTAAAACCGCGCGGTGTGATAAAAAAATCGCGAAAATTAAAATATTTTCTCTATGGCTTTATTCCTTTGCCAATAGTCTCTTTCATAAGTTGACAGGTCATGTCCAATTTATTTTTAGTCTTAGATTGAAATAAATTTGTCATAGTCTGCGGTTTAACTTACTTGGCCGTATTCATACGTTTCTTACTCCATGACCGATGAGATTTATTGCGTACTTACTTAGTCTGTATTAGTATTTTCGTAGAGTGTTCTATATCAAAATAAACTAGAAGAATTGGGCTACATTATTATGTATGGTTTATGATAGTTTATAGTGTTATATTGCCACACTAAACGTTTTTTTCAAAAAGTGAGTATTTTTGAAATTTTAAGCACTTTAGTTACTATTCTCGTCATTATTCATTCAATTATGAATCCTTATCTAATTAACTATTATAAGTTCATTCCTTATTAAATTAGCTTTCCATACGTATTTTTTATTTAATTTTAGACACAATAATTTATTTTTTGCATTTTTTTTAAATTTGAGGTCGCGCGTGCGCATCTCGCGTATATAATTACGTAAGTAATCGATTTTATTATTTTTTTCTTTTTTCATTAAAAATATTACCCAAAACTATTATATATCAAAATAATCTTCAAGAATAGGGCTATAATAATATATATGGTTATTTAAAGTTTTATAAAATAGTTTTTGTGCAAAAATTTTTTTAAAAAAATCGGGTCTTCCGCGACCTTCCGAACATTTTCGCGCTTCATTCATTTAATTATTAATCCTTATCTAATTAACTGTTATAAGTTCCTTCTATATTAAATTACCTTTCCATACGTATTTTTTGTTCTCTTGTAGACAGTATATGTCACTCTCCGCAATTTTTTGAACACTCCGTACGCGCCGGGGTGAGTCATTCCGCAATGACGGCACCTTTGATATTTGAGATATACTACTTTTTGCTTTTGAAACCCACCACGCTTCGCGTGGCGGACGTTCGAGTGGCTATATAGTTTGTGCACACAAACAATAAACAAAAGTCAAAACGACAGCTACAGTGGCATTGACAATGACATCCTTTAAATTGCCAGTAAAAAAAACTAAATGTGGCCCTGCTAAAGAAACAATAAAAAAAAAACATTTTTAATTTTTTTCTCCTAAATGCAGGCCTTAATATTTTTAATATTCATGGATAAACATCCTTCTCATAAAGTTCTATTTCCGTCATAAATTTTTAAACTGGTTAAAAAAGGTTCAGAATAAAATTCCACGTTCCATACAAAAAGTGGACATGTCCTTTGCGTCCAGTTCAGTCCGCCATTACAAAGCACCGTGTTTGTAGTTGTGCTAGAATATCAGTCGGTGAGCATTATTTGTGAGTGCATTTTACAGTTATACGTTTTTTATTGATTTTTTTAATGAATTCTATAAAGAAAAACATAAAAATTGTGGAATCTTGGATGCAGCGTCCCTAGTTTTTTTCCGCCATCTTAGAGCACCAACCCAAATGCTGGCGGGTGAATAACGCTTCAGTGTATCTGTTCGATTTATTTTGGTTCTTTTTTTAAATATTAGAATTCAAAAGTTTTTCCGATTTATTACTATACTTTATGTTAAAGGAAGATAAATTATCGAAGAGGCACTTTAAAACAAAAATTGGTTTTCGAGAAAATCGGGTAGTTTTTTTTATTAACAGGATGGTAATGATATTGACAACACTATGGTAATGATTTAGATAAGAAGGGAATGATTTCCTTAAGCTTTTGCTAAGAATTTATGGTGCTATTAGGTATTAATTTTATGCTTCATGCACAGATAATAATAATACTACAGTACTTCATGTAAATATTGAGGTGAATATTATGTAATGTGTTAGTTCTAAAAATAAAACTACACTGGTATAAGTTTCAAATAAATATTTATTTCGATAATCAACATTTCTTAAGCTTGAGATCAATTATTTCTCAGCTTATACTATATATGGCACTAAGCCTCTTACTTACCATTCCTTAAACCTCTTTCCAAAATAAAGAACACAGGATTCTACATTCATTGTAAGGATTGTGGCATTGTAACATGCACCCATCAGAATATCGAACACATAATAACTTCGAATTTCGATCAATGTTATACTAAACTTTTTAATGTGGTTAAATTAATATTAAATAATTAAGATAAAGACGTTTTTAAACAAAACGATATACAATAATATAGTATAATAAAATAATAACACAATACATATGTCATAAATATATACATATAACATGGAATAGACTGTAGCGTAATGAAATTAAAACACATCTAGATTAGGTTATCCAACTTTTTCTAGGTTGGGTACCTACCTATATTCATTATTGCGAATTATATTATTTATAATTTTTTGTTAGTTTTATGGGTATTGGTTGATGTGGATCTTTAACTTGATTGGGTGTAGGAATAAAACCACGCTATGTAAAGGCGAAAGCGATGTAACTCTGTTTCACAATCAGCAGATCACCAGAACAATACCATATAATTAATTTAGAATATGAACCAACATTTCAATAGTATGTGTGAATAATATATAACAATATTTTCGCTAATATATGTCAAAAATCAAATCGGCGAACGAACGTCTTGTCAGTGCTGTCAGTTGTCACGCGCGTTAGACACGCGCCTGAAAGGAGTTCGTAATCGCCACACCACCCCCCTACGGAGAAGAAAAGGTCCAGAAAAAGGTAAAAAAAAAAAAAACAGTTACAAATTAAAAGGCTTTTGAAAACGGACGCGACGACCAGATCTAGTGGTATACTCAGGCTTGGCTGGCTCAGGCAGGGCTGGAGAAGGAGTACATTTTAAGATGATCGGTTGAGGAATTGTAGGTACCGGTGCTGATACAACTGGTTGTTGTAGTTGAGCTTCCAGATGTGCCGGCTTGACTCTATCTATGCTGACTTCCATATTACGACCTTTAAAGTCTAAAATGACCGTCTTTTCCTTAAGCTCGACTATCCGGTGTGGGCCAGTGTAAGGGGGAGTCAGAGGACGGCGGACAGTGTCATCACGCAGGTAGCTGGCTGTGTATGACGCGAACCTGAGGCAGGTCTTAGCTTTGCCATCATCGCTCTTAGTTGTGCTACCAAATCCGTGGCGTCAGCTGTTTGTGAACTAGTTGGAGGCACCAACAGTTCTCCCGGCAGGCGGAGTGTTTCTCCGTAAAGCAACTCTGCGGAAGAGGTGTTTAAATCCTCCTTAACCGCTGTGCGTATCCCGAGAAGGACAAACGGCAAGGCGCTGAGCCATGATTCCTCATGGCACATCAAAGCTGCCTTGAGAGTTCGGTGGAACCTCTCGACCATACCATTTGCGCATGGGTGGTAACTCGTGGTGCGGATACGTTTAGTGGCGCACTGCTGTAAAAATCTATGAAAGAGATCCGCTTCAAATTGGCGTCCCTGGTCGGTGGTAATGACTGTGGGAACTCCGAAACGAGAAATCCATCCAGCTGTGAGGGTTTCAACGACCTCTTCAGCTGTAATACCAGACATGGGCCACGCTTCCGGCCAGCGGGTGAAACGGTCCACGGCAGTCAAACAGTACCGATATCCTTTACAAGGAGGTAGTGGTCCGATGATGTCGATATGGACATGTTTTATTCTGGCCGAAGGGCTGCTGAAATGACCCAAAGGTGTAACCGTATGCCGCGAGATCTTGGATCGCTGACATGGTATACAGTTCCGTGCCCATGTCCGGCAATCTTTACCAATACTAGGCCAAACAAAGCGCTCCGAGATTAAGCGGGTACTAGCTTTAACTCCCGGGTGGCTGAGATTATGTATCCTCTCGAAAACCTTTCTTCGAAGCGGAGGAGGAACATATGGACGAGGTTTTCCGGTCGATGTGTCGCATACAAGTGTTATATCCGTACCAGGGACAGCAATTCGCTCGAGCTTTAGCGAGGAAGAGTCACCAGCTAATAGAAATTCCTTAAGTTCATCGTCCAGCTCCTGTGAATTTGCTAGGGCGGAATAATCAGTCTCAAAAGAGACCGCCTCAATACGAGACATGGCATCAGCGACTGTGTTGTCTTCGCCCTTGATGTGAACTATATCTGTCGTGAACTGGGAAATAAAGGAGAGTTGGTTGAGTTGGACTGGCGGAAGTTTTTCCCGGCGTTGTAAGAAAGCGTACACAAGAGGCTTGTGATCAGTAAAAATTGTCGCATGCTGAGCCTCAAGTATGTGACGATAATGCTGTACGCTTTCGTACACTGCCAATAACTCCCTGTAATAGGCAGGCCACTCAGATTGACGGGCATTAAGTTTCTTACTAAAGAAACCCAAGGGTTGCCAAGCGTTGTCTACTCGCTGTTGTAAACAAGCACCAACATGAACGCTAGACGCATCTGTAAAAAGACCAAGCTGCGCGTCGCAAATAGGATGAGCCAGGAGTGTGACTGAAGAAAGGCCAGATTTACAATTTTCGAAGGCTTGCAAGAGATCGGCGTTCCAGTGAACTGGTTTGGCGCCTTTCCCGTTGATGTTGGTGATTGCTTCAATGAGTGGGGCCTGTAACTCAGCAGCGTGAGGCAAAAATCGACGATAATAATTTATCATGCCCAAAAAACGTCGTAGACCCTGCACTGTTTTGGGCGGGGGAAAATCTCTGAGACCCTGAATACGGTCTTCAGGTGGTCGCGTGCCATCAGCGTTGATGCGGCAGCCAAGAAAGGTTACCTCACGGACACCCAAAACACACTTCGAAGGGTTGATAACAACACCGAAGTTTTGGAGTCGCTGAAAAATCACGCGCAGGTGTTCCAGGTGCTGGGTCTCGTTTTTAGAGTAAACTAAAATATCGTCGACGTATGCAAAACAGAAATCTAACCCCTGAACGACCTGATCGATGAACCTTTGGAAGGTCTGACCTGCGTTCCTCAGACCAAAGGTCATAAAAGGAAACTCGAAAAGGCCGAAAGGAGTGATGATGGCTGTCTTGCATACGTCCTCGGGTGCGACAGGAATTTGATGGTAGGCTTTGACGAGGTCTAAGGTACTAAAAATAGTCGAACCAGTGATGTTCTGGCACACGTCACCGATATGGCGCACTGGATAGCGGTCTGGAACCGTCCTGGCGTTCAAGGCGCGGTAATCGCCACATGGACGCCAGGTTGAGTCCTTCTTCACAACCATGTGTAGCGGTGATGACCAGGGACCCTTAGCAGGTCGTGCCGTGCCACATTGCACCATCTCTTCAAATTCCTTTTTCGCAGCCAAGAGCTTCTGCGGGCCAAGTCGTCGAGGACGGCATGAGACAGGCGGTCCCTCAGTCGTCTGAATGTGGTGAACGGTGTCATGCCGGATTTCCCTTGGCATACCAGGAGGTCGAGTGATGGAAGGGAATTCTGAAAGAAGTTTTTCAAAAACAGAATTCGGGTTATTGCTAACGACAGCTCTAACGCTAACCTGTTCAGAAGCAGCAATATTAGCAGTACAGGACACACCAGTAATTCCGTCGATCAAACGCTTGCCGGCACAGTCAGGCAGGAGGTGGTAATGTGCTAAAAAGTCGGAACCTAATATAGCACAACTCACATCAGCGACAACAAAACTCCATGGAAAATCCCTGCGTAACCCAATATTTAGGCGTAAAGTTATAGTGCCATATGTCTTGATTTGGCTACCGTTGGCCGCGTGTAGTACATAATCCGAAAGTTTCGGTCGCGACGATAGCCAGCGGTGGGGATAGCAAGAGAGGTCTGAACCAGTGTCAACAAGGAGGCGACGCTTAGACGTCTTCTCAGTGACAAATAACCGGCGACTTATAGAAAGGCAATCGGCTGCCGCCACTACTGACCGCCCTGCTGGTTTTCCGCATTGGTCCAGGTGCATGGTTGAAGGCAACGCTTTGCCTTGTCCTGAAACCTCTTATGATACCAGCACACACGTGGCCGAGATCTGGATCGAGCATCGGGAGTAGATGCTCGGCTATTGGAAGCCGTGCGGCTCCTAGATCTGTCATGTCGACCAACGCTAAGAGCGGCCACCTGGCGGGACAACTCGTCCAGGCGAGCAGTGATAGCAAGTAAGTTAGACTCTGTGGAAGTATTCGCAGTCGCTGCGTAAACTGCGGCAGGAGGCGCTGCAATGCCAGGAGAGACTTCCAGGATCTTGTCCGCTAGTTCGGCAATTTTATCTAACGATAGCTCTGCTTGAGCGGCAAGGATGGCCTGGAGGTGCTGGGGCAGGCGCCTCATCCAAAGCTGACGCAGGATGTTCTGGTCTGAAAGTGACGTTCCGGCGAGAGACCTAAGATGACGCAGGAACTGGGATGGTTTTCTATCTCCAAGCTCCACGTCGCTGATCAGCTGCCTCACACGGGATTCCTCCGATGAAGACAAACGTCGGATGAGTTCGTCTTTCAACCGCCTATATTTATCTGTCTCTGGTGGCTTGGTAATTATGTCTTCAACCTCAGCGATTATCTTTGTGTCAAGTTGAGCTACTACGTAATCGAACTTAGTATCATCTACTGTAATACCAGAAACCTTAAACTGAGCCTCAACCTGAGCAAACCACACAGCTGGTCGGTCAGGCCAAAACGGGGGCAATTTAGCAGAAACTCTAAAAACACAAGATGAATCCGTAGGAGGAGGGTTGGTTTTATTGAGCTCCAAAAGTTGTTGCAATTGTAAATTAAGTGCAGCGTTTTGTTTTTCTAACAAAACAAGACGTTCTTCCGCATTAGACATGATACGGGCGCACAAGAAAAGTAACACACACAACACAAATTATGTCATAAAAAGAAAAATAAGTAAACAACACGCCGTGTAGTGCAGGCTTGCCAAAACAAAATACATGCGACTACTCAAAAAGTTATTTAAGAAATTAGTCACACATTAAAATAATACACAACAATAAAATAGGTAACATACACAGAAACAACATTAAAAAAACTAATACTCATACAATAGGCAAGTATTTAAATATAGCCATATTACTATTATTATTTTTATAACAATATATAAACATATTAACAATATATAAAAACAACAATATTATTTATAATTATTGTCGTATTCGTTTATGTATATAGAAAAAACCAAAATCATGAAGTTCGTATGATAAGCGACGATAGGTACAATTACCGCAGCACGTTCTAGTCATTGACACGTCAATGGTTCTAGTAGTAGAAGTTGTAGAGCTCCGAGCTGATGTGACTTCAAACAGCATGAAATGTAGTTACCATAAAAATCTTACGTTACGTTAAAAGTAGCAGTAGTAGGTTCACGTCGCAAAACGTGCAGATTGCAAACATAGACTCTTCACAAAAACACGCTGGCAGGCACACAGGCAAGAGTTGGGCAGGATTGTTTCCACTTGTTACTTTGTTACCATTGAACGGAAGTAGTCGTGCTCCTCAAAACTTACGTTACGGCGTTCAAATCACGTCGGGGTCACCAATTTATGGGTATTGGTTGATGTGGATCTTTAACTTGATTGGGTGTAGGAATAAAACCACGCTATGTAAAGGCGAAAGCGATGTAACTCTGTTTCACAATCAGCAGATCACCAGAACAATACCATATAATTAATTTAGAATATGAACCAACATTTCAATAGTATGTGTGAATAATATATAACAATATTTTCGCTAATATATGTCAAAAATCAAATCGGCGAACGAACGTCTTGTCAGTGCTGTCAGTTGTCACGCGCGTTAGACACGCGCCTGAAAGGAGTTCGTAATCGCCACACCTCCATAAGTTTCTAACAGATGGCGACGTGAGTTAATGAATTAATACAACACTGGTTGGTAACCATCCCTTAGTAGATTGTAGATGGCGTTGTGATATCTTCATGTTACAGTCTACACCTCGACAAAATTATAGGTATGTATGTTTACGACATAACCGACTTTCTTGAATGTTTCGTGTAAGTATTATATTTTTATAATTGTGGTTTGTTTTATGTTGTAATAATTATATAATATATTGTTGACCAACGTACCTTAAAACTATAGGAACTATTTCATTATCTTTGATTGTATTTAAATCAGTTTATTCTAAATTAAAATTTTAAGCAATTTTATGTATTATTTTATTTTCTTCATTTAAATTTTTTATTACTTAGAATTTTGATTGCTGATTCTTCTTTATTGTTTTGATCAATTGGATTTATTGTTTGTTAGATAAGATTATTAATTCAGGTTTTTTAATTTAGTGTGAAGAAGAGGTACGACGTCAGAGGAAGTTTGTTAAGTGTCGGCTATGAATACAAATCTCTGCTATATCACAATCAAAGCATCTGCCACTTCACATTGTTAGTTGAGTAGGCTTACTGATTGGCCAAAGCATCTGGCATACAGATAGTGTGCCCTTAAAGGCAGACATTGTTGGTAAAAGTTTTTGTCTCTTTTTTATATCTTCAGGATCAACAGATCTCACGATGATATTGTTAACGTTTTTATGAATTCAATAAACTGTTGGAAATAACCAACATCATGGCCAAATCTAACAAAACTGATAGCAGTTCTTTTAAGAACTGTACCAACACCATTTGGCGCATCCTTTCCGTGCCTCGGTTCTGAAAAAATCCAAGTAAGTTGTTTTATTTGTGGAACATCTTTAACTAGTTGCGTTATTGCAATTTTGCGAAGTAGGTGAATGAGAAATTATGTAAAGATTTTCAATACAAGGCTTTCTCTGGATTGCTATGTGTGCAAAATGTGTGTCAATACCGCTGGGGCATCGTGCTTTAAAAGTAATCGTGCGTAAATAGGATTCTTTTCAAAAGTGCCTGTTACAAAATCATGTGTGTAAATGACAACAGCGTGTAAACAAACTTCTTGTCTGCTTGCTCCAAAATGAAAGCATTGCACTTCTTCCGCAAAGAGTGTGAAGTGCTGCATCAAGGAATGTCAAGTCGTTCTTGAGTTTTTTTAGTATACTACAGTTGGATTAAATAATTTTATGCTAAAACAATTTTTTTTGTTGATCTTTCAGTACCTGAATGAATAGTTGGGGTTTGCCAAATATTTGTTTCTTTTTTGTAACTTTAAACATTTTTCCTTCTGTTTCTTGGACTCGACACCACTGATAATAAACTAGATCTTCTTCTGTGTTAAAATCGTCGAAACTCAGTGTTTTGTCTTTACATTGATCACATTCTCTTCTCAAACAATCGATGTCATGTGAATTACAGCACAGACTTTTAAAAAAGACTTTGTATTAGTAAATCAGCGTTTGTTTGTATTAGACATGAGCATGTATTTTGATCTTAAGTTAAGACAAGGAATAGTTTTATGTCACTTTGAGAGTTGAACTTCTTATGTAAAGTTTTTGTCAACTAAAATGCGCTTCTGTTTACGAATTTTTTGCCTAGCGATGTACTTATAGCCTACCTGAAGCTGTCGTGCTATTAGCATCATAGTGTAAAAGTTCTCAATCTTTTATATAGTCTTTCATCTGTTGTCCCTTCGATGCATTTCTAACTATAACTTTTTTTAATTTTAAGTATTAGCGTTTATCTCAATTTTTTTTATCTTTTGTTTTAACTTTTTGTTTTCAATCAATAGTTATTTAATGTTTCTTGAAAGAAGTTTTCGTGTCTTCAATTTTTTTTATACAATGATGTTGACAAACAAGTATACTGCCCACCTGATGTTAAGTGGAATCTGTCACTTATACATGTGGCTCTTGTGAAATTCGCAGCAAATCTGCAACCCCAAGAACCAAGGTGTACGTTGCCAACTTCTGACATAAGATGTATAGTCATAGTACCTACCCAGTCATTTCACTACCATATCTTACCCTTTAACCAGAACACAGCAATGCAAGCACTGTTGCTTTGCGGCAGAAATATGTAGGTAAGGCGGAGATACCCTAGCAACCCTGGGAGAGAGTCTCCCTCCGGTAAAATTCAAGGTATCTTACTCGCCTAATGCGCTGGTTAACGATATCATCAGAAACTTCAAAGGGATTCACATTTCTAAACTCATCTTGTTTATCTGATCATGATCTGCTGAAGCTTTTTGCGAATCTCTTATATCTTTTTGATATCTCTCGCTATCTTTTTCTTTGCATCCTTTTCTCTCTTTCTGTCTTTTGAGTTATAGACTTTATTTGGAATTTTTATTTTCTCTTCATATACTGTCCCATGTTCATTCACCTTTTGTCTTGCAAATGCTTCAGGTCTGATGTTATTTCTACGTATATTAGTCTTTTTTCTAATTTTTGATCCTCTTTTTCATCAGAATTAGACTTTCTTTTATCCAGCCATGGTAACACCTAAAAAAATTTGTAAATTAATAAAAATATAATTACTTGCTAGATTCAAAGTAATTCAGAGGAAAAAAATATCTGATAAATTAAAACCCATACCATACCTAAAGAGACTTGATAACCTGTCTGATTATTTTTTATCGTGCTCTGCGTATATATTATTTAATAACTCCAACTATTTTATTCCAACAGTCATCTAAATTATCATCTGGTGCCCTGTTTAATAGTTTAAACGTAACAGACTTTATGTTTCTTTCACAAGGACAGTCGTATAAGTTTGTCTTAACACTGTTGATTGAAATATGCAGTTTATTTCGTTCTTCTTCATTATCTTAAAAGTAAAGGAAATAAAGTATAAACGTATAATAATCAAACACAATCTATGTAATACCAAAAGAGAAGAGTTACCTTCTTTTTTATAATATTGCGTCTTTTAATATCACTTAATAAAGACGGAGAACTAGGGCAAGACATTAGGTCTGCAAAAATTAAAATATAATATTTTTTAATACATACAACCTTAAGCTCGATTTATTCCAACTTCAAGGTAAACTCTCGATTCAGTTCAAAAAAGAACAACATCATTACCGGGCTATAAAAGTAATTCCCTTACCAACGTCTTATCATTACCGTCACCATCACTCCATTACCATTTCTGAACTAAAATCGGTCATTGGGAGGTAATGACGAAGATGGTAATGACAAATAATACATTTTTGGTAGAATTTTCCAGAAATCGCCCTCATAATGTGCGTCATCAAATCGGCCAACTTATAAGTTATGCTTTTAAGTATAATTAAAAAATAAAGCATAGATACATATATAGCTACACATACCTTGAAACGATAGTAGTAGGTAATGACACAATAACGTGACAAAATTCAACATTTAACACAATTTCAGAATATTTATAAGGTTTTTAATTCAATACGTGTTTCTATTAGTGGGGTTTGTAAGTGACTGGGGTAGGTGCGAGGTTCGGTGAGGACTGAACTGTTCCTAACGCGTTCTTTTACACGTAAAATGTTTTACTTCGAATACGGTAAATGACGAAAATGTTGTGACAATTTTTTAGAACCTTATAACTTTTTGATGTTTTGATAATAATTAGTATATTTTACCTGTATACCACATGTCTGTTATCTTGTTGAACGATAGTTTTCTTAGATTTTTGATAAAATAGTTTTTGTATCTTATAATAATAATTTTGTCAGCAGAAGTAGTAAAAAACCATGGAAGGTAATGATTTTTTTGCAAAAAATTTTAAGATAATTTTTTTTCTATTTATTTTTATTAGATATTGTTCTAGGCACTAATGTGGGCCTTACTTGTGAATCATTTTTCTAACTTTAGTTTTACTTAACAACCTTTTTGTATGGAACGTGGAATTTTATTCTGAACCTTTTTTAACCAGTTTAAAAATTTATGGCGGAAATAGAACTTTATGAGAAGGATGTTTATCCATGAATATTAAAAATATTAAGGCCTGCATTTAGGAGAAAAAAATTTAAAATGTTTTTTTTTATTGTTTCTTTAGCAGGGCCACATTTAGTTTTTTTTTACTGGCAATTAAAAGGATGTCATTGTCAATATGTCAATGCCACTGTAGCTGTCGTTTTGACTTTTGTTTATTGTTTGTGTTTAAGTGTGTAACCTTCCTTCCTTTCACAAAATATGTAGTATCTTTTATTTTCTACAGCTATGCTCAGGTTCTTGATTTTACATGTGATTTAAATATTGGCTTGCTAACTGGACTAAGTTTTCTCGTAATTTGAACGTACGAAGTAACCAAACCCAAGAATTGAACAACAAAATGTTATACTTCCAGGTTACAGTCGCACTCCTGATAAAACTTCTCATTTTTTTTGTACCAGAGTGCTATAATTTGGAATGTCGAATGGTACCATTATATTTAAGAAAGAAGATCCTCGGGGATTGTAAAATATTCGTAAAGTAATGCCAGAGTCTGTGAAAATCACATGAGTCAATATGATTTTGCATTTTTACGGTAATATAAGTTCAATGTATTGTTTACACCAAATTACAGTTACAGTACCATTCAATTACTAACAATAAAATCAAAGAACAGAAACTAATTGAATTTGAAAATATAAAAAATTCCACTGATATAGTATGTAAATACTGGACAGGTTTAACACACACAATTTGTTTTATTGTTCTCTTGCTTAACTCAATTAGGTGAGGTTTTTTCAAAGCCTAAAAAGGCCTTAGGTTTATATTAAGTCAGACTATGGGCTAAGGAATCCCTTTGCAGAATTGCTTCTCGGGTATACATTTCAAAAACTCATGTTTACTTATATAAAAAAGTGTTATTGCTTCAAAACTCAATATGCACCTTTACATTTAGGTATAGCCCATATAAGCAGGGAAAACCTGTCCAGTAGAAATCTAACTATACGTTATACTCTTTGGGTCTGATTCAAACAATTCCATTGTTTTATTAGAGGTTACTAAAATTGTACTTACAATGGTCCTCTAATTACCTATTTCAAAAGAAATCTTATAACTTACACTGCTAGCTGCAGTAAGCGACCAACCAACCTGGTGGTCAATCTATTTTAAATAGGGCATTAGAAGCCATCTTTGTACATATTGATGCTTAAATTCCACACTTGAATGTTCCCCAGAATGAAAATATTCAATTTAATTTTAATCAGTCTTGGAACATATTAAATTAAGCAAGCTAAGTCATATTTTGGAGAACATATTCAAGAAAATGATCTATCACATGAGACTGCTGATAAGACGAAAAATCAAATGAAATCCATGAATTTAGGATGGGCTCCGCACCAAACTCATATAACACCACTGGCTCAATTTTGAAATGACGTACTAATGAGGGAAGATGTTGAAATTGAATAAATAAAAATTACATCATTTCTGGGTTTTATTTCATACCTGCAACCAGTTTCTATATTACAACTCTTTCACATAGTTTCCACCATTATAATTATTCAACACTTCATATTACATATTTAGTACCCATGATAAAATCGAGGGTATGTAGTCATATAGAAGTAAATATTTACACTTTGAATTAGCATTATAGTAATCTTAGAGAATTTTGCACTTAGTTCAGTATAATGACTTCATTAATTAGCATTTGTTTTGTAAAAAATCTTTTGTTATTGAAATAGTAAAACTGTAGCATTCTTAAGAACAGACCAGTATATTTTATTTATGTTGATATTTCATTACTGTGAGGTAGGTGCTTATCCTAAGAGTAGGCAGAGTAAAACAGGTATCACACACTAGACACTACAGCCAGGGGCTCATCCTAACAAATGCTGCACAAACACACTGCTACAAAGTAAAGTATAGAAGTCATCTGCCACCAACCAATGCATGTATTGTGCTAGATTTCATTTTAATAGCATGGACCTATTGATTACATGTATCATTTTTTTGGTCAGAGTCAGAGATGCTTGTTTGTTACCAGCAGTGACCTGCAATGCTGCTAATTTGCAATCCAATTCAATATGTGGTCACCTGGGGGTTTATTGTCGAAGGAAAAATCTATAACGTCTGCGCTGCCTTTAATTTGACAGTCATTGCGGCAACAACACAAGATTGTGCACTTCTTATAAAAAGTATTGTGATTGCTTAGATTATAAGCGATCACGATCATTAAAATCACAAAATTAAACGAGGCTTTTTTTGTTCTGAAAGAGAAGGCAAAGGGAGCTAAGTTCATACAGCCATGTTTTTCGTAAATCTTGATAAAACATTAAAAATGTAATTTATGTGAATTTTAGTCAGAAAGTCACTCACTATCACATCGTTTGTGCGCTTTTGTTACTTATTTATTCGTTTGTGACACGTTTCAGTAACTTGTCATTGGTTTCCATACAAAAATCGCTTTGTTTTACATACTATGAAAGTCAATCATAAAATTGCTGTTTTTTTGAATTTGCAGGCCTAAAAAAACCTAAATTTTATTCTAAACCCTAGATTTTTGAGTACTCTTTACCGTGCGTTTGCACTGAGAAACATAAAACATGTAATGTTTTACAACTTGTTGTATGATACAAATCTCAAAACTTGTTGTGTATGCTTTTGCGTTCGCACTGCCGAAAATCGTGTTGGATTCAGAACAAATTCTAAGATTTCTTGCAGATTACGTTAGGATCGCCTCAAATCTTGTTGTCTGTCAACGTTTTTTATGGATTTGTCCACGATTGTGTTCGCAATTTCGACTGTCAAAGTCATAAAACATGTTTTGCAACTTGTTGGGATGTTGACAATGGAAACGCGTTCATAAACATTGACAGAAACATGTTTAAAATACATGTTTTTTTGTAGATGTTTCGTCAGTGCAAACGCACGGTTACACTAATACCTGAAACATGTTGGTTAATAAATAATTATATTCTTAGCCCAAAAGTGGACATGTCCTTTACCCTGGCACGCTTTTTTCGTAGTTATTTCATGTCTATTGGTATCTATTGTCTAAGGTCTGAACTTGTTCACTTTTATTAGTTTGTGTATTCACTCTAACACCGCGTTTACACATTCGCGCGAATCGCGAGGCGAATAACGAACACACATGTGTAAACAGTAAGTTCGCTATTCGCCTCGCGATTCGTGAGTTCGCGTTGGGAGCGGTTTTTTGGACGCGAATCAAAGGACACGAATGGCGAACACGAACTTAGTGTTTACACATTCGCATGGATTCAGTTGGCAGCTAGCGCCCGACCGTAGTATTACTATTCTCTTTGCGCCCGACCGAACAGTACGTTTAAACAAAATGGAGTGGAGTGAAGCGCGAATTCTAGAATTTCTCGAACTATATCAAAGAGAAGAGCTAATTTGGAATCCAAAACATCACAATCACAAAAACAAACAAAAAATAAACGATGCATGGAATCGAATTTCATCTAGAATGGGGTTGTCAGTCAGCGAACTAAAAATTTTAAAAAATTCATTAATGGCCTGTTTTCGTACACATCTTCGAAAGAAGAAATCATCTATGAAATCGGGTATGGAATCTGAAGAAGTCTATGAACCTATATGGTTCGCTTTCAAGTTCATGGAAGATTTCCTGGCTCCAGTGTACGACTGCGGTAATACAATGGACACTGAGCATAATGTAAGTGTTTTTGATTATTAAAGGTTTTGAATATTTTTGGACATGTTATCAAGAAAATTAAAATCCAGTTTCTATGCATATTCCCTATCCGCTTTACCAATAATAATTAATTACTATCACACTGGGTCGTATTTGTAGTTTGGTAATATGTGGATAATGTTCTTGGTTGTACATTGAATTACCTTGTAATTTATACAATAATGTAAACTCTTAAGGCCTTACTAATAACCATTGTATAAGCCTGATTTAGTTAAACAGTGTTTTGTCACGTTCACTCGAATGACATTTCAAATTCGAACAAAAGAGACAAAACACTGCTTAACTATACAAGGCTTATACAATGGTTATTAGTATGGCTCTATATGTATAACTGTTCTGTTTGTTATCTATACAAATAAATAAAATTGAAGTGTCGCTTTGTAATGTCAAAATAATAAGTTTTTACTAAATGGGTATGAAATATGAATGTATATCGGGTATCAATAACAAAAACACAATATTTTTTTTGTCTGTCTGTCTGTTTGTTCCCGTTAATCTCCGAAACGGCTGGACCGATTTTGACGAGACTTTCTCTAATAGATAGCTAATTATATAAAGTATAACATAGGTTACTTTTTATCAAGATCTAAAAAAAAATGCCTACAAAAATCAACATGCTGCCAAAAATTACCATTCCACGCGGACGAAGTCGCGGGCACAGCTAGTCCCAAATAAAACAAAAATAAGCTTTTGGCCGATATTTTGTTCTACACATAATAGTCATAGATCCTTCTATCATAATTAAAAAATTAAGGTAATTCTCCGAAAATTTTTTATCTGTTTAGGGTTCCGTAGTAAACAAGGAACTCTTATAGTTTCGCCATGTCTGTCTGTGTGTCCGCGGCGTTGCAACTACGGAACCCTACACTGCGCGTGGCGAGACACACACTTGGCTGGTTTTAATATGCTTGTAACTTCTGAATAGGGCTTCCCTTAGGGTTCAAGGAAGAAAACTCCAAAGTGGAACACAATTAACTTTACTGCGGAAAACTGACAAATATGTGCAACGCGACAAAATACAACCGTGTGTCTCGGCTAGCGGTTAGCTGCGGACACACGGTTGTATTTTGTCGCGTTGCACATATTTGTCAGTTTTCCGCAGTAAAGTTAATTGTGTTCCACTTTGGAGTTTTCTTCCTTGAACCCTAGGGGAAGCCCTATTCAGAAGTTACAAAGTGGTCTTCGAGCCGGATAAAAATGTTCCACACGCCAGCAAAGATGGAAACACGCAGTGTGAAAGCGCGTCGGGAACAGGAAGAGAAGCTTCACAAACAGGAACATAAGGTTTTGGAAAGCTACCCTGGCATCAGCAACCCCAATAGCCGCATGGACAGTCTTCCAAAGCAGGTTTTGAACCAGAAAACTATTGAGGGTAGCGTGAAGTCAGAACCAACAGCGCACGCTTTTTATGAAAAGCCACCGAGATCGTGTCTCACCAAAGCATCTAGCAGCAAGGGCTCACATAGATCGTCAGCATCAAAAGAAGCGAGAAAGAAGCAGCTACTTCTCGAGGCTGCTAAACAAAAGGCTGCGATCAAAATGGATCTGATTGACAAAACTCTGCAGGCACAATTGGCAGCTTTAAGTGACGAGGAGGACCTAGAAGAATACAGTCCACAGATTGAAAGAGATAACCTTTCTAGTCGCGAAGTTGCAGAGTGGGTGGAGCATCAGAGCTGTCACGTAGAAGCGCAGCAGTCAACTCACGATAATGGTTTAAAAACGGGAAAACTGCACCACCGTGAAACAGCGTCAACGCCAGTCCCCGGCCCAGCACCGTGCGAGTTCGCGCTGGCCCCGCAAGCGCCGCCAGTGCCCGTGCCCGCCGCACCGCTGCCGCCGACCGACGGTTCCGTCACGGCGCTCAACAACGCTGTTCAGGTACTCGCTGGAGCGCTTAAAGACATCTCCACCACTAAACTCAATCATGCGCCAGATACCAGCTTGCTCAGTCGCATCAGCACACCTAAGGACTTACCAGACTTCTCCGGTGATCAGTTTGAGTGGCTACAGTTCAAACAGGCCTACGATGAGTCAACAGAAATCTGTAAGTTCACTGATAGAGAGAACCTGTGGAGACTGCGAAAATGTTTACGTGGATCGGCTAAGGACGCAGTCGCAGCATTATTTATCAGTGCCACGTCCCCTGCCAGAGTAATGGCGGCGTTGGAGCTACGGTTTGGCAATCCTGACTGCCTTATTGCACGCATCATTCACGACATTAAGAAGTTACAGCCTCTGCACCATGATTATCACCGTGACATCATCACTTTCTCATTGAAAATTCAAAACTTTGTGGAAGCAGTACGAGCAGTTCGCCGGGAGGAATACCTACAGGGAGTGGAAGTAGTGACCATAATTTTATCCAAGCTTCCCACTGTGTTGATCTCGAAGTGGTCCGACTACAGTTATAATCTGATAAAAGAAGGTACAAAGTCAAGGCTTATAATTTTATCAGAGTTCCTTAATGACGAGGCCATGAAGATATCTACCACTGCAAGCCTTTTCTCTGCTCCAAAAAGTGAGTACCCAAAAAGCAAGGCTCTAGACATACCTACACGCTCGCATTCTATATTGCTTCAAACAGATGACAATGACAAAAAATGCCAATTTTGCCATAAGTACATACATAACCTACCAGGAATGTAAACAGTTCAAGAAAGCGCTACGAAAGGTACGTTGGCACTTCATAAGAAAAAATGGCCTTTGTTACAAGTGCTTATCATCGAAACATGAGCGTGATAGTTGTCAAGCCCCAGCGTGCGATAAGGACGGATGCGGAGCGGCGCATCATCGACTACTGCACTACATCGCAAACAACACACAGCGCGCACCGGCGCCGGCGTACGCGCCAGCGCGTGCAGCTCCGTGTTCTTCAGCTCCGGGCAGTGCGATGTTGTCAGTGCCGCGTAATGCCGATTCAGTGTCCATTCCCGAAACGATAACAAACATAAACGCGAGTGATCAAAAAGTGCTCCTAAAAGTAGTATCAGTGCGCGTTCGGGGACCTAATGGCGTTGTGGACAGTACTGCGTTACTTGACGATGGATCTTCGGTGTCGCTTATAAGTGCGAATCTTGCGCAGCGTGTGGGCTTGCGCGGCCGCACGGCAACGCTGCGCGTGCGCGGCGCCTTCGCTGACAACGAGTTGGTATGTGAGTCGACGATAGCGAAAGTGAACCTTACAGGTATGGACAATAAGGTACATAATCTAACTATGCGTTGTGTAGAAGAGTTAAATTTACCATTGCAATCTTTATCTGTCTTAAATTTAGTTAATTATTCATATTTAAATGACATCAAACATATGTTATGTGTTTCTGATTCTGAACCTGAATTGTTAATTGGACAGGATAATCACCATTTATTGTTACCTCTAGAAATAAGATTCGGTAAAATAAATGAGCCGTCCGCCACTCTCACCCCCCTAGGCTGGTGTGTACACGGTACGATCTCAGTACCACGACTGGAACGCCCTTCTAGACGACCTCTATCCAGTGCCGCCCACACTAACTTGTTACTCTTGGAAGACGAGACGGAGGACAGTGCACAGAGGGATGAGTTTTTTTTTTTTATTTTTTTTTTTATGGATGGCCCGGCAAATGACCTCCTCCCGCCTGATGTTAAGCGGTGAAAGAGGCCCAAATGAGTTGACAGATAGAGTAGGGACGACATCCACTCTCCTACCTGCCCGCCCCTTGCCGGCCCAAAAGATGCTTTTTCACGCCTCTTTTGAAGGAACCCATGTTGTAGGATGGGGGAAACACGTGCGCAGGTAGAGAATTCCAAGTGTGGGATGAACGACAGAAGAAGGAATCTTGGAATTTCTTGGTACGGTGTGAAAAGGAGGACACAGTGTACGGATGACTCCGAAGGCCCTTACGCGTGTTTCTGTTAAGGAATGGAGAGGGAGGGATAAGGTTAAAGAGCTCCTCAGAGCATTCCCCATGGAACATTCGGTAAAAGGCGCTAAGAGAGGCGATGTCACGACGAAGTTGTAGAGGCTCGAGGGTGTTAGTTGCCTCTACATCGCCAATTATGCGAATAGCGCGACGCTGCAATCTGTCCAGAGCATCGAGGAGGTACTGAGCGGAGCCGTCCCAAAGGTGCGAGCAATATTCCACGCAAGACCTAACCTGAGTTTTATACAACAAGCATAGTTGGTCCGGCGCAAAATACCTACGCACCTTGTTCAGGACACCGAGTTTCCGTGAGGCAGTAGTTATGACGGATTCGATGTAGTCTCTGGGGTTCAGATCGCAGCGAATGTTCATTCCGAGCAAGGTGATGTTGCTCTGTGTGTGAAGGGTTGTGCCCTGAAGAGAAGGAAGGGGTAGGAAAGGTGACCTTTTCGCCGAGAACACGCACACCTGTGTTTTCTTAGCATTGAACTCAACAAGATTGTTGGAGCCCCATTCGGAGACGAGGTCCAGCGTCCTGTTGAGCTCAATGATAAGATTCTGCCTTTCCCTACCAATATCACCACGAGCAGCCCCCGAGGCTCCGTGATATCCCCCATGCACTGTACTGTCGTCTGCATAGCAATGTATAGCTCCCAAGGAAAGCATATCATTGATATGCAGAAGAAACAATGTGGGGGATAGAACGGAGCCTTGCGGAACACCAGCGTTCACTGCCACGAACCGCGAAGCGCAGCCGTCAACGACAACGCGAATTCTACGCTCGTGGAGGAAGCTGGCAATCCACGTACAGAACTGCGCGGGTAATCCGTATGCCGGAAGCTTGGAAAGAAGAGCCTTGTGCCAGACTCTATCAAAAGCTTTGGCGATGTCGAGACTAATAGCCACCGATTCGCCGCGCTTATCGATAGATTCACCCCATTTGTGCAAAAGGAACGCTAGAAGGTCACCTGTTGATCGTTTAGGACGAAACCCATACTGTCGGTCATTAAGTAACGAGTGACCTTCCAGGTAACGGATCAGCTGTGTATTAAGGATCCTCTCCATGATTTTACACAAAATGGAAGTGACGGCTATAGGACGATAGTTAGCCGGATCAGAACGATCTCCCTTTTTGGGAACCGGCTGGACATTGGCCTCTTTCCAAGATTTCGGCACACAACCAGCAGAGAACGACAGACGGTATAGACACGTAAGGACCGGAGTCAACTCCGCTGCACACTTCTTAAGAACAATCGCAGGAATGCCGTCTGGTCCACTTGCTTGAGTTATTTCTGCGGGAGATCCACGAGGAAGTACGTAAGTCGTTTGCCTTGGACTCCTTAGGAATAGCTTTTCGTCCCCGTCAGAATGCCGAAGACGCACGCGCCGTGGCCCAGCTGGAGCGCACAGCGACGCTCACTGATGGGCGCTGGCACGTAGGGCTGCCGTGGCGTGACGAAGACTGCACCTTACCCGATAACCATCCGAACGCGGTAAGTAGGATGAAAGGAATAGAGAGGAAAATGGTCAGAAATGAGGGTTTCGCTGAAAGATATCGCGAGCGCGTGAGTCATTTATTACAAAATAATTATGCTAGGCAGCTCACGGACACCAAGGTCACACCGAGAACCTGGTATCTTCCCCACTTTGGCATGGATAACCCAAATAAGCGAAAGCTACGTTTGGTGTTTGACGCCGCTAATAAGGTAAATGGTCGCTGTCTAAATGATTATTTACTCACTGGACCTGACTTGTTGTCATCCCTGTTTGGAATTATGCTCCGCTTTAGGGAGCATGAAATTGCAGTAACGGGTGACATCAAGGACATGTTTCTTAGGGTGAAAATCCATTCCGAGGATCAACACGCATTGAGATTCTTGTGGAGGGACAATCCGGGGGATGAAATAAAAACGTATGCAATGACTTCTCTCATACTTGGAGCAAACTGCTCACCCTTTGTTGCTCAGTTCATTAAAAATAAAAATGCACGGCGTTTTGAATCAGCCATGCCGGCCGCTGTGGATGCTATCATAAATTCACATTATATGGATGATTATATTGACAGTATGACGGATGAGAGTACAGCAATCGATATGGTAAAAAATATAAATAGCATACACACCGCTGGCGGTTTCGAGATGCGGAACTGGACTAGCAATAGTGTTGCTGTTTTAGAGAGCGTACCAGAAGGGGCCTTAGGCGCAGCGGCCGTAAAGTTTAAAATCGGCCACGAGTACGGCAGTGAACGTACACTCGGCCTTATGTGGTTTCCCGCTGACGATACTCTGGGATTTGACTTATCGCTAAAACGGGTTCCCGATAAAATTCTAAGTGGCGAGGAACGGCCTACGAAACGTATATTGCTCAGGGTCATAATGTCGATATTTGATGTTTTAGGGTTTTTAGCTCCGTTCACGATACAGGGTCGCATTATGCGTCAAAACACTTGGCAATTGAATATCGGATGGGATGATTTAATTCCTGACGATATTTATACCAAATGGCTAAAATGGATTGACCTACTTAAAGTTGTGAGTGCAATGCGTATACCTAGATGTTACAAAAAAACATCTGGGCGCAGTGAAGAAGGGTACAGCGCTATGATTCGAGTGAGTGCGAGGGAGATGCAAGACCGGCCGATCTACGAGTCCGTAGCCGTGCTGCCGTCGCCCCTCCCACACGCCTCACTGCCCGCGTCTACGCAGCACGCTACGAGCAGCTACGACTGTGTAGCACCGGCGAGGGCCGTTGCTACGAAGTCAGATTATAACGATTTACAGTTGCATATTTTTAGTGATGCATCTACTCAAGCGATGTCTGCTGTGGGTTATTGGCGCTGGCTCAGCGAGGGCATTATTAGGGTCGCGTTCATCTCATGTAAGTGTAAAGTTATGCCTTTAAAAAAACTTACCATTCCCAAAGCTGAGCTGCAGGCTGCATTGTTAGCTGCGAGGTTAGCTAATAACATAGAAAAGGAACACAGGGTTACGCCCGCGCGTCGATTCTTTTGGTGCGATTCGACTACAGTCCTACACTGGATTCGCAACAACACGCGCTCATATAAAGCGTTCGAGGCGAACCGCTTGGGTGAGATCGATGAGTTAACCCGGGTACCCGAATGGAGGTACATTCCCACAATACTGAATGTGGCCGATCTAGCTACTCGGGAAACCTTTGATCAAACCCTACAGGGTGAATGGTTTGCTGGTCCCAGCTTTTTATATGATGATGAATCTTTATGGCCTAGAGACGTCATTACCCCGGCTGCGGATACAGCTGTCTCAGGGGACGAAGGGGATTGCCTAGCAACAATACAAGACACGCCCGTGTCTCTTCCCGTGCCGGAACCACAGCGTTTTTCGTCATGGTTGCGTTTGTTGCGGGCTACTGCTTCGATGCTTAAATTCGTAGCCAGATGCAAAGGTCAAGTAGGTGATATTGACCGTAGTACAATGGACCGCGCTGAAATTTTGCTATTAAAATACGCACAACAGGAAAGTTTTGGTGCGGACATAGTAAAAATAAAAAAGAGCTTACCTTTGCATCGTAGCAGCAAATTGTTGAGGCTGACGCCGGTACTGGACGAATGGGATCTTCTTCGCGTGGGCGGGCGCATTGATGCTGCAGTACAAACAGCATCAGATGTCAAAAGGCCAGTGATACTTGACGGTCGGCATCATATAGCTCAGCTTATTGTTAGATATTATCACGTAAAGGCGGCCCACGGAAACCAGGAAACTGTGGTCAACGAGGTCAAGCAAAGGTATTGGTTGCTACGACTTAGGCCTACAGTTAAATCTGTCACATCCCGATGCATGTTGTGTAGGATTCGCAAATGCAAGCCGCAAATACCAAGAATGGGTGACTTACCGAAGGCCCGAGTAGCACATCATCAGCGACCGTTTTCCTATTGTGGGCTTGACCTTTTTGGTCCGATGGAGGTCACCGTGGGTCGAAGGAGAGAAAAAAGGTATGGGGTATTGTTTACCTGTATGACCGTACGTGCGATTCATCTCGAGTTGGTCAGCTCACTTACCTCGGACTCTCTTATCATGGCGCTTCGTCGGATGGCAGCACGGCGCGGCTGGCCTCGTCACCTTTTCTCCGACAATGGTACTAACCTACGGGGCGCCAACACCGAGCTGCAGCGATCCATGCAAGCGCTGGATATTGATATGCTGAAAACTGAAGGCATTAATAGGGGAATGGATTGGTCCTTTATCCCGCCCGCTAGTCCCCATTGGGGTGGGGCGTGGGAAAGGCTGATTCGCAGTGTGAAAACGTCACTTAAGGTGATTTTAAATGAGCGCGCACCGCGAGAGGAAGTGTTGATGACCTTAATGGCTGAAGTTGAGAACATTGTCAACAGCCGTCCTCTGGTTCACGTCTCAGTAGAGCCAGGAGATGTGGAATCACTCACCCCCAACCATTTCCTCACAGGGTCTTCATCGAACTTGCCGGTCATTGGAGCCTTTGATGACTCTGATCTGTGTTTGCGCAAGCGTTGGCGAACAGCACAGAGAATCGCCGATATGTATTGGCAAAGGTGGGTGAGAGAAGTTTTACCGGATCTCGTTCCTCGTTCGAAGTGGCACGAAGAGCATAAGCCGCTTCAAGTGGGCGACTTGGTGCTAGTGGTAGATCCTAACTCACCTCGTAACATATGGCCAAAAGGTCTCATTACAGAAGTTATTCTTGGCAAGGACGGACGGATACGTTTAGTTGAGGTAAGAACAAGTAGTGGTACATGGCGGCGTTCCGCGGCTCGCGTTGCTCTTATTGACCTGCAGGATGAGTGCTGAGACAGCACTGGGGTGGGGAATGTTGGCGACCGGCTCATTTACTCTATTGGCAACACTGACTTATGTTTATATTATTGTATGTGCGGTCAGTTTGTAATTTTAACATAACGGCAGTGTTGCCAATAGAGTAAATGAGCCGGTCGCCAACAATGCTCTTTGCAATTATAATGTCATGTCTAAATGTGTTAATTATCACTTTGTCAAAATTGAGTAGATATTATTTATAATGGCTGGGTATTACGATTAATATCCGGATTTATTACTTTCGCTGTAACATAAACATACCCCGGGCGCAGACGAGGCGGGCCGCTAGTTTTCAATAAAACTAAAACTTTTTAGTTTATAATTTATTATAATTTCTTACATACATCATAAATATATGAATGATTTTATAAATTGTTAAAGTAGTTAGCAAATTCTTCTCTTATCTCTAAAGCATGGAGTGTGTAGTGGATTTTCGATTCTCCTGCGTGCTAGCCCCACTGTCACTCGATTTCAAGAGTGACGATCCTTTACACGCAAATCACCAAAAAAGAACCAATACTTTGAATTATGCATCGTTTGCTTAGTATTATTCGTTTCAGCAAGTTAAAATACTATTCTCAAAAAATAAACACATTATTAATGTTGTTAAGTGTTTTTCTAGAAAAAAAAATTATTTTCAATTAAGCGCGAAGATGTAGATAATGTTTATACGAGAATGTGAAACGGAACTTGACGTCATTTTCAAGATCTATCATCTATGGTGAAAACCGTTCAAAAACTATATTACGATTTCATGCGAGAAAATTGATTTTACGAATTCATTATTTTCTCTGAAACTCGAAGTTCTTGAGGTTTAATAGTTACATTTTTAAATTCAACTTATAAAAGCATATCTTTTAACATACATTTGATTTATGCCCATAGTCAGGTCCAATTTGGCCATTGTTCTTTCTGCCCCCAGTGGGAATCGAACCCCGGACCTCCCGATCAGCACCCAGTGGTCTCAACCACTAGACCACGAAGGCGGTTTAGATTTTAGTATAAGTGGTAGATTAATGATTTTATGTGGAAGTTGATGAGTCTGATTTAGTATAAGTGGTAGATTACTGATATCGTGCGGAAATTCATAAGTCTGATTTAGTATAAGTGATAGATTACTGATATCATGCGGAAATTGATGAGTCTGATTTAGTATAAGTTAAAAATTACTGATATCATGCGGAAATTGATGAGTCTGATTTAGTATAAGTGGTAGATTACTAATATCGTGCAAAAATTGATGTCTGATTTAGTAAAAGTGGTAGATAACTGGTATCATCAATGATACTATTATTATTTTGTTAATTTAGAACGCCTAATTTTAAGATCACCTAATAAAAGTCTGATTTAAAATATTGAATACATACCTTTATTTCTTCCTTCAAAACTATGTTAATTGCTTGACATACTTCGTTGATGATTTTTGATATAAGTGAGCTTGAAATCTTGAACAAATAATGAAGACTTCGGTAGCTATCCCCAGTTGCCAGAAATCTCAAAGTTATAGCTAGACGCACTTTTGCTGGTATAGATATTCTCCACTTCGTCGTTTTTTTGATGATTATTGCTTCAATTTTACTCAGTAAATAATTAAATTCTATTGGTGACATTCTACAAAAATTTGAGAATTCTCCAGAATCTTCACATAGCATTTCTTGGAAGACAGAATCCATAGTTCGACTAAAAGAAAATTGATTATTAACAAACATAGTAGAAGATATTAATTATTTACCATAATGTGGAATTTAATAAATGTTTCGCTCAAAATTTCGAATTAAATAGGTACAAACTTACATTGTTCGATTACGATGACACGCTATCATCCACCATCGTCTGCGTCGACGGTTCTTTTTTACTTTGTTATGCATCCTGCATAAATCATTGTATAAACTAAGTATAATATATATGTATAAACATAGTCTAAATAATTGTATAAACTCAATAGATGTAGCGCGCATGCCGCCATTATTTTCACGTCCTCCATGTTCGTGTGCGCATATCACACCGCGTTTACACATTCGCGCGAATCGCGAGGCGAATAGCGAGGCGAATAACGAACACGCATGTGTAAACAGTAAGTTCGCTATTCGCCTCGCCATTCGCCTCGCGATTCGTGAGTTCGCGTCGGGAGCGGTTTTTTGGACGCGAATCAAAGGGCACGAATGGCGAACACGAACTTACTGTTTACACATTCGCATGCATTTAGTTGACTGCTAGCGCCCGACCCAACCGAACGTGTAGACAAATTAGAGTGGAGTAAAGTGCGAATTTTAGAATTCCTAGAACTTTATTATAGAGAAGAGCTCATTTGGAACCCAAAACATCGCAATCATAATTACACATAAAAAATATTTTACAAAAAATAAAAACCGACTTCAAAAACACTGAAAAGTTAAAAATAATATAAGAAATAGGTACAGACAACATCACACTTCTATATTGAAGTCGGTGCCAAACGATATCTCCTCGAAAGTCTTAAAATTTGTCACCGACTTCAATATAGAAGTGTGATGTTGTCTGTACCTATTCTTATATTATTTTAAACTTTTCAGCGTTTTTGAAGTCGGTTTTTATTTTTTGTAAAAAATTTTTTGTTTTTAACTTTTTAGTGAATGAAATCTTTTTAGTAAAAACAAAAACCCTAATTTAATACCAGCTCATCAGTGAGCTGGTATTTCATTAGCGTTTCCATCGATTTTCATGGGATCCCATTATCAGAGAATACAAAAAGAATGTTGAAAATCAGTCCACAATTGGCGGCGTAATCGCATAACATACACACAAAAAAACATTCGCATCGAATTAAGAACCTCCTCCCTTTTTGAAGTCGGTTAAAAATAAAAACCGACTTCAAAAACACTGAAAAGGTAAAAATAATATAAGAATAGGTACTGACAACATCACACTTCTATTTTGAAGTCGGTGTCAATTTTAAGACTTTATAAGAGATCATCGTTTCGTACCGACTTCAATATCATCATCATCATTATCATCACAGCCCATATACGTCCCCACCGAGGGGCTCGAGCCTACCCTATATTAGGGTGATTAGGCCTTAGTCAACCACGCTGGCCCAGTGCGGATTGGTCGACTTCACATACATCATTGAATTTCTTCGCAGATGTATGCAGGTTGCCTCACGATGTTTTCCTTCACCGTACGAGCGTCAGACAAATGTACATATGAAATTCGAAACGAAAAACACATTGGTACATGGCGGGTCTCGAACCCCGACCCCCCGATTGGAAGGCAAGTGCCGAGTCCACTGCGCCACCGACGCTCTGTCGCGCGCTGTATATGCAAGTATGTATGTGTATATATAAACACATTCATACACATTACTTACATAACACTTACACACACACATATATACAATATGTATATGTGAGTGTTATGTGCGTGTATGTATGTTTTTTTCTTAATATCATATTATTTGAATATAACAATTATTGTCATTTATTACATTTATTTTCTTATGCCGTCATTTACTTTCTCTCCTTAGCCTAATGGTTGACTGGTAGAGAGCGATGTTTATCGCTAAGTCCGCCATATGTTTGTAACATTAAAGCTTAAATTATTAAAAACTAAAATGTAGCACGCATGCCGCCATTATTTTCACGTCCTCCGTGTTCGTGTGCTAATATCAAAATGAATCACCCGCGAATGTGTGAACAGTAGTTCGCGGTGGCACTCGTAGGTACGAATGTTTCGTCGAATGACGAGGCGAATAGCGAACACGAATGTGTAAACGCCACACGAATGTTTCGTCGAATGTTTCGTCGAATGTTTCGTCGAATATTTCGTCGAATGTTTCGTCGAATGGCGAACACGCATGTGTAAATGCGACATCAAAATGAATCACCCGCGAATGTGTGAACAGTAGTTCGCGGTGGCACTCGTATACGAATGTTTCGTCGAATGACGAGGCGAATAGCGAACACGAATGTGTAAACGCCCCACGAATGTTTCGTCGAATGTTTCGACGAATGGCGAACACGCATGTGTAAATGCGACATATAATAATCTGTGAATGTGTCTTTGTGGTGTTGGTTTGATAATGCTTATATTTTATTATTTTGAAACAATAATAAAATGCCATCATACGAACTTGCACTTATGTTGCGGTCAATGCCAAAAACAGAAGTAAAAACATGTTTGACACGCGTTGCCAATTCAATATTTAATCGTGGAGGCATCATTAGAAATATTGAAAATTTAGGGTTTAGACCAATGCCATACAAAACTAGTGCACACGGATTAGTACATCGTGAAGCTAATTATTTTATTTTGAAAATTGACACAGCATCACAATCCGTAGTAGACTTGAAAGAAGAATATAGTCGAGATGTCGATATTATACGACAACGGATATTTAAAGCTGAGAATCAAGATCATCCTTGCACACTGGAAGAAGAATTATTGCCGCCTGCTTACCGTAAAGAAGTCCAAAAAATGATAGAAATTGGGAAAACGCAAGTTAATAGATTTACACATAAATTTAAGTATAATTCTGGTCTTGACTATTACCCATTTCAAAAATAGGGCTTTAATATTTGTTCGTAATACTGTAGAGTATTTGTGTTATTCAGCAGATAAAATGGTTACGAAATATGTTCAAAAACTGTCTTTTATGTAGACTTAATGTAAAACTTTGTTACCAACATATCAATATGGTTTTACTAATTAAAAAAGATCCCATTAACTTGTGAATTCGATTTTCCCAAATGTAGTTTTACTTAATACCTAATTTTCGTTTTGAAATCTATGCCTGTTTTTTTTCTTTACTATAGTAAATTAATATGTAGGTAGTAGGTATTAGTTTTAATTCAAATTCTAGTGATCATCCTAGTGGGTACATAGAGGATCTGTCACAGTAATAATACATAAAGGTAACAGATTAAATCACTATTGACAACTGGATTAGTGAAAAATACTCAGCAGGTTGAGCTATTCTTTTCATGTTATGTTAGTCAATAGAATAGCTCAACCAGCTGAGTATTTTTCATACTGCTAAATTTTATTATTGAATATCATGTATTTCACTTCACTTCTTTAGACTATGGCAATTGGTAGTGATCTCAACCATTACTGCCAAACTCAAGTTTTGGGGATAAAACACAGTTATTAGAGTTTACTGTTTTCAAATTTCAAATTCAAAATGGAAAGTTTTCGCTCAGCGGTTGGGTAGGCCCTATCTGTTGAAACTTAAGACTGTCGATGGCCGTATTGTTGCCTAAGTTCGAGATTCTCAAAAAAGTCGAGAGTTTCTATAAACTCTTATATGCTCAGCGGTTGGAAAGACCATCTCACCAGAGCAGCAATGACCCCACTAATGCGCCACTATACTGAGGATATCCCCGACGTCGATCGTAGCGAGGTTAGGGCCGCCCTCAAACAGCCTAAAAACAACAAAGCACCGGAGGATGATGGTCTTAATACAGGGCTCCTTAAAGTCTGTAGAACTCATTGATTTATTACCAAACGTAGAGCATACATTTGTACTATACATATTCAAGTATATATCGACCATACATATTCAAGTATATATTAACTATACATTTGTATGTCGATATATACTTTAATATGCACGCCTGAATTAAAGTTACCATAAAGAAAGTACCCTATTTATCGAATTCAACCTTATTCTACATTATTACGGCAACTATTTTAAGTACAACCGTCTGAAGTTACGTCATTTCATACCTAGCCACAGATCAAAAATTTTAAAATTAACGTATTAGTAATTGCTACAAGAAAATATCCCCTTCGGAGCATAATGTACAACAGGGTTGATTGATTTAAATCAAATGATTTATATCGTGATTTAAATCAAGTGATTAATTTTAAAAAATCAATGATTTAAATCAAAAATGATTTTTTTAGTATTAAGTAGATTTTTAAAAAACTGTAATGATATTTATTTTATACATCATAACTCGAATTCAATATCAACACGAAACGATTTTTATCTTAAAACACGCACGATTTGGGGAATTCCCTGTGTTTTCTATTTAAGTACTTGATTCACGTGACGTGGGTGGGAGTGTTGTTAGTTTACTTTTTTTTTTGGACTGATTTCTATTAAAGTACATGTTTTGAGAGGTATAAAAATTTGTTTAAGCTGGAAGCCGCATCTTTCAATTGAAAACGAGTATGAAAATATTGAGACTGTGGTCACTGCAATAAAAACTAAGGCGCGTACCACTTTGTGGTTTCCTTAGTATTCTAGATATGCTTAAGGCCTTTCATAAAAGCCTACATTTTCTAAAAATGTTATGAGCTATTCTTGACATTGGAGTAAGTCTCAAAGCGGTACCCTTCCAACTTTTAGTATTAATATTTTTAACAATTATCAAAGGCAAAGTGGTACGCGCCTTGGTTTTTATGGTAGAGGTCACAGTCTCAATATTTCGACACTCGTTTGTTAAGATGCGGCTGCTAGCCTGAACGGGTGTAAAAACCCCTCAACGCAACTTTAAATATACATGTTCTAGATAAATTTTGAACTGTTTTAGGCTATAGAAGAAGTCATCAGGTGGTACACGTGCTTTATCGACTGAAAAAATAATAAAATTAAAGGTTCAGTCAGACAACGGGCGGGGCGGGACGGCGACGGGGCGTCGGCGCGATATAAGCAGTTGTAATGTATTAGTTATTATGAAAGACGTCACACAGCGCTGTCCTGCCCGGCGTGTCACGTCCCGCCGACGCCCCGCCCGGCGTGAATACAACAGGCGGGCGTGAGCGCGGCGTCGGCGTGGCGGTGGCGGCGTTTTACGCGATGTGTTCTATGAGTTTTCGCTGTAGTGTTCACACTGACGGCGTGGCGTCGGCGTCGACGTCCCGCCGGCTATGTGACGTCCACGCGGCGTCGCCGCTCCGCCGACGCCCCGTCGCCGTCCTGTCCCGCCCGCTGTCTGACTGAAGCTTAAAGGTTCGGTCAGATAGCGGGCGGGGCGGGACGGCGACGGGGCGTCGGCGCGATATAAGCAGTTGTAATGTATGAATTATTATGAAAGACGTCACACAGCGCCGTCCCGCCCGGCGTGTCACGTCCCGCCGACGCTCCGCCCGGCGTGAATACAACAGGCGGGCGTGAGCGCGACGTCGGCGTGGCGGCGGCGGCGTATTACGCGTTGTGTTCTATGAGTTTTCGCTTTCGTGTTCACACTGACGGCGGGGCGTCGGCGTCAACGTCCCGCCGGCTATGTGACGTCCACGCCGCGTCGCCGCTCCGCCGACGCCCCCTCGCCGTTCCGCCACGCCCGCTGTCTGAAGGTTCGGTCAGATAGCGGGCGGGGCGAGACGGCGACGGGGCGTCGGCGCGTTATAAGCAGTTGTAATGTATGAGTTATTATGAAAGACGTCACACAGCGCCGTCCCGCCCGGCGTGTCACGTCCCGCCGACGTCCCGCTCGGCGTGAATACAACAGGCGGGCGTGAGCGCGGCGTCGGCGTGGCGGCGGCGGCGTATTACGCGTTGTGTTCTATGAGTTTTCGCTTTCGTGTTCACACTGACGTCCACGCCGCGTCGCCGCTCCGCCGACGCCCCGTCGCCGTCCCGCCACGCCCGCTGTCTGACTGAACCTTTAGCATTCGTTATTGAATGTAATTACCCCAATATTTTGCTAGTTATTGATTTGACTGCTGTGTGATATAAGTATCTTATCCCCTAATTATTCGAATAAATTTAGGCTTTTATGAAAAACCATAAGAATATCTAGAATACTAAGTAGGCCAAAAAGTGGTACGCGCCTTGGTTTTTATGGCAGATACCACAGTTTCAATATTTTGATATTCGTTTGCAAGGATACGTCTACCAGCCTGAACGGGTATCTAAACCCCTCAATATCACTATAAATATACTTTCTCCTACAAGATTTTTAGATATTTTAGACTGTTAAGTAAGTCGTTAATTGGTACGCTCCCTACATTCATTTTGAAGCTCATCACCAGACGCCTTTGTTATAGAATATACCTACTAGTTGTGCCCGCTAAATACGAGTACGTTTCATCATAATAATTAACCAAAAAAATTCTGAAGAGGGCTAGTCTTATCACTTAGTGGTACCTAGCCTATGGCCTATTCTGAGGCCTGGCAAAAATATTCATAAAAATCGGTTGTGTTGTTTCGGAGGATTTCGTTAACAAACCTTGTGACACGATATTTTTATATATAACATTTACTCTCTGGTTTCTGGGTAATATGAAAGGTTTTGAGCATATCGAGATAGTAAGGAGCCTACAAAATGATAGGCGGCACAGTTTTTATGTTTGAAAATATCATCTCATTGATTTAATACTATTTATTAGTGTTAGACCCTTTATGTGAGACCCTTTATGTGAGACTTTATGTGTTAGACCCGTTATGTGAAGTCGAGTCGACTTCGACAAATGTGAAATGACGTTATAAGTAAAAGTTTTAGTGTAACTGTTTATTAATTCTTTTTAGCGCATTTAAATAAAAACTTGCTTTTAAAAAGTTTTTTTTTTACATTTAATTTATTTTTACTTTTTAGTTATCACTGGACACGTTTCTCAGTCTGTTCATCTCATTCAACGCAACATTGTTGCAAGGTCGTTTGCCGGAACGTCTATACAGAATTTCAGCTCAATCGGTTTAAGATATCTACTTCAAAATTGATTTTTAGCTTTAGAAGTACGACATATTGGATTAATAGTGACATCACTTAATTTTTCAAGTTATTCTTAGCAAGACCTTTTATTTGATACCCATATTGTAGGAGTGCATTAAAAATAATTGGTCCGCCATCTTGGGTATGCAGCCATCTTGGATTTAGAATGACGTCACACAGTTAACCGTGCATTTTCATCCAAACTGTGTGTATACAAAATTTCAGCTCAATGTTAAAGATATCTACTTCAAAATGGATTTTCAAGCTTTAGAAGTCCGCCATATTGGATAAATAGTGACGTCACATTATTTTTCGAGTTACTCTTAGCAAGACCTTTTATTTGATACCCATATTGTAGGGGTGCATTAAAAATAATTGATCCGCCATCTTGGGTATGCCGCCATCTTGGATTTAAAATGACGTCACACAGTCAACTATGCATTGTCATCCAAACTGAACGTGTATACAAAATTTCAGCTCAATCGGTTAAAATATCGGTTTGAATATCTGCTTCAAAATTAAGTTGCAAGATTCCACCCGAACATACATACATTGCATTGCGCTCATCATGCCCATCATCTTGAAAACTTGCTTAGCTATTCTAGATTCCAAAAAGGTAACATAAACCACGGCATTCTAAATATTTTTTATTCCATTACTACTTGAATAGCAAATCGTATAAAAACTTTTAAAAATGATTTGTCGTAATAATTACTCTAAGCCAGGGTTTCTTAAACTTTTTGCAGTCACGGAGTCACGGACCACTTTCACTATTTAAACAATTCCACGGACCCTGTCAAAAATATTTTTGGAAATGAAATAAAAGCCTAATTTATATTAATAAAAATTACTTTAATGGTACTTTCATTACACTTAGGGTGCTACTGTTTGGCCTCAATTGTGGGACTGGCTTTGACAAGTCAAGGCGCATGTCATGTTTACGTCGAGCTTACTACACACTTTCCTAGTTACCAGGGTTACAGACTGACCTACTGTGGACCCCTGATACACACGCTGCGGACCCCTAAGGGGTCCGTGGACCCCACTTTAAGAAACCCTGCTCTAAGCTTCTGTGGTAATGTAAAGGTATAATTGTTTGAGTGCGGCAAAGCAGTGTGAGCGGATCGAGCGGCGTTGAGCACAACCAACAGCAAAATACAATAGGCTAGTTGACCCTTTTTTAAAGTAGGGCTTAAAATGTTCATAATTGTTGTATTAGACCATAGCACATGAATATTATTTTTTGCGATGGCTAAAAAGTGCAAAAAATCTATTTTAAATTAAGATTTTCAATATTGGACCGTAAACACGGTCAGCCATGACAGTCTGTTGATTATCTGTGGCATACATCAAATGACGTCAGACTTATAGTAAACAAAGCACCGAGGCGAAATAACCTCACAAAAACAATGCTTTCTATTAAATATCACAAAATATAATAAATGTGTATATGGAACGGGACAATAGAACAGGAATATAAAATTACCTCTTCAAAGACTCCAGGAAAGCTTTGGATTAGACGTACCCAGTGATATAGACATGCGAAATATTTGGTTAACACTCGCTTAAAGAAATCCTGTAACTATCTACTGAAACTCATATGTATTTTTGCGAAAATCACATTAATGTAAGTACTATAAATGAATAACTCAATCTGTGTAGGTACTTCAGTTTCAACTTAAACAAAATAGAAGTTTTTAGGTTGTATGTAAAATCATTAATTAAATTTTTATCTTTCAGTTAGAATGAAAACGCCGCAGCCGACCAACCAAATTTTAACGCCAGACGTAGAGAAAACTTCACCATTCACGCATTTTTGATTTAATCTAAGTTATACACTGACACAAGATGATGTTTCAAAGAAAAGAATATGTAGGTACCTACTTATGTTCAATTGAATATTAATGATGTAATTGAATATTAATTAAAAAGTATGTAATACAAACTATCCCAGTTTCATAATAATTAATATATTTATCTAAACAACGTTTACTTGTATTTACTGAGTACCTAATTAAAATTTGTTGCTTTCAGAGGTTACTTAATGAGAACTATTGTGTACTACCCTGTTCTCCTTTTGACAACGAGATTGATAAGGCAGTAAAACTTGTGCAACATAATACAAAGCAGTGCATGCTCAGCCACAACATCAAAATGTGGCCCGTCAACTAGAACAACATTATGTCAACAAAATAACTCAAGTATTTATATACCAAAGCACCATTGAAGTAAATAGGTCCAGTATGGTAAAACTGAAAGATGTTATATCTTCACTGATTAAACCTACTGCCCACCACCAATCAACTGCAACATCTCCCAATAAATTGTCTGAAGTAAAGTGCTGCAAACCACCTATATCTGGCCAGACATTATTAAAAATTATTATTTCCAAGTGAGGAAAATTATGATAATGACATTTTATATACCTTCACTAGTTGGATCATTACTTAAGTCTTCTCCGTCAAGCTATCAAGTCGGACAACTGAAGACATAAAAAGGAAAAATCACAATAACCAAAAATTAAATCTGGACAGTACGTACTTTTATGTATGATAAGGCACAAACCAAGAATATACATATGGATACCTAAAGAATTTTATTTAATAGTTGATATATTATTTCTAAAGAAATAAAGCTCTTGAGGAAACTTATGAAGAAAAGAAGAAAGAAAGTTAGTGAACTTTCACTTTTTATTAGACCTTTTAACCAAAAGCACAATAAAAAAAGTTACTTCTAGTGTTTCACCATAAGTATAAAAGGGTAATCATAGATTGCTAAGAAATGAAATTCAAAAACCCAATAAAGTACTAACTTGGCCCGAGTATAAAAACGCAAATACTATTGAATATTTATTACTGTGACTACCTGATGGTTTAGACAGCTTAATATATACAGGATATGAAAGCAGTATTAGTGATATTAACTTACTAGAAGAAAGTAAATTTCAGAACAGCTTACGCAAGAATATACAAGTTATCCATTTTAAAGCCGTATACAAATATATTAAATGTGATTGCTGTGTTGTCAGCCTGTGCTCTTCCTAATTTACAAGACCCTTCTCATTAAATAAATAATATATAGATTTTTTTCTTTACTTTATACATAACCAACATCTAAAGATGACATAACTAATTTTTGTACTACTTACATTAGACATTATGTTCTTCACAAAAAAAATGTTGCATGTTTATTTGACAATAATGACTTGTAAAGGTTTAAGTTGAATCAAAATTTTTTAATGTGAAATACATGTGTTTTATTTTTCCATTACACCTTAAAAGATTTATAATATTTTATAGGTTTGTTGTTCATATTTATCATTGTTACTCAAACATATATATGTTCCAAAAGTATGTACAAATAGGTTTGAATAGAGTTAGATCAAATTTATTAATTTATCATAGTATATTGCCTTAGGGTCGCAGGTAATAAAAGTCAAAATAATAGTAAAGTGATTTATTATGAAGTAATACTTTCATAGGAAAAATGTATAGTGTATGTGTAGTATAGTTTCCAAAATGGCACTATTTGATCAATAAGTTTTTAGACATACAGATTGTTAGAACAAATATCTATTATAGCTAATATTGTCACCTTTTGAGTGTTTTCAAAATTACTGCTAGCAACACAAAAGTATATAAGTTTTGCTTTAGCACAAAACATCTGCATCTATACTGAGTTAAGCATACTGTTCACAGTTTTCCATCTTTGATAATTAGCATTTTCTTTACTAAAAGAGCATGACAATTTTGTATTAATCTAATTTTATGGATACTGTTTGTTGAACTGACTATTACAGGGTATTAATCAGAAATGAAGAGGTCACATTTTGCAAATGTCAACCCCAATCTTCATCCTTCAACTTTTATCCACATTTTATTATAGGTGTCTGCAAGATTTCCTACCAAAAATCTTCCCAACGAAAGAACCATCATGTGTTATGCACTGGCTGACTTCATAGCACATGGAAGCTGTTATTCTTCATAACCAAGCTCGAACTAAAGAGCACTTCAGTATTGATGATTCCTGGTTTAGTTTTCTATGCACTTTATTCTTTCTTCATTGAAGAGGTCGTTAAGTTTTTAAGAAATATGTCACAATCTGTGTCTGTCAATGTATATATATTATTCCTCCCAGTAATTTTCTTCATGTTTGGCTTGACAAATGAATATTACTGCCAATCTTTCTCTTTTTATGTTCATTTACAAATTCTTGCAGTACTTCACTGGTATTTGACACATGATCCTGATGTTTTCTTTTGAACATTTCTCTTGAAGTAAATACTTTTAGTGTTAATTTGACTTTTGAGAGATGGGATTCTATTCAATAGCATTCAACTGCTGTAGAAAATAGCCTCACAGTGATGGTGCAACCACACCAAAAATGCATGTTTCAACTCTCTTCTGCTGCGTGACAATCTTGACAAGTACACTTGTAATCTGTTCTTCATTATAACAGTATTGAAACGGTACTTATATTGTTTAGAGTGATCGTTTGGTAGTAAATCAATGAGAGCGATACACAAAGAATCTCCTGACCATCAATCTATCGATTTTCGGAAGATTTGTACTATCTGCTCACACAAATCCAACATCAATGGTTGATTTTGCTATTAATACAAATAATTTACGATATTTACACATATAATATGGAGATTTGGACGATTTTTTGCCAGTTTTAGGAAAGAATAGAGAATCATTGAATCAAATTTGACATTTCTTTGTTTACTATATGACTGACGTCACGGCCCTGACCACAGGATATCAAAGCGTTTACGGCGTGAGATAAAAAAAGATTATTTGTAGCATTTTCAAATTAAAATTTTACAGTAATCATTCATTGTTATTTATTAAAATCGGTATATTGTGGAACCTTATGCCAAATACTATTAGAAATAAACAATATTTTAATCAATTTTGATATGAGTCAACTACCCTATTATATAGTTTGTGAGACCATTTATTAATCATAATAAATATCCACAAGCGGTGATTAAAACTATTATTAATATTAGATAATTAATATATCGTCCGGCCATGATGGAATGTTCCAGGAAGAAGAAAGAGAAACGTCATTACGTCACACGTCAGAGCTTAACGGATGACAGTCATTGGTGTTGTCACAAGTAAATAAATATTTAAGGAATGTCATACACGAATAAAGAAGTCGATTCATTACACAATTTAACAATAATGAGCCTAGGTATTCTGTATTTTTTACTCTCATGGCTACTTAAAGAGTATCTATGAAAATTTCAAAGTACTCGGTAAAAATACACATGTATCATTGTACAACCAGTTGAACTACTTACTAAGTTCTACTGCTGTTTCAGAGGGCCTTAGACAGCGAAATCGTAACTAAGCTCAATACTTATTTTTCTTCAAACCCCGAATATGTTCACTGTTAAATTGTATGTAGTTATTTAGTGGAAAATTCTACTTAATGAAAATACTCCTGGATTTTGAGTTTATTGTAATCTCATGCAGCTAAAAAATTTGCGAATAGGCTAGTTGACCCTTTTTTAAAGTAGGGCTTAAAATGTTCATAATTGTTGTATTAGACCATAGCACATGAATATTATTTTTTTCAATGGCTAAAAAGTGCAAAAAATCTATTTTAAATTAAGATTTTCAATTTTGGACCGAAAACACGGTCAGCCATGATAGTCTGTTGATTATCTGTGGCAATGACGTCAGTCTTATAGTAAACAAAGCACGGTGGCGAAATAACCTCACAAAAATAATGCTTTTTATTATATATCACAAAATATAGTAAAACTTTATATGGAACGGGACAATAGAACAGGAATATAGAATTACCTCTTCAAAGACTCCAGGAAAGCTGTGGATTAGACGTACCCAGTGATACAGACATGCGAAATATTTGGTTAACACTATCCTGTAACTATCTACTGAAACTCAAATGTATTTTTGCGAAAATCACATTAATGTAAGTACTATAACTGAATAACTCAATCTGTGTAGGTACTTCAGTTTCAACTTAAACAAAATAGAAGTTTTTAGGTTGTATGTAAAATTATTAATTAAATTTTTATCTTTCAGTTAGAATGAAAACTGACTGCAGCCGACCAACCAAATTTTAACTTGACCAGAAAACTGAGAGAAAACTTGACCATTCGCGCCTTTTTTATTTAATCTAAGTTATACACTGACACTAGATGATGTTTCAAAGAAAAGAATATGTACTTATGTCCAATTGAATACCTAATGATGTAATTGAATATTAATTAAAACGTATGTAATACAAACAAAAATATCAAAGTTTCATAATGAATATATTTATCTAAACAATTTTTTCAACACACTTCCTCATAAAGTGGCTCTAATCCCATGGCAATTAGGCACATAATGACACCTATAATCAAACTGTGACTTTTTCATTACTATTATTCACGAGTGAGTAATAGTTTTTTTTTAATATTATTGGTTGAGTTACGCTTACACTTGCGCTAAAATGCTATCCGCGAAAAGCCCAAAAAAAAGGAACCTCATTTTTTAGTCTATGGCCGATGCGCGCGCATAGGAAAACTGATTAATTTTTCCCGCCATTACGAAATTTATTAGTCTATGGCCGATGCGCGCGCATAGGAAAACTGATTAATTTTTCCCGCCATTACGAAACATTTTTCACAACTCGTCTCGTTTTCTCTTTTGAAGTTATTTAGTTAGTTATTAATTAAGATGTCTGCAAATACAATTTATGAAGAAAATGATTTATGTTGTACACCGCCCGATATAAGATGTGAAGCCCAGAACGTTATGGAAAGTTTACTACCAGAAAACTCAAAGGAAAAATATCTATTAGCGTACCAAAATTTCATACAATGGCAGAACAACAAGAATACGCATTCTTTTTCAGAAAATGTGTTTATGGCGTACTTTAAAGAATTATCTTCTAAGTACAAACCTAGCTCTTTGTGGTGTATTTACTCAATGTTAAAAAGTACAGTCCGAACAAAGAATGCAGTGGACTTAAAAACATACTCGAATTTGTCAGCTTATCTAAAGAGACTATCTGATGGATTTAGAAGCAAAAAATCAAAGGTTTTATCATCTGATGATATTGAAAAATGTATTAAAGATGCTCCAGATAACCAATATTTGGCTACAAAGGTTAGTTAAATTAATTTTAATTAAATATTTAATAGCAGCTTGTGTTGTGTGTTGACCTTAATTATTGTTTCTTTTGTTTCAGGTTGCTTTAATATTTGGTGTAACTGGTGCCTGTAGGATACAAGAATTAACAAATATAACTGTAAAAGATATAGAGAACCATGGCCAGATGCTTTTAGTGAAGATACCTATCACGAAAAATAAAATACCTAGGTCATTCACCATACACGGTCCATTCTATGATATTGTTAAAAAGTATGAAAGTTTGCGTTCGCCAAAAACAAAAAATGACCGTTTCTTTCTAAATTACCAGAATGGTAAATGTACCTGTCAGCCTATAGGTATGAACAAATTTGGTTCTATGCCTAAAGAAATCGCTAAGTTTTTGGGTTTAGTAGATGCTGAGAGCTACACTGGACATAGTTTCAGAAGAACTTCAGCTACATTGCTGGCAAATTCAGGAGCTGATATAATGACTTTGAAGCGACATGGCGAGTGGCGATCTAGCAATGTAGCAGAATCATACGTAGAAGATTCCATACAAAACAAGAAGGAAATTTGTGCAAAAATCACAAAAAGAATTAAACTTGATTCTGAGACGCATCCTACTGGCGAAATACCAAGTACGTCCAATGATTGGATTTCACCTACCTACACGAATAATGAACCATCACAAATAACAATAGAACATGAAAGTATTTCAATAAATAATCTATCTGATGAGACCGCTATGTCATCAAAAATAGTTAATTATAATTTTACTAACTGCACATTTACTAATTGTTTCTCTAAGTAAACTTTTTATCTACTATGTAAAATGGTTTTTTATTTAAGTATTGTTTTATTCAGAAGTGTGTTGAAAAACGTTGTATGATACACGTGTGTATTGATGGTTACCGTCCTCGGCTTCTTAAGACCCTCGCCTGACGGCTCGGGCCTCAATGCGCCTCAGCGGTAATCACCAACATTACACACTTGTACCATAATGTACTATTACTTGAATTTACTGAGTACCTAATTAAAATTTGTTGCTTTCAGTGGTTAACTTAATGAGAACTATTGTGTACTAACCTGTTCTCCTTGTTGACGCACTGTCTCGCCGAATTAACACGAAACGTCGATGTCAAGAATTGCAAACAAAATATACTAGAGGGCGCTAACATGCGGCTATATAAGCAGCAACACTTGAAGAAGAGCTTCATTATTATTTTATTTTCATACTTCAAATTACATTGTAATACAATCATTAAACGTTGAAAGATATAAATTCGCTTTAATTTTCAAAGTCATAAGAGGAAAATCGAGAAGTAGCCAGATACAAAATAAATCGAAAACAAAAACATTGGACCTTCAGAGCCGAATCATCGAGGGAACCACGAAGGGTCTGGCCGATTCGTTCCTTTTTTCCCCCATCTTATTCATTTCAATTTGTACTAAAACTGTGCTTCTTTTGTAATTAGATCCCGTTAAGCCAACTCAACAGGCAGAATTTGGTGAGTACCCACTTTTATAATTCGTCAAAATGAGTGTTGAAAACGTGGCTATTAAATCTCCTACTGTTAAATTACATTTAGATTTGGATGATAGTGCAATTCGAGAATTAAATAAAAAGCGCGGTACAATAAAAGGTAAATTAACGTTATTTGTAAAATTTGTAAACTCGTTCCGTAATGTTCAGTTAAACGACAAACAAGTAACGGAATTAAAATTACGTACTGACATAGCTAAATCCATTTTAAGTGATTTCGACAACATTCAGAGTTCAATTGAAACGATGATGGTGTCAGAAAGCGATATTACATGTCAGTTAGAAACTCGCGAATCGTTCGAGAATATTTATTACGAAACCATGGCTGAAGTAGGTAGTTTGATAAAACGGTACGATGTTTCTGATAAAACTAGTGATGAGTCTACATGTGGCGTGAAATCGTTGATAAAACTTCCTACGATTTCACTTCCTTCGTTTGATGGGTCGTACGAGAACTGGTTAGAGTTCCGGGACACCTACCTTTCTATGATTCATAAGGCCACACAGCTTGACGATATTCAGAAATTTCATTATTTGCGTTCCTCATTGTTAGGCAATGCTGCTCAGGTTATTAAGTCAATCGAATTTACTTCAGAAAACTATAAAATAGCATGGGAATTGCTTTATGAGAGGTATAATAATACCAAACTCTTAGTTCATAATCATGTTAAGGCAATATTTTGTATGCAAAATCTAAATAAGGAGTCTTCATTTTACATACCTACCTATTGTGAGAGAGAAGAAATAAATATTTTATTATTTATTATTATTATTATTATTATTCATTTTACATAAGAAAACTAATAGATGTAATTTTAAAAAAATTACGTGCTTTAAAGTCACTTGGCGAACCTACCGAATATTGGGATACGCTCATTATTTACTTAATAACTTCAAAATTAGATTCGGTAGTTGAAAAAGAATGGGAACAATATAAAAATAATTCAATGACTAATGTAAATAAAAACTTAAAATTAAACGATCTCATTACTTTCTTGAGAAATAAGGCGGACACTTTAGAAATGATAAAAGCACATAATAGCTCTTTTTCACAGTCTATTAGTAAAGTATCGTCATCACCAGTAAAACGGCATATTCAACAAAATGTACATACCTTTATTTCAACAAAAAACAATTCAAAGCGTAATCGTGTATGTCCATTGTGTAACGAAAACCATTTGCTTTTTACGTGCACAAAATTCTTGGATTTAACAATTCAGAACAGGTTAGAATTCGTTAATAATCAAAAATTATGTTTAAATTGTTTACGAGCAGGACATTCCCCTTCAGATTGTTATTTTGGTCCATGTAAACAGTGTAATAAAAAGCATAATAGTTTATTACATAACACTATTAATATCGATAACGCATTATTTTCAATCGTGGAATGCCAACCGGAATCGAACCCAATAGAGTCATTCGGGGTAAGACGACGCACTTCTCACTTTCTTCATTTACTACACTGTTACCATCGCAATATTAGAATTTTTTTATACGCTATCCGATAGTATATTTTATAGAGTGATGACCTAGAGTGAGTACTCACCAACATACCCAACAATATTTTTTTAATTGAATAAATAATTGATTTAGTCGAACTGCGTACTTTTGCCCCAACATGTGGGTAAAAGTACGCTCTCGTTTGGGTAATAGTCCGCTCATCGGGTAGAAGTACGCATTCCAGGAAAGTGTATGAAATGATAAAATAAAACAAAAAGCTAAACGGAAATAATGTGTTTATTAAATGACAAAACCAAACTGACGATGCTTTTATCAGAGTAGGTGTTTTCAATTAAACCTGCGATAAATATTAAAACAAAATACTCTGCTTAGTCATCATGAACCATAAACTATTATTTTATTTGTATTGTAGACTTTTGTTTATAATCTAAACAACTCAATTAAAAAATCTCAATTAGGAATTAACATAAGATCTAAATAAAAATACAAAAACAGAACCATAATATCTATGCTTATTATAACAAACTAAAACAAAAACCAAGTATATTGAATTATTCTTACTTTTCTTTAAACTTTGGTAAGTTTTACTTTCTAGACGGCGTAAATCATTAATTGTAATGCCAAAGAATCTTTCATCCATCGCTTGACAGTGTGTCGCAAATTCTGCTTCTTGATCTTTTGTAAACGTTGATCTAAATCGACCTAAAGAAGTAGGCACATGGTCCAGTTTTAACCTTTTTCTTAGAGTCGCTTCGTGTATTCTCACAAAATCAGCTGCAAATCTTTTACTTTTTCCTTGTTCTACAAGTTTTTTTGCAGCAAGGATTTGTTCTTCGGAAATTAATTTCCTCCCGGGAGTTTTTTTGACGTAATTACGAGGCATTATTTCGTATCCTGGAACAAATTATAATATAAATATTCATAAAATATATATTAAAAGTACTTGACCGTAATTCGAAGCTTAATATTGAGATAGGCACTTCCGTTTCCCGTAGTTTTGTCATTTTCAGTACTTTTTATGTCTCTTGATGACGTACTTCCGTTGGCTAACAGGCAGTGCTGCCACTAAAGTTTCTTGTAAAACAAATGGCGGCGATTACCTCATTGGCGTTCTATTCCCCGTAGAAGACACTTATTATAATTTTGCTACACAAAATATTAATTTCCTGGTGATTTCTGTTTGAAATTATAAAATAAAGTGAAGTAGTTATAATCTAAATAGGAAAATTGTTTAAAAAGTGTAGTGATATAAGTGAAACTAATAAACATGTAAGTACACACGTGGCACGGTTTTAAATTTGTATTATGTGTTGAAAAGTGTTCCTTCAATGTTGTAAGTTATATGATGCTCTAAAAAGCCTTCGAAATAGCAATCACTATTCAAAATAGCGAAATACGTTCGTTAACGGAGTTTCCGTTCGATATTTAATTTGCAATTCTCGTGAAGCAAATAAACTCATTTCGTTTTTGCTAATATGAGTAGAAGTTTTATGAAACTCGTTTAAAAGTTATCAGTTTATTCAATATTAACTTTTTTTTTTTAAGAAAATTCACTCCCAAATATAAAACCTTTATTTCTTTTTCTGAAAATAAACGTGGCGTATTACAGAATGAGCAATGTTAACGTTACCCCTGCTGATAAACCCCTTGCTGGGCCTAGTACGGAGCACCGTAATCGGACACGAAGCTCCAGTTCTAGTAGTACCAGCTCCTCTGAAACCAGCAGCTCGAATTCCTCACCACCGAGCTCTAAGCGAAAGCGTTCACGGCGCCAACGCCATAAGAAAAGTAAGAGGGGTCGACATACAATGCGACAGTTGTATAAGGAAATAAGCGAGTTACGAAATTTTATTACTCAACCAAATATTTGTAATAACAGCGATATGGATCGCATATCAGTATGTTCTGCGGTCAGTGGAGACCTATATAATGATGTAGTAGATAGCGAATTTCAAACTGAAGTTCAAGCCACCCCGGATAATTTGCAATTTACTTTTGATATCGCAACCAAATTAAAAGAGCCTTCTGTACCCAAAGCTCCAGAAAATTTTAAAGATATGTTAAATAAAGCACAACGCCTTGGTGATCCATCCTGGTCTGAAGTACGGTATTCAGACACCCAAAAACTTTACAATCATACTCCTGGCTTTGTTGATCTTGAATCAAATTTTGAAATTAAACCTTATGACATGACTTCTTTATCGGCTAAATCAGATAAAGCCTATGCAGCTTTGACCTTTTGTATTTTTAAACAAAACGCGCTTCTTCAAGCTAGTATACGCAACCTACTTAATTGGGCTAATTCTAATAATAGTAATTTAGCAGATTTGGGAAAGAAAATTGAAGAGCTATTTGTTAATGGTGAATTTCATAAAGTTTCAAATGACTTGTTACAACTGGTCTGTGGCCACAGGTCAGAAACAATAGAGGTTAGAAGAGATGCTATTCTTAAATATGTAAAAGACCCAACACTGAAAATGTCTCTCAATAGAATACCTCCATCAAATACACACCTTTTTGAAGCTGGTGCTTTTTCGTCGGCTTTAGAAAAAGCAGGTGGTGTTAAGAAAGTTTTCTGGCCTCTTAAGTCTGACGGTGGTCAAAGAGGTCCGCAAAAGCCATATAACCAGATTACAAGAGGTACAGGTGTCAGAAAATTTATGACATCATCGAGTGGTGTTTCTAATCCTTATTGTACGTCTGGCTTTATCAGACCTACACATAATAGTGAATTACCCTCGAGGGGTACTTGCCATCATATGAGTTCCGATAATTTTCAAAATCATGCACCAGTGCAAAATTATAAAAGCTCATTTCAATACCGAGGCTCGAGGTCTCGTGGTTCACAAAGAGGGGGAAGAGGACGAACACACTCTTCTCAGGCCCTTAGAGGTCAGACCAGAAATCCAGATCAATGACTCGAGGTCGTTCCACGCCGGACAGTTGGTGCATCATTACAAAGCGTGGCAGGATTTAGGTGCTCCGGAAATAATATTAAAATTAATAAAAGGATACCGCATTCCTTTTTTGCACAAACCTCCACTGTTTATTCCAAAAATAAACGATTTTTGCACTCCTGTGACAGCGCAAATGACTACGATCGTTCAAAAAATGATAACTCAAGGTGTATTGGAACCAGCATTAATTTCCCCAAGTTTCATTTCTCCTCTCTTCCTCGTACCAAAAAGCGACGGTTCTCTTCGTCCAATCTTCAATTTAAAAGCACTGAACAAATTCGTGATACCAGAAAAATTTCACCTAATAAATGTGCATCGTGTTCCCGATTTTTTACAAAGTCAAGACTGGATGTGCAAAATAGATTTAAGCCAGGCTTACTTCCATCTGAAAATTGCAGACTCCCACAGACGATTCCTTCGCCTCATTTACGACGGCCAACTGCTACAAATGTCTTGTCTACCATTCGGCTTAAGTACGGCCCCAAAAACTTTCTCAATTCTCACGAATTGGATAGCTCAGGTACTGCGGCTAAGAAATGTACGCATTTTAATATACCTGGACGATTTTTTGATTGCTCATCAAAATGCAGCCACTCTACAGGAACATGTGCAAATAACCTTAAAAATACTTCGAGATCTAGGGTGGTGCGTGAATGTAGAAAAATCAATAACAATACCACAAAAGAGCCTTGTGTACTTGGGAATCTTATGGAGACCGTGGGAAAATTTGAAGGCCTTGCCCCTGGAAAAAATTACAAACATCGTCAAAAAGATCCTATATGTCATAAAACAAAAACATGTTCTACTCAGAGGGATACAAAGTCTGACAGGTCTCTTAAACTTTGCAAGCTTTGTAGTGCCTCGAGGAAGATTAAACCACCGTTACCTTTTGATGTTTATGAACACGTTGTTAGCTTACCCAAACAAAAAAAGTGTGCTACCCCAAACTGTGCAAAAAGAGTTGATATGGTGGCTCAAAAATTGTCATGCTTCAACAATGTTGCATACTCCCCCTCCCACAAACTTCCTGACGACCGATGCGTCAGATCTTGCATGGGGTGCTCAACTAAACAACATTGCCATGAGCGGACTTTGGTCATCTCAAGCACAAAGTCTACACTGCAATCAAAAAGAAATGCTCGCCATTCTCCACGCAGTACAAAGACACGTCAAAATATTGGTTCGCAGTTCAATGTTGATCCAGTGCGACAACAAAACGGTGGTAGCTCATCTCCGAAAGGAAAGGGGGACGAGATCTCAAGCACTAATGGAGATAACCCATCGACTTTTGACACTGTTAGATCACCATCAGATACAATTTTCAATACACTACATTCCGGGCAGATACAACAATCATGCCGATCATCTATCTCGCCATCGTCTACCTCCAGAATGGCATCTCCTACCGGAATGTGTAAAAATAATATTCAGAAAGTGGGGAACTCCAGTAATCGATCTTTTCGCATCACAGAGAGCTCACGTAGTTTGCAATTATGTGTCACTGGATCAGAGGGATCCCGAAGCTCTCTTTTACGATGCTTTCAGCCAACAATGGAATTATCCGCTAGCGTGGATTTTCCCACCGCCATTTCTTATACCCAGGGTTTTATCTCACCTAAATCAATCGACAGGAATATATCTAATAGTGGTACCCCGGTGGGAAAAGGTGTTTTGGCGAGGAGATCTCAGAGCAAGGGCCGTAGAAGCCCCGTTTGTTCTAAGGAACCTCAACAAGAGGTTAATAGACACGACGACAGGACTACCTCCACCGAGAGTGGAGGACCTAACTCTCGAAATATGGAAATGTGGGGGTGGACCGAGGAAGTAAAAGATTGGAATAATAGTCAAATATCACTTTTGAAAAGCTCATGGCGTGATTCCACCGTAAAAACTTATTCTGTAGCATGGAAACGTTGGTTATTATGGTCAGAAAGTCACAACGTAGATGTAAGTAGACCATCAGGCGCTCAGTTAGCTCGATTCTTAGCGGACTTGTATTTAAATGAAGGTTTATCATACAATACTATCATGCTGCACAAGTCAGTAGTTTCTTCCCTTTGTACTTCGGACATTTCAAGCCAATTAAGTTTACATGTTATGGTAAAACATATTCTTAAATCAATATCACTAAAAAACCCCAAAAATACAAAACCACCTATTTGGGATATTGAAGACCTTGTAAAGTTTTTATCTTCTTATTCAATAGATCAAAATAACATGTATCAAACTTCTCGGCATACAGCAATCCTGTTACTGTTGTGCTCAGGACGTCGTATTCATAATTTGACATTGCTAAAAGTTGATCTTAATCATTGTATTAAATCAGATAATTCTATAATTTTTTGGCCGGATTTCGGATCAAAAACAGATGATAGTAATTATATACAATCTGGATGGAAATTAATCGCAAATAATGACAACAATCGATTAAATCCTGTCTTTTGGGTGAACACTACAATATCATTAACAAAAGATAGACGTGATACAGTGAAATCCGACAGTTTGTTTATGACCGTTAGGGGCGCTTCTAAGCCTGCTTCCCGAACAGTCATAGCAGGCTGGATAAAACAGTTATTTAAAAGTGCAAATATTCAGTTTACTCCCGGTAGTGTTAGGTCAGCCGTAGCATCAAAGAATTGGTTAAATTATCCTCTAGATGAAGTTCTGGCTAGAGGAAACTGGCGTTCTGCTAATACATTTAAAAGATTTTACAGACGAGAAATACGATCTATTAACAAATCAAATAGTAATATCACCCAATTATTTTCACCTGTTAATTAATTAATGCTTATAATTGTTCCAATTTTTTTTTTTACGTTATATGCGTAATAATGAATAAAAAATATATATTTATTAACAATCACATTGGCGTTTTACTACATTTTTCCGTTGTCTCACCAGGCGATAACAAACACCTCTCAATATTAAGCTTCGAATTACGGTCAAGTACTTTTAATAGCAGCGTTTTTCCTGAAATAAAACGCATATTAAAATACTTACCTAATTCGAAGCTTACTTTTTAAATCTGCCCGGTGCTCACAGAGCCAATGAGGTAATCGCCGCCATTTGTTTTACAAGAAACTTTAGTGGCAGCACTGCCTGTTAGCCAACGGAAGTACGTCATCAAGAGACATAAAAAGTACTGAAAATGACAAAACTACGGGAAACGGAAGTGCCTATCTCAATATTAAGCTTCGAATTAGGTAAGTATTTTAATATGCGTTTTATTTCAGGAAAAACGCTGCTATTTTATAACCTATTATATGAATTTTATAACCTATTAGGGTAAAACTCCGCATACCGGGGTAAAAGTACGCGTACGTACTATTACCCCCGTCCTTTTACCCCTTTGACTGCTAACCAAAACAATGAGTACTATTTCAAATTCAAATAAGGTTAAGTTAGAAAAATATTTTGAAAAAAACACTTCAATACCTACATAAAACGATAAAAATCAACTTACCTCCGAGAACACATAAACCATAGTCCCATAAACTTTTCCTTGACAGGAGTAAAAACGAAATAAAACCACAGTTTCAAATTTTTATCCGTAATTCACGAAGCGTAACCCGCACTTCTTAACAGGTGTTGACATAAAATGGCGGCTCACGCGCTAGCGCTCCCGGCGAATCAGCGTTCCCGCCCTCTCACCCCTCTCTGTAAAAAGGACACTGCGTACTTTTTCCCGCTATGTACTATTACCCCGAATGACTCTACCTCACGCGTCATCCGTTCTACATACAACAGTCCAGCAGCCACGCATTAATATTGGTTTTGCTTCAGAGACAGCTAGTAACATAATAAACGCTTCAGAATCTGTTTTGCTATCCACAGCATTAGTGGAAGTGGCAGGTAGTGATAATAATTATCACAAGGCACGTGCCCTACTCGACAGCGGCAGTCAACATTGTTTAATTACAGAAAGCTTGCGTAAAATTTTAAACGTTAAATCGATACAGTCCACATTTCATATCACAGGTATAGGGCAATCGCACACTAGATCAACAGAATCGTGTGAGATTAAACTCAGATCGTTAGACGGAAAATATAATACTCGCTTTAATTGCATAGTTTTGAATCACATTACTACTGCATTGCCGTCAGTCAGTTTAAATCACAATTCGTTAGATATTCCAAACAATATTCAACTCGCCGATTCTTTATTTTACAAATCGTCACAAATCGATATTTTGATCGGCGCAGATGTGTTTTGGGACTTATTAGTGGATGGTAGAATACGTTTGAAAACAGGTCCATATTTACAAAACACTACACTTGGTTGGATAATTTCTGGGATTATTTACAATAATGTACAATCACAAAATAATCGAATTTTATGTCATTATATGCAAACTGAATTAAATACACAGTTAAGTAAATTTTGGGAATTAGAAGAATTTACTTGTAAAAACCAATATCTCACAGAGGAAGATCGCCACTGCGAGAAATTGTTTTCCGAAACCACTAAACGGATGCCTGATGGTCGTTTTTCAGTTAGGGTTCCAGTGAGAGATTCGCTTAATCAATTAGGCGATAGTTACAAGATTGCGGAAAGTAGGCTTTTGTCATTGGAACATAGGTTAGAAAAATTACCAGAATATAAAAAAATGTACAGTGATTTTATGAACGAATATTTAAGATTAGGACACATGACGCGGATTGAAAATTATACGTCACCTCACTATTTTCTACCTCACCATGGTGTCATGAGGGAGCAAAGTATTACTACTAAATTACGGGTAGTGTTTAATGCTAGTTAAAAAACTACGACCGGCAAGTCGTTAAATGATGTTCAGATGACAGGGCCGGGGCGTTGCAAAACGATTTATTTTCCATACTTTTGCGTTTTCGTCAATATAAGTTTGTGGCATGTGCCGATATAGAAAAAATGTTTCGACAAATATTAATTCACGAAAATCAAAGAAATTTACAGTTAATTTTATGGCGACAAAATTTATCAGATCCCATTAGTGTGTATCAACTTAACACGGTGACCTACGGCACTGCGTCAGCACCGTACCTTAGTAATCGATGTATTAAACAATTAGGAATGGAATGTTCGGACAAGGATGTGTCACGTGTTATTTTAAATGATTTTTATGTCGACGATTTAGTGATGGGATCAGACTGTATAAATATATTATCGCAACTATGTAAAAGTGTATCTGACATATGTTTGTCGCGTTGTTTTCCACTAAGAAAGTGGGTATTTAATTCTTCCGCAATCACTTTACATACTAATGATAATGAGAATCACTCAAAAAGTTTATTATTAGACGAGAACTATTCAAATAGGACCCTTGGTATGGGTTGGTTTAATAATAGTGACGAATTACATTTTACAACAAAAATAAATTCGCAAAATAGTAATAAAATTACTAAACGTCAAATATTGTCAATTGTTTCTCAAATATACGACCCGCTTGGCTTATTAAGTCCTTTCACTATCATCGGCAAGTCATTATTACAGAAGTTATGGTTGTGTAAATTAGATTGGGACGAAATAATACCTAGTAAGCTATTAATTGTGTGGGAAAAGTTTATTCAATCTTTAAAATATTTACATGATATTCGAGTACCGCGTCATGTCATGGGATGTGACTATTATTTAACAGAGTTACACATATTTACGGACGCTAGTGAGACTGCGTACGGCGCCTGTGCTTACATACGGACATGCAGTAGTAATGGTGACGTCACCGTGAGATTGTTATGTTCGAAGAGCCGTGTCGCGCCTGTGAAACCGGTTAGTATTCCTCGGCTGGAATTGTGCGGTGCATTGTTAGGTGCTAGATTGAGTAGTAAAATATTGAAGTCACTACGTTTGAAATTTGATAAAATTGTTTGTTGGACAGACTCCACCATTGTTCTCGGGTGGTTGCGAATGTCTCCGTATCAGTTAAAAACTTTCGTCCAGAACCGTGTCGTTGAAATTAATGAATTAACAAATAATTTCACCTGGCTTCATGTTAACTCATTACATAACCCAGCTGATTTAGTTTCTCGTGGTGTATTTTTGAACGAATTAAATTCTTCTGATTTATGGTGGAACGGACCTAGTTTTTTTGCATGAAACCAACACGAAATGGTCACAAACCCAATGTTCTATTCCTGAAAATTTTAATAATCTTCCTGAGATAAAACAGTCTTCAGTAAATATGTTGTGTAAAACAAATTTTAAATTTATTCCTTTAGTTGATTTTAATAGATTTTCAAAATTCAATCGACTACAGCGAGCCTGTGCGTATGTAATGCGTTTTATACATAATACACAAGTTAAAAATAAAACATTAAAATTATTCGGATCATTAACCGTGGGAGAATTAGATAAATCTTTAAATTTTCTTATAAGACAAGCGCAAATGCAATCATTTCCCAATGAATATAATGGATTAGTAAATAATTTAAATCGTAATCTTTCAGGTTTAAATATATTTTTGGATAATAATAATATTATTAGAGTTGGAGGTCGACTAGTAAATTCAGATTTTGCATATGAAAAAAAGCATCCCATATTATTATGTAGTAAACATATTTTTACCCAGATTATATTTCAAAGTGAACACTTAAATTTATTGCACGCTGGGCCTCAACTTCTTTTATCTCATATCAGAGATAAATGGTGGCCATTAGGTGATAGAAATCTGGCAAGAAAAATTGTTAAACAATGTGTAACATGTAGTCGCATGAAAGGGAAAATATTACAACCGATAATGGGTAATTTACCTATTGAACGCGTAACAGCTGACTTTCCATTTATAAATTGTGGAGTAGATTATGCGGGGCCTTTATTTATTTTAAATAAGAAAGGTAGGGGTTCCAAACTTGAAAAATGCTATTTGTGTCTATTTGTATGTTTTTCTACGCGTGCCATACATTTAGAACTAGTTACAAGTTTGTCATCAGCAAGTTATATTTTAGCTTTGAAAAGATTCATTTCTCGGAGAGGAAAACCTTATCAAATATTTTCCGATCATGGTAGAAATTTTGTGGGAACCGCTGGACAATTTTCAGAATTTTAAAAAAATAATTCACAGTCTATTATCGATTATGCATCAGATCATCACATTAAATTTACATTCATTCCTCCGTATGCACCTCATTTTGGCGGTTCATGGGAGGCTGGGGTCAAATCCTGTAAATATCATATTACTCGAGTTGTAGGAAATGCACATATGACTTATGAGGAGTTCAGTACAGTTTTATTCCAAATTGAAGCTGTCCTGAATTCCCGCCCTTTGTACCCTTTGTCTCCAGATCCTAACGATTTTTCTCCTCTCACTCCTGCTCACTTTACAATTGGCCGGCCGCTGACTGCACCAGCTGAGGAAGTCAAGTCTACTGTGAATACACATTCACTATCCCGTTATCAGCGAGTCGAGCAACTGAGGCAAGCATTTTGGAAGCGATGGTCCATGGCGTATATATCGGAACTACAAAGACGAACTAAATGGCAAAGGAAGAATGACAATTTAGAAATAGGAACTTTAGTTGTCATAAAGGATGATAATCTCCCACCACTCAAGTGGCGTTTGGGACGTATTTTATATTTGATTTCAGGCAAAGACGGCGTACACAGAGTTGCAGTAATACGCACAGCAACGGGTGTCATTCAAAGGGCGTTTTCAAAAATATGTCCACTACCGGTTGCTAATGATCCAGGTGCGAATCCGATACAAGACACGACAAAATCTGTTTGAGAGTGGATCTCTCAAGGCCCGCCGGGATGTTGACGCACTGTCTCGCCGAATTAACACGAAACGTCGATGTCAAGAATTGCAAACAAAATATACCAGAGGGCGCTAACATGCGGCTATATAAGCAGCAACACTTGAAGAAGAGCTTCATTATTATTTTATTTTCATACTTCAAATTACATTGTAATACAATCATTAAACGTTGAAAGATATAAATTCGCTTTAATTTTCAAAGTCATAAGAGGAAAATCGAGAAGTAGCCAGATACAAAATAAATCGAAAACAAAAACACTCCTCTTGACAACGAGATTGATAAGGCAGTAAAAGTTGTGCAACATAATACAAAGCAGTGCATGCTCAGCCACAAGATCAAAATGTGACCCGTCAACTAGAACAACATTATTTCAACAAAATAACTCAAGTATTCATATACCAAAGCACCATAGAATTAAATAGGTCCAGTTTGGTAAAACTGAAAGATGTTATATCTTCACTGATTAAATCTGCTGATTAATTCTTGCAGTACTGGTATTTGACACATGATCCTGATGTTTTCTTTTCAACATTTCTCTTGAAGTAAATACTTTTAGTGTTTATTTGACTTTTGAGAGATAGAATTCTATCCAATAGCATTCAACTGCTGTACAAAATAGCTCCCCACTGTGATGGTGCAACCACACCAAAAATGCATGTTTGCAACTCTCTTCTGCCGCGTGACAATCTTGACAAGTACACTTGTAACCTGTTCTTCGTTATAACAGTATTGAAACTGTACTTATATTGTTTAGAGCGATACACAAAGAATCTCCTCACCATCAATTTGTCGATTTTCGGAAGATTTGTACTATCTGCTCTCACAAATCCAACATTAATGGTTGATTTTGCTATTAATACAAATAATTTACGATATTTACACATATAATAACGGAGATTTGAACGATTTTTTGTCAGTTTTAGGAAAGAATAGTGCAAATCGACTAGTTGTTGAATCAAATTTGACATTTCTTTGTTTACTATATGAGTGACGTCACGGCCCTGACCACAGGATATCAAAGCGTTTACGGCGTGAGATAAAAAAATATTATTTCTAGCATTTTCAAATTAAAATTTTACAGTAATCATTCATTGTTATTTATTAAAATCGGTATATTGTGGAACCTTATGCCAAATACTGTTAGAAATAAACAATATTTTAATAAATTTTGATATGGGTCAACTACCCTATTTGGTGCTAAATCCGGGTGTGATTTTCGATCATTTTCGTGATGTGGCTCCTAAATGCACGCCTTTTCTCGGCTGTTTTTTCGTGGTCCTACTAATTTCTCCTAAGTACTAGTGGGTCCACGAGGGTGCCTAGTTCGTATTGTTTTCATGACGCTATCCTTTGTCTCATCATCATCACAGCTCATATACGTCCCCACCGAGGGGTTCGAGCCTACCCTATGTTAGGGTGATTAGGCCTTAGTCAACCACGCTGGCCCAGTGCGGATTGGTCGACTTCACATACATCATTGAATTTCTTCGCAGATGTATGCAGGTTGCCTCACGATGTTTTCCTTCACCGTAGGAGCGTCAGACAAATGTACATATGAAATTCGAAACGAAAAACACATTGGTACATGGCGGGTCTCGAACCCCGACCCCCCGATTGGAAGGCAAGTGCCGAAACCACAGCGCCACCGACGCTCTTGTCTATGTAAAAATAAAATGTTAAACAAATGACAATTTTTGGCTTTTTGTGGTTGATGTGCAGGCATATTATATGATTATTGCTGCTTTTATGCGATTTTAGATTTTGTGCCAAGGTAACAAATTGTTGTTTGATTGATGGTCTGAACAACTTATTAAAATATCATAACTTTTTGAAACATTATGTAGATAATTCAGTAGAAAGGCCCTCTAATAGCTTCCAAAGTAGATTAGTGAATAAAGAGATTCAAGTCGCATAAATCTAAATAAAATACTGATATTTTAATTTTTATAATAGTTTCTTTAATACATAAATTAATTTTATATTTAGATAATTACATCAATATAAGATTAGCCCAAATTATCAGAGTTATTCTTGAGATATCGTTTGATTAAGTAATATAGTCTTGATAAGTTCTAAATTACAATCATTTAAGGCATTTTGTAATGCAATCTTGTTTTTGCTGTAATCCTTTAAATTTAAACAGAGCTCGTGCCAGTCAGCATACCATCGTTGTATAGTGTCTATAAATAATTGATTAATTAACTATTCATTATTAATCCATTATAATCTGCATTAATATTTATCCACTGCTTGAAAATTCTCACCTATTATTTCTTTAAAATTTGATTGTTTTGCATCACTCGCAGTGTTGTTCAAAACTCGCATATATTCTTCACAAATAATCGGACTCTCATTACTGACGCTTTTATCATCAAGATCTAGAGACCTGTAAATATCAACAGTATTCTGTATTGTTTGTAGTTGTACTTACAACCTTTTTTAAATTATGATAATTAATTTATTCCTCATTTTTACCCTAGTGCTCTTCTCAAAACAATATCCTTGTGTTTCCCGTACTCCTTTTGGAACATCTCTTTTATTTGATTAAACGCTTCGATGCAGCATTCATCTGGGATATCTAAATGAGAGGCGTTTAAATAACTGATCACAATCAAGTTTAAAACTATATGCTATGAAAAACTTGATTGCACTTTTGTGATCCCATCAGTGGGGCAAAGTAATAGGACTACGAGTAGCCCTTTTTTGAGCAATTCTGCTACTGTACCAATTTTCTCATTAGATTGTTATTATTATTATTATTTTACAATTTATTGTAGGTATACAATAAAATACAAAAAAGACAGAATAAACAACATATACACTCAGGGACTTTAGAGGAACGATAAAAATTCACTCAAACGCAATCAACGCTGTGTATTTCAGCATACGAAACCATATTTAGTTTTACATCTTTCTAGCCATCGGAATCGTTACAAAAAAAACATTCACCGCGGAAACCAGTTGTACGATTGTGATAAAAAGACCACTATTAAAAGTTACCGTTCTTCTCCAGGTCACAAATAGGGAAATTTTGTCATTATCCGTTATGGCCTTGGTCATGAATCCTGGATAACAATCAAACAAACGCATTATAGGGTAATCACACATGGATATGATGTTATAAAAGTAGCTTGAATCTATGTAAAAGGTGTAGTTTCTCTAAATTTATCCCTGGGTATTGTATACGAGTAGGTACAAAAAGGTTTGGCTTATCTCTTTCGAAATCTCTTCCAACCAACCAACAGTAGGAAATTTTTCACATATCAAAATACAAAAAAAAAAGTTCAGAAAACAAAACAACTTGGAACATAAATACTAATAAAATTGCTAAATGTATATCACTTAACCCAAATTATAACGTGACACGAGATAAAATTTTACTCTCTTCTTGAATAACGGAAGAGTCTGAATATCCCGAATGTGATGAGGCAGCGAGTTTCACAATCTGACTGCATGGACAGTAAAGGACCATTCATAAAACTGCGTTACCATTCATAAAAAGGTGTGATCTACAAATAGTGTCAGGAGAACGAGCAAACTCAAAACGCTCATGATGGTAACGCGGAGAAGTAGGGTAACGTAAGATTTTAAAAAGAAAACAGAGAATACCTACGTAAATTTGTGTACGAAATTGGGAAACATGGTCATACTTATGTAACCCAAAAATGAATCGAATACTAACATTTTGAAGCCTTTTGAGCTTATTGAGCAATTCTTTCGTGATATCTAGATAACTGACGTCAGCATCTTCCGAGATCGGTAAATTAAAGATTGAGCGAGTGAAATTCTAGTCTGAAGGGAAGGATAAGTACTGAAAGGATCTGAGAATGTGAAAAGAGGTAAATACTTTGCGATTAACTTTGTTAATATTGTGATCCTTCCGGTTCAAGTTTTTATTAAAGAACAACCAGGTTTTTAGATGACTTATAACAAACCCATTTAAGCATAATAGGGGGCAACCACAGAACACAGAAAGAGGTAGCACATTTAAGTCTAACTGACTGACCATATACCTACTGCCCATGATTAGTGCCTTCGCCTTAGCAGGATTGATGAGTAGGCCATACGATTCAGCCCATAATTTATACGCAAACAATAGCATATGCAAGGTGTATGGTCAGTACTCTATCAAGCCATACAAATGGTTGGATCTGTAAAAAAAATGTATGGGAAGTTAGAAAATTTATTTTACGAGTACCTTTTCGAATTTTCAATGACGTCATATTTAATATGACTATGTTAACATGGCTAGATTTAAGCATGATAGGGTAGTGATCAAACACGGTGTATATTATGTATACCTACAGGGTTATTTGTAAAACACCTGCAACCTCGCAGGATTAGATAGCTAACATCATATACAGGGTGTAACTGAACACCCCAATAACATTTAAGGGTATGTATCCATCAGAAGTAGAGATTCTTTAGGAAAAATATTAGGGCTAACAAACCTACTTTTTTTCCCATACAAACTAAATAAATTATTTTTTGGTATTAAGTGCCGACAGCCCTACGTAAGCGTACGAGGAATACTACGCTCACGTCATACAAACTAAATAAATTATTTTTTGGTATAAAGTGCCGAAAGCCTTACGTAAGCGTACGAAAAATACTACACTCACGTCTGTCACGTGTCATTTTGTGTTAAAATTAATTTTGTTTTAAGAGCTGATTATGGTTGTCACTTGAAAGTTTTTGCTTTCAGTTTAAAATCAAATAACTCTGAAAGTATTGGGGTTCTTCTAGGTCTCAGAAAAGCACCGAAGGTCCATTTAGTATCTAACTTATATGCCTCTTAAATGTTATTGGGGTGTTCAGTAACATCCGGTATATAAAGAACAACGTTTGTACTACAACTTTTGATAATTCGTTAGATTTTACTTTCGTACAAAAATAAATATTAATTTAAAATATCTCTAGAATGTTTGTAGCTATTACGCGCATAGCGCGCGAGCGTGCGCGCTAGCTTGCGCACCTATACGTATTCGGTTCGTATTCGATTCGTGTTCGGTTTTGATCCGGTTTGTCCTAGTGATTGTATGGACGCTTGCGCACTCATCGTATTCGGTTCGTGTTCGATCCGTTAATTCTTACTTCGAGTCGTTTTTAGGTGTGCATTAGGATGGCGGGTCTCCATCATTTATTTGTATTATTTGATGAAGTTGTTAGTAACGTTTATATATATATTTATAATGATTGCTTTATCTTTTTTTTATATAAAATGACAATTTATACTGGAAAACATATTATGTTATAAGTGGAATGTTAAAACGCTTACAGCTTATTCAAATATCAATTAATTAAGCTGGAACTTTTGCTCGTAATTCCTTTCCCATATATAAAACTTTCCTTAGTCCAAGTTCTGCACCCTTTCCCCTATTGAATATGCTGTTTCATTCTTTTGTCTCAAGGTTGCCTGGAGGAGATTACTTTCTAGCAATAAGGCTGCCTATTTGTGCTGGTCTTTTTTTTTGTAAAATATTTCATACATTTTATGTACATACTCGTACATATCTTTTTTCATACATTTTTTGTGCTATCAGAATTTAAATATATTTCGATTTTAAAAGAAACTGATTTTTATGTTAGGGCATGATCCCGCCATTTTAATAATCAGAGCCGGATTTTGTCTAAGCTAAGCAGGTACCAACCAAAATTACAATGTTTGGTATCAAATAGTACTAAATTACTAAATTGCAGTGGGTTTTTAAAAACAGAATGTGATCCCGCCATCTTGACGTTTCTCGCACAAACGTCTCAAACACGAATCGAATACGGATAAGTGCGCAAACGCTAGGACGTAAATTTCCCGTTCGGGTTTTTCACGTATCGAACACGAACCGAATACGTATAAGTGCGCAAACGCCCTAACGATGTCTTCCGTCATCGTTTATAAATGAAACATAGACTTATCAATGTCACGACTCACGACAGTGCAATGAAAATTGAAAATTGATTTTTGTTCAATTTATTGAGTAACATTGTAGTTAATGATGTTAGCTATCTAATCCTGCAAGGTTGCTGGTGTTTTACTCTATAAAGATAAATACTAAGATAAATACTAATAAATACTAAATAAAGATAAATACTAAGTACACAAATATATAAATATAATATACATAAATATATAAATATAGATATATAAATATATAACATACTGATAAACATATCATCTTGTTGTCATACCTATTTAGACAGATTCCAGAAAATGTGTCCGTACTAGACGTTTAAATGTAAGATTCAATAAAGTCTCCAGTAACGGTTACAATTTTGACTTAAGATGTTAAGTCGATACCATGGACCTACGTAAGTCTCCAGTAACGGTTACAATTTTGACTTAAGATGTTAAGTCGATACCATGGACCTACGTACGGTGTGACTACGGATCGGTTGTGAATAATTTTACTGCATGTTATACTTTATGTACTTACTGTAAGTGATCTCAGCTCTAATATTCCTTGTTACTGAACAGTTCGACAGAACATCTCTTATAACTGCCATTGTAGAGATATTATCCGAACGAAAGCTAGCATTTCCACGCCTAAAATTTATTTTCTTATTAGATGTATGTCATTTAATAAGAACATATTGCTTTGTTCAAAACATACCGGATACTTACTCGTATCTACATATTAGTACAGTTTTAAGCAGTGTGTGAGATCGAGCGAAAACAACATTCGAAGCAGGTCTGGGCAAATCTCCTGGTAAGATTTCCATTAACCATGATGTTATTTCGGCAACAGAAAAACTACCAGACATGCTTACTTGTGACCAGGATCTAAAAAGGGTAATTTTTATGATTTGACAATACAATGAATTGTCGAAAGAAACAGAATTTATTTCCTACCTTGGTTCATTCTCAATTTCTGTATTTTCATGCTGAGAATAGTACGGAAGGATGGGCAAACGTACAGTCAATAAACGTGCGACTCTCGGAGCCCCTGCTGGTAGTGCATAAATCAGGACTCTTGCTGATTCTGAAATTCTTATTGCTGATGTAGCTATATACCGCATTCGAATCCAAAGTCTTCTTGTTCCAGCTTGACATCTTACTGTTGCTAATAAGTCTTCATTTGCACCCTGATATAAGAATAAGGCATGTGAAGTGAAACTAATATCTCATTAGATATGTTTATTACCTAGGTCTATTGAAATGAGCAATTTATTCTTGTGGTTTTAGAAAGTGTGACATCGTACTAACTAAATAATTAAAAACAATAAAGTAGAAGTTTTAGAGAGCGATGTGGATTCGGCTTTAATCTAAATATTTTAGCTCCAACCCATTGTGCGGCCGATAGGATTTTCAGAGAAGACGCTTAATATAGTATAACAACTTGGTTGTAAAATTGTAATATATAATTTTACAATTTCATTGGCAAATTAAGACAATAATTTTCCAACTGTAGGGCAGTAGGTATATGTGCGAATATCTAGCACTAGAGTATGTGTAATCAAACAACGGAGATAGCAAATTTCACTCAAAGGAAACATTCCTTTATTTTTGAAAATAATCAAAACTGCATTCAAGTTTTTTAAAATATGCTTCTCACACCCAGGAATCGAACCGGCTAAAATTCGAAAAAAAAACACAATCCGAACTATGTAATATCATAATACATAGTTCGGATTGTTTTTTTTACTATTATGGTATTAATCGATAGAGTCAATCATAAGGATCAAATCCTTCTAACAAACATGGTAAATTAAATAAAAGGAAAACCACGAAATCTAAACTTATTTATTATTACCTTGCAATTAAGCAAATGTTTAAAATAGATGGGATATTATTCTTATCAGGCAACACCGGGTATCACAGCTACTATTGTATTAAAATTAAACCACCTTACCTGAGATGAGCATACACTCAACACAGCGGCATTGTCAGTTTGTATATCCAGTTTTCTGTGGCAATAAATAAACAGCATATCCAACGAAACTGCTGAGGTGATCCGAGCTTCTTGCCACCCATCTTGTATTGCACCGGTTATCTTGAATAACAAATTTGCAAAGACATTATAAGAGATAGACCGACAATACGCGCGGCCTCTAGGAAACCCCCTTCAACCACAACAGCGGTCAGGCGGCCGCTACTCATACTGTATTTGTACTGCATTCGACTGTCGAGCGCGCGTCAAGTTATAAAAATACTTAAACATGCCCAAATAACTTCGTTTTGTAGTGTAAAAAACGAACAGTAATGAAAACTAAATCACATTGTAACATTATTTATTACCGATGAGTCTTAATTATGCTTATTTATTTAGCTATTATCATATCAAAATTGGTTGAAGGGGACTTCATACATTTCGTTTGCATTGTTGGTCTACTCTTATAATGTCTTTGCAAATTGGTATTTAGGAAATCAAAGTACTCAAAAACAATAGGTAAATTTTGGGGAACCTACGGCTACCAACGTATTTTTAATTACAATAGCATGTAATTTGTAGTTACTTCGCACTGTAAATCTAGAAGAGGTGGTGCTGATAATCCGGCTGTTAAAGAACGTGTACTTCTTTGGTATTTTTCTCTTTCGTTAGCTGTTTGTTTTTCTAAACGTGCCACTTCGATTCTGAAACAAGGGCGTATTTGAAAAATGTATGTTGAACTGAACGGTACTACCAAACAAGAAAAGAAGAGTTATTTTGCTACATTTGAGATAAAAGTAAGCACTTACTCTAACTTTGATCGTCTTAGGGCCAGAGCATCCTGTGGAATGTTTGACAACGGTACACCAGCCACTTGTTTCCGAGAGCGCAAAGCAAAGATTCTTCCGGAAAAAGTACTGGCTAGTAGCTCGTTTTCATCCGAACCTACACAGCCTCCAGTCACCGAAGTTACAGGTTCACCACAAAACTATAGGCAAAAAAAGGTTTGTTTAGTATTTTTGTAAGGAATTAGAATAATAATATTTGTCTTTTGAAGAGTAGATTTTACTTGTAGATGTTGTACACCTACGTAGCTAATGATGTCTTAACATATTGAGGATTTCAATCTAGTTCTAAATAACTTGTAGGTATTTTATATTTCTTTCATTGTTATGTGTTGTGTTGTTCATATAAAAAATAATAGAAATTGTATCTTTATGGTATTAATGTTAAAGTGCCAACAGATAAGCACCTAACACTCGCAACTAGAGAACTACCTAACGTTATTGTTTTCCCGTTAAATATTTTTTTCTCGATTGTGTTGAATTGTATATTCAAAGAAACGGTAAGTTCATTAATATTGCTTTAAACGAAGAAGATAACTAAATAGGTAACTTAGATGTTTCATTCGTAGCATTACGGATTTTATGAGTTAATTGTTACACTGTGCGGCAAGCTAATATGAAACTTACGTATGTGAACTTTAGTCGTGGTTTCTCTGTAATATTATCTATATCTACGAGGTATAGCTGTATTGAACCATCATGTCGACCCACAGCCAGATGCGTAGCGCTATTACTTAAAAACCAGCCCATACAAACAACGGAGCCTAATCCTCGACCTTCCATCAGACACTTGTACGACAAAATTGAGCTGCAATCAAACAGTGAATTAAGAAAAAATAGAACCGAGACTGATTTATACTTTTTTACATTTATTATTTATTTACATTTCTGCTGTTCTATGCTATCCCAGAACATCGTTTTTTTCTGTTATGTGTGATGTTATTTTAATACCAACTTACCTACTCTTATAATCATAAAAATAAGATAAATGCTGTTGTAGAATTTGTAGAATATAGCCTTCGTTTTTGACTAGCTCTGTTCCCATCCCTAAATAGTTTTTTGTTTTGTTGTAAAGGATATTATTATTAATTGCCTTCTGGGACTTTAATATTATGCGGTAGCTAAATTTGCAGCATTCGTCGGAGATGGGTGGCCAAAATTGTTATAGTTAAGCATCCTTAGCTCTCTATTTTTTTTTATTTATAAGGTACACAAAACAGCTTACAGTCACAACATTACATAATATTTATACATTATATTCAGATCTGTATCTAGACAGCAAGCCAAAATATGTGCACACAGCAGCTTGCAGTGAAACACATTGCTTGGAAACACACTCTAAGGCAATATGGATTCACTTGTTATTCAGTCAAACAGATTTTATAATATCACGCTAATCACTCGTATGCCACGAACACAGTTTAACATGCCACGGAACAGCTCACCGACACTGCCGACACGGCAGGAGCGAAGGAAGTGGTGGCCAGTATCTAGTTCATATATCCACTGATGGATACTGGAGATTGCGTTAATCATATTCTTAACACACAAAGGTCACTTTTGTGCAATCACTTTGTGTGTTGAGAGCGATGCTGTCTCCCTTCAAAGAAGATAGTGTCTGCAGAACGTCCTCGGACACCCTCCAGCGTGGGATCATGTGCGAATAACAGGAGCCCCACTCTGTCACCGCAACTTCTGCGGCAGCTGGTGGAAGGCGTAGGTTTCTCCTCGCAAAACGAGGCTACCACTTCCTTATAGCCTTCATCTCGCTCCTGCCCTATCGGTGAGCTGTCCCCTGAGGCCCTGACATACAAGTGAAGGAATAGGGACTGCAATAGACACATATGTGTACTTTAATATCTCCCATGCAGATAGATAGTCTCTGTTGATATTGGTCGCCGTGACCGAAAAACAGCTAAGTAGAAAGACTGTTGCAGTTATTTATTTTAATACATATTTGAAATACAAAAAAATGTATGTTTACCCAGTGCCATATCAAACATTTAAATTAAATGACCTTAATATATTTAACAAAGCTTATGCTACACAACATACTCTTCATAAGCAAGAAGACCAATACATCCATCAGCAGCACCGTAGAAAGCGTTCACGTCCGACGCGTGGGGCGGCGGCGGCACAGTTAGTCGCGACGGGCCAGACGACATTGCCACGTGAGTCACTAAGCGACCATTCTCCAAAACTACTGCACCCTTGTTCGCAACCAACGCGAGCAATCTCACCTTGGTACTCTAGAACATATAGGTTTTCATACGTTTCTACTATGTAGGTTACTACCTGTACCTTCTTGTAAACGGGTGTGTAGTCATGCTCAGCCGAAAAAACTTTTTTTATACAACTAAGGTAAGTTGGCAAACAAGCAAACTGCCCACCTGATGGTAAGTGGTAACAGTCACCTAAAGTACTTGTGGCTCTTGTGAGATTCGCAGCAAATCTGCAACCCCTATACAAGAACCGCAGTGTAAGTTGCTAACTTGTGACATAAGATGTAGTCACGGTACCCATACCACGGTGCGGTAATATCACTGCCATATTACCCTACAAACCGGAACACAACAATGCAAGCACTGCTGCTTTGCAGCAGAAATAGGTAAGACGGGTGCCTAAGCAGGCGACCCTGGTTCAGAATCTCCCTCCGCTAAAGTCCTCCGGAGTCTCCCTCATTTGTTCGATGTTTCCGAACAATTATTACACCTCTGTTTTATTTACCATAAGTATTTTCATTATACTCCAAACGCCTCGAAAAATTTGAGCCATTATTTCTGATCCCTAACCTTTGCTGTTATTGCAAGCATACAAGCAAGCCTGCAGCATGCAAGAAAGCATGCAACATACAGTTAGATGTGCGTTGTGTGTGTGTCTGTGTGGTCACAATGTCTAAAATTACTTAAATTATAGTTTTATTCTTTTAACTTTATCCTCTTATCCTCCGAAACTAACCAATCAGCTATTCGGTAAAATGTTGTTTTAATATAAAGTTAAAGTACTATGGCAAATAATATAGGTACTTCATCACAGCTCATATACGTCCCCATCGAGGGGTTGGAGCCTACCCTATGTTAGGGTGATTAGGCCTTAGTCAACCACGCTGGCCCAGTGCGGATTGGTCGACTTCACATACATCATTGAATTTCTTCGCAGATGTATGCAGGTTGCCTCACGATGTTTTCCTTCACCGTAGGAGCGTCAGACAAATGTACATATGAAATTCGAAACGAAAAACACATTGGTACATGGCGGGTCTCGAACCCCGATCCCCCGATTGGAAGGCAAGTGCCGAGTCCACAGCGCCACCGACGCTCTCTACAGGTACTTATCATCTGGCAAAAGAAAAAAGTTTTGACGAGACTTCAGCCACTAGTAATAAAATATTTTGAAAATCGTCGAAAGTTAGTTTAGTAAAATGATATTCATGTCATTCATAGCTGGTGAATAAGGTAATTGATTGATGGTTTTTGATGAGCTTTTGGTCAAAACTTCGTTCAAAATGAGGTCTTGTGCGACGGCGCATTATCATGGTGCAAAATCCAAGAGTTATCTTTCCAAAAATCTGGCCTTTTTCATGGAATTTGCTCTCTTAAACGCCGCAGAACGCTCAAATAATAATCTTTGTTTACCGTTTGACCTTCTGGCAAGGATTCTGAGTGCATAGCATCGCGATAGTTAAACAAAGAAAACAGTTAACAATGACTTTGACTTTCGATCGACTATGGCGTGGTTTTTTCGGTTTCAGTTCAATTAGAATTCGCCACTCCGAAGCTTTTTGACTAGCTTGCATGTCAAACTTGTAAACCCACGTATCGTCAGCGTCACCAGTAACAATGCGTTTCATGAATGTTGGGTCGGCACTGACTCGTTCTAGCATGTCTTCAGCAACTCTTTAGCGTTTGAGTTTTTAGAGAAAATTCACGTCTTTCAGTTGAAGACGTTGATAGTCTACTAGAGCTAGGCAAATCTTCCATCACACCTCGACTGCTTTTGAACGCTTTGTACCACTCATAAGCACGTGTTTTTGATAAAGTCGATTTACCGTAAGCCTTCAGTAGGGCTAGCACGCAGGACGATGGTCGTCCGGCGCATCCGCCTCCTCGGGCTGGACGTAGCCGTCGAGAAGACGACGGCCATTTCGTTCAGGCCGCCGCGTCGCCGCAGACCCCAGGCGGGGCTCCGTGTCCGAGTAGAGGGGGTGCAAGTCCAGATCGAGAGCTCGATGAAGTATCTCGGTCTGGTGCTGGACCCCCGATGGGATTTCGGGGAGCACTTTAAGCTCCTCGCCCCAAGGCTGTGTGCCGCCGCGGCAGCCCTCGGACGGGTCCTCCCCAACGTGGGGGGACCAGGCGCAGCGAGCCGTCGACTTTATCAGACGGTGATAAAGTCGATGGCGCTGTACGGAGCCCCGATTTGGGCGAAGCGTCTCGCCCCCCGAACGGTGGCCCTAATGCGTAGGCCGCAGAGGGTCATTGCCACCCGGGCCGTGCGGGCCTACCGCACGGTCTCTCACGGGGCGGCCTGCGTTCTAGCGGGCTCGCCTCCGTGGGATGTAGAGGCACGCGTCCTTGCGGCCGTGCACCGACATCGGGTGGCAGCGAGGAGTCGGGGGGAGCGCCCCCTCCCGCAGGAGGTGGCGCGCACAAGGCTCCTGGCGCAGAGGGAGGCTCTCCGCCAGTGGGCCGAGACGCTCGCCCACCCAGCTGCCGGCCACTGGACGATCGAGGCCGTTCGTCCAGTGTTGATGGAGGAGTGGGTTGGGCGCCGGCAGGGCAGCCTCACCTACCGGATGGTGCAGATGATGACCGGGCACGGCTGCTTCGGCCATTATCTGCACCATGTCGCACGGAGGGAGGAGACGCCGCAGTGCCACCACTGCGGCGCTCCCGACGACACGGCCGGACACACCCTCTCGGAGTGCCCGGCCTGGCGACCCCAGCGCGACGCATTAGCCCTCGCGCTGGGCCTAGGTAGGGGTACGCCCGTCGTGCTGGCCAACGTCGCACGCGAGATGCTGACCAGCGCGACGGCGTGGGAGGCTGTCGCCTCCTTCTGCGAGGAAGTGATCTCGCAGAAGGAGGCAGCGGAGCGGGCGCGAGAGGTTGACCCTCTCGCCGCACCGCTCCGGCGCAGGCGGTTGGGTAGGAGGAGGAGCGCGTTCCTGGACGCGCGCCACCAACTCCCCTAAGCAAGCTGGGGATGAAATGGCCCGGCCGGCCGACAACCGGCCGGGAGACACTTTTCTACCCCTGGCCTGCCCGTCTGGGGGGTCGAATTATTGCACTTGTCGACCCCCCCGTAGAGGTAAGACCTGGCGCTTGCGTCAGGCCTACAATCCAGGGGGCGCACTCGGGGAATGGCTAACGCCGATCCCGAGTGTGTCTCTACGGAGGTAGAAGTTGCTCTGGAGGGTGGTTTAGCCAGGTATGGGGTTACCCAGGTAACCCGAGTCCAATGGCATATCCTTGGGGCGGCTTTGTCAGCTTTCAGCCCCTTGTTGAATCGTAAAGAGATTCCCCCGCCTCAAAAAAAAAGGGCTAGCACGCAGGAGAATCGAAAATCGAATCGAAATCCGTGGGGCTAGCACGCAGGAGAATCGAAAATCGAATCGAAATCCGAATCGAGGAGTTTGTATGGCAATTTTATTAGCGCCACGGCGGTGAGTAGCAGAACTAATAAAATTGCCATACAAACTCCTCGATTCGGATTTCGATTCGATTTTCGATTCTCCTGCGTGCTAGCCCCACCGAATCGAGGAGTTTGTATGGCAATTTTATTAGCGCCACGGCGGTGAGTAGCAGAACTAATAAAATTGCCATATAAACTCCTCGATTCGGATTTCGATTCGATTTTCGATTCTCCTGCGTGCTAGCCCCACTGTAACATTTTGAGTGACTTCGAACACGACATTCCATTAGCGATGCAAAATTTCAGACAAATTCTTTGTTAGATGTTTTAGTCCATTATGAAATTCATAGTACATACAAGCTTATGATATAACTAAAATTGCACTTGTATTTAATTTAGATTACAGATCCAACTCAAGCTCCGCGCCAAAATGGAAAACAGTTGTGCCAATCTGACAAAGAAAAAATGAAATTGGAACCATAAACATTTTCCTTCATTCCCAATACTTTTTTGATATCTAGTAAAAATGGTCAACCGCTTACGGTTTCCATGCATGCGCATTGGCCGGTACACACTTTGTTTAGTGTTTAGTGCGAGTGGCTTGTTTAGTGTTAAGTGTTTAGTAAAAAACACGTTCGGACAGCTTCTGTTTAGTGTTAAGTGTTTAGTGTTAATTAATTCAAATGACCGTTACTGTCCTTCACTGAATAATCGGTTAAACTTACTTCATGAGTTTTATTTGAAACGATTTTAGGCATTTTAATTGTTATGCTAAATGGTGTTATACAAAATGATAAAGTAATCGTTATGTTAAAAGAAATTGTCACGAGTTGTTATGTAAAGCGTATATTATACAAATACAACGGTTTTGAAATGGCAATGGTATGTAAATAAACTAAATGACGCATTAAAAAAAAATATCTTACATTTGGAGTGGAAAATGCAGCAATATCGAGGACTCTGTCCTCACATATATACGAATTTGATTCTCTTAAGTCCCTGTAACATGTGATCGTTCGTCCGCTACACAAAACCAAATCTCCTCCAAGGACACACCTATAATAATAAAGGCAACTCAATTTATACTCGTGTCTTATCTTTCCAGGATAAATCGACAAAAAGGAACCAAACACAATAATAGGACATACATGGACGTGATTGTATCAGAAACAGATGTTTCAATAGTGAGGAACACCTTTCCTTTCCTTGTGTAACCTTTTACCTCATTGCCTGAGGCTGTGAAAATTTTGTCCGTTTGTAAGCCTGAAAAAAATATAATGAATTTCAAAACAGCATTCCAACCTCCCTTTGCAGAACCCATCTCCGTAAAATTCGGATAATCTTTTAACATTAGTTAATACGATCGCGCTTGTGCAGATGTCTGCAATCTTTCATCATTTTTGTATCGCGTACGTCGCCGTACGTATCGAGCGCATTGGTTGATTTAACTATTGAAACTGATGGGTAAATGAAGAAAAATTAAATCTTCAAGATCTAAAAATGTTCAAATGTAGGTATGATGAAGAATAGTAAATTTTTACCCTAAGGACGAAAGGAACCTAGGTCTTTCGCCCAAAGGAAACACTCTGCTTTCCATCTCGGATATAAAGAATATAAAAACCTGATTAGTTTAATTACTGTATTAATTGTTTTTATATTTTTTACGACTTTCCAGGTGATCATTGCTTGGCACCGATTTCGGTGATGGTATCATAGGATACTTTAGTACCTATGTGCTCTAAGCCGGGCTAAATGGGAAAGTTTTCTGTAAGTACGGAAACGGGTACCAATGCTTTTGTCATTGCCTTGCGATAACCGTGGAATGGCAAATATGGTTGGTGCTAAAACGTAGCCCTGCTTTACTCCGCTGCTCCCGCGGCTCCATTGATGATGGTAAATATTTAGCTCAACATTATGTAGATTACACTAGCGTGATGGAAGGTGAAACCGAAAATAGGCGAAGGGGCAAAATTTACCTACCACCTACATACAGTCAGAAAAATAACTAAATAAAGCTTTTGTAAATATTTTCAACAAATTCCCAACAATAACTGTATCGTTAATTCATACCTAAATAGCATATTAGCTTTATTCCAAAACAAATAAGAATGATTTATTATACCATTGGAAGTAGCGAGCTGTACAGACGTGATAGGTTTTCCGGGCAGCGTTTTAAATTGAACTATCGGTTCTTCTTCTTTGATACTTAAACACTGCAAAACTCCATTCTTATCACCAATTACAAACTGGAAATGAGTGCAATTAGTGAGTTAATTATTTATAGTTACACGCAGGAATTGCAATTCGAACAAATCGGATTCTTTAAATTTTAGAGACCCATTCAGACGCTTGCAAACACAATTTGCTTGCAAGTATGCCAGTGTGTTCTAGAGAGGCAAGCATGTTGAACATAGAAATTATGTCGACTATAAAACTTAACCTATTTTGGTTATCAAAATAAGGAAAAAAAGATTTATACGTATCACCTATTTTTTTAAATCTTTATAATATGATCTCTAACCATCGTAAGCGCACAAACAAGATATATCCTAGACCAATATAGACGCGTTGCAAGCACTTGTGGCAAATTCCCTTTTGCCAAAAACCGATACTCGTATCGGATCGGCTGCAAGCGTTTGCAAATCTTTAATCTACACAAACCATGTTGAACACTATCCACACGTTTGTATTTGTGAAGGCTTAATGAGGTTTGGCAAACCTGAGGATCCGGTATTATGCTGTACCTACTTATTCGGCTTCAATCCCACTCCACGTATTCTAATCTAAATGAAATACTGAACTTCATCCATAAATTACGTTTCATGTTTAGGGGGGGGTGGTTCAATGAAGTGTGACAAAAGGTGACAACAAAGTTTCGTGACGACATTTAATAATTTGTATCTACTTAAGGGCCCGGTCTCGTAATAATCGGTGTTCTAGCAAAATTATCAGAGAAGTAAAGTTTTTTTTTAGTTATTAAAATTGCAATGAAGTAAATACATTTTACGTTAATTTAGAGTGTAGGACTTGAAGTTTCCATAAGACATTTTACTATTTACTTAAATGCTATTTTTAATTTCTTTTTAAGGCTTTAAACATACCCATATTTACATTCCATGCGTTTAAGGACATATGCATGCACACGTCACGTAAAAAATATGACCAAAACATAAAATATATTTAGTAAACATTTATTCTCAAATCTTCAACAATGATCTTTACTGGTTACTTTTTTTCGAAATGTTTTAGTTTCGTTATTGAAGGCGGTTTAAATAGTTCAATTTTTATGAATTTCACCACAGTTTAAATATTACTTTTTCTATAAGAAATCATCCTTAAGCGTAATCAAACTTTAACCACTTAGAAACGAGCTATTATTAAGGCAAATAATTAAAAAACTGTATTTATAAAATCATTATAGGTAAATTTTATACAATCAAAACTTATCGAGAGTTTACGCTGCGAAATCGTAGCAGTGGGGCTAGCACGCAGGAGAATCGAAAATCGAATCGAAATCCGAATCGAGAAGTTTGTATGGCAATTTTATTAGCGCCACGGCGGTGAGTAGCAGGACTAATAAAATTGCCATACAAACTCCATGATTCGGATTTCTATTCGATTTTCGATTCTCCTGCGTGCTAGCCCCACAGAACTGAGGGAAAATTCGACGCGTAAACTCTCTCCGTCGATCACCAATTTTTGACCATATCATGAAGTAGCCATACGTAGCTGCTCGTATCGTTTAACGTTTGATTATTCATTGATCAGGCCACACCACATCATTGATGTGGCCAGACAGTATTGGCCATTACATGAAATACAACCATTTCATGAAATGGTCGGCCACATAATAAGTGATCAATTTTACTATCTGCAGGCCACGACATAGATACTAATTCAAGTTAGTATATGACGCCTAGAGATACCACATACCTTTTGAGACTAAAGTTTGACTCATGGATTTTATATTACTACAAAGGTGGCAAACAAGCATGTGGGTCATCTGATGGTAAGTTATCACCACCGTCTATGGACGATTGCAACACCAGTGGTAGGTATCACTCGCGCGTTACAAATACCTCTTCACGCCTTTTTTGAAGAACTCCATGCCCTTATTGAAGAAGTCCTTATTGAAAACCCCAGAAGGGAGCTCATTCCACAACCTGCGGCCCTACCGCCTATCATAGCGATCATTCGCTATCGTTATTGTGACATTAGAACAATAGTTTTAATGTCACAGGTGACATTAGAATTATTGTTCTAATGTCACGAGAGATCGCTATATGAGATAGGCGGTAGGGCTGCTGAGCGTACGCGGGGGAAAATGTCTCGTGAACCGTACCGTACGCGACCATTTTGGTTCTAAGGTGTGAGGATGAGCTCCCATCCCGATGGCGAGCGGTGCGATGGTAAAACGGGCCGTTGGCATCATATCAAAAAGTTCTTCAGAACACACCACGTTGATTAGATGGATCGGTTTGGAGAACTTTGGGGAACGAAATGGTGGTCAATGCCAAACAATGGTATGTCTCTTGGCCTAAAACGTGATGATATTGATGATGATAACTCACCCTCTGTAGAGTTTTTGGTGAACTCTGCAACACTTTCAAAGTGTCTGGATAGGTAATCCCAGAAATAGTATAATCTACCCGTGATAAATCGTAATCCATTCCTTTAGGATTATAGATTGCGTTTATTTGAGTTTCAATGAATTGTTGAATATTCTTGGTTTCTTTGTACGTATATTGACTTCGTGTTATTAAATAATCGATAGCTCCTTGGTAACGTAAAATACGTCAACACAAAAGTTCGTACTGCAATAATTGAACGAAGGGGAACAGTAGCGCCGTCTCCGGCGGCATTTGGCAATTTCTCTACTTTTTTACTGTACTCACATAATTTTTGTCATAAGTTCGGTAAGTACTTTTTTACGAGGTGGGATTTCTCCGGACCATCTCGGGACAGTGCGGCCAGGGTGTCCTTTGGTTCGCCTAAAATTACTAGTCCTAATTTCATTTGGCCGAACCGTATTGGCTTAAACTTTTACTTTTAGCGTATAATTGTTGTTTAGCCTTACACATATATTCACACTATAAATAGTGTGGTATAGAAATTGAAAGTCCTAATTTTATAATCTTACTAGCTGTGCACGCGAACTTCGTTTCGCCTTATAAAAGACTTCAACGCGTTCTTAGTAATATCTTCTATATTTTTCCCGTTTTAGCAACATTTTTCATTGATTCTCTTCTACTATTGGTCCTAGCATGATATCACATGGCCTAAAGCCTTTCTCGATAAATGGACTATCCAACACAAAAATAATTTTTCAATTCTTTCTTACCAGAAGTTCCAGAGATTAGCGCATTCAACCAAACAAACAATCAAACAAACATTCAACCAAACAAACAATCAAACAAACTCTTCAGCTTTATATCACGGATTACTATATTAGTAGTAGCAAGCTATTTATAATTAAATGATCAAACGAACTTACCTGAAGTGAAGTTCGATCTTAATTATCCTGTCTTCGCCGAAGAGATTTATTCCTTAACCATGTAGTAGCCCTGCTACGCGCTAACCCTATCGCACAAGTTTTAAAGTCAGAGAAAGAAAACCACTATATCTTCCTCTGTCTAATCACACCTGACAAGCCTCCGCAGTACCGACCTCATTCTTTTTAGAGAAATAGAGCAACATTGATATACAGGGGGATAAGATTCAGGGAGGGAGGGACCTTAAATCTCTTCGGCGAAGACAGGATAATTAAGATCGAACTTCACTTCAGGTAAGTTCGTTTGATCATTTAATTATCCTGTCTTCGCCTCCGAGATTTATTCCTTAACCATGTAGATGTTCAGAGAGTATAAAATCAATGTTGCGACAATAAAAAATAAACAACATTACAGTAAAACATCAAAACATAATTATTACGTATTTCCATTTTTTTTTTTTTTTTTGCACCACTAGCAAAAATTTCAAAACAAAATATTGTGAACAAAAAACTAATCAACCGACAGTATTATTTTAAGTACTTAATAATAATTATAATTGTGACAAAGATTCAATAAAATTGGTTTCAGAACTAATATACCGGTATGTTATAAAAATCAGCAAATACAGCTGATCTTTCCGAACATCCTGCGGTCTTCCTAATTACATCGACGTTGAGGCCAGCACGAGACGCCGCCTGATGTTGATGCGTGTCTCACTCGCTCCGAATATTGAGATGTCAATGCCACTATCGCACATGATCTGCTTTATCCAGCGCCCAATGGGTTGAGATGAAGCAGGTCTACGTAGTTTCTTATGTGTGAGGATCAGGTTTGTTCTGAATCTGAGCGAATTGAAGATGATACAGCAATATATCATAATACCACTGATGCTGGACAAATACCGGGATATTAAAGGATAAAAAAAAAGTAAGTTTAAAACCGGTTGAGCTTTGCCAATTGCTTATGTTTTAATCAAATTTGTAAGTGTTATAATTACTCGATCTTCATATGCTTTATTAATATTTCGTAGTTTTGTTAGAGAAATTGTATGCGTCCTTGGTCCAGCTAATAACATGACTAACTTCTTACTCATTTTTTCAAGATTAATTGTATCATTCTCAAATCGTTTAATAGTCTAATACTATAATACCAGGGGGGCTACCGCCTAACTAATAACGGATCACTTGCTATCGTGACATTAGAACTAAGTTCTACCTAAACTTCAAAATTTCAAAACACATTAACAGAAATTCCAACAAAAATGTAGTATTTACATTTAAAAAATCTGTTGTATTCTTTTTACAAAATTCCCACCATATCTTTAGACTAGAATTATATTATGACCCGGTGTTATGTGATATCGAAGATAACAACATCTAAGGCTGTTTCTGGCACGTCATGAAAGCTTTCCCGGAAATACACACGCTGGCAGGGAAAGGTGACGGCGCAGATGGTGTACCATCCTGAAAGGAAGTAAGTAGATCTTTCTTGGAGGAAATATCACAATCTCTGTGACACCCAGGGATATGAAAAGGGGATACCATGGTTAAGAGGGCTATAGTTGAACAACGATAATTCCGGTGGCTTAATCAGTAACTATTTTCTTTATCGTTTTAAAAATTAGTGCAAACGGTGTTAAAGCGTAAAAATAAACTTGCGACTAATCTACTGTTTAAACGCGTCAATATTATAGGCAAAGGGACCCCTTTTCCATGAAATATACGCGGGACATTTTGCATTACTACGAGATGCAAATAAGTCAATAGATGGTTCACCAAAAAAATGTCTTAATTTTCGTTGTCGAATACCCAACTGCCACTCTGTGTCAAAGTTCATTTTTCTCGATTCTCAGCTTCTATATTTAACGAGTAACGAATATAAGACGCGAAAATAAATATACTTTTCTCACACCAGTTCCAAATCATTTTAGTAACTTGATTTTTGTTGGTATTACACTCTCCCCATTCTATTTATATAGAATATGGCAGTGGTGTTATCGACACTTAAAAGACTACCACAATTAGCTATATTTTTAGCAAATGAAATTAGCCCACAATAAACAGCGAGTAGTTCCAGTCAGTTTATATGATTGTTTCGCTCGATGTTGGTCCAGAAACCACCAGTCTTTTCGTTGGCACAAGCTGCACCCTAGCCTGCTGTCGAAGCGTCCGTAAAAAATCCGAAATTGTACTTATGATTTTTTATTTAATTGACTGCCAATGGAATATTGATCCGCCACCAATGGAGATCATCATATTATTATAAAATATCTGTAATTGTAATAAAAACGTCGTAATTGTTAGTATTTCTAAGAAGAGCACTTTTTAGTGATTTTGTGTGTAATCACCCATATACTACAGCCGACATGCTGCCGTAGAAAACGTTCAAAGAACCTTATTCGAATTCTGTTAGAATTATTTTTTTTTTTTATGTGTATAATAAATTTTTGTGACTTTGAATCTGGTAATTGTATGTTATTTTATTAAAGTTTAAAATGAAACCTAAAAATTTACAAAGCTTTTCTGGTATTAGACTAGTTTTTTTTTTATTATTATTAATAACTATACCCTAATCGTGTCAGACATTAAATAGTTCTTTTTGCGTTCTCTAGGCACTCTCCAGCAGAGTTTGCTAAACACAACATATTATCATAGATATATCACTGATAGCAGACCATAAGATCTTAAATGAGTAAGAGCTGGCTGTAATATTTTTGTAAAATAGGTATATCGCGCGGAACATAGGCTAAACGGGAGTGCTAGAAACTCGTACAAAATATCATGAAAATAAAAGCGGTAACATATTTTTTTTTTTTTTTGTGATTTGTGAATCGGCAGCAAAACTTAAGCTTCCTTAATATCAATATTAATCACGTATCAGTCTTCGGTCATAAATCGAGTACCGGTCTGATATCTTCCATTTTGAAATGAGATACCTACTTCAACTTCGAATTCAGCTATTTAGATTTAATATATGTAAAGCACACGCTTTAAGGAATAACGAAGATATCATAAACGAATTGTTTTGCTGTCGGGTTACATCTCCTAATAGGTTTTATTTCTAATAAATGATTTAAATCGAGAGAAATTGCTATTCACTCACTTTTTGAAAAAGAACGCCGCGCACGGCTGTATGGATTTTGATAAGGTTCCGCAATAAATGAAATCCTTGACACATTGTTTAATATAAACCTATCGCTAGTGATAGTTCACCACTCATTGACTAAATTAATATTTTAAGCGGCCGGCATGTACTTGCGGCTGCGCGCTCAGGTAGCGCGATTGTTCGATGACCGTTGTGATGCGACGCGACTGGCTGGTGCCTCGGCGGTGCCAGCGGCAGCGGCGGCGGCGGCGGGGCTAGCTGGCGACAAGCTGGCAGAGCGGTGCGAACGCGGCTGTTCGCCGTCGATTCGCTTGTTAGTATTACGTCTTTGACTGTCTCGGCCCACCGGCTCGATGAGGGTAGGATTGGCCGCTGCTTTGCTGTCGCGTTCGGGACGATGAGCCTTTTAAGTTTAAATGACTCTTAAATGAAATTGGTGTCTGTAATAATTTACTGGTCTTCTTGATACTCTAAATAGCAAATAGTCCATTCTTCTGTTTTTAAAAGAGTATAATATGATAATGATTTATCTATCAGGAGAATAATCACGGATCGACGGGTATCCGTTTCTATATAATAAGAAACAGCTAATAATTTACCTGCATCGTTCAACGTAACTACATCTGGAATATTAGGATTTTTCTTTAAGACACGATTGTGCCCTTCCCAGTGCTGAAAGTGCTTTACCGAGTTGATTCTGTTGTCTACCAACATAGCACTTACTTCCGAATTAGAGTTCGGCCTTTCGCCATAGGTACTATAGTGCATTGTTTTTTTTTTTTATTTTTAAATGCTCGTCTTTGGTCACTTTTGGAAACCGTTTTGCAATAGGACTTGAAACCTGGCCGCTACATCGGTTTATAAGTCATCAGTTATCACCATATTGGTTTGTATGTGAAAGATACTAATAAATATTTATGTTTTTCTTCGTATCTCTTCATCTTCCTTAGCCATTTATCTTCTTCGGATTCACAGTGTTTTCGTTTAGGCATACTTAACAAATAAGCAAAAAACCGTAAATTTATACCTTTTTTTTTTTTTTTTACGTAAGTTACCTACACTCATGCACAAATTATATTACTGTTACACTCGTGCGAACGCCGCGCGCGCACGGACAAGAATGAGGTCGGTACTGCGGAGGCTTGTCAGGTGTGATTAGACAGAGGAAGATATAGTGGTTTTCTTTCTCTGACTTTAAAACTTGTGCGATAGGGTTAGCGCATAGCAGGGCTACTACATGGTTAAGGAATAAATCTCGGAGGCGAAGACAGGATAATATTAAATATAGATGTTAAATACCTACACAAAAAATTATTGGCATGATTCATTTGTCATCATGATGAATACGCTAAGGTATTGTATTGTAAGTACTCGTAGGTAATCACTAATATTGTTTATTGAAATTACTTACTTATTTGAATCGTTGGAAGTTCATTTTATGTTTCCAACTTGGAACCATAAAATGAACTTCCAACGTATAAATTTTTTGCCTCAAAAAATTTATTCCTTCCAACTACAAATTTCACAATAAACGATATTTTACGAAAACGAAATGATCACAAGGTCGAAGACATTGACTTCACAACCCAGAGCGGAACTAAGAACTAATCCACCTTCACCCGTCCCTCTGTCATCATCTCCGAGCGTAGTGCTTAATGAAGACGACGAATGGAATGCACGCAGCTCGTCGAGTGATGAGAGTGGACCCGGGACGCCGCCGCCACGACCACCTGCGCGAGGAGGACGTCCCCCACTGCCGGCACGCTTGGGGCTGGCGGGGCCTTCTGCCCCGCAATCGGCTCCCGCTACGGGGGTGTAGTGCGCCGCATGCGATGGTCTCAAGTTATGAACGAGAACTGCATGCGAGCATACTTTGGGGCTACAGGAGGGGGAATTAACCTGACGGCTTACCGTGTTAAGATGTTGACTTTGTTCCAGGCTCTTGAACCAACCGTCAACGTGACCACACAACGGTTATCGGATCAGGTGCGAGTAATTCAACGTCTTAGGCTTTTGGATGATTCTGCACTTGAGCGGCTACGCCTGGAGACACTATAGCTGCTTGCCCGAGCCCTACCTCGGTGCGGAACCCACCGGCTGCATCGCCTGCTCCTATAATGGAGTTGATCGAGACACCTGCGGGCCCTGTGGATTCTGTCATCGATGCGAGTGGTCGGACAAGCGATAGTATAACTGACCAGGTAAGAGAGCAATTGAGGGGGGGCTTTGGAGGATGCGATTTCCCAATATCGATTTGCACCGGAATCTAGGCCTCGATTACCTCGTTTGCCCACTCATAAACGAAATATAGAGCTAATGGGAGTCGTGAACGCTTTGCTGTCCCCATATTTACGGGATAGTGAAGATTTGGTTGATACGCACTCTATCATGTACTGTAGTGCGATCGCGGTATGTCGCGTGGCACGTGTCCGGTTCCCGGACTCAGAACGTGTAACGCGGGATACCGGGACCGTACCTGCATGGCAAGAGCGGATAGAGCGTCGTATTAACACGTTTAGGACTCTCATTGCAAAGCTAATCTGCTTCAGTCGAGGGAACAGACGCCCTCGAATAATGGGTTTCGTGACACAGGCATTTGCTGGGACTGGTATCAGACCTCAGCAATACTATGCCAATGTCACGGAACGCATTGATTACCTGAAGCAGAAAGTGTATACGTGGGCTAACCGTATTCGTCGCTACAGAGAACGTGTCAATAGATATTGGCAAAATCGTCTCTTCCATAGCGATCAAAGGAAGATATACCGAGATTGGGAAGAAACTGACCAGCGTGGTAGTGGTGGGCGTCGGCCGGATGCTGATACCATGAATGATTTCTGGCGCGGCATCTGGTCGGTGCCTGTCGAACACACGGAGGGAGATTGAACGCGTGCTGTCGCGCGGGAGTGCGAACAAATCGAGCCGATGGAACCGATTTCCATAGTTCCGCATGACGTTAGTTGTGCAATACGTGTGGCACAGAACTGGAAAAGTCCTGGACCAGACGGGTTGCACAACTTTTGGATAAAATGGTTTCGAGGTTCTCACACCCGCTTGGCAGCACAGTTCCAAGAAGCCCTGGATGTGGGTTCTCTCCCCAATCTTCTGACCACCGGTATGACCTTCTTGCTCCATAAATCTGGTAGTACCATGGAAGCAAAAAACTATAGACCCATCACGTGCTTACCAACAATTTACAAGCTCCTTATATCCATTTTGAGGCAAAAAATTTATACACACTTAGTTGTAAACAAAATTTTGGCCGACACTCAAAATGGGTGTAGGGTTGGGTCTCGTGGTACTAAGGAGCATGACCATTAGCCAAAAAGTCCGGCGGAGGAGAGGGGCCCTCTGCGCTGCTTGGATTGACTACAAAAAGGCTTATGACTCGGTGCCTCATTCATGGCTGGAGAGGATTTTAGATCTGTATAAAATAAATGCAGGTCTAAAATCTTTTCTAAGCACGTGTATGAGGCAGTGGGCCCCAATTCTTTGTCAACCAGGCAGTGCATCGGGCCCCTCTGGCCCGCAGGACTTAATTAGGATTGAACGGGGCATCTTCCAGGGCGACAGTTTGAGCCCTTTGTGATTTTGCCTGGCCCTGAACCCTCTCAGCACGTTGCTGAAGGAGTCAGGATTAGGCTATCGGCTCCGTAGAGGTGGTGAGATCATATCTCACCTACTTTATATGGATGACCTTAAGTTATTTGCACATAATCGCCAAGATCTAATAGAACTGTTAAAAACAACAGAGGTTTTTAGCAATGCTATCAAGATGGAGTTAGGTGAGGATAAATGTGCGGTCATGCATGTACAGCGAGGGAAAAGTGGTATATTCTGAAAATTTACAACTTTCAGAGACAATTACGCTCAAATCCCTCTCCGAGATCGAGACCTACAAGTATCTTGGTATGTCACAGTCATTGGGTATATCGGAAGTTGATATCAAGAAGTCTCTGAAGGAGCGCTTTTATTGGCGTAAATGGTAGGGTTGTGCAGACAGTTCCCTTTCTACGACGACGGTGTGACATTAGGAGAGGGTCGTATGCGAGAAGAGAGCACTTGCGAAGTACCACCGACAGAACGAATAATTGTCGCACTGTAGGCACCTTCCAATACTTATAAAGATCTGTAGTAGGAAAAGTGAAGGGGAGGGATGCAGCGACTTTCAAGACAGCTCTTTGGGCCCTCTCAACTCGTAAAAGGGTTTTGTAAGCACCACCCCAGGAGGAAACACAATAACCCAAGAGGGACTGGCACAGAGACTGGTAGACCATTTTAAGAACGGAGTGGTCAGCGACAAATCTCAGAGTTTTAAAGATGTAAATCAACTTCCGAAAAAAAGATACCGAATTACCGAAAGCATATCGAAAGATATTATTTGTGTGTTTCCATTTTGTGCGAATTATTATATAGTAATTGTAGGTAAATAGTACAAATTGTTATTGTTTGGCCTAATGTCGGCGTCGGGAAGTTAAAATACGCCGATAAAAAGTTGGACGAAGTAAAAATAGGCTAAACACATTTGACAAGGACAAGTGAAAATTATGCGAAAGAATTATTTTGGGCTTGAAAGTGTGACACTTGCCAATTAGGACTAGAAAAAATTACGCGATCCAACGCCGGGTCCAACGCGGTACACGGAACTTGGGGGAAATACCAAGACGTCGTAAGTACCTACTATAATTTCTTTTCTTCCTTAGAAATCATAGAAACTTTATATTACTAAATTACATAAGCTATAGAACGCAACGACATTTGTTATGTATAGTAGGTAGGTAGCTACCTACAATCAAATTTTCGTAACGTGTGTTTTAATAAAACTGAATAAAACCAAGATTTACCTTTGAAGTAAACATCAAATAGCAGAAAAATACGTCACACACACAAAGTAGGTAAATGTTTTTTTTTGCGGAGGTAACCACAAACTAATATTCCCTAAGTAATATTGTCCAAAACACTGAATTTGAAAGTCAACTATCCCGGTTTACCATTTATGCGTCACCTATTTTTCATGCTGACATCGAATGTTAACCATGTTTTGCGTTTCTTTTAAGAAATGTTAGCATTTTTAACCGCGCAATTTTTCACAAAGGAAATCTAACCTAAAAAAGTAAGTTATTGTTTAAATGGAACGTATTACCACGGTAATAATATATACAGTAGAATGACTTCATAGAAACAGTCGAAACACGCGCTATGCCTACGCGCCTCACTCATAGCTGTATAGAAACTGGTAGTTATGGGCGTTATAAACCGTGAACAGTTATTGAAACTATTTATTAGCAACAATACCGAAAACTATGTATTGACTTCTTCAGAAACTATTTATCGGGAGTAACTATTTATTGTGTGGAACGGACGGTTCACTTGCTGTCGCTCGCAACGCGGTACCCGAGCGAGAGCCGATACTACGCGCCAGGCTGACGGAACCGACGGCAAAGGAAAATTCCCGAACGGGCACTCAGCTTGCTGCTCTAGATGCGATGATTGATTCGCGCCAAATTGTAAAATAGGAATTGTAAATACAAAACTTCGAAACATAGTGTAAATAAAAACGTGTAAAATATAAAATAGGTTTATAGTAAAGTGTAAATATTGTAGATATGTACAGAATAACAATGTACATAAAATCAAATGAACTTTTAATTTAAATACGCCTGCCACCTGGCAGCCAGTCCTAAGCCTGATCAAAGTATGAAGGAAAGTTCATTTTTATTTATCAAAATAATATTGGTTACTATCGAACACCCAATACTCCGTCACGTCAATAGATAGTTGCCGAATAAAATCATTTATTAGATAAAACATGATTTTCCTTCGAACCGAAACCGAGCCCTTCTTGCGATACCCGATACCCATTCAATAACTAGTTATTAAAATAAATAGTTTCAAAAACCGTTATTACAAACTAAACCAATACATAGTTTCGGTATTGCAAAAACGCGTACCGACCCACCACTAGAAACTGGATCGCATCTACAACGTCAGTCAGCTGGCGCAACTCCCATACAAAAAAATGAAGTATGAAACGCGTACCAAAAATAATGGCGACTATCGCTGTCTTGCTCTAATATCTTGCCTTCTCTCTCAGCTCGCTCGGCGTTTCCGGATCCGGCCGGAGTTCCGACGTTGATACGTAGTATCTCTATATAGTTTGTGCGACGTTGTATTGTAAGATTTAATTTTGTGCTTCTGTTTCTCTGAATATTATTGTATCTTGGGTTGTGTATGCTTATGTGCAGTGTTTATCTTGGTGTTGTTAGTGTATTCGAAGTATTGAATAAAACGTTTACTGTCATGCATTACAAAAAGTGTGAAATATGTGGAATAAAATCCCGTCGGGAACATAGTAAAAAACGAGTTTTCAAGGCAAAATTTCCGCTGGATGAAGAGAGGTAAACATTAATTTATATTTACAAAACTTAACAGAAAAGTACTTTTCGTGATTTACAGGTTTTTTAAAACTAATATTATTATGGTATTTAGTATAAAAATTCCTATCAAGTATCAATAGAGCTTGACATTTTTTTATCGACTATCGATATTTTTGTTTTTCTTTGTAACATGACAAATTAATATTAGATAAGGAAAACTGCTAATAATAAACTTGCTATATTTTATTTTTCCAGGTGTAAAAAATGTCAACGGTGATTAATACACCAAAAAAGCCAAAAATGTGATATTTTACTGAAGGTAACTTTTAAAGTTATTTTAGCTCTTTACCATGTTATCTCTTATATTGGTATATCGTTTGGTATTTTACAGATTCTTCAGAGAAGATAACACAAACATCTGGTAATGAAAAAAGATTGAGAATCGGCTCAAGTAAGTTTACATAAAGTTCATTAAAATTTCGTTTTGTTTATTGAGATTAATGTGAATTAACGTGTATTTTTGTAATTACATTTTCTACAACATAACTGCAGAAATATTTCCTTTAGCTGAAAAAGAAAATATGACCGAAGAATTCACTATGACCGTGATGTTGACCAATATTGATTTTTCTTAGGTGTGTCATGATCATAAATATAAAATGGTTGATCTCCTGCTGCGCCGTCTAAGCCACATTTTAATTCGTAAGAAAGGAATGTACTTTTGCACTACCTATCAGAAGAAGCTTCAGCAGATTCGGCAAAGAAAGCGCAACAACAGAGCGTTGGGAAATAAAAATAAAAATTTGTAGTTATTACAAAAGATCTTTATTGTACTTTTGATAATAAACATAGTTTTGTTTTATTTCATCACGCAAATCTCAATGTATCCCAATTTCGAATGTACCTTAGAATAAAAAGTAGCAAAAAGTACCGGTAATTTTTTTTCAAACTATCGATATATCCCGAGTAGTGGCACAACCCTTCGGTTAGCATTTCTATGTTGGCAGCTTTGGAAGTGACGTCATATTTTTTTATTTTTTTGTTGGTAATAGAGCTTGGTACGCGTTTCATACAAAGCAATTTTTCCATTTTTTAGTATGGGAGACCCGACTCTGACGTCAGTCACGAACGCAGTTCCCCGCAGGTTACACGCACGAGCCGAATGGAGCTTTATAATATTAGTTATAATATTAGTAAGGATATAAGCTTGACGTTTTACAAAAATGGGTTTTCTTGGTTCATCACGCGATCTTTCGCCTATTTGGTTAGTAAGTGAGTGAAATAAATAAAATATATTTGCTTATTTATTATTAATTTATTGTATCGAAGACATTTTAGGCAACCTACATGTTAGTTTCGTTAACCTATTTTATTGCATAGAAACCTATTTAAGTCAATCATTTAGATCGACAAAGTATTTCTATCTATATGCATTCCGAAATAGTATAATTACAAATCTATACTCTAGCCAAATCCGATGACGAATAAATGTAAACAAACCAATTTAGAGTCATCACAACTGAGGTTACATTTTTTTTTCTAAAGGTCGTATTTCTGACTAGATTACTGCACATTATTTAATAATACTCTAAGTAATATATTTTTTCTGCAATATATCACTAGAAACTGTAGAAACACTCGCAAAACGTTAATATTTTAGTGATAAAACGAAAAAATAAATAAAGCATAATTTATTTTTAGTAGACAGCCCTATAACCAAAAAGAACTCAGGTATTATGAACATTTTTGCACTTATTATACCAACCTTCCAACTGAAGTTGGCAATCTCTTTCGTGTTCCTTTACCCTGATTAACGCTTGAAACAAACTATTGTGTCTTGTGTGTTGTGACGCGTCAGAAGCGAATCGGTTTCATACATTTTATATGGCTAGAAACACATTAGCGCCACGACACAACACACTGTAATAATGTGTTTCTAGCCATATTAAATGTATGCAACCGATACGCTTCTGACGCGTCACAACAATAGTTTGTTTCTGCCTTAATGTTGAACTATAACCCGAATGCGTTTGGAAGTCCTACGTTTCGTTTCACTATTTAACACGACACATACTTTTATTTTTTATTTACCCTACTTATGTTTCCGAAGCAATACAGCATTTTGAATTTATTGCATTGTTTTAAATAACAAGTTATGGGGACACCTTTACATCTACACATATTATATTTTATACTAACCTATAATAATCACATTTTATTATTAAAATAATAGTTACTTACATAAACTCACATATACATATATAAATTATAAATATTACACTGAATACTAAAATATATAAAATTCTTAAATTACATACTAATTAAACACTTATCTTAATAAATATTAATAAAAATTACATCTAATACCTCTAAGATCTCAGATTAACTAAACCAATGGATTCGCAATGTATGCGTCCATTACAAAGCACCGTGTTTGTTGTTGTGCTAAAATATCAGTCGATGTGCATTATTTGTGAGTGCATTTTACAGTTATACGTTTTTTATTGATTTTTTTTAATGAATTCTATAAAGAAAAACATAAAAAGTGTGGAATCTTGGATGCGGCGTGCCTAGTTTTTTCCGCCATTTTAGAGCACCAACCCAAATGCTGGCACGCTTTTTTCGTAGGTACGAAATACCTACCTACGAAAAAAGCGTGCCAGCATGTCTATTGGTTTCTATTGTCTAAGGTCGTGACGGATGAGTGTGGTTCCGAAACAAAGGTGTAATGAGAACGCGGAACAGACCCCCCTAGACAAATGCCTACGCTAACTTTTACGCAGTCGTTCCTCAGAAAAAATGTATGGAGATGACATTAGCTGCGGAAAAAATAGCGTGAGGTTGTCGTAAGCTAATGTCATTTCCATACATTTTTTCTGTGGAGCGACTGCGGAAAAGTTAGCGTGTGGCATCTGTCTTGAGCCTCTGCCCCCGTAGCACGTCCACCAAAACACGATATGATAAAGCGATTTATCGCGGGGATCTGTCAAATTACGACGAAACCCTATTGTCTTTTAACAGTTCACCGCGATAAACCGCTTTATCATATCGTGTTTTGGTGGATGTGCTAGGGGGGCATTACCGTTTGTGTATGACGTCGACGTGGGTCAATCAAGTCAGCTCCCGCACAGTCTGCGACAATCGCCTATGCGATGCGGATGCCTTACATTGTTATTGCGAAATTATCGATACGTTTTCAGTATATTTTATAGTAATCTATTCCTGTATATCCTTCTGATCAAATTGTGAGTTAAAGTAAATGGTGAAGAAGCGAACTGTGTTCTGATTCGGATTTATAAGCCGCAACCAATTAACAAACCAAGACATAAACATCGCCGCATACCATAACTGGTGACCCCTGCTGAAGACGCCTACAGGATATTTGGGATAAAAAACGCAAGTACTGTATAATATTCTTAATTTCAAATAAGAAATCATAATGACTGACAACAATTTCATGCAAACGAAGGTATCCGCGAACAATGAAGGAGAGCGCGTTTCCACTATACCATCCGACATTTAACGAGTCGGTGTACAGTAAGCTCCTTATCAAGCTATACTGTTTGACCTTTGGACCGTTCTTATGTCGCTCGTAATAGTGGCGGTTACCGTAGTGTAAATGTATAGCTTGAATGGGAGCTTACTGTACGAGTACCGGCATTTTGGCCGGAGGAACCAGAAATAAGGTTTGCGCAAATTGAGGGACAATTCGCAATCTCGAACATAACTGCTGACTCAACAAATTTTTTTATGTCATCAGCAACTTAGATCCACAATTTTCAAAGGAGGTTAAAGATTTAATTACAAATCCACCACCGACGCATAAGTATGAGAAGCTTAAACAAGAGCTCATAAAGCGCTTATCGGCGTCACGTGAGAAGAAAGTCCACCAACTCCTTATGCACGAAGAATTAGGGAACCGAAAACCTTCTCAATTCTCGCGACACTTACAAGGCCTAGCTAGACCATCCGTACCCGATGACTTTTTACGCAAAATATGGAGCAGTCGACTACCGAACAATATCCAGAACCTTCTCGCATCACAACCAGACAGCTCAATTGAATCTTTAGCTGACCTGGCAGACCGAGTTCAAGATATCGTTGCACCTACACTGCAAATGGCCGCTACATCTGCAACTGGACCTAGCATGCAAACAATGGCACTAGAAATAGCTGAACTTAAAGAAGCTATCAAGAGTTTGACAGTTCAAATGAATCGCCAGTCACGCCGAGACCAACATCGTTCAAGAGACCGCCAACAACAACGATCTACATCCCGTTCTTCATCCAGCTATAGAAAATACCCTACATGCTGGTATCACAGTAAATTTGGAGCTAAGAGAAACCGTTGTTTGAAGCCTTGCGACTACAAGAAATCGGGAAACGATCAGGGCAGGCTGTAATGGCGACGAACAACCGCCTACATAGTATTGGTCGCCTATTTATCACCGATCGCAGCTCGAAACAACAGTTTCTGGTAGATACCGGCAGCGACGTCTGCGTATTCCCACGATTGACACCTATGGGTATCTACAGCTTAATTTAGATTTAGGCTTAAGACGTAGTTTTCCTTGGACCTTTATTGTTGCCGATGTTGTTAAAGCTATCATAGGAGAAGATTTTCTTAACCATTATAAATTAATTGTTGATGTATATAACAAACGCTTGATTGATAACACAACATCTTTGTCAACTGTTGCTTCTGTTGCTAATGCTTTTAATATTTGCTCAGTTAAAGTCCCATCTGGCGACACACGATATCATGCTATTCTCGCAAAATTTCCTGAAATTGTTAAACCTTCTGGTACCCCACGCATCCACACGCACAACACTGTACACTTCATTAGGACCACTCCTGGTCCGCCTATATCTTGTTCTCCTCGCAGATTAGCTCCGGACAAATTGAAGATAGCTAAGCAAGAGTTCGAGCAGATGTTGAGCAATGGCACTGCGCGTCCTTCTGAGAGCCCGTGGTCGTCTCCACTGCACCTTGCCCCTAAAAAGGACAATGGATGGCGTCCTTGCGGAGACTACAGGCTTCTCAACTCCCGGACCATACCAGATAGGTATCCCATAAAACACATACAGGACTTTGCTCATAGTATATCAGGTTGTACTATATTCTCTACTATAGACCTACTAAAGGCGTATAACCAAATCCCGGTTAATAAAGAGGATATCCAGAAGACAGCCATAACATCACCTTTTGGGCTCTTTGAATTCCCCTACATGACCTTCGGACTTCGAAACGCTGGTCAAACATTTCAAAGGTTTGTTGACGAGATGACACGAGGCCTAGACTACTGCTATTGTTATCTAGATGACTATCTAGTATTTTCTAGAACGGAAGCTGAGCACGAAATCCATCTTCAGGAGCTCTTCTCCAGAATGAGCAAATACGGCATCCTGGTTAACACTTCAAAATGTAAGTTTGGTGCTTCTGAAGTTAACTTCTTAGGTTATAGCATTTCTGCCTCGGGAACGAAGCCTCTTGAATCAAAGGTACAAGCCATCAAGGACTACCCTGTTCCTAAAACGGTAAGAGAACTCCGCCGTTTCCTAGGCATGCTTAACTTTTATAGGCGTTTTTTGCCCGATGCTGCTAAAACGCAAGCACCACTAAACGAACTGCTTACTGACTCCGTTAAAGCTTCTCACCCAGTCAATATAACCAGTGACGCTCTTGTTGCATTTGAAGCGTCTAAGCAAAGCCTGTGTCATGCGACATTGTAACACACCCTATTGCCAAGCCAAACTAGCTCTAGTAACAGATGCATCGGACTCGCCATTAGGGGCTGCACTACAGCAATTAAGAGACGGTATCTGGGAACCTTATGCATTCTTTTCAAGAAAGCTAAGTCCATCTCAGCAAAAATATTCGCCATACGATCGCGAATTGTTGGCCATCTATGAAGGTATTAAACACTTTCGACATATGCTAGAAGCACGTCACTTCACAGTATATACAGACCATAACCTACATACCTTTTCGTGAACGAAAAAACAATTGCTCACCCCGTCAATTCAGAAATCTTGATTTTATTGCTCAATTTACCACGGACATTCAACATATATCTGGTAAGGATAATGTGGTTGCAGACGCATTGTCGCGTGTCGACGCACTACAGAGTCTAATTGACTATAGCATTCTAGCCCAACTTCAAGCATCTGACCCTGAGTTGACGCAACTTCTTAAGAGTGAGACTTCGTTACAACTCAAGCAATTGACACAACCGGGTAGCAATATCAAAATGTATTGTGACGTAAGCACTGGTTCTCCAAGACCTTTCATAACCAAAACCTTACGCAAACAAGTCTTTGACAGTTTGCATAGTCTGCGCCATGCTGGTTCAAATGCAACTGCTAAACTTGTAGCCGAAAGATTTGTATGGCCAGGAGTTAGAAAAGACTGTCGATCGTGGTCAAAGTCTTGTCTCGCATGTCAACGAGCCAAGGTTACTAGACATGTTTTTTCTCCTCTCGGTACCTTTGACTTGCCAAATGCTCGTTTCATGAATATCCATATCGATATTGTCGGGCCACTGCCACTTTTACACGGTTTTCGTTCCTGTCTAACAGCTGTTGATCGCTTCACCAGATGGCCCGAAGCCATCCCGATCGAGGACATTACGGCTAAAACAGTTGCAAAAGCTTTACTCTCGGGATGGATCGCACGATTTGGATGTCCAGTTGACATTGTCTCGGACCGTGGACGCCAATTTGAATCTGCTCTATTTAAATTTCTATCGAAAATAGCCGAATTCAAACACCATCGTACCACAGCTTATCAACTTGCTTGTAACGGTTTAGTAGAACGATTCCATCGACAGTTTAAAGCCGCTATAAAATGCCATGCAGACAGGAATTGGACGGAATCGTTACCACTAGTTCTTTTAGGTATACGAAGCGCTTACAGGGAAGACTTGCAATCCAGTGCAGCAGAACTTGTTTATGGCGAACCGCTTAGACTACCCGGTGAATTTTTTGAAGCTAATCTTCAAGGTACTACAGATATTACCGACTTTACAGCTCGTCTACGATCAATTGTAAAAAATGTACAACCCATTCCAACATGTTATTTAATTGTTCCGTAAATACAGTATCATTGTATGACATTTTACCCTATTCCATCCCTAGACCTATAAATGTTAAATCCTTACTTTGTATTCTAAACTTCCCTATCCTCAAATTATTATGTAATTATATATCCACCCATAATATTAAACTGTAACCGCACAAAGTTATGATTTGTGTGCTTGTTGTTATGTTATTGTGACGTCTTGTTTTGTCCTTTTTCAGGTAACTCAAAACAATTTCATTTTGACACTTTCGGCCACTTTTCAAAAAGTAATCTCTAAAAGCAGTATTTTATCCAAAACTTGAGTTTGGCAGAAATGGTTGTGTTTGCGACCGATTGCCATTTTTGAAAAAAGAAGAAGAATAATTTGTAAACAATTTCATTTTGTATTATCGTAGATATATAATTACTCGACTGTATTTTGTAATTTCATAAATATGAAGACAATAGAAATAGTTACAGAAAATGGATACATTATTATGGATGAAAATGGCATTGTTTATATATGAGATGGATATTTGCTTAATCATTTCTATGGGCGAAGTGCTAATTGATCAAAACAAGTAAAAAAACTAAAGCAATATTTATCAATTTTAGGTTATTTCGACATTAAAATGACATTTGACAGCCATAGCTTACTATGTCGTTCTAAAACGTCCGACGAAGAGCGTTGTCCTCTCTGGGGCGATCGCCCGACGTCGAGCGATGGTTTACGAACGCAGCCCAGTAATGGCGACCGCCCGACGTAGAGTGATGGTTTACGAACGCAGCCCAAGTCTCATCATCACAGCTCATATACGTCCCCACCTTAGATAAAGAATGAATAGATAGGACGTGACCGTATACCCGTAAGGGACAGACATAGATGACGTCATACCTGCCTAAAGTAGATGGGTATACCAGTGTTGCTTTAAGTTTTACCCTACTTTATGTTTATAGTGGCTTTTACCACTATAAACATAAAGTAGGGTTGATTGATCTACGTATTTTTTTGAGACATTTTAATGAGCGCCCCTCGCTCAATAATATGTCTCAAAAAATAAAAGTGGGAGGAAGTTGCGATTTTTTTTATTGAATTCTTCATTCAACCTTCGCCGCAGTCTAAAGTTATTTACACTTTAAAATAATACTACACTTTTCGGATTTACTCGAGTATATTTCGTTTTAAAACATTTTACTATTATTTATTTAAGCTATTATGTAAACATCTTTACAAATATAAGAAAAAATATTAGGAATCATCATCATCATCCACACGCGTCCACTGCTGGACATAGGCCTCTCCAAGTGCTCGCCACTGAGCACGATCTGCGACCACTCGCTTCCAGCTTTTGCCAGCTAGGTACCTTGCGAAGATCGTCGCTCGATTAAGAATACAGCGGGCAATAATCATTGTTTTTTCTTTATCTCTGCAGTTTATTTAAAATCCAATATTTACACATTTACTAAATATTTGTGAAGATTTAGAAAATGTATAATATAAAATTTTAAATAAACATTTTTAAAATTATATTTCAATAGCACCGTTATTGTCATCGAATAAAGGACTTCGGCTTACAGAGATAAAATTCACTACAATACAGGTAAAAATTCACTTGGGCTGGGTAAGTTCAAGAATTGAACTACTGATACCGCACTCAATATGGTGCTAAAAGCCCAAAGTTGGTAAGCTTGCTCACAATGTGGAAAAAAGATCTGGCAAAGAACGCAAGATGCCGATGTAGATAGCTGGTTATTATTAGTTGCCCGTGTTGCCACCCCCAACCTCGCCCCCGCTGGCGGCAACTTGGAAATAGCGCAGGACAAGACCAATTTGTAGATCTCTGAGGAAGATTATGTTCTGTCAAGTACCTATATAATCAATTAGAAACACTTGTTCGGTGCATAGAGCTATATCTACATCCTATGTGTTCATGTTAAATATTCAGACAAAGTAGAGATATGACTTATTTCATTTGGATTAAGCCAGATTACTAGCTATGGCACAACATTGCTAATAAATCACAAACATTTTCTAGAGGCTGTCTACTCCTCGCCACTCACCAGCTGTTTTTGGGTGTGGTAAACACGTATTAAATTGCTTACATACAAACTCATATGCCTTTGAACTTAAAAAGTGTAAGCACAGCGCGAATTTCTTTAAAGGTTCAGAATACTTTCTTTTGTCAACTCCTAAAAATCTTTTCAGAAAATCTCTATTGGTTCCTCCTACAGTATCTAAAATGTCCAACTACTAATTTTGCATCATTAACTTACACTTCAAATCACTTTACACATTTTCAAGTGTGACTACTTTTTTTCCCAATCGTCTAAGCGATTGACGCACTGGCCGTAGTTTTTTATTTGATGACCTCGCTGATTGTTTCAAACCCAGCATTTGAAGCCGCATTTTTCTCTTTCGGGGCGTATTCAAATTTGAACCGAAATCCAACACAGGTTAAAAATAAAAGCAGGTTCTAATTTTACAACATTAAAAATATTAATTAATAAATTTACTGTATCTGTACTAATGGTCAGACTTGTTATATTAATAGAAAATGACCAAAATCAAACCATTAATAATATGTTTGGCCATATCAAAATAGTAGAAAAGGATTTGGTACCTACCCTACCCATGTTAATCCAAAACTGTAAAACAAATTTCGAAATCCCCCATAAAAATAGTTGGGTTTGTGAAAAATAAATTTAGGTTTTGGCTCGATAGGGTATGTACCTTGTAGATATAATATGTAAAAGTTACTGATCTGTAAAAAAAGTTAAGGAATAGCACCACTCCTAAGAAAAGTGCCTTTTTTGTTTCTCTGAATCCACTGTTGTTCAAAATGCTTAGAACACATTCGGGTATGCTTGGTTGGCTGCCAATTCAATCGACCAGTAGCTTTAACCCAACTGTTTTCGAGTAGTTATCTCCGAAGGAAATCTGTTAAATACAGACAAACAAGCAAATGGAAAGTCTCACTTCAAAAGAATTAACTTTGTTATCTAAAATGCTCAAAATTGTATACTTAAATATGTCAATATTAATGTAACACAGAAACTAATATGTGAGTTTCCTTTCACGTAACAAATTACCTACGAATCAAGGAAAAATAGTCGTAGCGTAACTGGTATCATTATAACCCGGCAAAATGTTATACGCGTTGGCTGTATACGTGGCCATGTTGTATGGCGACATTCCTAGCTTGTTAGGTTAACAGTAACCTTACTACTTAGTTTGAAATTTCATGTTTAATCCCATAATATGATTGAGAACCATAGTAGAATGATAAAATATTGCAATATAACTTGTATTTATAATTAAAAAAATAGTTTTGGAGCTTTTTATTGACACAATTTAGGTCTTACCTGTAAAAGGTTATATTTTCCGGTTTTCTAGCACTATCACTATTACAACCTAAAACGGAGCAGTGCACCATGATTTAAATGTTCAAATAGTTCACAATTACACTAATTAAAGTGTTAAATAATTACACAGTAAGCTATAATTCACACAACAAATTTCTTCCACGTATTTGTTTAGCACCAGACGCTGGTGATAAACAATCCCCACTACCAGTTTCACCTATATACGGTAACAAGGACAAAAAAAATGATGCCATCTTCTTCTTTCCTTTGGCAATGTGTATAAGTTTATCTCTTTTCCTCATGTTTGACGGCTTTTATAGCCCATCTATTTCATTCTATATCTATGTCCCCCACCGAGGGGTTCGAGCCTTAGAGCATTCATACGGGAGACGGCGAGGCTGGGCGAACCCCTCTGCCAATTTACGCTGACCATATGACCATACACGTTATATAAAACTAGTTGACGCGCGGCCGCTGCCATTTGATGTCGTTTTCGTGTCGCACTAAGAGCTCCAAAAAAATGGTTAATTGTGCAGTTTCCTCTTGCAAAAGGTGATCCAGCTACTCAAATCTTCGAGATTATGGCATTTCCTACCACATTTAAGTATAAAATATACATTACCGTGTTTCATTTGTTTACAATTTTGAAGTATTTTTTATGCCGTTACGATAGAAAAATACAATGGTACGATGGTAGCTCAACACAATACACGGGCATTATATTATCTGTGACACGGGCATTATTGCTTAGTGCTGGGACAACGTGAGTGAATGATGCTGATTCATATTTTTATTTATCATTCATTCACTCCGGAGTTTGTTTAACCAGATATAAGATTAAAATAGAAATTCACGTGTAATATAATAGAACAAAAAAATATCAAGAAAATATTATATTATTACCTATTATATTGCTCAACTTTGCTTTGTAGTTTAAAAAATCTTTTTCTATACAATATACTTTTTTTTTCTTTATTTAATGGCCGTACACCTCATGGTTAAGTCGGTCATACAATATACATACTTACTCTAAACAATTTTTCGACTGCATCTCACTTGATTTTAAGCCTATTAAATAATCTATATTGGTATTTTACAAAATGCAATGTAAGCTTACTCCAGATAGAAAAATGTCAATAACGTCCTCTAAATTTTATGTTGTAGTTGAGGTCATAAGTACAAAAAAATGAATTATTTTTTTGTACTTTTAGTTTTTGTTTAAAAGGCTGAAAAGATGCAAAATGTTCATAAACTTTCAAGTATATTTTATTCAACTGTACTTCTATTTAATTTTACACGTTGACTGCCAGACAGCATACAAAATAGAAAAACTATTGTTTGCGGTCACCGTTAACCGCGTTTTCGTTTCGTTTCCGCGTTGCATTGCGATTTCATGCCACCTGCTTTATGCAGCAAGTTGTTGGGGACATCAGTAAAGAGCACAAAGCAAGTGATTGTCGTCATCGTCGTCGTCAGAGAAAATTTTAATAATGCAACATCATTATTAAAATCATACAATAAAGCTTTTTCTTCTTATTTTAGTGGCTTTGAAGTTTGTACGGGCAATGTAAACAAAAACACTTTCAACGTCACGTTATGACAAATGAATAACATATAACATGTCTATGTAAATAAATACTTTCATAGTAGTAAACATCTACTAAGCTAAAATGGTAGAATTAACGCCACATACGTGTAGCAAGGAATTTTATATTTACTTTAACTCACATTTTTTGGTACAACTTAAAGGAAAATGCCCGATATCGTCCCAAGCGTTATAACACGTTGGGCCCTATCACAAATGAAAGGTTTTCTAAAATACTAATTTTGTTTGTATGGCAGTAAGTTGCTACCTAGTGCTTTTTACTTGCACGAGATAGCAAATTTCTACCATACGAACAAAGCTAAACGAAAAAGTGCCTACATATTAAACATGTTTATATCTATGTAGGTAGATATATAATTAAATCAGAAATTAGTTCTTGGTAGTAACAATTCTCACGTAAAATATCTAAGACATTCCCGGTATAACTGCACCACGCGCTAACTTGTTTCGACGGGTTCAGATAGAAGCGTGGCGCAAGTCAAGTCACACTAGTCATTGTTTTGATCGCACTCCGGAGTGTCGTTCTGTTATTTGTTTACTGACTTTTCATGGTACCTTTATTTTACTTTGACCATGACTAATTACTTGATGTATTTTAATGTAATTAAACCAGTTACATTTATCATAGTGTGTTGTATTCTACTCCTACTAGTCCTTTCATTTGATACCCATATTAAGAGAGTTGTGAAAAAATACGTAATCCACCATTTTGTGGCGGCGGCCATCTTGGATCGATAGTATATCAAACAGCATCCCCGAGAGCTGATAAAAATTATGATTACGCATCGGAGCGCTTACTGTCTTTTGTCTTTCTTTAACTGAAAATATAAATTCGTCCCCCCCCCCCTCCCCATCAAAACATTATACCTACGCCTATGACTGAAAATATATATTTATTTCAGACGATCAGCTAAATAACAAGTGAAATTGCTGTATTTGACACAAAAAACTAATTAAAGCATTTTAATAATAATTAGCAGGCCTCGCTTTGTACTAATTTAAGAAACCCTGTCTTCATTGTATTTTTATTAACTCTAGCCAAACAGGGTATAGTAACTCACGACGACCCAAATTGTTACTAATTCTTTGTGTCACATCACTAGGGACATTAATTCTTTGTGGTGGGGATTGCGTAGATACACGTTAATTTGTATAAGTGTGTGTGTTTCTTTATTGGAGGGTAATATTTTCATAGTGTGTATTCGTAAACATTTTCGTAGTGTGCGTAGCGTGTTTACCTCGCCTCCCGCGAAAAGTGGCAGAAAAATGTATACTGCGATTTGTTGCGTACCGCATCCATAGGTTAAATGATCTAAGGTTCGAGCCTACCCTATGTTAGGGTTGCCTCACAATGTTTTCCTTCACCGTAGGAGGGTCAGACAAAATGTACATATGAAATTCGAAACGAAATTAGCAGGCCATCCACTTACGTTCTTTCCATACGTCTTGTCCTTTCGTGCAATCTGTGCAGAAACGCGGCGGGATAATTTAAACCCGTCGAGGCCACTAATTAACTGTGATTCCTACATTCTTTCCTGTGACTTTATCATGACACGCCAGTCCGAGAGGAAAGTCAATCCTGTGATCACCATACACACGAATTGATGCAATCCTGCTATTTTGTATCTTGTTAATAAAATTAAAGGATTGTATGTCAGTGGATGGTTATTATCCTGTTGTTTTATAAAGATTGTTGTCATGTTGTCATGTGTCATTTTGTGTTTTCTTTAAGGAATAATATTTTATTATACAAACATGTAGGTATAATCGTGAGAAAAAAAAATGCTATTGCTATGAGTTTTATTACTAATGAATATCTATTTAAACCTAAAATAAGACACAGGGTTTGGGTAAAACAAAAGGAGACCTTAAACTTTTAAATTGTCATGCAATGAGCCCCATGATTTTAAAAATTATCTACGGATGGATGTTTCAACATTTGAGGAACTGCTCATGAGGCAGGATGAGATTGTATGCAGCAATCAATTCTTTAATTACCTAACATGTTTGCCACTGGCGTAACTTTACCATCTGAGGCCCGTGGCAAATTCTTTGGATGCTCCCCCCCCACCCCCCCCCCCCCACCCCCATCCCTCGTAAAATTGATTGACATCTTTTTATTTTGAATGTGTTAAAATCTTAATGATAAGTTTGAATTTGTATATGGTCTTTATTTGTTGTCTCACTTTAATTGATTTTAGGTACTTAGAAAAAATATTACTTTTAAGTAGGTATGTACATGCAAAATTTTATCAAAATTGTTAGTTTATTTTTGAGCTTTTACGGCCGCTTTTTTTGGTCCGCGGCCGGGGCCCCCTCGGGTCGGGGGCCCGTTGCTTCGCCACCCCTGCTACCATATAGTTACACTCCATAGTTTAGTTCTTCCATTCTTTCCCTAATGAAGGCGATCTTTCCGCGAAAGCAAAATATTTGAAATGATAACAAGTCGAAACTCAAACCTGCCGGAAAGTAAACGTGTACACACGTGTTTAGTTATCGCGTCGCTCTTTAACGACGAGAGGAATGAGAGGATTTTAATACCGTCATTCTTTCTCGCTCTCGCAAATAGACTATCGTTCAATCCGTGCAGATTATAGATTCCGACAGGAATGAACGTTATAGTTGATGGCCCGCTATTCTAATCCCAAGTCTAATCTCTCCATAATCTGTGAATACGATCTACAATACATATTCTCTCTAATCTGTGCTACAATATTTCCGTCATTCCCGTGTACTCTTTGCTTAGGTTATTTTTTGACTTTATTATTCTCCGATAGAGGGTTATTAATTAATTAATTGACATCAAACAAAACAGTCCTCTTGTAACAAAATATACAATGGATATTGACAAAGAAAATGTCGTCCAAGCTGTTGTAATAATGGACACATTTAATAACAATTTTAGTCCAATAATTAGCAATACCAAGCCAATAGTAAGTTCTGCATTAAAGTATTTTCAGTCAGTTCCTCCCACATAAATTGTTATATTCTACAGAATCTCCTGTTTCAAGTCCACTTCAATAATATTCATCTTGACTGCAAACTATTGGCCTCGTATTAATATAGTATACTTTTATATGTACTAGGTACTTTATATATGTATGTATATATATATATGTTTATGTGTATTGTGGATATATTTATATATTTTATCTATATTATTTATATATTTCATCTTTGCGCAATAGAACAGCGCTCACCAGAGTATTATTTCCACTACCATGGGTTGACTGGAAGAAATCTCTTGTAGAGATAAGTCCACCATTTGCCTACATTTAATTGTAAATTAATTAAGTCTGTAAATTGATTTGTGCAATAAAGTGTGTAATAAAAAATATATTATTATTTTTTCAGGCATTTTTTTCAGTCGCTGGAGTATCCCTCATTGATTATTTACTTGAAAGTTTGGCTCTTGGTGGTGTAGGTGAAACTGTATTATTTTGCTGCCAAGATGGTGCTAAAATTAAGGAGTACTTAGAGTATGCGAGATTGAATTAATATGTGATAATTACTTAATATTAATAGTTCTGACCATTTTATACATTTCTAGGAAATGTAAACGTGAAAAAGCAACTTGGAGTTTGACAATGATTGTGCAAGTGATAATGTCTGATACTTGTCAGACTATGGGTGATGTTATGAGAGAAATAGATGCAGCTGCTCTCGTTAGAGACTACTTTATATTGATGGGTGTAAATAGTGTATCAAATATTAATTATGCAGCTTTGTTAGAACAACATAAGTATGTATCCACCACACTTTATGGCAATACTATACTTTTATAGTATTTTATGAGAAAAACAATTGTATATCTATTCCCATAAAAAACCTATTCTTCTAGGAACATATGTAAAAAGGACAAAGGGGCTGCAATGACGTTGTTATATAAGAAAGTCTCTTGGGAGCATCCACTTATTAGATTTGAAAAACCAACATTCCTAGCTGCAGATGCAAAAACTGGAAAAGTGTTGATTCACAAGAAATACAAACAAAAGTCCACTGAAAAGTCTATAAGTTTACCTCTGGTATGAAATGTTTTAAGTAATAGTATTTATAATCTGAAAATTCTAAATATTTTATATAGCAATTTTAATATACTTTAAAACTATTGCCTAGGTATATACAGCTCAAAAGAAATCATTGTTTCAAAACTAAAATCTTCATACTATATTATCTCTATGAGAGATAAGTCCACCTTTGTGTACATTATCTGTTATAATTTTATAGTATAAGTTACTATGCACAGTAAAGAGTATTATATTATAACTAATGATTTGATTAAACTTTTCAGGAGTTGATGCTTTCCCATTCTGAAGTGAATTTGCATCATAATTTAGTAGATGCCAATATTGCTTTATGTTCACCATCTGTGCCACCATTGTTTTCTGATAATTTTGATTTTCAATCAAGAGATGACTTTATTCATGGCATTTTGATTAATGAAGAAATTCTAGCTAGTTCTTTGTATTATATGTTACTTAAAGGAAATGAATATGCTGCAGCAGTAACAAATTGGAGAACTTACAAAATAATATGGTACACACTTCTCATTCAAGATATGTAACACCATTGTAAGGTCTTCTTTTAATAAAAAAAATTATTTGTTGCAGTCGTGATATAATGCACAATTGGGCCTATCCATTGTCTATAGAAACTGGCACTTTTTATCAAAATAACTATATATTTATGGGAAATCACAATTTTAGAGACAAGACTTCAACACTTAACAGGTACATATTATTCAATGTTACATTTTTTTTGCTGTTTCGATTTGACTTCTCCGGTTTTGTTCTAAATAAATAGTTACACACTAATTTTGATGTACAAATATCTTTAATTAATATTGCAGATCGTGTTCTTTGATAGAAGATGTTTTAATAGGTGCAGAAACTCATGTTGGTGATAATACTGTTATCTCTAAATCAGTGATTGGGAAAAAGTGTGAGATTGGAAATAATGTAGTTATTACTGGGAGCTATATAATGAACAATGTCACTATTAAGGATAACAGTAGAATTATTAACAGCTTTGTAGATTATAATTGCATAATAGAAGAAAAATCTATATTAGATTGTGGTTCGATCATTGCCTCTAATGTGAATGTAAAAGCTGAAAGTGAATTAAGGGGTAGTATTATTGAAAGCACTGAAATTAAAAGAGGTATGCTAGTAATACAAATATTCATTCGAAAAATATACCAAGGCTTCTTGCTTATGTTAACGAACAGGTAAATCCCAACATTTAAAAATACATTTATTTTAGAAAAAGCCTTGTCCAAGTCAACATCTGAAACTGAATGGGAAAATGAGTCCACAAAAAGTGAAGATGATGAATATATTGGGTTAGACAAAGAGTGGAGTGATAGTGAATCATGCTATTCATCTGATAGCAGCATACCTTCAACTATGGATGCTACATCTATTCCTGATGACACTAATAGTGAGTATAATATGTTGTTCAGACTTCAGGTCAGCACAGATGTGTGTAAATCAAAAGTATATTGATACTGCTTGTGTTTGGGTGTTCGCACAAACTAGGCATCTACTTAGGGCTAGGGCAGCAATGGGTGTTTGTGTTGGCTCAATCTGCTGCTTGTGTTCAATGTAGTCATTACATTTCAATTTTAAAAAATTCTGTTTGTCTTTATTCACTGTTCAAGAGTGTGTGCCGAAGCTTAGGTTAGTATGGAGGTTTGGGTACTACCTATATGATTTTCTATTTTAAAGTTGTAACTGAGTGATTATTCTTTTATTTTAGTGTTCCTGCAAGAAGTGATAGACAGTTTGGTTAGAGGGTATGAGGAGAAATTACAGTGTGACTACCTTATATTAGAAATTAACTCATCAAGATATGCCTATAATATTCAATTAAATGAAGTGAATTTCTTTGTTGTAAGGGCTTTGTTAAGTATGCCTATGTTGACTCAGAGTAAAAATGTTGTAGTTGCTTTTAATGACATCTTGAAATATTTTCGCACAGTTTTATTTAATTACATCAAAACAAAATCATCTATAAAGGATTGTTTGAAAGCAGTTGAGGTAAGTATAATAATTACGACTGAATGGTTCTCAATACTAATTACATCACTTAATTTTGTGTTTTAATAATTTACAGGATAGCTGCTTAAATTGTGAGTGGCTTGAAGGCAAAGCTGGCCACATAATAAATTTACTGTATGAAATAGATCTTGTTGATGAGGATTCTCTACTTGAATGGCAAGCAGAACTTAAAGAATATGGTAGTCTTTTAGCACAAGAAAGTTCTGTTGTAAAATTCTTTGAATGGCTTGAAGCAGCAAGTGAAGAATCAGACTAAAATAATTAGGTCTAGAAGTACTAGAACTATTTAAAGATGTATATAAAATAAAGACAAAATATTTTTCTTAATAAATTATAATCATATTTTTAAACACCTTTATTTACTACTATAACATAACATTTTATCGAATGGTGGAATACTGTTGAAACTGAACTGTTGAAAAATTTCTGAACTTATTTATATCAAAAGATGTAGGTTCACATGGTGAATGAACTTTTATTTGTCTCATATGTGTATCTCTTCCATTCTGGTGATTGCTTAAAACTGCTATTTGTATCATGTATGTCCTTATAGGTCTATCTTGTATGTCTTTGATTGGAATCATCTCCCATCCTAAAATGCACAAAATATTCATAATAGAAAATGATGTTCATTAATTTCTGTTGCGATTATTGATATTATACTCTTTATTGCATAAAACAAACAGTACAAAACAATAAACACACAACAGTGAGCAAGGGTGGACTTATCTCTTAGAGAGATCTCTTCCAGCCAACCTGTGAACGCGTCAGAGAAGAATATTGTGGGTAATACTGAAGCACTTAAGCAATAAAGAGAAAAAATACAAGAACTACACATAAATACTTAATAATAAGAAATATATATGGCATACTCAAATATACCGGGTGGAAAAAGAAGTGATAATTCGTGCTAACATGCTGTTTCCTATCTCTGTTTTTATTTTATTACATCACTTCAAAATCTTTTACTAATTGCTTTCATTTTGAGAGTGTATCTATCACTGCTTTCATATTTCCAAAAGCTAATTTTTACTTATAGTACAATAAGGACCTTGGTAGTTTTACTTTATTATGCAACATGAAGAAAATGTTGAAATTTATGGTTAATGTAATGAGAATAAATAGTTTGTCCTTCCACAAACTATTTATTCTCATTACATTAACCATAAATTATTAAATAACATTAGACAAATTATCTACATACCACTTGGTTCTATTAATTCTATAACTTCGATTTCTTGTAAGTCATTAAAGTGTGTCCCAGCTCGTATTGATATTCTGCTAGGAGTATAACTTTCATCTAATTTATAGTCGGTGTAGATGTATATGTGGGATACCATTGTTTTTCTCTGAAATTGAATGTTGACTAAGTGTGGCAGCTGACCATCTGATTGCCAGTATGTGTCCATACAATCATCCCTTAATTGGTCTATACCAAAACCTGAAAAAAGTATGTTGAAACAACAGCACATGAGATAGTTAAATTTGCAATAGTTTTATTATTGAGATGTCTTCAATTTACCAGGCTTGCAGGATGATAAACTCCAAATCGCATGATTTCCAACTTCACGTACTGTACCGGATCTTTCACTAACTAGTGGATCCTTCTCTGTGGTCATTTTGTAAATAGTTTTTCAGTCGGTGTAGTTGATTTACAATCCAACCTTTCCACCAGAACTAGGTAAAATTCAAACAAAAGTATATAAACAAAATGACCACAAACTACATACAATTATACGGTTATAAAATGAAATTAAAGCTGAATAAAACAAAAATAAATTAAAGGACATAAACTAATTAATAAACAAATTATATTTTGCGACATTGTCTTGACAGCACAAATTAAATGCTTGACGTTGACAGGGGCACGTTCCAAGCCTACAACTTTTTACTATAAAGCCGGCGGCCGTACCGCCTAACTCAAAGCGAGCACTCGCTATCGTTATCATGACATTAGAACAATAGTATTAATGTCTCAAATGACATTAGAGCTATTGTTCTAATGTCACGAAGCGATAGCGAGTGATTGCTATGAGTTAGGCGGTAGCCCCCCGGGGGGGTCCACTGCGCTATTTTTCTAACAAAACATGTTAACAAAACATGTTAGCAAAACATGTTAAGTAAAACAGCCAGTCCGCTGCGCCAATTTTCTAACAAAACATGTAAGCAAACATGGCGCCTGTTTTTAAAATGTTCTTGTCATTATTTATCAAGAACTAAAAATTGATGATAGGTTCAGTAAAATGTAACATCCTACAGCACCGGTCTCTCTCTTATAAGTTGTATTAAAAACAAAATATTGTCTTTATTTCACTCAAAAATAAACCAAGAAGAATTGTTATAAACTTCAAGCGATACGTGTTCCTCTAGTGAGCGCTAACAAAAAATGCTTAGCTTCCCCTCCCCGCAGGCGAACGCGGGGGATGTTATCCATTCGTCGCGGGAAACATGTTATTGTATTTTTTCTAAAGCCGGGTCCGCAGCGCCAATTTTTTAACAAAACATGTTAACAAAACATGTTAGCAAAACATGTTAAGAAAAACAGCCAGTCCGCTGCGCCAATTTTCTAACAAAACATGTTAACAAAACATGTAAGCAAACATGGCGCCTGTTTTTAAAATGTTCTTGTCATTATTTATCAAGAACTAAAAATTGATGATAGGTTCAGTAAAATGTAACATCCTACAGCACCGGTCTCTCTCTTATTAGTTGTATTAAAAACAAAATATTGTCTTTATTTCACTCAAAAATAAACCAAGAAGAATTGTTATAAACTTCAAGCGATACGTGTTCCTCTAGTGAGCGCTAACAAAAAATGCTTAGCTTCCCCTCTTCGCAGGCGAACGCGGGGGATGTTATCCATTCGTCGCGGGAAACATGTTATTGTATTTTTTCAAGCCGGGTCCGCAGCGCCAATTTTTTAACAAATCACGTTAACAAAACATGTTAGCAAAACATGTTAAGAAAAACAGCCAGTCCGCTGCGCCAATTTTCTAATAAAACATGTTAACAAAACATGGCGCCTGTTTTTAAAATGTTTTTGTCATTATTTATCAAGAACTAAAAATTTATGATAGGTTCGGTATAATCTATTAATGTAACATCCCACAGCACCGGTCTCTCTCTTATTAGTTGTATTAAAAACGAAATATTGTCTTTATTTCACTCAAAAATAAACCAAAGAGCCTTCAAGCGATACGTGTTCCTCTCGTGAGCGCTAACAAAAAATGCTTAGCTTCCCCTCCCGCAGGCGAACGCGGGGGATGTTATCCATTCGTCGCGGAAAACATGTTATCGTATTTTTCTAACAAAACTGTTAAACCACGCCCCTAATCGGTTAACTAAACAATGTTTTCGTGTTTACAAACACGAAAACATGGCGCAGCGGACCCGGCTTAAAGCCGGGTCCGAGGCGCCAATTTTTTAACAAAACATGTTAACAAAACATGTTAGCAAAACATGTTAAGAAAAACAGCCAGTCCGCTGCGCCAATTTTCTAACAAAACATGTTAATAAAACATGTAAGCCCAACATGGCGCTTGTTTTTAAAATGTTTTTGTAATTATTTATCAAGAATTAAAAATTTATGATAGGTTCGGTATAATCTATTAATGTAACATCCCACAGCACCGGTCTCTGTCTTATAAGTTGAATTAAAAACAAAATATTGCCTTTATCTCACTCAAAAATAAACCAAAGAGAACTGTTATAAACTTCAAGCGATACGTGTTCCTCTAGTGAGCGCTAACAAAAAATGCTTAGCTTCCCCTCCCCGCAGGCGAACGCGGGGGATGTTATCCATTCGTCGCGGGAAACATGTTATCGTATTTTTCTAACAAAACTGTTAAACCACGCCCCTAATCGGTTAACTAAACAATGTTTTCGTGTTTACAAACACGAAAACATGGCGCAGCGGACCCGGCTTTAGTTGTATTAAAAACAAAATATTGTCTTTATTTCACTCAAAAATAAACCAAAGAGAATTGTTATAAACTTCAAGCGATACGTGTTCCTCTAGTGAGCGCTAACAAAAAATGCTTAGCTTCCCCTCCCCGCAGGCGAACGCGGGGGATGTTATCCATTCGTCGCGGAAAACATGTTATCGTATTTTTCTAACAAAACTGTTAAACCACGCCCCTAATCGGTTAACTAAACAATGTTTTCGTGTTTACAAACACGAAAACATGGCGCAGCGGACCCGGCTTAACAAAACTGTTAAGCCACGCCCCTAATCTGTTAAGCCGGGTAACATGTAAGCCCAACATGGCGCCTGTTTTAAAATGTTTTTGTCATTGTTTATCAAGAACTAAAAATTTATGATAGGTTCAGTATAATCTATTAATGTAACATCCCACAGCACCGGTCTTTCTCTTATTAGTTGTATTAAAAACAAAATATTGTCTTTATTTCACTCAAAAATAAACCAAGGAGAATTGTTATAAACTACAGTAATATAATTTGTGGATACGTGTTCCTCTAGTGAGCGCTAACAAAAAATGCTTAGCTTCCCCTCCCCGCAGGCGAACGCGGGGGATGTTATCCATTCGTCGCGGGAAACATGTTATCGTATTTTTCTAACAAAACTGTTAAACCACGCCCCTAATCGGTTAACTAAACAATGTTTTCGTGTTTACAAACACGAAAACATGGCGCAGCGGACCCGGCTTTACCCCGTTCCGAGCCTCCGAGAGTCGCAACTTTTTGGCGTTTTGATGGTTAAAAAACACTCTGACGTTTAAAACGTCACTTTAGTGGATAGTTAAGTTAGTTAAGTTAAAGTTATGTCATCATCATCATGTCAAATCTTAAAAAAGCATACTAGTTTACTCTAATTTTTAATTTACTTTAGTTAATTTTAATAAAACCTTATTTATCTAAAAGCTTAATTTATTAAGTATTTATTATTGTGTGTGACTTGTATGACTTGCGAAATGGAAGACTTAGTGACGGAACTCCTCATTATGATTTAGATGGTGATGTTTTGATCCAAAGGGTTGTTGGTAAACAAAAAAGCAATTTTATATTTTCTAATTATTCCTAATTTTACTTTTAACATTTACAATTACAATTACATTTACATTTTATAAATACAATTGTATGTAGAGTGCGCGCACGATAACTTTGCGCGCGGCCGAAATCGGAACTAATCATGTTGTTCACGCTCGAGGAAGAGCGAGTGGCGGCACTGCATTCTAGTCTGTGCAGTGACAGCTTTTTTGGCGGCCGGCCGCATGTGATATGTCAGTTGAGTCGAGTCGAAATGTCATAATTTGTGGTTAGGATGATGTCCGGGCATCCATAAAATATAATACACAATATTCAAGCAAATAGTGATTTGCGCGGCGCACCTAATATCGGGGTGCGAAAGCCCGCTTTGTGTTGTGCAAAAGAGTGCCCGCTTTGTGTCAGAATCGCGTGTGAGTCGTGGTGGCCTAATAGGCATTTGTAGTGCTCCGGTCTCCACCGGTGGATCCACTGCAGATCTTCAGGAGCCGCGACTTCCTTCGAGCTAGCTCAGGAAGTCCACCGGCTACGGAGGAGACGGAAGGAGACAATTGGAGCCAAGGTAAGTAATACCAGCTTTCTATGAGTTGGTAGTCAAATAAAATTCAGCAATACAAGTCGGTGAAACGCCGACGTGGTGGAGTCTACTTGGGGCACCACCATCTCTTGGTAGCAGAGCGTGGTTCTTAGATTTGAGTATTTGATTAGTATTGTACAATTAATATTGTAATCTTGTTGGTTGTCCAAACGGGCAATACATATTAATTGGTTTTGATTGCTGATTTTAAACCGACTACCAGCTCATTTGTGGACCGATCTCCTTAACTAATTGTCATTGTATATGAAAAATTGGGGTTAAATGTCTTTTGTTGTTCTAGTTAAGTTCTAGCATTTACCTATATTTAAATTTTGGTTTGTTTTTTCATATCTTTGTTTTGCCCTTGAATATTTTGTTTGTTAAGTTGTAAACTTATATTTGAATTTAATTTGTTGAAAAGATTTTGCTGCTAAATGACTTTGCTGTTGTTGTAATACACTATATTGCTGTGTTAAGTTTTAGCATTTACATTTGATTTTGTTTTGTTTGCCTTTGAATATTATGTTTGTTAAGTTATTGACTTAATACTTGAATTTAATTTGTTTGAAAAATTCTGTTGTTAAATGCCTTTGTTGTTCTAGTTAAGTTCTAGCATTTACACTTGATTTTGGTTTGTTTATATATTTTGTTCTGCCTTTGAAGTTCCTCCCGATCTGTTTTATTGTCTGCGGTTGTCGGTCTGTTTGTCCGTGTATTATTATAGTGTTTATTAATTTTGGTGCAAAATGGTCCCGCCAGTCAGCCCGCTTAGTGGTGCCCGCGCGGGTGCACAAAAGATTTTGAGATGGTTTGCTAGTGCCGTCGCTTTGGTAGACCGACCAGACCGAGAACAGGCCTTGTTAATTCGGCATGAGGGAGTACCGGCTCGCTTGAAGGAATTGGAGCAGCTTTTCGTTGCTCATCAACAATATCTGCTCGACCACCCAGCCGAGGGTGCCGCTGAGTTGCGGGCAGTCGACCAATTTAATGCCGATTATGATCAGTGTTTTGAACAGGCGGATGTGATTATAAACAAGGCTCAGGCAATCCTATCCGCCCGGAGGGGTGAGTCGTGCACGCCCGGGGAGGTCAAGCCTACCCCGGCCGGCTTGCTGGGCAGACTGCCCACTTTAGACATCCCAACCTTTGATGGGAACTTGGCTTCTTGGATGGGGTTCATTAACCTCTTTGATAGCCTGGTTCACTCGAGGGACGACCTGTTCCCTAGCCAGAAATTGGCCTATTTGCTCTCTGCCTTACGGGGAGAGGCTGGTGTACTTGTCCAGCATCTACCTGTCAATGATGACAGTTATGATATTGCAAGGGCGTTGTTGACCGCCCGGTATCAGAATGTTCGCTTGCTAGCGGACACACATGTGGCTGCCATTTTAGGGCTGCCACGAGTATCGCGGGTCTCCTCATTGAGGAAGGAGATTTTGAACCCGCTGCTGAGCGCTATTAACGCGCTCAAACGACTTGATCTACCGGTGGACCAGTGGTCCTTTATTTTGCTCCACCTCATCCTCGATAAGCTTCCCATGGAGATGAAGGGGCGCTTTGAACAAAGGTATGGGGGCAATAGTGCCTCGTACCTCCCCCCCTTCTCGGATCTCCTCAGATTTTTGGAGGATGAGTGTCGGATGACCGACCACTTGGATCTGGTTCCTATACCGGGACCGAGTACAGGCCGCTTTGAGGCGACCCGGGCAGCGCCACGGAGAGAGCGCCGCCCGCACAAGCAGTATACTGCAGTGCGGCAGAACTCTCCACACGGGGAGAGGCCGAGGCCTTGCAAGTGTTGCAAGCGGGATGGCCATCGTTTGCCGGCCTGTCCCAAATTTGTTGGCCTACGCACCGAGGGGCGTAGGAATATGGCCAAGCAGCGGAATTGGTGCTACCGCTGCCTGGGGGCCCATATGGCATCGGCTTGCCCCCACCCACGAGATTGCCACTGTTGTGGAGGGGCCCATCACCCCCTTTTGTGCTTCAACAATAGAGACACTCGTGAGGTGGTGAGAGAGAGGGACTCGCACACGGGCGGGGGCCCTCCTAGGTCACCCACCTCTCCGAGGAGATCGGAGGGGCGTGCCACCCCTCCGCGGAGATTGGACAGGCGCCCCCCCTCCAGTGAGAGGATTGGGCGCCCCACCCCCCCTACGGGCGGGGGGGATCGACGCGCCGCTTATGAGGCGCCACCGCGGGATTGGGCCGCGGTTATTAGGGAGCCACGTCGGGAGACAATACGCTTCTCTCCCCCTCTGATGGAGAGACCCCGGTTGTCACGGGCTCCCCCAACTTTCGCCCATCATGGGCACCGCCCGGCCCCCCGATGCAGCTTTGGTCGGGGTGTGTACGTGCCGGATTGGGACCCGCTCGAGCGCCTTGAGCGCCCTATTCCTCCGCCGCGCACGCATTTTTCTTCGGACCCCCCTTCCCCCCCGTTGCGGGGAATGCGGGAGGATTTTCACTAAACCAACTGTCGGCTGCAACCCCCCCACAGGAGCAGGTGCTGTTACCAACAGCCTCCGTACAGGTGTGGGGCCCGAGGGGCACCTTTGTTTTAGTTCGCGCCCTTTTGGATACGGGAGCTCAGGGTTGCATTGCCTCCAGCTGGCTGGTCCGGCAGTTGAGTTTGAACACATCTCCATACCTTGAATCGGTACGAGGAATCGGAGACCTGCGGATCCCGGATCCGATCGGTCAGGTTTTGTTCTCCTTCTCCCCCCACTTCTCTTCAGCGCCCAAAATTGGCGCTACCGCGATTGTTTATGAGAAGGTTGTTGGTCAGCTTCCGCAACAGCACGTTTCGCGCGCTGTCGTTGATGCGACATCAGGATTGACCTTGGCTGACCCTTCCTTCCACCGAACCGGTCCGATTCACTTATTGCTCGGTGCCGATGTTCTAGGCCGCGTGTATTGTGGGAAGAGGAGAGAGTTACAGAAGGGTGGGCTGGTAGCCTTATCTACATCGCTTGGGTTTGTAGTGATGGGACCAGTTAGGCATAACCCACCATCTCCATCGGTGGACAGTTACATAACTGTTAGCTCCACCTTATCGGATGTCCTTCAACGGTTTTGGGAGGTGGAAGAGCCACCTACCGTGAAGCGAGTGAACCCCTTAGACGAGGAGTGTGAGTTGTTCTACCAGAACAATACAGGTCGCCTTCACTCGGGACGGCTGATCACTCGTTTGCCCTTTTTGTCAGTTCGCCCCTCACTTGGCAGCTCCCGGCCGTTGGCCGAGAAGCGGCTGCTGTCCATGGAGCGTCGTATGAGTAGGAACTCCGACCTCAAACAGAAGTATGTCGACTTCATGCGAGAATATGAGCAACTGGGGCACATGTCGGTCTCGCGACTGGACTGGCGAAACGAGGAACATAATTTTCTTCCTCACCACGCGGTTTTGAAACCTTCCACCGGGAAGATACGCGTTGTTTTTGATGGGTCAGCTCCTACGTCTACCGGAGTTTCGCTGAATCAATGTCTGCATGCTGGACCGAAGTTGCACCACGAGGTGGGTGATGTATTGACCAACTTCCGTCGCCATGCCGTCGTCTTTGTGACCGATATCCGGATGATGTTTCGGCAGACTGTGATTCACCCGGACGATAGACGATATCAGCTCATATTATGGAGGGAGGATCCCAGGGATCCCATGCTGGTCTACGAGCTGAACACCAATACATACGGTTTGCGTTCGAGCCCCTTTGTGGCAATTCGCTCACTTGTGGAACTCGCTGAATGTGAACGATTACGATACCCTCGCGCATCCTTGGTTCTCAAGGAGGATGCATTTGTTGATGATATTTGTACGGGCTCCTCTAGTGTCGAGGAAGCCTTGATTTTGCGAGATGAACTAATTGCTCTTCTCGGGGCTGGTGGTTATGAACTGAGGAAGTGGATGTCCAACTCACCTCAGCTTTTGTGTGACTTGCCAGACGACCACCAGCAGGAGCCTCATATTTTTGAGAATGCCAACACTCCAGATTTACTGTCTGTTTTGGGAGTGCAATACAGACCTGTCCAGGACACGTTCACCTATCGATTGGAGCTGCCAAGCCCCAAGGTCTGGACGAAACGGTTGGTTTTGTCTACAGTAGCTCGTACCTTTGACCCAAATGGCTGGATTAGTCCCGTAGTGTTTTGGATGAAGTGCTTCCTACAGGAACTTTGGTCAGCCGAAGTGTCGTGGGATGAGCCCCTCTCGGGCCGTTTGCTGCGAGATTGGGAGTCCTTCATGTTGTCTCTCCCCGACATTAACCGTGTTAGTATCCCTAGACATATACTGCCTAAGGGACGGTTTACGGCCAGCCTTCATGGCTTTTGTGACGCGTCTGAGAGTGGATACGCAGCCGTCGTATATATCCGGACGGTCGATGATAGAGGAGCTGTTAAGCTCCACTTGCTAATTGCTAAGAGTAAGGTTGCTCCACTTCGGACTCGATTAACGATTCCGAAGTTAGAATTGTCTGGAGCTACTCTTCTGGTTCGGTTGATGAACCACGTTGTTGACACCCTGGGACGTAGTGTGGACTTTGAGTCGCTCTTTGCTTGGTCCGACAGTCAGGTTGTCCTGTGTTGGATTAAGAACTCCGTCCACTCCCTGGAAGTATTTGTGGCCAATCGGGTATCCCAAATACAGGCCTCGAAGGCCACGTTGATTTGGCGCCACGTGCCAGGTGAAATAAACCCTGCTGACTGTGCATCACGTGGCAGCGAAGCCCCTCAGCTTATTGACCACACTCTGTGGTGGGGTCCCGACTGGTTGTTACAACCGTCTTGGCCTTCCACACCAGCTGTGGTGAAGGTACCAAATCCGGGCTTGCGTGTTCACGCTGTCGAGACTATGGCGGCTCCAGAGCGGGAATTTTTATTAGACCGCTACAGTTCTCTGGACAAGTTGCTCGGCGTGACCGCTTGGATAAGAAGATTTATACGAAATTGTCGCCGGCCTCAGGACAAAGATTTGTGTCCGGTCCTCTCACCGCAGGAGCGCCAAGATGCTCTTCTGCATTGGGTGCGTATGACCCAGTCTAGAGCGTTTGAACCGGAACTTAAGATTTTCCGTACCGGGACGTCCAAACTGAAGGGACCCTTGGTGCGTTTGACTCCCTTTCTGGATGATAAAGGATTGTTGCGTGTAGGAGGCCGATTGAGGCACGCTAACTTGCCTTATAGATCACGTCATCCCCTGTTGCTCCCCAAGAACGGACCATTGGTGCGATTGTTGATCATTGATCGCCATGTGAAGAATGCTCATGCCGGATGTAATGCATTGACCGCGCTCCTCCAACGGGAGTTTTGGATTTTGTCAGCGCGAAGAATAATCCGATCTGTTATCTTTCGATGTCTGCCCTGCTATCGTTTACGCCCCGAGACGATGCAGCCCCAAATGGGTGATTTGCCTGCTGATCGTGTGAATGAATCGATGACCTTCTTAGGAGTTGGAACTGATTTTGCGGGACCATTCACTATAAAAACGTCGCGACTCCGTAATGCTAAGACTGAAAAGGCTTACTTGTGTGTGTTTGTTTGTTTGGCCACTAAAGCCGTTCATTTGGAGGTGGTGAGTGCGCTCACCATGGACGCTTTCTTAGCAGCGTTAGGCAGATTTGTCTCCCGCCGGGGACTGCCTTCTCTAATTCGGTCCGATTGTGGGACGAACTTCAAGGGCACTGATAGACATATAAGAGAAGTTTGTGAATTTTTAGATAAAAATAATATTGAGATCGGATCCACACTCTCCCGTAGGGGGGTAACATGGCGATACTCCCCGCCGTCTTGCCCTCACTGGGGAGGGATTTTTGAATCTGTTGTAAAGGCCGCCAAGACTCACCTTCGCCGCGTTATTGGGGAGACTATTCTCACGTTTGAGGAACTCGCGACGGTGTTTCATAAGATTGAGGCGGTTCTCAACTCGCGTCCGTTATGTCCGTTGTCTACCGACGCGAACGATTTGCAGGCCCTCACGCCGGGCCATTTCTTGATAGGCAGACCACTTAACGCCCTGCCCGAGTATCCTTATAGAGATATCAATCCCGGACGCCTTTCGCGGTTTGAGTTGCTCCAGCAGCTTACCCAGAGCTTCTGGCGCCGCTGGCACCTTGAATATTTACACATTTTGCAACAGCGCGTTAAGTGGTCAGATAAGACAAACCCACCGAGGGTTGGAGACCTCGTGTTAGTGAAGGACCCAAACCTGCCACCCTTACGTTGGCGTCGCGGACGCATTGTCCAACTTACTCTAGGGTCTGATGGTGTGCCCAGGTTTGCCGAGGTCCTAGTTGGGGATTCTGTTTTGAAGCGCGCGGTCGCTACTCTTTCTCGCCTCCCCTTAGACTGATTTGGCGGACAGTCCGGGACTGTCCGGAGCGGGGGGATGTTCACGCTCGAGGAAGAGCGAGTGGCGGCACTGCATTCTAGTCTGTGCAGTGACAGCTTTTTTGGCGGCCGGCCGCATGTGATATGTCAGTTGAGTCGAGTCGAAATGTCATAATTTGTGGTTAGGATGATGTCCGGGCATCCATAAAATATAATACACAATATTCAAGCAAATAGTGATTTGCGCGGCGCACCTAATATCGGGGTGCGAAAGCCCGCTTTGTGTTGTGCAAAAGAGTGCCCGCTTTGTGTCAGAATCGCGTGTGAGTCGTGGTGGCCTAATAGGCATTTGTAGTGCTCCGGTCTCCACCGGTGGATCCACTGCAGATCTTCAGGAGCCGCGACTTCCTTCGAGCTAGCTCAGGAAGTCCACCGGCTACGGAGGAGACGGAAGGAGACAATTGGAGCCAAGGTAAGTAATACCAGCTTTCTATGAGTTGGTAGTCAAATAAAATTCAGCAATACAAGTCGGTGAAACGCCGACGTGGTGGAGTCTACTTGGGGCACCACCACATGTTGTTGTTAACGTCAGGTGATCTGAGTGCGAGTGAGAGTGAGTGGGCAACATTAAGTACGCCACCTGTCGCGCGCAAAGTTATCGTGCGCGCACTCTAATGTCAAAATTTGTGGTTATAAAAACAACTTGAGTCGTTCCACACCTTAGAGCAAGACAAAAACAACTCGGAGTGTTTGGAGTGTAGGCTCGGAACGCGCCCCAGACCTCCAGACACAGACTACTACATCTCCAGACCTTATATAACAGATTAGAGAGAAGAGGGTTGCGGTCCAATTTATCCCACTAAAAACATTCTGTAAAAACTAGTCAAGTCTCGATGGAGCTGCTTGTTTATCTCTAAAAAGTAATGAAATCTAGACAAAGTCGTGCCAAGTCTAAGGTTCCTTACTGCGATTTCTTTATTATTATAGTTAATGTTGTGTGACTTGGTCGTTGAACATTTTTTATACGTTAGTCACGTTAGGGTACAAGTCACACAACAAAACTGGCGTATGTGCGTTGGTTGGTTCTGATTATAAAACAACGGCTGTTTTCGTGAAATAATGAAGTTTCATCGTTTAAGATGCATTTTATGCAAAAAAAACAAATTTGATATTTTTTGAAATGTGTGACTTTTGTATTTAAGGAGCGATATAAGTACTGTTGTATTATTTGTATGTTTATAAATCGATACTATATTTTTATAACTAAAATAAAGCTACTATATATTTGGGCGAACTTTTAGATTATCTCATCCATATTTTTTTTTAAATGTTTGGTCGACCAAAAAGCTTTCTGCAATTTTGTAAGTGGCATATTCCTAAGCAGCACATCAGATTGAACATGAATATGTCAGCTACAAAATTGCATAAAAACTTTTTGGTTGTCCAAATGTGTTTTAAAAGTTATGGAAGATATAATCTTAAAGTGCAAGGTGGCTCGATTTAGGTGTCCCGGAGTGTAGTTGTGAGGTCAAAGAGGCGGCCAAAACTCTTGAAACAGATGGTCTAACGGTCGGCTTAAGAATAAACCACCAGAAGACGGAATATCTCCACATGAAGCGGTACAACAACAAACGAATTTCACGGGTTGACCTACATTTTGGATATATTACTTAAAAGGGTTTGAAATTTTAAATATCTTAGCTGCACCGTCACAGACAACAACACCCGGGAAGAGGAAATCGACATCTGCGTCCAAAACTCTCTGCGCTGCAGTGTTGCTCTACAAAAGGTGCTACCGTCCAGACTCCTAAAGCAGGAACACCAAAATCCGCATATACAAAATGGTCATACGGCCTATATTAATGTACGGATGCGAAGCCTGGACGCTGAACCTTAAGGAAGAAAACAAGCTCCAGGTTGCAGAGCGCAGAATTTTAAGGAGAATTTTTGGGCGACTAAGACCGGATGGCAGCTGGAGAGTCCTTAAGAACGCCGAACTGCAAGATCTGATGGCCGGCCCAAATGTTATTGGAGAGACAAAAGCTCACAGACTCCGCTGGCTTCGTCATTTGGGTAGGATGAAGTAAGATAAAGATCGTGCTGCGAAACGGGCATACCTGGGTCGGCCGACTGGCTGTCGTCCCGGCGGCTAGGTACCGTTGGAGTGACGCCGTGGAATCCGATCTCAAGGAGCTGCAAGCCAGTGATTGACGAAACATTGTGCAAGATCGGGTGAAATGGCATCATCTCGTATCGGAGGCCAAGATCCACTTTGGGTCGCTGCGCCAGCGGAGTAAGTAAGTAGTAAGTATATACCCACCAAAAACATTCTGTAAAAAACTAGCCAAGTCTCGATGGAGCTGCTTGTTTATCTCTAAAAAGTAATGAAATCTAGACAAAGTCGTGCCAAGGTTCCTTACTGCGATTTCCCTATTATTATAGTTAATGTTGTGTGACTTGGCCGTTGACTTGTACCCACTAACGTATAAAGAATGTTCAACGACCAATGTTGAATACTACCACTAGAATATTTCTTGGACGTAAAATCATAGTGTTATAATTATTAATAGTAGGCTAACATGGTAATTTAATTTATTTTATGTTATAATTATTACAAGATAAAAACAATTTAGGTATTTTGGGCGTTAAAAGTAATTAAAATAAACAATAATAAAAAATCTTCATCTACCAATAGTTGTTTCATAACTACTAAATTATACATATATACAACAGTAGCAACACTGTGGGAAAGGGATAAAAGGTACAGTTATTGCTATCTCTCTCGGAACACTTTTGCACTTTCAATAAAGTCCAAATTTAAAATATTTTTTAAATAATTTAAAAATATTCACATATAAATAAAGTCCAAATTTGAACAACAATATTTTGCAGAGCTCTGATTTGAACAACAATAGTTTGAGTAATAATTCCATGTTCCGCAGTCGTTCGGCAGAAAAAAAAATGGAAATGACATTAACTTGGGTACGACAACCTCACGCAAATATTTTCTGCGCAACGACTGCAGAAAACTTTGAGTGTGGCTCTTGTCTAGAGGCCCTAGACAAATACCACACGCTAACTTTTTGGCAGTCGTTCCGCAGAAAAAAGTATGGAAATGACATTATCTTACGACAACCTCACGCAATTTTTTCCGCAGCTAAAGTCATCTCCATACATTTTTTTCTGAGGAACGACTGCGGAAAAGTTAGCGAGTGGCATTTGGGCTCACATTTAGATTAACAACCCACGATTTGGTGATTTATAGTCTTTGAGTATAGTTTATATGTCGATGTTTATAGTTGGGTCACTTTAATAGGCCACATTTGACAGTTCATCAAAGCTATTCAATGGTAGCCTTGTAATGACGATCACACAATATTATTTATTTTTTGAATGATATTAAAACGAAGACTATTTTATCTCTAGTCTTTTTTAAAAAGCTTTCCTCAATTAAATATACATAATTCTTTATTGTGCACGCATATGTAAAAAAATACATTTAAAACTTAAAGTATATACAAGGGCGGGCTTATCTCTCATAATTATCTCTTCCAGCCAATCCAAGTGATAATGTAAGATGTTGTGTTAGCGGAAAAAATTGTACAAAAACAAAACTGAAAAAAGAAAATAAACTGATTTTACTTACCTGAACTAACCTAAATTAAATAATTTAAATCGCTGGAAACTTGACGTCATCACAAGGTCATAGTCGAAAGCCAATTTTCTTTTTTTATACTAGGGATGATGATGTACTTCTATCACAAACTTGTTGAAATTAGTAATTACATCATTGTTTATGACATACGAATGGTATATGTTTTTCAATTATCGAAATCGGACCATTAGTAACCGAGATATTGAGTTTTAAACCTAGACCCGTGCGGGCGGTTAAAGCCGTGTGCCGAGAATACGCGTGACGTCATATGCTCTATGTCGTGCGTGCTCCTTGTTCGCTTACACCTCGCCAAGCAATGGTGTGACAGTGAGTTATAATGTTTTATTTGCGTATTTGGGTGTAACGTGTTTAATATTACACTGTAATATTGTATATAGAACTAGTTCCAACCATGCCTATAAATTACTTAAATCCTTTTATTTTGTGATTAAATTACTTACTGTTTGTAATGAGCCAAATCACAAAATCGCATCGCGTGGTACTAAACAAACAAACTTTTCGGCATCGCCGACGAAACAAAATATATAAGTAATAGTTTTATTTTATTCATAAGAAATATAGTATCGTTTTACATACAAATAATACAAGTACTTATAAGGGAAGGTTAAAAATTTTTTGGAATAAAAATTACGTTTAAGCAATGGAGAACTTCGTACATAATCTGACATATTTTGGCGCCTTTACGTTATAAAATTTAATTAGATTACGAATTTTTTTCTATTCTTATGTTTACGCTCGAGGAAGAGCGAGTGGCAACACTGCATATAGTCTGTGCATGTGAGAGCCTGTGGCGGCCGGCCGCACACAGTCGAGTCGAATGTCATTTCATTGAAATAGGTTACCGGGCGGCGCGTTTCAAAAAATATATAATTGATTGTGTTTTTGCGCGGCGCACCAAATAATTTTGGGTGCGAAGGTCCGCCAAGTTTTAGTGTCGGTGAATAGAGTGTGTGAGCCGTGGCGGCCTAATAGGCCTATGTGTTCCACCCGTGGTTCGGTGGATTGACAGCAGCCCTTCAGGAGCCGCGACTTCCTTCGAGCTAGTTCAGGAAGTCCACCGGCTACATACGGAGACCGGACCATCTCAAAGGTAATTCTTGCATTCGGTTATAAAATCAGCATATTAATTCGGCCTCGAGTCTACTTTAGGCGCCACCAGCTTTTGGTAGCAGGGCGTGGTTTGTTGTTAGATTTGATTGATTGATTAGTATTTTGATTAGTATTGTACAATTAATATTGTAATCTTGTTGGTTGTCCAAACGGGCAATACATATTAATTGGTTTTGATTGCTGATTTTAAAACGACTACAATCTCATTTGTGGAGCGATCTCCCTAACTAGTTGTCATTGTCATTGTATATGAAAAATTGGGGTTTTGTTTGCCTTTGAATATTATGTTTGTTAAGTTATTGACTTAATACTTGAATTTAATTTGTTTGAAAAATTCTGTTGTTAAATGCCTTTGTTGTTCTAGTTAAGTTCTAGCATTTACACTTGATTTTGGTTTGTTTATATATTTTGTTTTGCCTTTGAAGTTCCTCCCGATCTGTTTTGTTGTCTGCGGTTGTCGGTCTGTTTGTCCATGTATTATTATAGTGTATATTAATTTTGGTGCAAAATGGTCCCGCCAGTCAGCCCGCTTAGTGGTGCCCGCGCGGGTGCACAAAAGATCCTGAGATGGTTTGCTAGTGCCGTCGCTTTGGTAGACCGACCAGACCGAGAACAGGCCTTGTTAATTCGGCATGAGGGAGTACCTGCTCGCTTGAAGGAATTGGAGCAGCTTTTCGTTGCTCATCAACAATATCTGCTCGATCACCCAGCCGAGGGTGCCGCTGAGTTGCGGGCAGTCGAGCAATTTAATGCGGATTATGATCAATGTTTTGAACAGGCGGATGTGATTATAAACAAGGCTCAGGCAATCCTATCCGCCCGGAGGGGTGAGTCGTGCACGCCCGGGGAGGTCAAGCCTACCCCGGCCGGCTTGCTGGGCAGACTGCCCACTTTGGACATCCCAACCTTTGATGGGAACTTGGCTGCTTGGATGGGGTTCATTAACCTCTTTGATAGCCTGGTCCACTCGAGGGACGACCTGTTCCCTAGCCAGAAATTGGCCTATTTGCTCTCTGCCTTACGTGGAGAGGCTGGTGTGCTTGTCCAGCATCTACCTGTCAACGATGACAGTTATGATATTGCAAGGGCGTTGTTGACTGCCCGGTATCAGAATGTTCGCTTGCTAGCGGACACACATGTGGCTGCCATTTTAGGGCTGCCACGAGTATCGCGGGTCTCCTCATTGAGGAAGGAGATTTTGAACCCGCTGCTAAGCGCTATTAACGCGCTCAAACGACTTGACCTACCGGTGGACCAGTGGTCCTTCATATTGCTCCACCTCATCCTCAATAAGCTTCCCATGGAGATGAAGGGGCGCTTTGAACAAAGGTACGGGGGCAATAGTGCCTCGTACCTCCCCCCCTTTTCGGATCTCCTCAGATTTTTGGAGGATGAGTGTCGGATGACCGACCACTTGGATCTGGCTCCTATACCGGGACCGAGTACAGGCCGCTATGAGGCGACCCGGGGAGCGCCACGGAGAGAGCATCGCCCGTACAAGCAATACACTGCAGTGCGGCAGAACTCTCCACACGAGGAGAGGCCGATGCCTTGCAAGTGTTGCAAGCGCGATGGCCATCGTTTGCCGGCCTGTCCCAAATTTGTTGGCCTACGCTCCGAGGGGCGTAGGAATATGGCCAAGCAGCGGAATTGGTGCTACCGCTGTCTGGGGGCTCATATGGCATCGACTTGCCCTCACCCACGAGATTGCCACTGTTGTGGAGGGGCCCATCACCCCCTTTTGTGCTTCAACAATAGAGCCACTCGTGAGGTGGTGAGAGAGAGGGACTCGCACACGGGCGGGGGCCCTCGTAGGTCACCCACATCTCCGAGGAGATCGGAGGGGCGTGCCACCCCTCCGCGGAGATTGGACAGGCGCCCCCCCTCCAGTGAGAGGATTGGGCGCCCCACCACTACGGGCGGGGGGGATCGACGCGCGCTTATGAGGCGCCACCGCGGGATTGGGCCGCGGTTATTAGGGAGCCACGCCAGGAGCCGATACGCTTCTCTCCCCCTCTGATGGAGAGACCTCGTTTGTCACGGGCTCCCCCAACTTTCGCCCATCATGGGCACCGCCCGGCCCCCCGATGCCGCTTTGATCGGGGCCAGTACGTGCCGGATTGGGACCCGCTCGAGCGCCTTGAGCGCCCTACTCCGCCGCCACGCACGCATTTTTCTTTGGACTTCCCTTCCCCTCCGTTGCGGGGAATGCGATTTTCATTAAACCAACTGTCGGCTGCAACCCCCCCACAGGAGCAGGTGCTGTTACCAACAGCCTCCGTACGGGTGTGGGCCCGAGGGGCACCTTTGTTTTAGTTCGCGCCCTTTTGGATACGGGAGCTCAGGGTTGCATTGCCTCCAGCTGGCTGGTCCGGCAGTTGAGTTTGAACACATCTCCATACCTTGAATCGGTACGGGGAATCGGAGACCTGCGGATCCCAGATCCGATCGGTCAGATTTTGTTCTCCTTTTCCCCCCACTTCTCTTCAGCGCCCAAAACTGGCGCGACCGCGATTGTTTATGAGAAGGTTGTTGGTCAGCTTCCGCAACAGCACGTTTCGCGCGCTGTCGTTGATGCGACATCAGGATTGACCTTGGCTGACCCTTCCTTCCACCGAACCGGTCCGATTCACTTATTGCTCGGTGCCGATGTTCTAGGCCGCGTGTATTGTGGGAAGAGGAGAGAGTTACAGAAGGGTGGGCTGGTAGCCTTATCTACATCGCTTGGGTTTGTAGTGATGGGACCAGTTAGGCATAACCCACCATCTCCATCGGTGGACAGTTACATAACTGTTAGCTCCACCTTATCGGATGTCCTTCAACGGTTTTGGGAGGTGGAAGAGCCACCTACCGTGAAGCGAGTGAACCCCTTAGACGAGGAGTGTGAGTTGTTCTACCAGAACAATACAGGTCGCCTTCGCTCGGGACGGCTGATCACTCGTTTGCCCTTTTTGTCAGTTAGCCCCTCACTTGGCAGCTCCCGGCCGTTGGCCGAGAAGCTGTTAGTATCCCTAGACATATACTGCCTAAGGGACGGTTTACGGCCAGCCTTCATGGCTTTTGTGACGCGTCTGAGAGTGGATACGCAGCCGTCGTATATATCCGGACGGTCGATGATATAGGAGCTGTTAAGCTCCACTTGCTAATTGCTAAGAGTAAGGTTGCTCCACTTCGAACTCGATTAACGATTCCGAAGTTAGAATTGTCTGGAGCTACTCTTCTGGTTCGTTTGATGAACCACGTTGTTGACACCCTGGGACGTAGTGTGGACTTTGAGTCGCTCTTTGCTTGGTCCGACAGTCAGGTTGTCCTGTGTTGGATTAAAAACTCCGTCCACTCCCTGGAGGTATTTGTGGCTAATCGGGTATCCCAAATACAGGCCTCGAAGGCCCCGCTGATTTGGCGCCACGTGCCAGGTGAAATAAACCCTGCTGACTGTGCGTCACGTGGCAGCGAAGCCCCTCAGCTTATTGACCACACTCTGTGGTGGGGTCCCGAATGGTTGTTACAGCCGTCTTGGCCTTCCACACTAGCTGTGGTGAAGGCACCAAATCCGGGCTTGCGTGTTCACGCTGTCGAGACTATGGCGGCTCCAGAACGGGAATTTTTATTAGACCGCTACAGTTCTCTGGACAAGTTGCTCGGCGTGACCGCTTGGATAAGAAGATTTATACGAAATTGTTGCCGGCCTCAGGTCAAAGATTTGTGTCCGGTCCTCTCACCGCAGGAGCGCCAAGATGCTCACTTGCATTAGGTGCGTATGACCCAGTCTAGAGCGTTTGAGCCGGTACTTAAGATTTTCCGTACCGGGACGTCCAAATTAAAGGGACCCTTGGTGCGTTTGACTCCCTTTCTGGATGATAAGGGATTGTTGCGTGTAGGAGGCCGATTGAGGCACGCTAACTTGCCTTATAGATCACGTCATCCCCTGTTACTCCCCAAGGACGGACCATTGGTGCGATTGTTGATCATTGATCGCCATGTGAAGAATGCTCATGCCGGATGTAATGCATTGACCGCGCTCCTCCAACGGGAGTTTTGGATTTTGTCAGCGCGAAGAATAATCCGATCTGTTATCTTTCGATGTCTGCCCTGCTATCGTTTACGCCCCGAGACGATGCAGCCCCAAATGGGTGATTTGCCTGCTGATCGTTTGAATGAATCGATGACCTTCTTAGGAGTTGGAACTGATTTCGCGGGACCGTTCACTATAAAAACGTCGCGACTCCGTAATGCTAAGACTGAAAAGGCTTACTTGTGTGTGTTTGTTTGTTTGGCCACTAAAGCCGTTCATTTGGAGGTGGTGAGTGCACTCACCATGGACGCTTTCTTAGCAGCGTTAGGCAGATTTGTCTCCCGCCGGGGACTGCCTTCTCTAATTCGGTCCGATTGTGGGACGAACTTCAAGGGCACTGATAGACATATAAGAGAAGTTTGTGAATTTTTAGATAAAAATAATATTGAGATCGGATCCACACTCTCCCGTAGGGGGGTAACATGGCGATACTCCCCGCCGTCTTGCCCTCACTGGGGAGGGATTTTTGAATCTGTTGTAAAGGCCGCCAAGACTCACCTTCGCCGCGTTATTGGGGAGACTATTCTCACGTTCGAGGAACTCGCGACGGTGTTTCATAAGATTGAGGCGGTTCTCAACTCGCGTCCGTTATGTCCGTTGTCTACCGACGCGAACGATTTGCAGGCCCTCACGCCGGGCCATTTCTTGATAGGCAGACCACTTAACGCCCTCCCCGAGTATCCTTATAGAGATGTCAATCCAGGACGCCTTTCGCGGTTTGAGTTGCTCCAGCAGCTTACCCAGAGCTTCTGGCGCCGCTGGCACCTTGAATACTTACACATTTTGCAACAGCCCGTTAAGTGGTCAGATAAGACAAACCCACCGAGGGTTGGAGACCTCGTGTTAGTGAAGGACCCAAACCTGCCACCCCTACGTTGGCGTCGCGGACGCATTGTCCAACTTACTCTAGGGTCTGATGGTGTGCCCAGGTTTGCCGAGGTCCTAGTTGGGGATTCTGTTTTGAAGCGCGCGGTCGCTACTCTTTCTCGCCTCCACTTAGACTGATTTGGCGGACAGTCCGGGACTGTCCGGAGCGGGGGGATGTTTACGCTCGAGGAAGAGCGAGTGGCAACACTGCATTATAGTCTGTGCAGTGAGAGCCTGTGGCGGCCGGCCGCATGTAACATGTCAGTCGAGTCGAATACGGAATGACGTTGAAATAGGTTACCGGGCGGCGCGTTTTCGTTTCGAGAAATATATAAAATTTGTGTCTTGCGCGGCGCACCAAGTGATTGTTGGTGCGAGGTTCCGCCAAGTTTTAGTGTCGGTGAATTGTGTACCAAAGTTTTATTATCCGAGGGCGAAGTGAGTGATGGTGGCCTAATAGGCCTATGTAGTGCTCCGGTCTCCATCGTTGGATTGACACCAACCCTTCGGGAGCCGCGGCTTCCTTCGAGCTAGCTCAGGAAGTCCACCGGCTACATACGGAGACCAATTGGAATAGGGGTAAGCCACAGTGTTTTCTAGAATCTGGTAGTCGGTTTGAACTCATTATTCGGCGAAACGCCGACGTGGTGGAGTTTACTTTGGGCACCACCAGGTATGTAAATTTGAAAAATGGTGACGGTGATTGTGTAAACACATAATTTAAGATTTTTTTTTTCCCGGTCAGTTAACTGGAACGTTAACGTAAGATATCAAAAACGCCAACGGCCTTTTTGCTATTTTTCGCGCCATGGGCCCTTATGAAAAACTCGTGTATTTTTAAGCATCATGTGGATTATATGTTATATAATATATATTTTCCGGCGTTTACATTTACATATTGTATATTGTATACTTTTCTAGCCTTTTCAGTGTTCTGTGATACTTAAGATCTAGTTTAGTACGTAGACACATGACAACCCACTATAGATTTTACAAGTTGCTTTTTGCCACGGAATATCACTTTTTAAAAAGTTTCTCCGACTTTATCATGGACGTATTGCTATGTTTAGGCACTATGCAATATTAAGACATAGTTGATTGTCATAACAAACACCAATCGGACTCCAAATAAGTTTAAAGCAACAATAACCAAGCGTAGGCACGGGGGCACAGTATCGCGACAACAGTCCGCTGGCGGTCATGGAGCTTATGACGTCACGCTCTCTTGCCGCGACTTTTAACCGAGTGGCGCATTCATTTAATCGCTCCTCACTCATTTTTGGTCGTATAAAAACACTAATTATACCAATGTTCAGGATTTTTACGGACTATAATTCTAAATTCATAACTAAAATTAAATGTAAAAAAACCTTTTTAAAAACAAGCTTTTATTTAAATGCGCTAAAAAGAAAAAATAAACTTTTACACTAAAACTTTTACTTATAACGTTATTTCACATTTAACACAATTTATATGACATAAAAGATTGTCGCGAGATTTACTTATGTGTAAATTATTTAATTTACTTGTTTATTTACAAAAAATAATTGGTCCGCCATCTTGGGTATGCCGCCATCTTGGATTTAGAATGACGTCACACAGTTGTCATCTAAACTAAACGTGTATACAAAATTTCAGCTCAATCGGTTAAATATATCTGCTTCAAAATTGAGTTGCAAGATTCCACCCGAACATACATACTTACTTACATTGCAAGTTAAGTAAAAGCTTGTAAAAACCGCGATGATCCTCATTGAACCAATCAATCTGACCATCGATTTTTGTTAACGATATACCCAGAATATAGGTCACTAGACAAATACGACAGTGTTTTTATTTTTTTGATATCTTAAAAAGTGACCGAGTTACAAGCGTTCAAAGTTGCCGTGCCGTCCGGATTTATGAAGCGAGTCGCGGAACGTTGATGACGTCACAAATCGACAGCGGGGAGAGGCACGCGCGGCCTGACATACTTCGTTAGCTCTGTGCTACTGGTGCGCGCGATTTTACGTGGCTCTAATGTGTGAATCAACATTATGCCATATAATAAATACTATGTAGTACCTATGTGTACAAATTCAACTATTAAAACGCCTACAAAACTATTTTTTGAATTGCCATTGAATGCCAAAGGGCGTAAAAAGTGAATGAACGTTATGAAACGGGCCCTAAGGCCGTTGGATTTTGTTGTGATGACCATTTCGATGTAAGTAAAATAATAATAATAATAATTTTTATTTATATCTTCACAATGGCTTACATTATAGGTACTACATCTTATTCTCTAACAACTATATTTTATTTAAACGACAAGTCTGTGTGACAAAATTCCGGCCCTCCGGGATTAAATCAAACTAAATAAACATATTAAATACTTAGATAATAAACATAATAAAAACATTTTCATAATAAATTTATACATATTACATTATTAATTTTTATTTTTATTACAATATGTAATTAAATATTCTAAGCTTCGGGGTACCTATTACCAACTAGAAAATAACCTATAACTTTGTTGTATTACGAGGTTTTTGGATGTAATGTCTTTTTTGTCACTTTTTAAATCACATAGGTACTCGTATGTATGATTAAATATGTTGACTTTTGTTGACGGTAAAATGAAGGTACTTACCTTCATTTTACCGTCAACAAAAGTCAACATAGGTACCCAATTTTATAGAAAAACTAGCGGCCGCCCGCGGCTTCGCCCGCTTGGTGTTTGGTTTCTTTATCGCGCCACAGCAGCGCCTTCTGGCGACGCGATGAATAGTAGCTGAGCTGCTGAGTGTTTTACGTGAATCCCGATGGAACTATAATTTTTTGCTGAATGAAATCTCTTTTTCTGTAGGTACCTCTGACAACGTGTATATGAAAAATTTCAAGATGATCGGTTGAGCATTTCAGGTGTGAAAAAGTAACAAAAATAAATCAACAAACAAATTCACTTTCGCATTTATAGTATTAGATGGGATTAGGTAGGATACGATTCATGTTACCTAAACATGTACACCTACCTATAGACACTCACCCGTTAGTAGGCAACTACTAACTTTTGAATGAGTATGTTAGACCCGCGGGTATTTGATTTGTTTGTTGGTCCTATATAGGTACGTCTATAGTATTTACCATTTCCCAGCTGTTTTTTTTACCAGGTTGAAAACGCTTTTTAGGGTTCCGTAGTCAAATGGCAAAAAACGGAACCCTTATAGATTCGTCATGTCTGTCTGTCTGTCTGTCCGTCCGTATGTCACAGCCACTTTTCTCCGAAACTATAAGAACTACACTGTTGAAACTTGTTAAGTAGATGTATTCTGTGAACCGCATTAAGATTTTCACACAAAAATTGAAAAAAGCAATAAATTTTGGGGGTTCCCCCATACATAGAACTGAAACTCAAAATTTTTTTTTTATCAAACCCATACGTGTGGGGTATCTATGGATAGGTATTCAAAAATCATATTGAGGTTTCTAATATCATTATTTTCTAAACTGAATAGTTTGCGCGAGAGACACGTCCAAAGTGGTAAAATGGTCCCCCCCCCCTGTAACTTCTAAAATAAGAGAATGATAAAACTAAAAAAATATATGATGTACATTACCATGCAAACTTCCACCGAAAATTGGTTTGAACGAGATCTAGTAAGTAGTTTTTTTTAATACTTCATAAATCCTACGGAACCCTTCATGGGCGAGTCCGACTCGCGCTTGGCCGGTTTTAATAACTCTCCCGCCGTTGGGTGCACGACGAGGTCTCCTGGGGCTCTCCACCCAAAAGGACTCATCCTAGAGTAAGGCCTACCCGGGTAAAAACCCCTTGGATGTACTCTCTGTCTCCGGAGGTCCAGCGGTAGGTAAACGGTACCGATGGTCCATGGCGGTGATTGCGCCGTGGACACCGTTTGCCTACCTACCTAATCCTATATAGGTGATACCTACGTATCTATTCTGTTGATTAGCTTTTATTGTAACTTCATAAACTTGTAAAGTTTCAAACCATTCGCCATTTTTTGCCGAAAGCATCGGTAAATATTTGGCCTTGACATTTTTTGTATGAAATTTGCTAAGCGCAACCTTTTTTTTTTTTTTTTTTTTTTTGTCCCGCTGAGGAAATGCATTAAACTGCATACCACCGAGCCGGTGGTTATGTGGGGCTCTCCTTCCCAGACGGGGAAGGCCTACCCACTAAAACCTCAGCGCCGCCATCAGGCATTGTAGGGGGGCCTCAGGATCGAGTGTCGCATCTGAGGACCCCCAGCCTTTGCTCCCCTGTTTCTACCAGGGGAGCCCTTCTCGGGGGAGTGTTCGAAACCTCCCCCGTCCGACCTGCACGGCGACACCCCTCGACCAGGCGGGGGTGTGATCCCTCCCGGGTCGTGGGCACGAGCTTTGTCGTGCTCGCCAGCGACCCGCGGCGGCGCATCAGGCCATTATCTGGCCCGACGCCGCCTCCTTCGAGCGGGATCGGCCATCTCCCGATCCCGCTCGGCGGCCTCCTTCTGGAGCATCACAGCTTCACAGAAGGAGGCCGCAGCCCTCCAACCTCCCTCATCCGCCAGCATTGCCGCAATCAACGCTGGCGGAGACAGATCTTGCCCGATCTCTTCGACCAAGACCCGGCGTTCGGAGTCCCAAGCGGGACAATCCGCCAGCGTGTGCTGGGCCGAGTCGAGGTCGGATGCGCAATGGTGGCATCGTGTCGTGTCCTCCCGCCCTATTCGATTCAGATACTCACCGAAACAACCATGTCCGGTAAGTATCTGAGTCAAGCGGTAGGTGACTTCCTCCTTCCCGTGGAGCCAGGCTTCGAAGTGCGGGAGTATAGCACCGACGGCGCGTTGACGCGCACAGCCCCCCGACTCTAGCTGTGCACGCCAGTCCCTCTCAGCCCGGCGGTGCAACTCCCGCCTGTGCATTCCGTGCGCGGGTTCTGGGGGGCTCCCTCCGTCTCTCCCCCGGTCGACATGTCGCGGCGCGTTATACATCTCCGCGTACATGTCGGCCAGGATTTCGAAAGGGGGGGAGCGCCCCAGAACCGTCGCCGCCTCGTACGAGATTGTACGGTAGCCCCGTACGATCCGTATAGCCATTGTCCGCTGCATGCTCCGGATGAGAGCTCTGCAGCGGGAGGACCTCGTGCAGTCTCGCGACCACACGGGGGCCCCATACAAGGCCACGGACCGCACGACGCCCGCGTACAGGCGGCGAACACCGTCCCTCGGTCCCCCGAGGTTGGGCAGCAGGCGGTGTAAAGCACCCGCTACCCTTTTGACTCGGGGAACCAACCGCACGAAATGCTCCTCGAAGCTCCACCTGCTATCCAAGGTGAGGCCAAGGTACTTGATATGTGGCCCCACCTGGACCTCCGCGTCACCTACCCGTATCCGGCAGCTGGGTGGTTCCCGGCGCCTTGGAAGGCCGTGGAACCATAGCGCCTCGGTTTTGTGCGGCGCTATTTCTAGACCCAGCCGGCGGATTGCCCTCACGACACATGCCACCCCCAGCTTGGCAAGCCTGAGCGTCTGCCCGAAGTCGGCCCCCGTCGTCACGACGAGAGTGTCGTCGGCGTAACAGACGACATTCACGCCGCGAGGAAGGCTGGTGCGAAGGACTGTGTCGTATGCGAGGTTCCATAAAAGGGGTCCCAAAACCGACCCCTGTGGAACGCCGCACTCGACCCCCCTCGTCGTTTCCGCCTCGTTCCTTCCCATCATTCCGATCGTCCTATCGCGCAAGTAGTCCCCGACCACGGCCCGCAGGTAGGGGGGCAACTCGTGGTGTTCGAGTGCCTCCCTGATGGCCTGCCAGGGGAGGGTGCCGAAGGCGTTGACGATGTCCAGAGACACCGCTAGAGCCACCCCCCCCGATCGGACTGCGGACTCCGACAGCGACCGGACGCGTTGGACAGCGTCCAGCGTCGATCGCCCCTGCCGAAATCCAAATTGGCAGTCCGACAAGTCGGGACCCACGCGCGACAGGTGCTCGCCGATGCGGGCAGAGATAACCCTTTCGAAGAGTTTCCCCGCCTCGTTCAGCAAGCAGATCGGACGGAACGACGACGGAACGTCTTCGGTCCTTCCCTCCTTCCTCAACAGCACCAGCCTGGCCGACTTCCAGTCGACGGGGAACACCCCCTCTCTGAGGCAACTTGTAAAGAGCTGCCTCACTTTGTTCCCCAAGGCCCTGAGCGCCAGCGCCAACACCTTACCCGGGACCCCATCTGGGCCCGGTGCGGTGTTGCGGGCTGAGAGCCGCAACACGGCTCCGGCGAGCTCACTCTCCGTCACCTCTAGGTCGTCCGACCACGGTGCGGGCGACGGGGCTTCGGAGGGACTATCCTGGACCCTCGGAAAGAGCGTATCCACCACTCTTCCCACGAAGTCGGGGTCCAGGGTTTCCGTCAGGGGAGGGACCCATGGCCGGAGCTTGCCCAGTACCATTCTGTACGGGCGCCCCCATGGATCCCTTTCCAGTCCCTCCAGGAGCTCGTTCCAGGACCCAGCCTTGGCGTCAGCGATGGCGATGCTGATCGCCTTGGCTGCGGCTCCGTATGCCATTCTGGCACTCAGGACTTCCTCGACTGAGGCTTGCCTTCTTCTGCGGGCCCTGAGGTACTGGCGGCGCGCGGCTATTACTGCAGTCCTAAGCCGCGCGATTTCCTCATTCCACCAGTACGCAGAGCTCCGCCGGGGCGGCCTGACTCGGGGCATAGAGACGTCGCAGATCGACGTCAATGTTTCCCCGAGCCAGGCCGCCCGCGCTTGCGCATCGAGATCGGGCAAGATCCGTGCCTCCTCCGACCAGTCCGCGACGTGGGCGGCGGCAAGGGCCATGTCTCGGTCCAGCCGCTTGATGGACCAACGTCGCGGACGGCTGTTCTCCTGGAGCGTGCGGGAAGGGTGGCGGAGGGACACATCGAATACGATGTGCCGGTGGTCGGACAGTGTGACCAACTCCTCCGCGACCCTCCATCCCGACACCATGCGGTACGCAGCGGGAGTCGCCCATGACAGGTCGACGATCGACTCCCCCTGCCACCGCACGCAGGTGCTGACTGAACCTTGGTTTAGAAGCCGAAGGTCCAGTCCCGCCGCAAACTCCAGGAGTGTCTCCCCTCTTACGTCGTCCCGGGTATCGCCCCACTCTCTCGAGTGGGCGTTGAAGTCACCCAGGACGAAGACCGGACGGCGGGCGCAACCGCGAACGCAGTTCGCCAGCCCGTCCAGGAATGCCTCGAATGCGGCGAGGCCGCAGTTCGGGGAGATGTAACAGCCTATCGTGACCGTGGACCCCCACTCCACGGCCACGAAACCCGGCCCTCTGGCAAGGAAGGTGCAGTGCGGCCTGTCACTCGCCCAGTAAATGGCTACCAAGCCCTGGTCGTCCCCGAACCATCTTGGGTGGTTCGGGACAGAGTAGGGCTCGGCGACGACCGCCAGTGCAACCTTACCCTCCGCGAGCGTCTGGATCAGAAGATCCTGCGCTGCGCGGCAGTGGTTGAGGTTGCCCTGCAAGACCTTACCATGGACATACATAATTATATGTCCATGGTTTCCTCGCGCCCCTGGGCCGGGGCAGGGGGTTGGGCATCAGCCCCCGCTTTTGTTTTAGGTGGGGAGCACTTTTTGCTCCCCATCCTATGGTCCGCCGGTCTGCCAAGGTCTGAACAGACCGGGCAGCGAGGAGCACTCGCGGTGCAGAGTCGGGCAATGTGCCCCGGCTCACCGCATCTGTAGCAGCGAGTGCTCCTGTCAGTGGGGCATTGGCACACCGCCCTAACATGCCCTCTTTCGAGGCACCGGTGGCACTGTAGAGGCCGTGCTGCCAGTGCCTCGACCCTAGCAGAGGTCCAGCCAATCAGGATCCGCCCAGACGTGATTTTCCTGACAGCGCTGAGCGGACACCTGACCCAGGCCGTCCCTAGGCGAGCGCGGCTGACGCGTATTTCCCCGACCTTCACGTCGTTCGGGGAGCACGCGCCAGCTGCTGCCACAGCTGCCGCCACGTCTGCTTGGGTGATGGACTCGTCGAGGTCCATCACCCGTATGTCGGCCATTTTGCACGGGCGCGAGATGTTAGCGCCCGTGTCCGCCAACGCCTCTCTCATGCGCTCCGCCAGAGCGTCAGCTTTGGCGGAGCTATCCGGGCCGGGCACCTCGAGCAGGAGGGCCCCGGTCACGGCCCTCTTGGTCCGCACGCCGCCGGTGATTCCGAGCTCATCCAATTTTATTTTGGCTTTCGCTGCCTCCATCACCGCGGCATACGTCGTTCCGGCGTCCGGGGGCACCGTCACAACCACCGCCGCACAAGCAGGTGGTTTGGGCACCTTTCGGGGGCCGGGGTCGACCACCCTGATTTGTGGGGCCCTGGCCGGGGGCTAAGCGCAACCTAGGCAATACCACAGGACACAACTGGCAATCTGGTGGCTCCCCTTGGCGTAACCTGGCGGCTAGTCCGCCAGGATCGTCTCCGGTCTGATGGCTCGGAGAAGTGACCTTCCCGATCCCGAGTTATTTTACCATATGGGGCGTAAAAATTCCGGCGGAGGCTTTGAATAAGTGAATGAGCCACCGGCAAACTGGAGACCGGCATACGGGTACACGAGTCTCGTCACTCTTTGTGCCAGTATCGATAATCGCATTATTCCGCCTCAAAAAAAAAGGCAAAAAGGCACAGAAAATACACTTGATTGTAGGTAGGTATACTAAACTGTTTGACTGCATGAGTCGTAGAACATACATTTGTAGGAGCTACAAAAAAAAAACTATGCATGTAACTATTATTTCAGATTGAAAATGACATGGAAAATTATGTCAAATATAAATTGGTTGGAGGAAGACTAGTACTAAAAAAAAGATGCTTGCCTTCTTAAGTTTTCTTGTCAGCAAAAGACAGTTAAAAAAATTAACGATCTGTAGTGTAAAAACGTAGGCAAAAAGAACTGATTCACAAGATACTCCATGAAGATATCCCGAATCCGATCACTTCCGAACATATTGAGGAAATATTTTGTTTCAGTTTGAGTCCTCGCATTTCCGCTGCTATATAATCACTATTTTCGGAAAAATATTGAGCCACCATAAAACTGTCTACTTTTGGTAAATTATCTGATTGACCTTGTTGAAATCCTTTCTCCATTATTGTAATTAAATGGCTAATAAACAATAAAAGTCAAGTTACATGCAGCGCAGTAGGTATGTACGACACAAAACGCAGAGCAACTGCGACTAGCGAGCGAGCGGCTGCTGGCTGTCGATGTGTGACGTCACCTACTTAGAGCGCGCGTACTTGAAAATTTAAATAGCGACCGTAACTTTCGGCGTTAATAACTTTGGAAATACTGTATCGATTTTAATAAAACAAAAACTATTGACATGTACATAACCATAGCTCTTATTTAATGTGTGTTTTATTGTAATTTTCAAACCTGTCGGTCACATCAATTGTTTAAATCATTCGTTTCATTTCTCGGATAACATTCGAGTAACTAAGTGGAATATACACCGTAATTTATTTATTACCTACTCTAAAATTTAAGAAGTTTCTTTAGCAGAACATCAAAAAGAACAACGTTTACACTATGGGATCAATTGTAAACTTTCGAATGTCGATTTTTGTTCAATGTGACGGTCTGAATAACCTATTGAAATTCCTAGAGTAGTAAGAAACCACGATGTATACAGTAAAACCATACAATAATAATAAAAAAGTAGGTACCTAACTAGCACCCACCCCTACTAGCTATTTTCGGTTTTTCACTATGAACTGTCATTTAGAAAAAATCTTTATATCCATTACTTACTTAGTAGTTCAGTGATTAGTTATGTTATGGCGGCGCTCATGGATATAAGTGTATTTTGAAATTACTGTTCAAAATTAACAACTAAAGTTAGCGAATAGGCTATACATATCTCCCTCATAAGATGGGTAAGTTTGAAAATGTTTTTTTTTGTCTCCATAAAATAAGCCAGCCTTTTTTAAAGAAATCAATAGTTTTTTTCTTATAGGGAATTCATTCCTTAAATAATACCGACCTATACTAGTGGTGATATGAATTGCAGCAGCATCAAAATTATCTACACATCCATAACTTTTCTCTCTGTTCCTTTCCTTTTTTTTGGGTGAATGTTAAATTTTCTTTTACCATTTGGGCTCACCTTTAGATTAACAACCCACGATTTGCTGATTCAGATACTTATCATCGGAAAGACTATATTTTTTTAAGTACATTTGCGAAGTTTTACTTTTCGGAAACTTATAGTTTATTTGTAATAATTAGTTATAGTTTGTAATTTTGTATGAAAAATATCGAGTATGTTTCTTCTATCTTGTATTTGATGGCAAAGGCCTTTTAGATTTTGCCATTTTTTAGTGAGATGCGTTTCGTTACATTGAGCATCGATACTAAATGAATTTGTTTTAAGCAATAAAACTAATTAAAATTATAATAATGTTACTCAAACCTGTCATTTGTAAAATAATTAGTTTTTAAAGAAATAAATTACTATATTTTTATCACTTTGTCACAAACAAAACGCAATGCCATTTTGATTTCAAGCTGTCAAGTGTCAAAGTCAGAGAACACGTCAGTCATAGCCGCGAAGTTTAAATTAGTACAAAAGACAAAAGAGCAGGGGGACGGGGGGGCACCCCCCCCCCCCCCACGGGGGGCTCAGGGGGCGAAGCATATTATTAATTTTTTGATCTTCCAATTTTTACATCTTCTAATTCTTAAATAGTAAATACACAATCCAACCTTTTCCCATACATTTTGAGGTTAGGTTTAGGAAAAATTTAAAAATTAATATCTCGAAAACTACGCATTGCCGAGAGGGGGGAGTGGTACCAGGGGGTAGCACCACGGGAGTATACTCTATCGATTACAAAAAGAATTATGAAAATCGGTCCACAAATGGCGGAATAAAAAACCTATTCTAAACTAAACTATACATATATACAAAAAAACTAATACTAAAAAAAAATCTAGTAAACTTATACTTTAATTTTATTGATATTATTAGCGTGACATACTCTTAATAAAAAAAAAAGTATAACTACAGTCCATCTAATCTAAGAAGTACCGTTTGACAGTTCTGTCTGATACATTGAAGAATAGGGATGGGATCACATAAATCAATTACTACAATATCCGAATTTTATTTACTAATCGATTATTGATTTAAATATCGACAACGAAGTGTAATGAGCTCCTAACAGACATTTTGTCTTTTTTATTATTCTTATTTTTAATGGATTGAAAGTACGATTTTGCATAAATAAAACATTCCTATGACGATAAATTTACATAATAAAAATGTTTCGAATAATAAACGTATTTTTCGTTTCCTCTAAAATCGCCTTTTTAGATAGGGAGTCATTACACTTCATCGACATCGATGTATAAAAAAACTATGTTATTTAAAAAGACCGCATATTGGTATATCTTGGGATATACCAAAAATATCTTAGGATATACTGAAGTTCGGGATTTTACAGTAATATAAAACCATATACGAGACAGGCGGGTTGTGTAGGTATAAGTTATATGCGTGAAGTTGATGTAAGTACAATTTAAACAGAAGTGAGTGAGAGAGGTGAGGTGAGTACATTTCATTAATGTTAGTTCCCTTGAGATATTTTGTACCAGAAATATGGTTGTTGTTTACATATAGGATGCTTACTGCGCGTTCTCTGTTAGGATACACGTGTTTTAAGGGTAAATGTATGTTGGATAAAACATTTTTTATTCACTACTACTACTACTACTGGAGAAATCGTCGTCGACATCACCACTGTCATATAAATTAATTTTTCTAAAAGACTGTTCATAGGGAGAAACCGATGATAGCCAATTGAGGTGCTAGTTACCTGCTTTGATATATTGTATTGTTTTACTGTATATGTTACAGTCAAAACTCATAATCGGTCAAAACCACTTTTGACTGCAAAAATCAGGCAAAAGTGGTTTTGACCGATGCCTTCAGTTAAAAACAGTTTTGACTGATTTTTGTAGTTAAAAGTGGTTTTGACCGATGCCCTTAGTCAAAAACAGTTTTAACTGCAAAAACCAGTCATAAGTGGTGTTGCCTGATTTAAGATTTGGGTGGTATGGGTTCCCTTAGAATAGTATGACGCAACGCTCGCTTCGCTCGCTCCGCTACGCATCGCATGGTCATGTTCTAAACCTAACCTAACCTACAGTAGGCAATTTGTTCCCTTTTTTCTTTTGTGATGGGGGGGGGGGGGGGGCTTCGCCCCCCGAGCCCCCCTATTTTGCGGAGCTGCGCCCCCCCGTCCCCTGCTCCTTAGTCTTTTATACAAAAAGATGCCCTCTGTATTTCTAATCGTAACATAGTAATTTAGGCGCACGTTTAAAATTTTAATATCCAAAATCGATTATTCATAACCCACTTTTGATCGATATAATTTGGTCACAAACACTATTACCCAATATTTTGCAGTTAAAAGTAGTTTTGCCCAACGTCCTTAGTTAAAACCACTTTTGACTGCGAAAATTAGTCAAAATTGTTTTTAACTAAGGGTATCGGTCAAAACAACTTTTGCCTGATTTTTGCACTCAAAAGTGGTTTTGACTGGCTATGAGTTTGGACTGTAATATATACACCGTGATTTTTTACTACGCTAGGAATTTCAAAAGGTTATTCAGATAATTAAATTGAACAAAAATCGAGAATCGAAAGCTTACAGTTGATCGCATTATGTAAACGTTGTTCTTTTTGATGGTCTGCTGAAGAAACTCTTTAAATTGGAGAGTGATAAATAAATTATGTATATTCCACTTAGTTCCTCACATGTTCACCGAGAAATGAAATGAATGATTTAAACGATTGGTTCAATTGCATAGGTAACATTCCTACTATAAAAAAAGAAAATTGGCTTTCGACTATGACCTTGTGATGACGTTAAGATTTCGTCGAATTAAATTATTTATTTAATTTAGAAAAGTTTTTTAATTAGGATATACATTAAAATAGTCTTCATTTTCATTTCAATAATCAATATAATATGTGGCAAATAAAACAAATGCGATTTTATCATTCTAAAAAAAATATAATTACCTAGTGTGATCGCCATTACAAGGCTACTATTGAATAACTATCAAACGGTACTTCTTAGATTTAGTCTTAGATTAGATGGACTGTAAATGGACCAATAAGACTAGGGTTGCCACCTTTTTTTTAGCCAAATAACGTACATTGTGGATTTCAAAGGTTGAAAAAAAAAATTTTATGTCAGAATAAAGTACTATTAATCTATACTAATATTATAAAGCTGAGAAGTTTGTTTGTTTGTTTGAACGCGCTAATCTCAGGAATTTCTGGTTCGAATTGAAAACTTATTTTGTGTTGGATAGTCCATTTATCGAGGAAGGCTTTAGGCTGTACTTATAACATCACGATGTTGTTATTTTCGGACATCCACGCGGACGAAGTCGCGGGCACAGCTAGTGCATAATAATATGCTTAAAAAATATTTTTCGTTACTTCTAGAAACTTTATTGCACTTTATATAATTTTTATTGCACTCAATAAATCAAACAAAACAGTGATTTTTTATGAAGACCTTGACATGACAATTTTGCCATTTACGGTTAAGTAGCGTTCAGGAATGAGTTTCTTGCTACCTCTATATCTGTCGATCTATTACGCAAATATTCTTACAATAAACTTTTTTGTATATTTAATTTAAATGAATCCAAGAAAAATCAAATCACGCAAAATAAAGTATTCTCGCGTACTTTATCGTTGGCATAAAGTATAGAGTACAATTACCCGAAATAACGTACAATACTTTATAATAAAGTACGGGTGGCAACCCTAAATGAGACTGAATTTATTCGTATCCAAATAGTTATACTGAACAGTATAACAGTTTGGATTTATTTTGTCCATTTTGTTATAAGGTATAAGTAATAGTATAACTAGTTGGGACTAACCCATCGGTGAATACACATAAAAATAATATAAATTGTTGACATTGTTCATCCCCTACACCTTTCAGAGGTTGACTGTAAGAGATCTCTGTACGGGACAAGCCCGCCTCGCCTTTTATATAAACGTCTTATATTTAGAGTGTGTTTTTAATTTATATATTGCCTGTTTATATAATAAAGATTTTATACAAGACAAACAATACCAATCAACCTCTAGAGGCAGAGCGTCGGTGGCGCTGTGGACTCGGCACTGGATTCTGCACCGAGTAGAATCGGGAGGCCCGCGATCAATCCTGCCATATACCAATGTGTTTTTCGTTTCACGAATTTCATATGTATATACATTTATCTGACGCTCCTACGGTGAAGGAAAACATCGTGAGGAAACATGCATTCACCTGCGAAGTAATTCAAAGGTGTATGTGAAGTCAACCAATCCGCACTGGGCCAGCGTGGTTTGACTAAGGCCTAATCGCCCTAACATAACAAGTTAGGGTAGGCTCGTGCCCCTCGGTGGGGACGTATATGAGCTGTGATGATGAAAACAATACAAAATTCTCAGTGAACATAGAACCTCCTCCTTTTAACTATAAGAGCTTCACATGACATTTTTATACCATTGAAATAAAATTTTATTTTACCTTTCTTATGAGTTTCTACAAATTATCCATTAGCTACATACATTTTTATTGGTGTATCTAAAACAGTAATATCCGACATATACTTTTCGTAATCCTGCTTTACTAAATGATTAGTACAACCGAGTCAATAACAATAGTACATTGTTACCCTATAGGGGTGAAAGTAACTTATTTAGTCCCGAGACAGGGTTTGGCGCCTTCGCTTCGCTCGGACGCCAAATTCCGTCTCGGGACTAAATAAGTCTTTTACTCGAGGTAAACACTGGGCTTTTCATTACAAATACAAGGAAAGTAAAAATTAAAAAATGAATTAGTTAAAGAAAAAAATAGTGAATTTTATTCTACACTAGCTGTGCTACGTTTCGCTATATTAATTGTTAAAAAATATCACGTATAAAAAATAGCCTACGACCTATTATCAGACCTACCAAATATACACAAAAAAATTCATAAAAATCGGTCAAGCTGTTTTCGAGGAGTTCGATAATAAACACTGTGACACGAGATTTTTATATATTAGATAATCAACAAATTCTGCTTTAGCCTCTTCTCTTATATTATGAAATCAGGCTAAATAATGTTAAATTCATTATTATCTCAATCAGTTGAACACATTTTGTTAATACAAATCTCTGCTATATGGAAGTATAAACAAAACTCTACAATTCGAAAAAACAAATGAAGATCGGTTTGCCGCTTTCATGTGTTTCATGCCTCCCTTTTTTTTCTTCTGGTGCCGGCCATTCAGCCAAAATAATGGATATTCAGCCATTATTTTTCATTTTCATCATTGAAAAAATGGTAAATATTTTGCCCAAGTCTATGTTATTTTAAAGAAATAGTTGGAAGTAAATTATAATAAAGTCAAGTCATTTAAAAAAATATATATTATTCTTTAATTTAAATTTTACATCGCACTGTAACTGAGTGGCTGTATAGAAAGTTGGAACATGGTTCAATAGAAATGTCAAAATAGAACTAGTTTATTTTTATACTTGACAGCAGCTGTCAGTTACAAGTGATTCTCCCTAGGGCTGACAAGTATTACTTTCAACACGCTCCTCAGACAACTTCAGACCTACTTTCAGAGTATGAGTAAAGCAAAAGTAATTTCACTTGTCGTAGTCTCGGTGTCTTGATACGTATTTGACGTCAATAAGTGCCTGTAATGGTCTATATTGAATAAAGATTTTTGAGTTTGAGTTTTGAGCAAGTTATAAATGAAAGTTCAGCTCCCGCAGCAGTCTCAGTCTGGTGCCTTTCTTGTCTTTTATTATGACCTCTAAAATACCGTCCTCTACCTCGTCTATTCCATTTATTTCTGCATTCATTAGCTTTATGGCCGTTCTTTCCACAAATGTAACCCTTTATTGGTAGAGTACTAAACGAGTTCTCTTCTTGCCTTTCTTCGTTGCTTCTACGCTTAATCTCGGCGTCTAATAATCGGGCCTTCACAAAATCGTATAAGATATCTTTATCAGTACACATGATTTCAATCGAGGTTATAACATTTTCGTACTCATTAGTCAATGTAGATAATAAATAACAAATCTTAACCAAATTTTCAATTGGAGAACCAGCTGCATCTAACTCTATAATAATCTTATCAAACTAAAGGAAATGATCATGCAATGAACCAACACATTTCATGTTAATAAGTTTCCTTCTAAGATACAACTTATTTACGATACTTTTCCTCTCGAATGTATCTTTTAATGTATCAAACATTTCTTTTGAAGTTCTTTTTGTCTTTACAATCTCCAAATGTTTATCAGGAAGACATTGAATTATAAGATTTCTAGCCTTTTTATCATCTTGTAAATAGTTTTACCCGTTACTACTTTTAAGTAGTAGGTACCTACACATTTTTCTTCTAATAATGTACTTTCTCGGAACGTCCAGTTTCCGAAATTATTTTCCTCCAATATCGATAGAGTTTGTGAATTCGACATTTTTTTCTCATAAAATCACACTTTAAATTATTTACTTAATTAACTCACGGGCGTTAAGAAGCCCATTACCTTTTATGATATACAACTGAGTAAGTATTCTAAATAAATATATTATATTGAAATATCTTTGTAAATAAAATCCATATTTCTTCCTGATATGTTTATTATTGACAACTGTGAAATCTCTCAACTCAATATTTTATACATATAGACAACTTGTTACTTAGAACAATTAGCAATCTTATTGTTGTATAAGTACTGTGTCATTGTTATGATCGAGAAATCGGCCAAAAAACATCTCAAACTCAAAAATCATTATTCAATATAGACCTTTACAGGCACTTATTGACGTCAAATAAATAACAATAATCAAAATAACCAACAAATTAGGTAATTTAAAATCCAAGGAACTAACATTAAAGTAGTGTTGCATTAAACAAAATATGTAAAGCATGCAGGGTCCTACAATTTCGTTTGTTGTACCTACACGAGCAAAACTCACACAGATACGTAGGTATCTGTGTGAGTCACAAAGCCACACTACACAAAGCCACACGCAATTTATCTGTACTACCCATTTTATACATATACGGCCTTACAAATAAAAAACGTATTCCTAGGAATAACCTCGGAAGAGTTATTCCGTGCTTTGTCTTATTTTGACATATTACATCTGACATGTGCTAAAAAAAGACAAAACACAGAACAAATTATTCCGATGATTATCCCCGGTATAAGCTTTTACTTGTAAGGCCGTTTGTTTATTAAGTGGATAAGCAATAATTACTTATGTATTATTTAAGCTTTGTATGTAACCCCCAACCACAATTAAAATGTATGCAAATACAAGTAAAATAAAAAAAGTTGACAAGCCTTTTCGGTAATGGGAAAGCTTTTGCGAGAATAACAGGCAAGAAACTCAGACCGTCTACTATTTTTAATAATATAGTAGGTACTTCACAAGCACATCTTTGGTTTTTTAACCAGCTCACTGAAGGTACGCTGTTATTAAATCACAAAAGACAACAATAAAAAATAATACAAAAAATAAAAACTGACTTCAAAAACACCGAAAAGTTACAAATAATATAAGAATAGGTACAGACAACATTACATTTCTATATTGAAGTCGGTGCCAAACGATGATCTTCTAGACTAGAAAGTCTTAAAATTTGGCACCGACTTCAAAATAGAAATGTGATGTTGTCTGTTCGTATTCTTAAACTATTTTTTAACTTTTTAATTTTTTTCAGTAGGTTTTTTTTATATATTTTTTTGTGAGTATCCTATAATAACAAGTCGAACTTTGTACCGTTCGATTGTACCATCCAAGTTTCATTTAATTTTAAAAACCCATTAGTTTTAATAATTTATCTAAGATAAACGATAATTTTAACTGTCCAAATTGTACTCAAGGTATTTTATGTACACAACTATATAGTCATTATTCTTTTATCAACGATTGATATAATAATATTTTTAACACATTACAACAGGCTGCTGTTTTAAGTTAAAGATTTGCACTCTGGTGAACTAAAATAGTAAACGAATTAAGAAGATTGTCGAGTGGAATTATCACGTCAAACATCTTCATCAACTTGCAAAAACTGATTTTCATAGCTGGCTGTTCGCTGGTAGGCCGCCATCGGGAGAAGTTTATAACAAAATGCGAATTCGTAGACAAAAGTTTAAAAATAGGTTAAAATGGTGTCAAAAGAATAAGTCCGATTTACAATACGTGGCGAGAGAAGTGCACCAGAGTGCAAATCGTAAATGACTCTGATATTTCTATTTCAAATAAGCCTTTTAAGCCTCTCAAGGATAACGAGTGCTTAAGAGTTTTATATTTTGCATATGTGAGGAGTATACTGGATTATGCTAGCAGTGTTTGGTCACCCTGCCAGGCTGTACGAGTACATATACAACGTATAGAATCATTACAAAAACGTTTTCTAAGGTACTTACAATTCAGAAATAAAACTTATTTCGATAATTATAAGGATAGATGCAAACATTATAGGATTGTGCCTCTTGAGGATCGTAGATTATTAGTTGATATGACATTGCTGCATGGGATTGTTAACGGGTACATAAACAACAGTTACCTGGTACAACAATTCAACTTGAATATACCTCTGCGCCGCAGCAGACATGCGAAATTAAGGCTCGTATTAATAAACATGTCTCAAAGTTGAGAGCGATCTTAAGTTGCAGTTTTGACGTTTAATGTATGGAACATCTGTCAAAAACAGTATTAATACGAATCTAAAACTGTTCCAGATACCATATTATAGAACAAAATACGCAAGGAACTCTCCTATTTCTCGTATATTTACACTTTATGACAAACAATTTGTCTGTTATTAGTTATCGTACAGTACTTTTTTGCGAAACCTGTTAGGTATTGGCATCCAAAAATGTAAATTTTGTATTATAAATATGCTGTTGGTTTCTGAATAAAATAAAATAATTTAGGTTAATTTTACACTTTTGTTTCATTAATGATTTATATTTTTGGTATGACGTGTAAAATGTGTGTATAGCCTTTTTACCGGAATAAAGAAATTATTATTATTATTAGTTAGGTAGAGCCTTACGATTTTAGGAAGATGAACCATTTCCCATGTCATTGTATCGTTTTCATCAAGAGACTATAATCGATCGTCCTTAGCCATTTTCTTCTTGTTTGCATCTTTGCAATCCGTTGCTTTTTCGTATGTTTCCGGTTCCACTGGGACATCATACATTTCACCGATGTATTGAAGAACAAAGTTATCAAACTTTGAGTGTGGTCTTACTTTTGAGCAATCTCTTAATGTTCTGATTAGGTCTTCTTAAGTTTCCCATTATCGTGGATCTAAAGAAGTGATGATATCTTCTTTATTTACGTTATCTGCAGTGTCATCATTGTGATTTTCATAAGCTTCATTACTAGTTGCTTCTTTCTCACTCATTTGTTTTCGGATCATCAGAGATGTTTATTGGAATGTTAATAGAAGGATTCCTGCCGTCTTCTCACTTTCATCAACATTTATCGTTCCTTCTGTGTTGATAGGACTTAGAGGCTTTTCTACAAAAGTGACATCTCTCAAATTTATAACGGTGCAGTTACTTTCCAAATACGGTAACCTTCATCGCTATTAAAGGATATAAAAGCGATGAATGTTGCCGTATTTGGAAATTTAATATTCCTTTTATAGCTTTCTACTTTAATTTTCTTCTATTCGGTTTCGGAATATCAGATTTCAAAAGGGGATTTATCAAATTTTTTGGACCAGTTCGATTTAGGACGTATATATGACTGTGCTCACTAATTCAGCCCAAAGTCCAAAAATATGTAATCTGTCATTTTGTAGTGGTGGCCATCTTGGATTTGATTTATTTATGGTATTTTGCCAGTCAAGCCCTTTCATTTGATACCCATATTGCGGGGGCTATACAAATATTATTAATACGCTATTTTGTTGCAGCAACCATTTTGGAATTATGCATGATTGCATTGTTATCGGAACTAAAGGTGTCGGTAGGTATAGGTACTAAATTTCAGTTCAATCGGATACTGGCAAATGGATCAAATTTAACTTGCAAGATTTTACCCAAACAAACAAATAAATAAATAAACAATCAGGACAAGTTTAATAAAAGCTTGCAAAAATATGTACTTAATGATTGTTGAACGTTTGGACATTGATATATTGAAAAATTTTTGATTGTTGCACAAATAAATAAGCCTTTATGTGATTCGTTGATAATTTAAGTTGTTGATATTTTGAACCTTTCATGTTGTATACCAATGGTATTTTGATTCATTGAATGTATTAAACTGTTGATTACAAGCTGTTGACTATTTTACTGGTGATGTTTTGCTTGTCGACATTAAGTATGGAGCCCCACGCAGATGATTCTGAAAGAAAACGTAGAATAAAATAAGTAAATCTATAATATAAGTAAATGAAATGATTGTTTTTTCATTATTTGCAATCTTAATCTAACATTCCCACAGTCATAAAATAATGAAACGTAGATATGATCCGATCGTTTATTGCGCAAGATGGGGTCGGGTTGACAAATTGATAACTTTATAATTAGTGGTTAGACTGCGGCAATGTAATTTGATAATGACATGTGGCTCAGGGGAATACTCTCTAAATCGATATTAAGTTTAGTATGCGTAGTTAGCTGTACAAGGGTGCTGAACTGCGTTTGTTACCGAAGTAGGAACAGCGCACCGGGCAATGTACGGCAAACGATGGATATAAAGTTTGCTTTCAACTGAGTGTAAGCCCCAGACTGGCTATCGCCGGCTGCGGGAACTGTCCACTGGGAGAATCCCAGACGATCACCAAATGTTAAACTCGGTTCCGCCCGTGAACACGCTCGTTTGAGTCCTTAGCTTAATATTCAAATGGTGCAACTGTGTTCTACGCCAGGCATAACAATCGTGTCATATATGTTGATTAAGGTAAGTTACAATAGCTTTCAGTCAAAGGAACATTTTTTTAATGCCTTACTTGCCTTAACTGGGAATCCGAATAAATAATATCCTATTATTTTGGTAAGTTAAATAACGATAAATAAAAACATATTTTACAAAAAATAAAAACCGACTTCAAAAACACTGAAAAGATAAAAATAATATAAGAACGGTATGAGGTACACACAACATCACACTTCTAGGTATATTGAAGTCGGTGCCAAACGATGATCTCCTAGAAAGTCTTAAAATTTGGCACCGACTTCAATATAGAAGTGTGATATTGTGTGTACCTATTCTTATATTATACTTACTTTTCAGTGTTTTTGAAGTCGGTTTTTATTTTCTGTAATATATTTTTTATTTCTTTCGTGAATGAAATCTTTTTAGAGATTTTAATAAATGGTATGAAATTCTGGTCCAAGGTCAAATCAGGCCAGTTCGAATCCAAAAGAGAAAGATCCTTCCATCATCAGCTCGTTTCATGACCACCAGACAAAAAACATGAAACACGTTGGACATACCTATAAAATTTAAGGGTTTCCCTCGATTTTTATGGGATCCCATTATCAGATCTTAACTTTGGTGACCTTGGGACTACCCCAGCAGTATATTCTATCGAATACAAAAATAATTTTGAAAATCGGTCCACAATTGGCGGCGTATTCGCGTAACATATACGCAAAAAATCAACATACGCAACGAATTGATAACCTCCTTTTTTGAAGTCGGTTAAAAATAAGAGACAAAAAAAAGTTCTCGCATCTGGTTTTCTTGTACGAAAAGTCTACCTTCAGATTCAATAAAGGCTTTCTTATATCAAGAAAAATAGAGGAGAAAGCCACAATTTACTCAGAACTTTTATAAGTAATTTAAGTTATTAAAAACATTTTTCACAAAAAGTAAAAATCTACGTCAAAAACACTTAAATGTCCATAATAATCTATACTAATTTTTTTTTGTGTGGTTGAACGCGCTTATCTCGGGAACTACTGTATCAATTGGAAAAATTCTTTTTGTGTTGGATAGTCCATTTATCGAGGAAGGCTATAGTATAGGCACGGTAATTATATACTATTACCGTGGTATAGGCTATAACAAACCGGCCAAGTGTGTGTCGGGCCACGCGCAGTGTAGGGTTCCGTAGTTGCAAATGCCAACTTTGAGTTCACACTCACACCTCACAACACGTTGCCACAGATTACTAAATACGTTGCTATTAAATTAGGCATTATTATTATTATTAAAGCTGCAATGATTTTATATTTCCTTAAATTCACGTGGTTCGTAAATTTATATTCAGTACTAATTTTCAATGAAATTTTACTTTTCCGCGTACATTTTATAAGTTAGTCGTCTATAACTTTTTAGTTTGTACTTAGTACTCAACTCTGATAGTTTTCCTTTAAAACTTCGTTATATAAAGGTACCTACTACTGTTGTAATTTTTTTCACTTGTCTATATATAACCGATAGAGGGGGGGGGGGGACACTTACCTCTAACAAAAATTTGCAAACCAAATATTTCAGAAACTGATCCCTAAATCGGAAAATGGTGTTCTGAACCTTACATTATTTTTAAAGACCTATTCAACAATACCCCACACGATGGGTTAGTTGAGAAAAAAAAATTACTCCCACTTTACTTGTATGGGAGCTACCCTCAATTTTTTTATTTTTAATGTTTTTTTCCACCACTTTTTTGGCATGATTAATATACATACCCATACCAAATTACAGCTTTCTAGTACTAATATAGTCTCTGAGTAAAAGCGCGGACAGACAGACAGACAGACAGGCTGACAGACAAACATGGCGAAACTATAAGGGTTCCTTGTTTACTACGGAACCCTAATAACACTACGACGAATAGAAGCTGAGCATCAATGAAAAAGGGTTGCAAAAATGGGAAAAAATTAATAAGGCGAAACGTAGTTCGCCGGGCACAGCTAGTTATAATATAAGAATACACACAATATCACATTTTTATTTAACTCGTTGCCAAATTTTAAGACTTTCCAACACGCGTAGCACAACACAAGGATCCCGAGATAAATATGTCTATCATTAACTGTCACTTTTTCGACACAAAACCAAGCTATCTCATTCGCTCTGTCAAAAGTGACATTTCGGTGTAGAGAAATAGGCCGAGAAAATAATCTCGCGATTCTTGTGCTACGCGTGCACAAGAGATGATCGATTGGCATCGAATTGAAAATCGTCCGTTCGCCTTTCATTCATCATCTTTTCTTCATCAATTTGCTCTGACACTATTTGACCCGTTGAGGTAAAAAGTACACGTATGTAAATCGGTGACCATAAGTCGGATGTCTAAAAAGTATTTAAAGAATGTTTTTTAAACTTAATAGTGTGAGATAATAAACGAAAGGGCTTAAGGAGAGAATCTTAAATGTTTCTTTTCAAATTATCCCTACTAATCCTTACTGATATTATAAATGCGAAAGTTTGTGAGTATGGATGGATGTATAGATGTTTGTTACTCTTTCACGCAAAAACTACTGAATGGATTTGGATAAAATTTTGTAGGTTTACGATATGGATTAACATATATGCTTCAGTTTTATTCCGGAAAAGTAGTTCCCGCGGGAAAGTAGATTAAGGCGCATAACACATTGCACCGGACACCGCTCCGGTGTGCGGCGCTGCGGTTTTTAATTTTGACTGAAGAATCTTAATTTGTATACAAAAACCGCAGGGTATAACACACTCACACCGCATGCCCGTGCGGTTGTGCGGCGCCCGCGACGGCACCGCACTCCCGGACGGTGATGCGGTGCGGTCCACGGGGTATGCCACACTATGCCGCAGTATCGTACGGATTTTTGCGTAGAAAGGACGTGCATACGCGTAATAGATCTCGACATAGATAATGCGGCGATGCGGGGCGTCGTGCACCGCAGCTCCGGACGGTGATACGGAGCAAACCGTACGGTGGCACGGTTCCGTGCCGCCGCAGCCGCATGCGGTTTTCGTCCCTCCGTACACCGCAGCGGTGTCCGGTGCAATGTGTTATGCGCCTTACAGTTTTTTCTTTGAACTGTTAAGGCGAAACATAGTTCGCGGGCACAGCTAGTAATTAATATTGAAGTTATTGAAGAAAATAGGCGATAATTATCCTAAAGTTTAAAAAAAATAAATAAAGAAAATAGTTCTTTCATACATTACACGAAAAACCTACAAGAATTCTGTGTTATTTAAAGTAATATAGAAATTTTCTCAATATTTGTGTGTAGTAAAGTAAATCAACGTACGGAATTCTCTCAACGCGAGTTTAACTCGCACTTGACTAGTTTTTTGGATTTGGATTTACCCGTGACCGAGCATTCATAGTAGTACCATTTTGGCAATACTCAAGGCAAATTCCATAATTCATTCCTTATTCCTTTGGGGCTAGACCTGGATAGCCATGGAGCCAGTGGATGAGGACCCTTATGCATAGGTACACCGCACAGTGTCATAGCCACCCGGGCTATGCGAGCCCACCGCCATCTCCCATGGAACTGCCTGTTTTTTCGGGGACAAATGCGCAACCGCAACGTACCTACCGTTGGCTCGATGGTGACCGTGTTCCGGCTTACCCGGCAGAATGCCAGGCATACCCACTAAAACCTCTCTGTGTTCTCCCTGCCCCTTTGGAAGCGTGTGATAGAGTCCACAATGCGATACCACTACTCACGCGTCCGGGCTAGCCCGAACAGTTGGGCGGGCTATCTATCGCCAAGGGGGGATTCTCCGAGAGCACCAGGACAGTCCCCAGAAGTAGAAGCCTTACGGCGGCCTGCACGGGAGTCGACCGTGCACGCAGACCTCACCGGCTCCCATGGAACGGCCTGCGTACTAACTGGCACTCCACCGTGTGATATAGAGTCGTGAGTCTTTGCAACTACCTACGAGTATGTATCGGCATTGGGCGGCAATAATTGATCTCAGGATGCGCCTTCTTCGCCGGCAGGTGGCTGTTATCAGGCAAATGGCACATGCGGAGTCAGAACGGAGATGCGGATAGAGAACACTTCAGGTTCTACCCGGACGCGCCTGATTCCGTTACTATTTGCACTATGTCACACATGAGTCGGGAGGACAGGCTTCGGTGTCATCACTACGGTGCTCCTGAAGATACTGTTGTCTGAAGATGTGAAGATACAGTCTAGTGGAGTGCCCACCTTGGTAACTTCAGCGCGATGGATAAGTCATCGCGCTAGGTCCCAAAGTGGCCGAGGAAGACCCAGACTCGGAATATAATGGTTCTTTGTGATCTGGATTCTTCATAGGGGACGGAGAGTTTGTAGCCTTAAAAATGTAGTTACGTTGACCATCATGTTACTTGTATTCGTAATGTAACACAGGAATGATTTATTGCGATGATTCTTCTTATCTTTTGGTACGTAAATCCGTACGTCTATTTACTCACGTATAAAAACCTATGTAGCCTTTGTTTGCATGGATTTAGAACCTATATGATATGACACTTCACCTGCCTACGGTGTTTGACACATTCAATCTGACGTCGGCAACATAATAAATAATCTAAAGAAATTGAAAGTAAATTGAGATTGAAACAGTGATTTTTTTAAATTGATTATAAGAAAACGTTTTGAAATTTGATCAAGAAATGATATTCGGCAAGAAGCAAATTGAACAACTAAGTGCATTTACTGGGACTGCTGTTGCATTTGGTGTCGCCAGTTTTTTAAGCATGGTGTACATAACTGAGTGGAAGGCTGTGGCCGGCTACTTGCCATACTACAATAAAAAGTTTGAAACTGAAAAGAAAAAATCTGGTTGCGAGTGACTAACTGCGTCCAATCTCTACAAAATGCAGGTGGTGATACTAAATATATGCTGTTTAAAATTTATAGAGGGTGAATGTTAAAGTTGGGCACGCTTAAGAAGTAATACAATAAATCGCAGCTAGTAAAGAGAATGGAATTATAATAATGACTGGTCTGAGATCAGGTGTGCTCGGATTTGTAATAAAATGTCAACCGGCTCGTGCGCAGCCGGCGCACGCGCAGCTGCCCTCAGCCCTCCGTACCTCACCAGTCACGCGCCCTCCGAACAAATACCACCTCTGTGTTGTATTGTTATAATTTTTACGCTTTTTGTTTATGAATACTACATTATTCGGAGCTATTTAATGGTGAAATTTTAACTGCTGAACTTAAAAAAATAAACGTCAATTTTTTTGTGATGAATAATGTTTTAATTTATTTGAGCATGTCTAGTTATTTTAAGCTCAAAAATTTACTTCGGCAAACAGGTCTAGGTTTAGCAGTGATTGTTACTGCCAAATTTTGCGGTTAGGGGCTCGAATTGAATTCATCCAGATTTTTTTACACGTATTTTTGTTACTTTATTTAATTGAAAAAAAAAAAAATAGATTTTGGTCGTTGGTCTTTGAATGAGTTCCTGAAAGTTGGATGCATTTGGAATTAGTGATTGTTTCACGTTTATTCGATTTTACAACAAAAATAAGGAATGGACGAGTTCTTTAGAAAAAACAAGCTTTTATGCTCTAAACGCGGAATTTTACGATAATATAAAAGCTTTTCGCGAGATTTACTTATATAAACTCTTTATTAAACAATACAAATTAAACACAGATTATAAAAAAACAAGTGTGTGTCCAAAGGCGGCCTTATCTCTGAAAGAGATTTCTTCCAGCCAACCCTAGGTGATGTTAATAAGAATTGTTTAATGGGGACTAGACTAACCCAAAAAAATATGCGAAAAAATACAATATTATGCTATATTGGTAAATATCAACAAATAAATTAAATATATACATAAATATCTAGACAAATAAAATAATAAACAAAAAATATTTATTATCCGAATCAATAAATAAAATGTGCTGATTAGTAGATAATATAGTCTAAAACAACTTTAAAGGTAATGCTCTTTTAAATTGCGTTTAAAACACGTAATGGATTTGCTCTTGCGTATAGTTTCAGGCAGATTGTTCCACATTCTAGCGGTACGTACTGTAAAAGAATGAAAAAGGAATAGAATATTAGAATATGTAGATAAATAAAAATATAAAACGTATTTTACATAATATTGGCAATTCTAAAAAAAGTATAATATGTTTTTATAAATTTCGCGACAACCTTTTATATTATCATCCAAATTATGTAATTTTCCTTCTTTAAGAGCAAAGGTAAAAGTTAGTTTTTAAAAATATTTTTGGTTTTAATTTGCGATTTTTCATTTTGTGATGGCGGCCATCTTGGATTTAGTTTTTTTCACATAATCTATACTTACTAATATTATAAAGAGGAAAGATTTGTATTTTTGTATGTTTGTATTGAATAGGCTCCGAAACTACTGGACCGATTTGAAAAATTCTTTCACTAATAAAATACTCCAATTTCACTGAGAAACATAGGTGGAAATATTTTCCTACGAGAAAATATGCCCATAGGAAAAATAAAGATAACACGGGCGAAGCTGCGAGCGGAAAGCTACTGTATTATATTCTTCAAATTAGGCTCTTTCATTTAATACCCATATTGGGGAGGGTTATACGAAAACATTTATTTCGCCAATTTGTAATGGCGGCCATCTTGGATTTATTTTTTTATAGTGTACTGTATTTTACTAGACAAGCCCTTCCATTTGATACCCATATTGCGGGGGTTGTACAAAAATATGTTATCTGTCATTTTGTTGCGGCGGCCATCTTAGATTTGATTTTTTTCATAAAGTACTGTTTTCTGCTAGTCAAGCCCTTTTATTTGATACCCATATTGCGGGAGTTGTACAAAAATCAGCTTAATCGGACACCGGTATGTGGGTCATATTTGACTTGCAAGATTTGACCCATACAAATAAATAAATAAATAAACAAACAAGTTAAATAAGACCTTGTTTAAAAAATAATATGCAGGATTCGACTTTTCGACTTATTAGCAAAAAAGAATTGATTTAAAAAAATATTTTACAAAAATAAAAACCGACTTTAAAACACTGAAAGTTAAAAATAATATAAGAATAGGTACAGGCAACATCACACTTCTATATTGAAGTCAATGCCAAACGATGATTTAGAAAGTCTTAAAATTTGGCACCAACTTCAATTTTTTTCCCCAGCCTATACTGTCCCACTGCTGAGCAAAGGCCTCCCCCAAATCCCTCCACAAAATCTTGTCTCGAGTCACATGCCACCAATCTTCGTGGAAATTTTTTAGGTCGTCCCGCCAGCGCTTTCGTGGCCGACACAGCCCGCGACTTCCCTCTGGGACCCAAAGCGTGACGGCATGAGCCCATCTTTCTGGACACAGTCGACTAATGTGTCCGGCCCACTGCCACTTGAGTCTGGCTGTCTTGACTCCCACATCAGCAATGCCTGTCAGCGTGCGTAGCGTCGTATTCCTCACACGGTCAATTCGCCGGTAGCCCAGGACGCTACGCTCCATTGCCCTTTGGCAGATCTTGAGCCTTGACTTTTGTAACTCGGTCAGTGACCATGTCTGCGCACCGTAGGTTAGGATGGGCAGAATGCAGATGACAATGAGTTTGCGCTTCAAAGATATGGGAAGGTTACCCTTCAAATACGCCTTCATGGACCAGAAGCTCTTCCAGGCGTTGTCAATCCTACGACCGATTTCCTTATCCTGCCTGTTTCCGAAACTAGCTAACTGGCCCAAGTAAATGTACTCATCGACATATTGTACAACTTGCCCATCTACCACGACTCTACGTTTCGTACTATTGGACATGATCTGTGTCTTCGAGCAATTTATTTCAAAGTCAGTCAGACTTCAATATGGAATCATTTTAGTTAATTTAAAAACAGCTCACCGAAGGTGAGCTGGTATTTTATGGAGGTGCAGGGTCAGGTCAGGTCAGGTCAGGTCAAGTCCAAAATTTATGGATCCTTTCATCATCATCACTACCGGACGTGAAACACGTTGGACGTACCTCTAAAATTTAAGGGTTTCCCTCGATATTTATAGGATCCCATCATCCGATCCTAACTTTGGTGACTTTAGGACCACCCCGAAGAATACTCTAATGAATACAAAAATAATTATGAAAGTCGGTCCTCAATTGGCGAAGCGTAACACACACAAAACACGTTGAAAATACCTATAACATTTAAGGGTTTTCCTCTATTTTTATGGGATTCTAACATCAGATCCTGACTTTGATCTTGGGGCCACCCCAAGAGTATACTCTATCGAATACAAAAAGAATTTTGAAAATCGGTCCACAACTGAACTGAACTTTTTTAAGTCGGTTATAAAAAAGAGCTCTAAAGATTAATAGGATTGCAAAGCCTGAAAAATACATAATCTTCGTGTACTAGGTGACTACAAATTTCATTCCCTACTAGGTGGGGTGTAACATGACCCTAAAATGCATTTTTATTTTTTGACGGATTTAAATATACTATATAGTAATAATTAGGTTAAAATAAAACTTCGAGTAAAAAGTATGTATTAAGACATATATATATATACCGGGTGTAACGGAATACCGAAATAATATTTTAAGGTTGTTGATTTACAAAAAAATGTTTTACGACTATTCTTTGTATTTTTATTATATGCCTATTTTCGATTTAATATGATTAACAGTTAAGCGTAGTACCTCCTCCGTTTTTTCGTTGGTAAAAAATACAAAGAATAGTCATAAAACATTTTTTTGTAAGTCAACAACCTTAAAATATTATTTCGGTATTCCGTTACACACGGTATATAAAAGAACAAAAAAAACTTGTGTACCTAATCTTTTTAACTCTATAATCGTTTTTCTATGTAGATACAGTAGGCTTCCATTCAAGCTTTACATTTACACTACGAAAACCGCCACTATTAACGAGCGACATGAGAAGGGTCCAAAGGTCAAACGTCTTAGTTTGACAAGGAGCTTACTTTGTTTGGCTTTTTTAATTATCATGCCCTTGGAAATTTTTGTATCTGTTTTCTGAAAATTAAGTGATCTTTTATCAAAGAAGTGCCCATGCAGAGGTGACAACATATCAACAATTAGAGATAAGATAGACAGTTCCTTAGTTATTCTGAAGTCCAGGGGAAGCTCGCTTCCACCTTTGCCATTATCGGGACATTATCGAGAAGAGCTTCTCCGTCGTATATAAAAAATATTTTAACAAAAATAAAAACCGATTTCAAAAACACTGAAAAGTTAAAAATAATATAAGAATAGGTACAGTAAGCTCCCATTCAAGCTTTACATTTACACTACGAAAACCGCCGCTATTGCGAGCGACATAAGAACGGTCCAAAGGTCAAACAGTATAGCTTAACGAGGAGCTTACTGTACAGACAACATCACACTTCTATATTGAAGTCGGCGCCAAACGATGATCTCCTAGAAAGTGTTAATATTTGTCACCGACTTCAATATAGAAGTGTGATGTTGTTTGTACCTATTCTTATATTATTTTTAACTTTTCAGTGTTTTTGAAGTTGGTTTTTATTTTTGTTAAAATATTTTTTATTTTTAACTTTTTAGTGAATTAAATCTTTTTAGTGAAAGAAACCTATTAGTGTTTTCCTCGATTTTCATGGGATACCATCATCAGATCCTGACTTTGGTGACCTTGGGACCACCTCAGGCGTATACTCTATCAAATACAAAAGAATTTTGAAAATCGGTCCACAATTGGCGGAGTAATGGCGTAACATACACACAAAACACGTTGGACACACCTTAAAATTTAAGTGTTTTTCCTCAATTTCCATAGGATTCTATCATCAGATCCTTACTTTGGTAACCATGGGACCATCCTTGCAGTATACTCTATCGAATACAAAAAGAATTTTGGAAATCGGTTTAAAGATGACGAAGTTATGAGGTAACAAACATTTTAAAAAAATACAACCGAATTGATAACCTCCCCCTTTTTGAAGTCGGTTAAAAAACAGAAAGCGATCATAATAGTTTTTGAGTTACACAATCAAGATCCGAGCCATCAATCGAGGACTTTCTAAGTCGCACTATAAAACTATGGAAATCCCTCACTGCGCCTCACCCGTTTTCCTAGAAAGAATGATTGTCAGTCTTATGTCTAGGATTCTTGATTGCACGTGGAGTGGGTGAGTTCGTCGTGGTTACATCATACGTTATACTGTTGTAACCTCGAGGAAGACCCTATTCCTCGTGGTTAAACCACGATAGGGATCAACTGTCGATTATTGATAAAACACAAGGGACTATGACATAAGGTGCACAGAAAAAAAGTCACATAAAATTTCTAAAATTTAGGTAAACGGAGATGTTTGCAATTTTTTGGGCTACCTCGGTAACTCTAGTTCTTCTACGGATCTTAAGTGGCAGTGGGTAGGACATATCGCTCGCAAGACTGCGGTCATTGGGGCGGAAAGGTTCTCGAGTGGCGGCCGCGTACCGGGAGATGCAGCGTTGGTATGCCCTCCGCAAGGGGGACCGACGTTCTGGTGAAGGTCGAGGGGAGTCGTTGGATGCGGGAGACGCAGGACTGATCAGCATGGATATCCTTGGGGGAGGCCTATGTCCAACAGTGGGCGTCTCATGGCTGAAATGATGATGATGAAACGGAGATGTAAGTATACTATTACCACAGGGGACTCTGTACCAGAGTCGCCTGCTTGAGTACCTTCGTCTTACCTATTTCTACCGCAAAGCAGCAGTTCTTTCATTGCTGTGTTCGTTTGAAGGGTTAGATATGCTAGTGAAATTACTGGGTACCGTAACTTTACATGTTATATCACAAGTTGGCAACGTACACTGTGGTTCTTGTCGGACTTGCAGATTTGCTGCGAATCACATCAAGTGATTCACCATCCATCAACCACCATGAACCACCATCAACCACATGTGCTATAGGTAACTGTAACCACTTATCATCAGGTCAGGTGGGCAGTATGCTTGTTTGCCAACTCAGTTGTATAAATAAAACGCTAGTAATTTTATAATTTCATTGGGTTGATATAACATTTTACGAGTTCTGAAACATGTCCACTAGATTGTTATGGAGTTGATGCAGTGGAATTTCCAGTTGCTTCATTTCTTTATTATAGCGAATTTTAATGTGCAATACATTTTTTTGCTGCTACCTTTACAATTCAAAATACGCGATGGGTCCAATGAATAGGGCTCGAACATAAGCCAAGGGCTCGGGAATCGAGGGGCGAGGAGTGGTGTGCGCCGGAGTTCCGATACAGCTTGCATGCCGACACTTGCCTGGCGGCCGCGTGCGCAGCGGCACCGCGACTTGTGCTCTGCCTTGTTTACGCACTTTGTAAACAAACCGAGTGTTGCGCGTGTACTTTTTACGCTTTACCACTTATCATTCGATGTTTTTTACATCGCACTAACTTTACATTCTGAAGTGAAAGTGATTTGAAAAATTTCCAAAATGGATTTGTCTTGTGGAGAAAACATTGAAAATTCGGGTAATCGTGGAAACGGCAGATCTGACATGTGTGTGGCTGGCCCCGACCGAGTGCTAGACCGTGATCCGAGGGTGCTGATGAACTTGATGACCCTGGAGAGGACGCATGCGCTCCACACGGACTACTTCCAGAACGTCCAGATTGACATTCAACCCTTCATGCGAAAAGTTGTTACTACCTGGATGCTGGAAGTGAGTTTGATATCGTAATGTAAATGTCATGTTAATGTTTTATTTTAATTTTGATACCTAAGCGATGGCATAAACATTATATTTAAAAAAGTTAATTTTGAAACAAATATTTTCGGATTTATATAAAGTCGCCCCGTGCCTTTGCAGTGAAAATACGCCAAATGGTCTTTATCAATTGTTATTATTTATGAGCTAATGAAAAATAATCTATGACTACTTCAACATTCGACGATTAAAGTACCTAGCTATATTAGGCGATGATAATATCTGACGGTAATCAGTAGATATCATTCTCATCATCTCATTCAACATACTTAAACTGGGTAATAAATATCTTGACGATTTAATATGCGTAAACTGAAACACTTTTATTGCTGAATAAAAATGTAAATATGCTATTTTTTCACTGTTTTGACTCGTTTCGTTACCTTTTTATATTAATTTCATTTTTGTTACCTACTGATATTGTTTTTATATTCATTTATTGTTTTCAAACATGTGGTGGGTAACATGTCGTATAGTAGTTAATAAAAATGCAACACAACTACCCAGTAAAAGTTTTTTGCACAGCATGATTACCTATTCGTTAAAGAAACCTCTGTACTTTATGAACCCTTATAAGCGTCTACCAACGGAAAGTTTTTTACATGCTTTTGCCGAGCTTTTTACTCTTCATTGCACACAGGAATCTTGGCAAAGTATCGCAGGTAAAAACTACGTCAACCGACCTCGGTGCATAAGCAGAATTAAGCGCGCTAACAATTTTCACACTATAATACCAACCCTTTTCAACTTACCCACTTAACTTTAAGTAGGTACCAATTAATAAATAGAACCAGGTTCCCATTGATATGTACCCTACTGCAATACCAATAAAACTCATACTCCATTATGGTTATGTTAAGTAGCTCAATTAATTTGAGAGTAGGTATACAATATACAGTTTGCTTTGCTACATTTTTATAGTAAATGCTATCATCATTTAAGGCAAATTAATCGTATAATGTCCATTAGTCCATCATTAGTTAATTTAGCTTTATAAACTAAAAAAATATTATTACAGACGTTTAAGAAAAGAGCACATGTGTTATATACCTTTACTTTTGATATCAGAATGTATGTGTACATAACTTTTTATTTTTAAATATCACAATTTTTTTACCAAAATATTTCCAAAAGTCATCAAACTGTTAGTTTGCGTTGTAAGATTAGGTACGATAAAAGACACGATGTTTCGAGTGCATCCAAATTTTGTAACTTCAGGTGATAATTGTATTTTGGTTACCTATAATATAAACAAACACCTCCCCTAGACAAGACGCATTTCGATAATCGATGTCGCAATTGCTAGAAGGAAAATAAACGATTTGACATACCTAAGCCCTGGCTTAGCTTTCGAGCACATTGTCGAATCTCATACATTGTCCATTTAGCGATTGCGATAACGATTATCGAAAGACATCTTGTCTGGAGATAGAAAAATTGCGAATTGGTCATAGACATGTGAAGCATGACAAATGCGCTCCAGTAGGTGACACATTTTGTTGACGTTGACGACTTCCAGCGGGGAGGCTACTGCAAAGCTTATTTACTAACAATGCCATGAAGAAAATATTATGACGCAGGTTTAAGCTGTTTGTTTTAGAAAACTACTAAGTAAGTGTCTTTAGTAAGTGGATATAACGAACAAGGTTCAAGGTAATTATCTATAACCAAGCTTATCTATACCCCTAAAGTGAGCCAATGATGAACAATAAAAATCAATAATTTTGGGAACTTTGGTTCACCACTATATAATCACAGTAATATCTATAAAATATATTTGTTACTTGCGTATTTAATATTTATAATGATTACATTACACACATATTTTTTAATCGGAATATTTGTACCTAATTATAAAATAACAGCTAGTCAGAACAATAGGAGTTGGGAGTTTAGCATTAGCAAATGTTCATAATTTTTTTTTACTATATTACCTACAAGTAACTTAATTTAGGACCTGGACAAGCAATACCCTTATACGACCAATTGCAGATATCACTTTTGACCTTGTGGCAACAATCTTCAATATAATATAATATGACATAAAATCAATGTTCTTCTTTGAAGTTGAACGCAAGATACAAAAAAATCTGTTATTTGTAAATAACTTTTAACAACCTAAACGATATTGTGTACATGATCTTGGAAAGGTTCACTATCATATGTAATGTAAACATATGAAGTTAAAATATTTCCGATTTAAAATGTGGTGATTGGTTTACAGGTGTGTGAGGAACAGCAGTGCGAGGAGCAGGTGTTCCCGCTGGCGGTGAGCTACATGGACCGGTTTCTGGCGCAGCGCGCCGTCTCGCGGCAGCAGCTGCAGTTGCTCGCCGTCACCGCCATGCTGCTCGCCTCCAAGTTCCGGCAGTGCCATCCGCTCTCCGTCGACCTGTTGTGCGCTTACACTGACAACTCGGTGTACCCTGATGAAGTTAGAGTGAGTGATCGTCAAAAATAGTATATTATTTTTGTTCAACACACTTGCTCGTAAAGTGGATCTCATTTCACCGGTTTTAGATACATAAAGCAGTTCATATAAGAAGCAAGTGTTATAACGCAAATAGTGCGGTTATAGATACATAACCACACTATTTGCGTCATTGTGTTATTGTTTTAAAAGATAGAGGTAGTATAAAAGACATCAACGAACTACATTGATTCAAACGATTATTTTCATACCATTATTTAGTTTTGTCCACAAATTAACAGTGAGTTGTGTAATTTAATCCGAAAATTCAGTTTATTAAATATTTTTCCTTGCAAGTGTGTTGAAAATCATCGTGCGATATACGTGCGTACATTAGTTAAACACACTCGGCTCTACAACGCCCTCGCCTTCGGCTTGGGCTGAAATTCCGCCTCGTGACTTATAAACACCATAACGCACTTATATTGTAATGTACTATTATAAACAAATCGACAAACATGTATGTGGATAGTTTTTTTTCGGGGGGAAATGCGTAATCGCACCGTACCCGCCGCTGGCTAGACGGCGAGCGCGTGTGGGCTCTCCTGGCAGACTGCCAGGCCTACCCACTAAAACCCCCCGATGTGCTCCCTGCCCTTATGGATGCACTAGGTAAGGTCCACACTGCGACTCCACTACCCCTACAAGATCACAATATACGTTGCCAATTGTGACATAAGATATTACAGTAGCCAGTAATTTCACTGTTTCACTCTTTTACGTTTTAACCGGAACCTAAATAAGCAAGCAACACTGCTTGGGGGCAGAAATAGGTAAGATAGAGTTACCCGTGCAGAAATTAAAACTTTATGGCTGAGTCTCTCTATGGTAAAACTATTTAGAAACTATTGCTGAAATTATTACAATAGAACTGTCAGCCCCGGATCTTGAAGTATTTCGCGGCGGGGTAAAAACTGAAAAATGTCACCCCTGCGACATTTTGTTTCTAGTTTTATCATCATCGTCATTTCAACCATTAGATTCAAATTCAAATTCAAAAATCTTTATTCAACATAGGCCTTTACAGGCACTTAATGACGTCAAAACAAGGCAAAACGTTCTAATTTAAAGGAAACATATTAACCTTAAACACGCACTGATAAAGGTGAGTTGTGTATTCGTTTGCCAAGTTTGAATTTGCCGCTAGGGGCATGGGCCCTGGCTTGTCCTCCCCCTAGATCCGGGCCTGAGAACTATATAGAGCTATTATCTACATGAAATAACAGTTATTACAGGATGAAATTTGACTAAGGAGTCAAATTTGAAATACAAGGTGGGGACATCAATACGACAATAAATGAAAAAACGGTCGATATCAGTTAAAAAAAGTAATTTGAAATGATTAAAAGTCATTTGAAATTCAAATCACAAACATTATTTTTTCAAACAAACTAAATAACATAAGATGGATAAAATAAACACATTCTTTATCATATCTTTAAGTGTTTCTCAATAAGAATTGCAAAGTTGCAGTATCTGCTAGCATAATTCCAATTCTTCAATACGCCAAACAATCAGTTTACATCGATACTGGTTTATAGCGTGAGGTGATAGCCGAGGAAGTTATACATTGTGTAGAATATATTAAACATAAAAAGTAATGTCCTGTAACTAAACAGCTAGATATTTTTGTTTGATTTTTTTTGTATACATCAGCTTTTGGAAATCATTTACTGTACACAAGTCAATTTATTATCGTATCGACATATCCACCTTATATGATAACTAGACATCAACGTAAACGGTTGTCCTTATGATTATTATTGAAAACAATAACTTTTATTTTACCTAGGTTGGCTGACATAGGTACTGAGACTCTCCTGTATTTGCAACCTTATTTTAACGTAACCCGGTATGATGTTAATAAATAAAGTATCAATAGACCCTTGTAACAATCATAAACGTGTAGTGGGGAGTTTTTTTAAAGAATGAACTTATAACAAGTTCTTTGATCCTTTTCCAAAGGTCAAGACGTTCCTAAGCAGCCACACACCTTACATCCTGCCGCGACCGCAATACACTCATTGTTTTGATTACACTACAACGAACTCGATTAGCCGAGTCAAATGTCACTCTTTCGCCCCCAAACGCTCGACCCTTCGTATTACCCGTTTCCTTAAAGTCGCATATGAGCTTCCGGTAATTACATCTTCCTTAACACGATCTATAGAGCAAGGCACTTATTGTCGCCCTCAAGTAAGTTACAGGCTGTGACGAAGGCATTGAATCGGTAGCTTTCGTGCTTCCGTCGGAAATGTGGGCACCCAGCGCTGACACCAAGATAACACCAAATTCAATAACTAGCGGCAGTGACTTACAGGACATACGCTTTAGTGTATTTCAATTGCATCAAATAAATTCCCACAGTGCGGTCTTAATGTCAACAAAATTGACAATAGCCAGGCAGGTGTGATCTGATCAATTACGTAGCACCCATGAGCATGACTTTAATAATACCGTGTTGAATTCACACGCCTTTTCCACCCCCATCAGGTGACATTGCCATATGTATAACACATTTCGTTTCAACATTCAAAAAGATGTCCCGATACCTTTCCTTCTATTATGCATACGGTACTTCATTTGAAATTTTGATCGTGGGAATCCTTGTTTCTTTTCGATGACCGTATGTCGTAGCGGTAAACTATTCCTTGTGCAATTAATACGATCATGATAGGCCTGAAACTACGAATACTTAATGATTCACGTAGCCGGTAAACCAAACGTATTCTCATCGCCATTTAATTATTTTAACTAATGTTTTCATTTAGTGACAACATAATGCACGATCAGTAACTATACTGTTTTAACATTGAATATTATTACCAAACTTTCTATATTATTTAATAATTTAATCTGAACTTTGAAGCATAGAACATAGAGTCTACAAGTTATAGTTTTTGTGCAGTCGTATATACGCTAAATCAAAACAATGTTATCACAAAAGTTCAAAATTAACGAGTTTACTGAACTTGTAGCCGAAAGAGATTGTTTTAATACACGGATAAAAGCGCTCACCCTCCTTATCTTGTTTCCAATTATCGATAATAACATGAAGTTTGCTTTATATAGCTTCAGTGCTTACAAAGAGTTGACTAGGAACTCTACCCCAATTATTTAGATTAGTCACCGCACCCTTGTGCGAAATTGCAGTCCCTTTTTACAGAATTCCTATTTTCTTTTGTAACGTGATTCGCTACTTTTGCGGTTTCCGCTATATCCACTGAGTATGACGGTTACGATTCAACTGTTGAGAATTCATATTTGTCCTTTCTCAAGACAGTTTATAAGGAGGGGATATTGTTATATGAATTAAAGTAATCAATGAATGAAGTGCAACGTATCTTTTGAAAGGAATACCTTCACACGGGGACGCGCCCCTTTAATTGGAATCTTGGCAAAGGTCGCTATCATTTATACTCGTTTAACTTAGGGGTGTTTTGGAAAATCCCTAATGTGAAGTTGCATTTGTTGCAGCAATGGGAAGTGATGCTTCTACAACGGCTCAACTGGCAGTTATCGATCGCGACAGCTTTTGATTTCTTGGAGCCGTTCCTTGCTAGGGTGCCGTGGGGCAGGACCAATCCACTGGTCCGCACACACGCTCTAACTCTCACTTCAATCTGCTACACTGGTAAGTGTTTTTAAAACAGTTTTTCTGTTGTTGCCTCATTATCAACTGTGACACTCGACTGTTATGCGGGCCAGACGATTTCCTTCATTATCATTAATCGATAAATGTGCGAGGCAATTAACTTTTCGCGCTAATTTATTTAATGGGTAGTGGCGGCGCTAAAAGCGTGGTGTTTTAGTAATGGGTGATTTGAGCCTCCTATTGTTTGGATAGTTGGTGCGGTGGACAGGACGTGTGTAGGCATGCAGGGGTGGCGTGCGCGTGTATCGGCGCGCACATGCTGTGCCGTGATAAGCGCACACCTTGCGCTGGCGCACCCCTCAGCTACTGACCCCAACATTTATAATGTAAAATTACACAAACTCACTCAATTGTAATCACAAAAAATATATGTAGTGTTCTAAATATGTTTTCTTATGTATTTATTGATTTTTTTTGCGATAATTGTTTGCCAATTGAGAATAAAAAATGAACTCTCGCCAACAACAATGTTGCCGTGGATGTCATGGATTTCTTGGAGTACCTACGTTGTTTTTTTATAAGAAATCTAGGAATTATAATATATGTTTGGCAAGTTAGATATTTGCACTTTCCTATTTCTTTCTTATTATACTATATGTATAAACAAAATAAATAGTAAAAAGCATTTTTTAAAACAAGCTTTTATTTCAATGCTCTAAAAAAAGGAAAATAAACCTTAATTTATTACATGACATAATTTTTTATGATATTATAAAAGCTTGTCGCGAGATTTACTCGTGAGACACAGAAAGTTCAGCAACTATCTCTCTCAAACTTGAATGAGGATTTTCAGTCAATATTTCCTTCACTTTTGCAATGTTAACTTCAACAACCGCTCTTGAACACTTTGTACCACTCATAAGCACGTGTTTTTGATAAAGTCGATTCACCTTAAGCCTTCTGTAACATTTTCACTGACTCCGAACACGAAATGCCATCGGTGCGGAAATGCAAAATTTAAGGCAAACTCTTTGTTCGACGTTTTTGTCCATTATGAAATTCGCAATACACACTAGATTTATGATCTAACTAAAAACAGCACTGTATTTAACCCAAATAATGAATGCAACATAGTGTCAGAAAACTCCACGCCAAAATGGAAATTAGTAATGCCGAAAAAAAAACAAAACATTGAATTTGGAACCATAAACAAATCATTCATTTCCCATACTTTTTTGACAGAATGTGTATAAAGTGTCTTAATGAAGATATGTCCCAAATGTGTTGGTTAGTAGAAGTAGAATGTCCATAAGTAGGTAAGTATATGAAGCTGTTACATACAGCAGTTGTTTGTCTCATTCATTAAATGGGCCAACATATTTTCAATACCTATCTAATTTAAGCTATTTAAATACCGTTTTTTTTAAATTAGACATTTATTTTAATTTTCATGTTTTTTATAAGTGAAATAAAATGGAAATATTTTTATCTACGATATACTTATACTATTTATTGCGATATTTTTATGTTGCTGTTCCCAGTAGTCTTTCCGAGTAGTCTTACCAGTAGTATCATCTGATTATAGCAGTTTATATACTAAGCGGAAAGCGGGCAATAAAATTATTTAGCAACTGCTAAATAATTTTTTCCCGCTTTTCGCTTAGTATATAAACTAACTAATGAAATATTTTCTTTACTGTTTGAGTATTGATATGGCTTCTGTTACTGGGATGAGTTTTAACACCGCACCCGTATGGTCCATCGGATTCCGATAAGAATTATTTATGGCTGTCAAATGTTCGGCACCCTCCCGTTTATCCATTGAAAACTGATAAGATCGTTTATTAACTAATAATTTTATCTTATGTTCAAAGTCTTAAAAACAGGATTAAGTACTATTTTAAATATTTTATCATTTGGGAAAATTTAAGTTAAGTAACTATCAATTAGAATTCATTATTAATAAGATCCAAATTAATGGAATATTTACCTTTTAAAAAGGTGATAAGCAGTGCTACGTTAAACCTTATGCATTTTAGACAAAAATAATATTTTCTTTTTACATATTTTCAACATATTTTCTGTTTAACCGTACGCGAAATCAATACAATGATTTTAATGATACCTACGAGTGTGTATGGACACGCTGGTTTTTATATTTAAATTAGTAATTTGAAGTCGAATTCAAGCGGCATATCCGCACCCGCACCGGAAGCATAATTGTTGGTAACTGATCCTGCATTGGTCGAGGTGTGAAAGGCTAATAACACGACTTGACCCTTAAACTTCATTCATCTTAAATATAGGGTTTTAATTCTTTAGCACCTTAAATAGTAATTCAGCCATCTTAATTTCACGGTTAGTTGGAATAACTTTACCCTATAATTAATAAGGTAGGTACATATACCGTTCGAAAATAATTTAACACAACGATAAATAAAACTTCCTGAAAACATTATAAATGTGAATTCTAAATCTTATCCTATATATTTGTCGCGCTATAATCGTTAAGTAGTCTGCACGCGTTCGTGTTAGATATTAGTAATTCTCAAACTTTTATTTGCTCATTCAAAATGTCAAAATGTGGTAGATGTGACGGACTTTTTTCCGATGGTGCTCGATGTAGTGTCTGTTTGAAAAGTTTCGACTTTCCCTGCTCTGGAATAACTGAAGCTGGTTATCGGAAATTAGGTGAACGTCAATCCAACTGGAGGTGTCCTTCATGCAAGACAGGATCCAGTTCTAAAACTGGCAGTGGTTCTCCGAAGCAGCCAACACTCGACCAGGTCTTGCAGGAACTAGCTAGCATCAAGTTATCGTTGGTTCCTCTTACTGTACTGGTGTCTGAAGTTAAAGATTTAAAGGATGAAATAACAGATTTATAAGGTAACTTCTCTAAGTTTTCTGAAAAGATTCAGAAACTGGAAGAAAGGGTTCTGAGTATGGAAACTGCACAAAAGGAGATTCCTGTCCTTAAAGAACGGATCACATCATTGGAGGATGATCTTAACGATAAAAACCAGTGGTTGCGATCAAATAATATTGAAATAAAAGGCGTTCCAATGAAAGACCGTGAAAACTTGTTGGAAATCGTTACTACTATTGGTAACAAAATAATGTACCCAGTGACCAGACCTGGCATTAACTTCGCTGTGCGGGTTCCATCGCGTGATTCTGGTAGCAACAAAAATAAACCTATCATTGTGTCATTTATAAATCGATACGTAAAAGAAGATTTCGTAGCTGCTGCGCGCTCCTTGAAGACCTTAAGCCCTGTAGACATTGGCCTGGAGGGAACAAACCGCATCTATATTAACGACCATCTTACCGTGAGAAATAAATTACTTTTATCGAAAGCGAAAGGCTTAGCAACAGAAAATGACTTCGACTATGTATGGGTAAAAAACACTGGCGCAGGTATCAGTGAACTATTTTCATCATATTTTCGCTCGACTTTCTTAGACTCCACTGAGCCTATTGTAAACCCTGAACCCTCAAATGTAAACTCACCATATGACATTTCTTCTATTAAAATTGCCGCAGATGAGGTGTATAAAGGACTTGAATCGCTCGATCTAAGTAAGTCAGCCGGTCCTGATACTCTACCCGCTTCTTTTCTGGTAAAGTGTGCTAAAGAGTTGTCTGTACCAATTTGCATTCTATTTGAAAGATCCATTACCGAAGGCACAATGCCCCACATTTGGAAAAAAGCTTTTATCACACCTATTCACAAGAAGGGATCTAAGATCAATGTGGAAAATTATAGACCTATTTCTAAACTATGCTTAATTGCCAAGGTCTTTGAGCGTATAGTTTATAAACAACTCTATAGTTGTATAAAATCAGGTTTCCTTACTCAACAGCATGGATTTCTCAAAGGGAGGTCCACTGTCACAAATCTTGCCATTTTTAACAACTACCTGACCCATCATATGGATGCTGGAGATCAAGTAGATGCAATTTACACCGATTACAGCAAAGCTTTTGATCGAATTGACCATACAATACTGCTTGCTAAGCTACAATCGTTAGGTATTCGAGGCAATTTATTCCGATGGTTCACGTCTTACGTAAGAAATAGATCTCAGGTGGTTGTTCTAAATGGTTTCTCTTCTTCTGCAGTTGATGTACCATCCGGTGTACCTCAGGGATCTTTATTAGGGCCTCTTTTGTTTGTAATATTTATCAACGACATTCATACTTGTTTTCTCAACTCAGAATATCTTCTTTTCGCTGATGATATGAAAGTATATAGAGTTGTAAACAATTTCTCTGATGCCATTCTTTTACAAGACGACCTTAGTCGCCTAGAAAATTACTGCCTGAATAACAAATTAGATCTAAATATTTCAAAATGTCTGGTTATGAACTTCACTCGTAAACGTAATAAATTTATACATTATTATAAGATTAGGCATCAGACCCTAGTTAATAATGTTAGCACCAAAGATCTCGGAGTCATCCTAGATTCCAAATTATTATTTGACAAACATATAGAGAGTGTTGTTGATAAATCTTACAAGGCACTGGGATTCTTATTCAGAGTATCAAAATCATTCAAAAATATGAAAACTATCAAAATTATTTATTGTGCTTATGTGAGAAGCCATCTTGAGTATGCATCTCAAATTTGGAACCCTTTTTATGATACATATGTAGATCGAATCGAACAAATTCAAAGAAAATTCACCCGATTTCTTTGTAGTAAGTTTAAACTTCCCACTCAAGACTATAATCAACGATGTTTGCGATTGCATCTTCTTCCACTTTCATTACGTAGGAAAATCGCGGACATGTGCTTTCTCATGAACATAGCACAAGGTAAGATTGATAGTCCTGAGCTCCTAAGCAAAATTGAGTTAAAAGCTCCAGCCTCAAATCTCCGCCAGAGATTTGTCCTGCTTCACATTCCGCATTCTCGTACTAATTATGGAAAGAACAGTTTCCTTCTAAAGTCTTTCAAATTATTCAACGATTTAAATAGTATGTTTATCACGGATAATCGATTTGATTTGTTTAATGGCACAACTAAATATATGAAACGCTTGTTAACCGAAACACAGATAAAAAAAATATGATTTCTTTTTTAACAATGAAATCCCTCTATATGCGGAAGCTTGTAATTAGCGTCTAGATGTTAATTGTTTTATCCATTATTGTAAATGTAGCTGTAAGCTTTCCCAACAAATAAAATAAAATAAAATAATAGTATCATAATGCTGTTATCTGAGAAATGAATCATATTTTTTTTATAATATTTCGATACGAAACGAAGTGTTTCAAACGGAGTACTCGTAACGTACAACATGGCTTAGTGATTTATAGCAGCTGATGCCCCAAAATAATTCAAGAAATCGCGTCAAGACCTCGTTAGGTCGTGCAGGGGACCGCGACAGCTGAGTGGCGACAATGCGCGAAGACGTCCCGCGGCCATTGTGCCTCTCCCAGCCTGTCCCCGCCACAAAGGAGACCCGACAATGACGTCTCGCCGCGCACCTGGCGTGCCCGACCCTATCTAACTAACCAGACTTCTCAAATCTCAGCGCTGCCGCTGGTAATGTTCCGATTTTGCGTGATCTAACGTTTCCGCTCTACGTCGAAACGCTACAATCATCTCTTTCCTGTATCGCATGAACAATATCGTCGTTGTACATATATAATAAACTTTTAATATAAAGGAATTTATATTCACATTGACCTTTTAAAAACAGTCGTTAAAATTTCGTATTAAATTATTCTATAGACTGCACACTCCATGATAAATCTATAAAAACAGTCACGCCATAGAAGTTAAGCTGGAAGACATGAAAGTGAATAGGGATATATTTTATCGCAACTAGTTTCGCACGATTACACATTTCAATTTGCAACCCTTGCCGCTTGCACTTTACGTATCCATGTTTGTATTGGATTCAACTGTCGGGGTCAGACAGGTTTGTCGAACGGAACTTAACGGTCCTCGACGACTGTTGGGTGGCATCATTAGTACCTATTGTTGTAATTAAAGGTGTGGGTAAGACGCGGGGGCGCGAGTCTTGGTCGTCCCTGCCCCTTGTCGTGTGCCTAAGCAGATGTCGCGACGTTGCTTACCAACTGACGGCCAACCTGTCGCGCAACGGATCGCGACGGTCCGCTGCCCGCGGCGCGAGATCTCGCCTGATAACCGACCCGCGATCATATTTGATTTCATAATTAGCCAAGCCCTGTCATACCAAACCAACACACGGATCACGGAAAGCAGCTTTTGCAACGCTAAACCCTAATGCCAGTGCTCTGCACCGTAACGATTACGACGCGCTTTTTGCGGCGTTAAAGCTCACCCTATCTTATCGTTTCATTGACCTATGTTTATTAAAAGAAAATACGAGTTCTACTGTAAGTAATTCAGAGTGAGCTAGTTTTTCTGATTATAATTATGACGCAGTCGCGTGTTGCGAGTATGTTTTTTCTTGGCGAATGTATGGAAGGGCGCTTTCGTGTAAGGGTGCATGTAGGTGGGCAGTGACCTGAAGGAGCGGGCGGAAGGGTCGCGCCAGGTGTCCTCGCATCTGCCACGTCTTGGCCTGCCGTTCTACACTCAACGCGGCTTGGCTTTTAAATTACTTAGAGGAGTTTCGCTTCAATACCTTTACCGTTATCATGCCCCATATGTGTGATACAAAATTTGAATACAAATCATCAGAGTATCCAAAACATTTAATAATTTCATAAAGGACAAAATAATTTACAGAAATTTTAGTACCTACTACATCAGTCCGCGTATAATTAACAGCGTGAATTGAAAAACAAGTACTTAATTTAATGTGTAGAGATTAAAATACAGCACTGAATATAAATCGAGGGTTATTGATTTGAGCAATTCATCGATCTTCAGATATTTTGCGTTAGCTAATACCTAGCGTGGTAGGTATAGCAAAAACGCAGCTGGTTCCTCGGTGAAACGACTTAAGATGTAAATTACCATTATTCCGTGTGTATTGTCCCGGCGCGAGCACAAAGATGTAGACGGGGACGGAATGCACAAATCTGGCAGCTGTTGCTCTCCTTCCTTGTTCGTCTACACAACAATAGAACTTCGGCATTGTGCAAAAAGTAACGCGATGGCTTTCGCACCCCTTATTCAACCCAATCTTTTGCGAAACGACTCAAATTCGAAACGATTAGTGCCTCATGTTTTTAATATTGTTTTAATATCGTACACGAAACTCGATCGGCTTCGAAGTAAAGGATGTCGGATCCAAGGACGCGTTTGCGCAAGGTGTCTGAGGCACCTGTCCGCCGCAATTATCTCGTAACAGATGTGTCTTACCTGCTCGCATCCTTGTCAGTGTGGACTTACAAACACGCGCAGTAAATTAAGAAATATAAACATTTTGTATATTATAATAACAATAGTAAAATGGCAGTTCCAATGCTATTTTTATGATTCTCTCAAACATTTTATTATATGACCCCATTCTATGTACGAATGTTATGTACAATTTAAGTACTCTTGATTGCGTAGATTTTTATTCCGCAAACCAGAAAAGACAAATTCATAAAAAAAGTAAACTAAGGTAGACTAACTTATCTCTAAGAGATCTTTTCCAAGCAACTTGTGAATTTGTCATCGAACGTGTCAGAGAGATAAGAGCGCTTTTTCTATTGTACGCAGAGACGGAGTTTCTTCTTGTGCCTCCGTCGTTAGTGGCTGTGGCTTGCATCGCCGCCGCAGCCCGAGGGCTTCGTGTGAGGATGTCGATCAGCGACTTGTGCGTGTTGACCCGAACACCAGCGGCGGCAGCGGAGCTCGTCGCCCGGCACGTGGAGCGCGTGTTGGCGAGGGAGACTCAACCTCAGGAGCCTAGGACAAGACACGTACAGCCTCACAAACAATCTTCCACAGAACAGACACAATTGCCCGACACCCCAACCGACGTACAAGATATCCATTTCTAACCGTCAACATATTTATAGCTAGGGTGCGTCACTATATTGACCTATAGGAAGAATTGTGACTCGATTGTTATGCCTGTCTAGAATTCGTTTCTAAGGAGAATTTTGAAGTGTCTTTTAGACGTGAATTATTTTGTTCGCGACACTGAAAGATATTTATTCCTTCAGGTATATAGCCAGGACGCAAAAATCATACTAATTTTAACCTTATGTGAAGGCCGCAGTTCTATATTGTGGATTATTTTGAGCTACATGGTTCTTTTCACAATATCTCAATGGATTCAAAGATAGCTCTGGAAACATTAAATTCAAACTTCTTAGAGCGCACGTGCGTTCTTTTTTTTGCCGTTTTTCTCACACAGATTCGACTTAGCAAAAGTAGAGTCAACCGATCTCACCAGAATTTATATACGAAGAAAAGAATTGGGATGCAATTCATTGTTACTACATTTTTTTTGACATGCACCTGGGTATACACGTGAAGCGAAGGATATAGAAAAAACACGCCTATACTTACCCATTTTTTTGTGCTCTTTATTTCTTTTTTTCTGAAATATGACGTTAAAGATTTTGTCCATTGATCTCAAATTATTTATGTAAAATATTGATGTAGAGAGTAGGTGTACGATTTATTTATTAAGACTTGTTAACAACGTGTAATAGTTTGATTGGGCACGTTCCAGAGAAATTTGATCTCGCATAAATCCAAATTCTTGAATAAGACTGAAAGCTCAGGTACAAATGTTTATTACTCAAAGTAAAATTTGTTCAATGGATACTTTAAACTTGCCTGCCTTGTTGACCTACCAGATTTTATCAGCAACCTGAAGTCAATACGCTGTAAATTTGTGGTATGTAACTTTTTATCACGTTTGCCGTGGCACTGTAGGAAAAATAATTAAGATCTCAGTTCTTAGTTAGATAACAGGTTGTCAGTGTTCTATAAATCAATGTGTTGATGTATGTTATTATATTTATTTAGGTTAATGTTAAGTTTAGTAAATTCTAGTCACATGTTTTACACATTCCTGTTTTCGACCAAACTTTTGATGTTACGTACGATAATTTTATGTAAACATTAGTGTTAATAAGCATTAATTCTCTTTATTTATTGAGACTTAGTATTAGTATGATTGTTAGATGTATATATTTCATGGATAGTGTACATTACCAGCCATTAAAAATGTAATTATAATGATGTATTGCTATTAATAGTTCAAGTCTAATTAAATAAATAGGTTATCGTCTGTGCGTTTGAAGGTAGATCGCTTGTGGTTTAGTTTTAATAGTGAATACTCATTAATATGTCAATAATTATATGTTTATTATACAGGATAATCAGAGCAATCTTACTATTGTTTTGGAACCAAGAGAGAAATAAGCAATAGTCTGGTAATCATAAAATATTGTGTAATTCAAAGTAGCGAGCCGCGACGGGCGTTACGCGATGTTAATTAAACTAATTAGAATAAATTAAAAGTAGAGCTTTAAAGTTTCTCTCTGAATTCTCATACAAGGCTTTACTTTCACATGTGTGTAAGCTTCTTTAATTAGTGCTCACGAAGTTGGTCAGCGTGTAACTACATTGTTAGTGATGTTCGGGAGGGGAGCAGTGGAGCCTCAAAATTTGTACGTAGGATAAAAGGACGGTTCAACTAACACATGCACTTTTGCGCAGTTGTATAATATTTAAGTATATTAATATTTAAAAAAATACATTGGTAAGGTAAGAATAATGTTTTTAATACTGCTGTTCCTTTGATGATGTTATTTGAAAATTTTTGATCAGATCACAATTTATGCCAACCGCTTTTTTGATATTAACGATTTTAAGCATTTGCTTAGGAAGTTCAAATAAAATCACTCATTGTAACTGATGAAATAATTAATAAATAGGTCAGGACAAATGTAAAGCTGTGAAGGAATCGTGAAAAACATTACACATCATTAAATTTCAAAAGACCAGATGTGTTCTTCCTTTCTGCTTTTTTACTGTTATTTCAATATGCTTATGGATAAACGGTCTCTTCGAAATCTATTCGTAGGTCAGTATGTCAGGCCTCAAAAGTAATCATATTTTTACCAATAATAAAATTCTTAGTTAATAACTAGACGAAAAATTAGATTACGTATATATATACGAATAGTTTGACAGCAAATCTTGTTAGCGTTTTTGATGGAGTCGATATGTAAAACTTTGAATAGATTTTAATGAAGCTTTACGGCTGTGAAGAAAGCAAGAGTGTTTTACAAATACGAAATTTAAAATAATAATCATCAAGTGTATCAAGTACAGTTAGCAGTTGCTGCCATTTTCGAATACCTAATGCATTTGTCGCCAAATTCATTACAACATTTGAGCAAATTTTAAGTTTATATCTAAATTGCGTTCTTATTTAGATTGGTATTAGTTTTAATGTAGTTACTTCTATATTGAATATGTTTTTTATGTTTTGACGATTTATTTTAGAAATGATTTGTTCTATTTTTGGTATATATTACACTGATAAGATGTAGTGAATTATTGTAAAGTGAAATTAATGTACAGCATTGATATAAATAATTAAAAACACTAAACTCTTTAGTTTCATTTAATGTTGCCGTTTAAATAATTTTAACTACCTTCCTAGAAGCTAAACTACATAATTTTATTGATAATATGACACAGTTAAAATAATTGATATATATTTATTGTAATGTGAATTAGTGAATTAGGCTTCTTCTCTTTCTTATATACCTACATACCTATATATAAAAATAAATCGCCTTTCGTTAGTCTCGCTAAAACTCAAAAACGATTTGATGAATTCGAATATTTAGTTTTGTATTTTGTTCGCCTTAATACAGGGATGGTTAAATAAAAATAATAGGGAAATTTCTAATGAAAAGTAAAAAAAATAATAAAAAAATAATGGTAATTTTGTATGAAAAATGATGACATAAGCTGCTGACATCTGTCAAGTTCGCCGGGACGGGACAGTTAGTCTATATAAATAAAAATGAATCGTCGAAATGTATGTACGCGCATAACTTCAAAATGACTGCACCTATTCGGTTAATCCTTTTTTGTTGTGTTAGATATTGTTAGGATAAGGTTTGTATAAAGGAAAATGTTTAAAAAATATACCCAAGAAAGTAAAAATCATAAATATAAATATTTTCATATAAAAAGTGACGAAATTGCCAGATTGACATTCAGCCTCAGGTTATTCCAAATCTATGGTTTCCTAACATTGTTTTATTGTCAAAAGGTTTTTAGTATACCCGTGCGAAGCCGGGTGGTTCGCTAGTTTACAATAAAAGAACACAATAACCAACAATAATCTGCTTTCTTAGTCGGTTGAAGTATCGAATATTATTGCACCATTAGCAGCTATCTATTAGCAGTTATATTCCATAGAAATTTTCTTACGAGCACTTTACAATTAGTTTCTTCTATAAAGCATAGATACGCAGCGTGTTCTGCCGTATTTCGTAAGCGATATTGAACATTCCAAACAGGCAGTGTTAACGGTAGCTGCGACAAAAAGTCTTTGATCCTTCACGCTTTCTCCCGTCTCGGTATATTGTCTCTCAACGAAGCTCCATGTAACTGATCCCGTTTCCCGGTTCCCCTTTATTTTTGAAATCCTTTTTGGTCTATTTTGGAAGCGATCGTCAAACTTACTAGTTGATAGTGGATGGATATTAAGAACTTTCATTAAATTAATAATAAAAACATTTTTTATTTTGGTTTAACTACCGGTGTTAGTTATCGTAGTTTTTGGACATAATATAACCTTTTTCTTGCCTATTTAAAAAATCGTTAGGTATATGTTCCTGTTGTGAGGCTAAAAACACAATGTTTTTCCGAAATTAGTAAACGCAAATCGTATGAACATCCATACATCTATATCTATTATCTATACAAATAAATAAAATTGAAGTGTCTGTTTGTAATGTCAAAATAACAAGTTTTTACTAAATGGGTATGAATTTAAATCGGGGGTAACAATAACACAATTTAATTTTTTTTGTCTGTCTGTCTGTTTGTTCCCGCTAGTCTCCGGAACGGCTGGACCGATTTCGATGGGACTTTCACTAATATATAGCTAATTATACAAGGTATAACAAAGGCTACTAACGTTTTATCAAGATATTTAAAAAAATTGCCTACAAAAATCAAAATGCTGCCAAAAGTTACTATTCCACGCGGACGAAGTCGCGGGCACAGCTAGTTGTAAAATAAAACAAAAGAGTTGTAAGTATACTTTTTTATTTGAAAATACATATCTACATACATATATAGTTAAGTACATTACCCCGCTGGCACCATCTCTTCACTTCTGTTAGGGTTGGCTGGCAGAGATTTCTAGTGGAAATAAGCCCGCCCTTGTACATATAATTTTAATTGTATTTGTTTATCATGTTTGTTTGTGTACAATAAAGAATTTAATAATATCTTGAATGTTCATAAATTTTTATACTAAATAAAATTATATCTAAACATAATTATAATGTATAATAACGATACAAAATGAACTTTCACAAATAGTAAAATATGACGCTGTAATTTTTACTTTCCACAATACTTACATAAATATAAAATATAAGGTTATCTAATAAAAATAGTAAAAAAATATCGTCAGTAATATGAACAGTATACAAACGATGAATTCTAGGATTCAAGGACTAATAATGAGACTTTGTGTTTGTGATAAGCCGAATTAGTTACGGGATCTTCTAAATATGAAACGAGAATCATCCGGTCGTTAGGAAAGTTCAGTATTCATCTCACCTGATAATAATTGAACGCAAGAAACCTACATTTGGATTCCCCAATCAAAAGCAGGGTGAGAAGTTCTACCATTGATCAGACCGAATATAAAAATATGTAAATCTCTTCTCTGGGTCCATGTGATGCAAAATGCAAATTTAAATTTCCGCCTTTTTTTTTGTTTGACCAGCCGTCTACACTTTTGACCGCAGATGGTCTTTACAGCGTCACATGGACTTAGTTTAGGGAAGGCGAGAGCTTTGGCGGGTCCCACAACTTTGCAGGTGAACTGATCGTGGTAGTTTGTAGTGAACAAGCATCATCTTCCACGGTCCGTTCATAATCCCCAGACTGTTCAAAGGTGATCGACGCAATCTAGGCGTCCGCGTCTCTGGCGCTGTTCCCTCCTATGTTACGTGGCACGTGACATTTGACAAGTCACCCTACTACGCAACTCCAGCTGTCAACTTAAAGACGTCATTTCGAAATACACTTTACGTCCATTACTAGTTCAGTGATTAGTTTTGTTTTGGCGGCATTTATCACAGTAGCAATGGATATAAAGTGCATCTCAATATGACAACAGGGAGCTGGCATCCTAAGTAACATTATAGAGGGACCAGTCAGATCGCGCGTCACGTTGCTTAGGGCACAGCACCTAAGGCTCGGACTGCCTTCATCGTGTAGTGACTTGTCTGACGTAAAAACATGTCTGTACTTTGTATATCGCCTATGTATACGGGCAAAAATTCGATAAACGATCCATAATGTGTTTTTTTAAACACTATAGGCCTCCAAGGCGTTTCAGAGGAAGTATTATAAATTTCTCAAATTACCAAAAATTAAAACAATCAATACTCTTCAAAAACACCAAAAAATTAAAAATAATAACATCATTTATTCATATAAAATTCTCGCGTCACGATGTTTGTCCGGGATAAACTCCGAAACGACTAACTGATTTTGATGAAAGGCGCCGGAGGGGCAATAATGCTCTGACTCCGTCGTCCTAGTGGGGCTCGGCGGGCGACGCGGATGGGTACCGTGTCGCCTGCATTGCACTTGACCCCTGCGATGGTGGGGGCAACTAGGGGACACTAGCTGCTTCCATGCCTCCGGCAGCGAGGTGTGCCCGTATCGTGTTTCGGTACGGGCCCGGCTGAGCGACCCACGTGAGCTCAGCGCTCTGCGCATGCTTGTGGTCGCTTACCATGGCCAGCGAGGTGTTTCCGTGGGGGTTAAGTGGGTAGTGGCGACACTCTCTTGTGGAGTCCCACACACCTTTGCCCCTACCCGGCGGTTTGGGCGGTGCGTAAATGAATTCCCACGTAAAAAGGTCCCCTCGGTGGGGACGTATATAGGCTGTTATGGTGTTATTAAATAATTATTCCTGAACTCCTAACAATCTAACTGTTAAGGAGTTATTCTTTTCACTTTTAGCCGAATCCCTTGACAGAATATAACGTCAATACGTTAATGTCAATACGTTAACCTCAATACGTTCCCATTTTATTGAAAGAACAATCCCTTAACTCCTTACCCACAAAAAAACCTTCCATCATCAACTCAGTAACATGAGATGAAACTACTAGACGCAAATACCTGAATAGCTTTAGAAAAAACATGAAACACGTTGGATTTCCTGAGATCCCATCACTAGATCCCGACATGGTGATAATGAGAACACCTCGAGTGTACAGTGTACAAGTACATTCTTTCGATTTGAAAAAAATTTTTTTAAGATAAGCTCACAAATGGTGAAGTTATCCGTAAATCTTTCTTATATATAAAAATGAAACGCTGTGTGTTTGTCTCGCAAAAACTCTGAAACGGCTCGACCGATTCTTACGAAATTTATCGGGCGGGACAACGTCCGCCGGGCCCACTAGTCTTATATATAAAAATGAAACGCTGTGTGTTTGTCTCGCAAAAACTCTGAAACTTCGTGGCTTCGGCATACTTGTGCGGCCCCCATGAGGGGGGCGTGGGATGACCGAGTGCTACTCGGCGGGCCACCTCGTGTGGCCACCGTGGCCGCTTTTTGCGGTGGGTCGGTGCTTTGGCGCCGCTGAGCTTCGGCTCGTGTGCGCGGCGGTGGATCCAGTGGGGTCTGCCGTCGGGCAAGCCCGTTACCCCGCACTGAGCGGGGCCGGGGGCCTGGCGCACTGAGCGTCGGGTCGCGTGGAAGAAAACCACAGTAAAAAATTACCACCCGGAGTATGCCCCGGGAACTCCTCTCCATCTCCATCTTGGAGAGGGCGTGAGGGGCCCGCCATTGGTGGGCAGGTGCCGCGGACGGGCTTATGGTCGGTCTGTAAGGGATTCCCACGCCCTCGTCCGGCAGCGGCGCGTCCTTGCCCCTGCGGGGGCTTGGACGGTGCGCAAACGCATTCCCATCGTAAAAAAGAGGATATGTATGTAATAAATAATTTTTAAAACAATATTTTATACATTTCCTAAATAGCTTCGATATAGTATACATTTCTTAGGAATTGTATACAATTCCTAAATTTCATACATTTCCGGTAACATAAAAACAAGGATGATGTTCGTCTATGCTAAAAAAAAATACAGTCAAACATACAGTCAATTCCTCTTTTTATTAAGTCTGTTAAATAAAACATTTATTCGTGATTCGTGAAAATTATACTTTCAATTGTTGTATAATTTATACCAACTTTTTCATAGCACTTTATAGCAGGAAAAAAAATTGTTTGTTGAGGTTTCTTCACATTGAATAAAGGTCTGTGACCCCTTTGCCAACTTTCACGGTTTGCCTACCATTTAAATATTTAATAAAAACACTCCTATTTTGGGTATTTTTTATACGTTCATACTGATAGTTCCAAATCGCCAACTTTCCCAATTAGCCAACTTTATGACTTTTTGTTATCATCTACAAATGCATTGTTCCCATTATTATATCCCATATCGCCATCAATTTGTAGAATCGATAAGAAAAGTGGTTTATTTTAACATGTTTCATTACAGTGACATGTGATTTGTTTGAAATGATTATGACCTCTAACTGATAATCAAATAATACAAAATGGCGAAACGATATTATACATTTTTTTTTGTATATTCGTTAGGTCTAAGAATAGTTCGTAAACTATTTTTTTATACCCCTAGCTGATAAGGGTTTTTTTGACAATTTATGTTTAATATGTCATTCATAGGCGTAGATATAAAAATTGGATGATTCATTTCTTGTCTAGATTAAAGACTTTAATTTGCCTAGTGTATAGATAGTAGAACTGATATTTTTGAAACTTTATATCCATTACTTATTTGTATTGTAAGTTTCATTCAAATATGACAATTCTTGTTAGCAATCACAGTTACATAATGAGCCTATAGGAGCAACTACCCAAGGTCCGATTATTTAATATAATAGATAATATTGTATGTTCAAATTTATCGAATTATACCACGTTAGTTAAGCAAGTTATCAAAAATAAGTTTTTTTTTACTTTAAGTTGTCTTGGTAAGAGAAAAAAATATGTAAGTAGATTTTTCATTCACTTTTGTTTCATACTGTCCGAAAGATGGCAAAATGAGTCTTTTGATGCATTGTTTGATTAAAGTGGGCAAAGAAGGAACAAAAGTAGAGAAATATACAAAAGCTGGCGAAAAGGTAAGCAATGATATAAATATATGAAAAATTACCCACAATAGGAATGTTTGTACTAACTGTTCGAAAAGTAGGCATAATAAGAAAGTTGGCAAAGGGGCCACAGACCGAATAAATGACAGAATATCACAAATCTCACTACACTGCCATCTAGGCGTCACAAATGGTAATTAAATTCTAGTGGCGCTGCTACGAAAGCTCGCGCAAAGCTCAATGCTTTTGGTTCATGTGAAGTATAACGTGCATGTGGAAAGTTGGAAAGCTTTCCAATAGAGGGCGACATTGTACATATTCTTATGCTACGAATCTTTCTTATGTTATTATTATATCGTAATATGTTCATTGTTCATGCTAGGCTTTATTAAAATATAGTGCAATATAATCATTTTATCGATTAAAATTTGAAAAGTTACAATCATACTTTTAACATGACAATTTTAACTGTAACTATCGCGAAATAAAGTTGTAAATTATTACAGCAAAACATCTGCGATTGGATGGGTTCTTTTTAAGATTAAATTATGGGGATTTCTGTATGAAAATGTTACAAGAATCAACTAATTGACGCACTTCAAATCGAGATTTCGTGGATTTTACGTAAAGTATAATATTCGATTAATTTGATGTCAGTAATTGTCCTACCTAACACGCTAACTGGACAATAATTAAAACATCTAAATGGTTATGGTGCAAATGAGACATCGGGATTTTATTGATATTTTGTGGGTATTGAGTTGGTTCTAAGTTGTAAATTTGGACAGTTTTGGACCATTGAAGTTGCATAGTTTTCTAACTGGACAATACCTGTCCAGGTTGTCTCTAAACTTTAAAACTTTGCTTTATTTGAGGTCCTTTACTGAAGGTCAGTGTATAATGATTTTATAAATACAGTTTTATAATTATTTGCCTTAATAATAGCCCGTTTTTAAGTGGTTAAAGTTTGATTACGCTAAAGGATGATTTCTTATATAAAAAGTGATATTTTAAAAGTGGTAAAATTCATAAAATTTGTACTATTTTAACCACCTTAAATAAGGAAACTACAATATTTCGAAAAAAAGTAACCAGTAAATATCATTGTTGAAGATTTGAGAATAAATGTATACTGAATATGTTTCATGTTTTGGTCATATTTTTTACGCGACGAGTGCATGAACATGTCCTTAAACGCGTGGAATGTAAATATGGGTATGTTTGAAGCCTTAAAAAACGTTAAAAATAGCATTTAAGTAAAAAGTGAAATGTGTCATGGAAACTTGGACAGTTTAGTCTGTGGCTCATGTTCAATTTAGTCCGTGGGAGAGCCATGCTTCGGCACGAATGGGCCGGCTCGACCGGAGTAATACCACGGCCTCACAGAAGACCAGCGTGAAGCAACGCTTGCGTTGTGTTTCGTCGAGTGAGTGAGGGTACCGGAGGCCCAACCCCCCTACCCCCCCTATGATGGCGCAGTTCAATAGATTGTTATCCCAGGAGAATCCCTCTCTGGACGTCCACTTTCAGGAAGCAATATATCTGGGCGTGGACGCTTAGGCCGCCCCTCGTATTCTGGGGGGGGGGGGGGGGGCAAAACCGCGCTCAACCATACCTGGGGCAAGAGCAAAACCATGGCATCCCCTGCCAGACTGTCTGTGGACTTCTGCAACATCAGGGGGCTTCACTCCAACCTGAATGCTGTCCACCACCACCTCGAGACAGCAAAGCCGGCCTTGCTCTTTTTGATCGAGACGCAGATATCGTCCCCGGCGGACACTCCTACCCTGGGTACGGACTGGAACACCTCTTTGCACCTAAGGCCGGTGTGTGCGTGTACGTCAGAGACGATATTTGTTCTCGGCGCCTCAGTCAGCTTGAAAGTGGGGACCTCCACCTTATAGCTCCGTGTAGACAGCGACGACCATCCCCGCGTCTATTCGTGCCTCTATAGGTCCCATAGCGATGATACCGAAACTGACCGACTCATCGAGCACGTCCAAATGGCTGCAGACTCTGTGCAGCAACAGATCCCACTCGCAGAGATCGTGATACTTGGCGATTTTAACGCTCACCACACCGAATGGCTCGGTTCAAGCAAAACCGATCATGCGGGGAGATCTGTTCACGCCTTCGCTCTTGCATATGGCTTGACGCAACTGGTCACTACGCCCACGCGAATTCCCGATGTGGAGAGCCAGGAACCTTCACTGTTGGATCTTCTGCTGACTTCTCATCCTGATGGCTACCTCATATTTGTCGACGCCCCTCTTGGCTCCTCGGACCACTGCCTTATAAGGAGTACAGTGTCACTCACGTGCTTGCAACGACCTCGAGTTGCACGTAGTCGCCGTGTGTGGCACTACAAGTCAGCAGACTGGGATGGGATGCGGTCCTTTTTTGCGTCCTACCCTTGGAGGCAGGTTTGTTTTTCGCCGGATGATCCCAACATCGCCGCTGAGTCTGTTGCTGATGTGGTGTTGCAGGGTATGGAAAATTTTATTCCATCCTCAGTAGTCCCCATTGGTGGCAGGTTCCAACCTTGGTTTGGTCAATCCTCCAAAAAGGCTTCTCGCTGGAAACAGGAAACCTACCAAGCCTGGGCAAATGCGGTGACGTCTCGGGATGGAAATACCAGCGCCTTAAAAATGCAGTATAACTATGCCTCCAGATCCTTCAAAAGAGACATTGCAAGAGCGAAGTCGGAGCACATCAGTAGAATTGGCGAGAAACTAGAGCGTCTTCCTTCGGGGACTCGTGCGTTCTGGTCTCTTGCCAAAGCTATTCAGGGAAATTTCTGCACGCCATCCTTTCCACCACTGCACAAGGATAACACATCGTTAGCCCATGATGCAAAAGAGAAAGCCAATCTTTTTGGGAAACTCTTTGCCTCCAACTCGACTTTGGATGACGGGGGCCAGGAACCGCCGACCATACCGCAGTGCAAGAGCTTTATGCCAGATATTCGGTTCCACCAAAGCTCAGTGCGTCGAGCACTATTCGCCCTGGATATCCATAAGTCTAGTGGGCCCGATGGTATCCCTCCTATCATGCTAAAGACGTGCGCTCCAGAGTTGGCACCGGTTTTAACGCGTCTATTTCGACTCTCTTACTCATCTGGCGTAGTCCCAACTTCATGGAAGACAGCTTTAGTGCATCCGATCCCTAAGAAAGGTGACCGCTCGAATCCGTCCAACTACAGGCCGATCGCTATAACCTCTTTGTTTTCAAAGATAATGGAATCGATTATCAACCGCCAGCTTCTTCAGTACCTAGAGGATCACCAGCTGCTTAGTGACCAACAATACGGTTTTCGTAGGGGTCGCTCTGCTGGTGTTCTTCTAGTTTACTTGACACATCATTGGGCAGAGGCAATTGAAGCGAAGGGGGAGGCACTGGCAGTAAGTTTGGACATCGCGAAGGCCTTCGATCGGGTCTGGCACAAAGCGCTTTTTTCTAAACTTCCTTCGTATGGGCTTCCCGAGAAACTATGTGGATGGGTCACCAGTTTTTTATTAAATTGATGGTGAATGCTCAGACTCACTGTCTAATAATGCTGGTGACCCCCAAGGATGTGTGCTATCACCTACACTATTCCTTTTGCATATTAATGATATGCTGCAAATCAGCGGCATTCATTGTTATGCAGATGACAGCACGAAAGATACCTCCTATAACGGCCGTGCGAATATTTCTCGGGAAAACGTCATTGAGTGCCGGAATAAACTTGTGTCTGAAATTGATACATCATTAGAGAAAGTCTCTAACTGGGGTCGACTTAATTTAGTTCGTTTCAACTCTACAAAGACACAGGTTTGCGCGTTCACCGCCAAGAAAATGCCATTTGTCGTATCTCCTCGCTTTCAGAGCATTCCCCTATCTGCCTCAGCCAATATTGAGATCCTTGGTGTCGACATATCGAGCGAAGTCCAGTTCCGTGGCCACTTGGAGGGTGAGGCTAAATTAGCCTCTAAGAAGCTTGGTGTGCTCAATAAATCGAGAAGGTATTTCAGTCCAGCGCACCGCCTACAGCTTTACAAGGCGCAGGTTCGGCCTCATATGGAATACTATTCTCATCTTTGGGCAGGGGCACCCCAATACCAGCTTCTCCCACTGGACCGCATTCAGCGGAGAGCGACTCGAATCGTCGACTGCCAGGAAATTTCTAATCGGCTTGATACCTTGGCGCTGTGTAGAGATGTCGCCTCACTATGTATCTTCTATCGCATATATTACGGGGAATGTTCCGAGGAATTGTTCGGTCTCATACCTGCCGCCTCTTTCCGCCATCGTTCCACGCGACAAAAAATCCATGCCCATCACTTAGATGGTTGGCAGTCCACAACTGTGCGTTTTTCTCGCAGTTTCCTGCCTCGTACAGTCAAACTTTGGAATGAATAAATCACTTACCATCAGGTGATACGTTTGCTCGTTTGCCCCTTATTCCATAAAAAAAAACTTCAAGTCCTACACTCTAAATTGACGTAAAATGTATTTCCTTAATTGCATTTTTAATAACTAAAAAAATATATTACTTCTCTGACAATTCTGCTAGAACACCGATTATTACAAGACCGGGCCCTTAAGGCGGAAAATAGAAGAGAGCTTCACTTGAACTTTTGAACAACTGAAGAAGACTATTTGACCTGGAATGGATGTAACACGGCAATGCTATTAACATTGTTATTATATCGACAAAGGTTGAAAGGTAAGGCGGTGTTCTACAAGCAGGCTCAGAATTCCACCACAACCTCCGACCACACCAAGAAGCGAAACTTCTGCCCGCATGGGGCATGGGGAATCGGTACCTGGACCTCCAGAATAATGCCAGGTCATCTCAACGCCTAGACCTGAGAGTCCGTTAAAATTAATAGTAGCATTGCCATTTGGTACGTAACCACTTAACAAAATTTAATGAATTTTAGTATATAGGTAGGAAATTTCAGTAAGTACATAGGCATATTTCTACAGTAAATTTTAAGTGATCCCTCAGGATCACAACATATCCGAATTGTATGCAGACGTACTAGCGGGCGGAGCGCACAGTTGTCAACGCGTCAATCTTTACACTTACACTACAAAAACAGCCTCTATTACTTGCGACATAAGGGCGGTAAAAAGCAAACTATAAAGTGGCCTGTTATTATATTGTACTAGTGGGCCCGGCAGACGTTGTCCTGGCCGATTCCAGCGCCACCTACCGGGTCCAACTTTACGTTTAAACCTTCCTTGCTCCTATTCAAATACACACAGAAAATTTCGTAAGAATCTGTCGAGCCGTTTCAGAGTTTTTGCGAGACAAACACACAGCGTTTCATTTTTATAAATAAGAAGAAGATTATCTGAATAAAATGCAGATCATACAGTGAATTGATATATCATAATCCTCATCCTTCGTATGTCTATCTTATTAAGGAACTTTATGTTTTTTTTTGTAAAAAATTAAAATAATAACAGTTTTACTATCAACATATTATAGGCGACGAGATTGAGAACAAAGGCGATAGGTAAATTCGTAATAAGGGAGTTAATTAATTTGTCACCACCAAATTTAAAATACCTACGTGTTTCATGTATAATTTGTTAATACAATCTTCGGAGTGAAGAAGTTTATGGACGTGAACTATGTTGGCAGTTGGCACATAGGATCGCAGGGTAAATGCGGAACACCAAAAAGCTCGGAGCGCTCGGGGCGTCGAGGGCAAACACGGCGTCTCCGGGGACCCGCTCATTAGTTGTCCAAACAAGCCGGCGGCCACTTTGACAAGCAGCGCGGCAGGACCTCGGCTCGCTCCCTATTCCCCTCCACTGAGCACTACCGACTCTGAGCAGCTATCGGGACTTGTAAACACGTGGTCCTGTGTTTGCTCTCACGGAGTTGCGATCTTTGCCGTGTTTTGGCTCTATATACTGTTTAATGCCGTAGTATAAACAAGACCAATGTGAAATGTACCATTTCTAATTTGTCGATAAAAACTGTAGATAGGAACATGAGAACAAATTATTAAACAAAATTTTATCTAACTGGCTGTGCCCGCAGACTATGTTTCGTTTATACTTTTTAGATGGGGATTTTTCTGCTTCCTGTGGGAATTTTGAAAAACTCTTCCTTAGGGGGCGCCTAGATAAGCCAATGAACCCATGCACCGAATTTCAAGGTTTTTTTAATGCAACTAAGTTGGCAAACAAGCAAATTGCCCACCTGATGGTAAGTGGTAACAGTCACCTATAATACATGTAGCTCTTGTGAGGTTCTCAGCCAAACTGCAACCCGCACAAGAACCATAGTGTACGTTGCCAACTTGTGACAGTAGATGTAAAGTCACGGTACCCAGTAATTTCACTGCCATATCTTACCCTTCAAACCGGAACTCAGCAATGCAAGCATTACTGCTTTGTGGCAGAAAAAGGTAAGACAACCTAATCAAACGACCCTGGTACAGAGTCTCCCTCCCTCCGGTGTCATGTTTCTAGCCCCAGTAGTTGGGGCTCTACGTTGATACCTCAGTTAGTCACCAAAGCCTTTTATAAATACAGATAATTATTTAAATTTAAGACTATGTTCTTAACACATTCACTGCTAAGGGCTTAATATAAAAATCCCGCCAGGTGCTTTACTATTATTTTTTGATTATGTTGATGTTATGTCTATATTCATTAAATATAAATTGAAAATATTGCATATTTGTTGTAAGTTTTTAGAAGTTCAATTACATGTATATGTGTGCTTGCGAAACGACGCGCGTTTGTCAGAGGTACCAGCAAGTAATAAACCAAACAAAATATTCCGGACCGTCACTCGGATCCGAGTGTACGGCACCAGTGGTATCGCATGCTTCCACACGGATCCGAGTGTTCGGCAGTGAAAGGGTTAAAAGTAATCTGACAATAGTATCACCGAATAATAACAAATGTTCGATTACTAAAACTGCTAAGTTAAATTTAAAATATAAAAGACGTTTTCAACATAGCCCAAATGTAAAAACCTGACCAATAGGGACCTGTGGTGTATACCTGTTGGTAGTAAACAATCAGCGCAGGTTATTGATGTTATATATAAGCGTTTCCGTGTACTTATAAATCAGAAACTTTTTATTAACTACAAAATAAATAAAAAAATTAATGTGTCTTCCTCTGTTCAATGGTTTTCAAGTAATATAACTGTTACTGTAATATTATGCATTATAAGTCCCTGTTTGTAACACCCATTGTATAAGTACACGAGGAGTTCAAAATAAAATTAATATTCTGTAACTTATTGCTATCACTGTAGATCCACCAACAAAATAAAATACCTAGAAACACGGCCAAGAAATAAAAGTTTTAATTTTTGACACCTGTTGCACAGATTTTGTGAAATTTGGCCCACAAAAAGCTAATAACCTGAATAGCTTATCGATTTTCCTTTCTAAATTTTGAAACGTACAGATGAATTCGCTGGCAGAAGATATTAGTCGCGTGAATGGAATTTTGGTAAGTTTTTCAAACATGAACATAAAGTGAGATTCGTAATCGACCTTTGGACTTTTTGGAGCATATTACAGGCGGGACTGAGGCGTGGGCGCGGGGGCGGCTGGCAGTGCACCTGCTCCGTGATTGATGAGATCTCACCCGTCGCCATGATTGCTGGTGCCTCCATTAGCATCTTTCCTACCTACAGCGAGCGCTGAGGTACGCTCTACCCTAATTATAAGAGTTTAGATGTTACTTCGTGTAATTAACAAACAATACTGTCACTTTGAACATCATCTATATAGTATATAAAATAAAAATCTCTCGTCACGATGTTTGTCCGGGATATAACAAAACTACTCAACCAATTTTTCCGTCCAACTTAAATAATAGGATAGTTTTTATCTCATTTATTGACCTCAACATTTATTTTCCACAAAATTCTGAAAGATGGCGGTAAATTTATCAACACAACTCAACACTTGGCTATTTATGTTGAGTAACCATCCAGTAGAGGGAAGGAGACTCTGTACCAGGGTCGTATGCATGGGTACCTCCCTCTTACTTATTTCTGCCGCAAAGCAGCAGTGCTTGCATTGCTGTGTTCCGGTTTGAAGGGTAAGATATGGCACTGAAATTACTGGGTACCGTGGCTTTACATCTTCAGTCACAAGTTGGCAACGTACACTGTGGTTCTTGTGGGGGTTGCAGTTTTGCTGCGAATCTCACAGGAACCACATGTATGTGACTGTTACCACTTACCATCAGGTGGACAGTTTGCTTGTTTGCCAACTTAATTGCAATAAAAAAAGATGGTGTTGTATTTCAATTTCAACTGCTCCTAAAATATGTAAACTGAGTTTCTTGAATGTTTCTTGAAGGTATTATTATTGTTGTGGGTACATGTTCCTATTTAAGAGTAATCTAAAGAGAGCGTTATACTCAAAGTAGGCACTGGCAGCGACCTAGCTGTGTCCCTTATATTAGCGAAATCCACGGGCGGTTAACTCAGGTCGTCTGCTACATACAGCAATAAAAAAATGATTTGTAATAATTGTATTGCAGATTTATAATAATTTTAATTTAATTGCAGACTTGTAATAATTGTAATTGTAGATTTGTAAAACCTACCACAGGAAACTGTGATTACTTATCATCAGGTGGACAGTCCGCTTATTTGACATCTTAGTTGTATATAGAAAAAAAAACAGAAAACGGTGTTGTAGTTTTATCATTATAGCTTCATCATCAGGTGAGTTGAAAGCTGCTGTCTGAAGTTTTAATCAAACTTTACATTCCCACCCATGGCGAGTAATCCCAACCTTGACATAGTAAATCAAGGCGGTAATCAAGAGGTGCACTCCGCGGCACGCGCCCGCCCGCGCTCGCCGCCTAATCGGATAATGCGTCGGTTATGGGCGGACTGCGTTCCCCGGTCCCACTTACGCGTTAACTCGATTTGTATACTGCCACATGCCTGCTGCACCCTGTGTCTATTGGGCTTTTTTAATTAATTAAGTATATGTTTGATTTGGCGTAAGCTTTACTCGAATTTCACCTACAACATTTTTGAAAATATTTTTTGGTTATCCAAAGCATAGCATTGTATTTTGCTTATTAGAAACGTTATATCGCCATGGAGGTATGTGTTTTCCTAAATTGTACCAAATATTAATTTGCTTTAAAAATTTCGTTATTATATTTAAAAATATTATAGTAGTCAATGCTTTATGTACCTATTACTTATTAACTGTAATAATATAGATGTTTAGAACTGGACTGTACTCCGAGTAGAATCGGGAGGCCCGCGATCAATCCTGCCATATACCAATGTGTTTTTCGTTTCACGAATTTCATATGTACATTTGTCTGACGCTCCTACGGTGAAGGAAAACATCGTGAGGCAACCTGCATACATCTGCGAAGAAATTCAATGAAGTCAAAGAAAATATGTGAAGTCGACCAATCCGCACTGGGCCAGCGTGGTTGACTTAGGCCTAATCACCCTAACATAGGGTAGGCTCGAACCCCTCGGTGGGGACGTATATGAAGTGTGATGATGATGATGACCTACTTTACCTCGCCAACATGTAAGTGGAGATGATTTTTTCTCGTCATTACACCATACATACCATGGCGTGGGGTGTCATTGGATAGGTCATTCAAAAATATTGTGGATATATGTAAACTATTGTTCGACTCAGCGATCCGTTAAAAACGGCTTAATAGGGTTTTTAAATTAAACAATTATAGTCGATCAACTCTTAAAATGTACTTGGGGAAGAAAAATTTGTCAAATACCGTTAAAAACTAGTTAGATAAAGTTGTTAGTTAATTAGATAAGTGTTATTATGGAAAACATTAACCGTTAAAAACTAGTTAGATAATGTTGTTAGTTAATTAGATATATGCCATCATTGAATGTGCAGATATCATAAACCAAAGAAACTACTCAAACCAACATATCTATATTTATTCAGATAGTCAAGCAGCTCTAAAAGCCATTAGCTCGAGCCAAATAAACTCGAAGCTGGTAGAGGACTGCCTCACCCGCCTGAATGCCATAGGACAAAAAAACAAAATTGTTTTAAGATGGGTTCCTGGGCATTCTGGTGTCATTAGCAACGAGAAGGCCGATGAACTCGCTAAAACTGGAACTATAAAACCACAAATAGGACCGGAACCTTTTTGTGGGATTTCAAAGAACCAGGTACACAACTTTCTAAATGAACAACTTCTTAGAAACTCATTCGAACTCTGGAAAACTACTCCAGGGCAAGAACACGCGAAGGCACTAATACAAGGCTACTCGCGTAAACTAACTGACGAGCTTCTGCAGCTTAACAGGAAAAACATCAGTGCAGTCGTAAGAACCTTAACTGGACATTGCGGCCTGAATAGACACATGTTCAACCTCAAGATTAGGGACAACGACATCTGCAGATTCTGCAATCAGGAGCGTGAAACTCCTAAACACCTTCTGTGTGACTGCAGCCCACTGATTCATCGGCGTAGCCTTCATCTGGGAAGACACATCATGAGACCAGATGAAATACAAACTCTCCCAACCCAAAAAATCCTCAATTTCATAGAGGGTTTGGGCTTGAAGGAGATACTCTAACGGCGCTATAATTCACAATAGATCTTTTAGGTCGAGGTGAAAAGGCCTACAAGGCGAAAGCCCGTACAATAACAACAATAATAAAAAAATAAAAAATAGTTAATTAGATAAGTGTTATTATGGAAAACATATTAGCCACAATAAAAATAAAAGTACGGAACTCTATACGAGTATTACGTATATGGCCCGACACGCACTTACCCGGTTTTATAAGAAAACTAGCTACGCCCGTGAACTACGTCAGAGAAAATACTAATATCGCTAGTAAAAAACAGGATTGCTGGTAGGAATGTGAAAATATAGGGTTATAAGTATTTAAAGGGGTATATCACTTAGGGGTTTAAAAAATAGCGTACGACCTATTCTCAGATCTACCAAATATACACAAAAAATTTCATATAAATCGGTCAAGCCGTTTCGGAGAAGTTCGATAACAAACACTGTGACATAAGATTTTTATACATGGTATATACATACACCGCTATTTTTAAGCTGTTTCATACATTTAGGTTCAGTAAATGTTGAACATTTGTATGGAACAGCTGATTTTTTTTGCGATTTCGAATTTGGTCCCATAGTGAAAGTTGTTCAGTTTGCTTGTCTGAACAAGCACACAAAATTTTTGTCATAACCAAAAAATAAACTTGTCTAAGAGACGGTGTCCCATTTCTTTTAACAGTGAGTTCAGACCATGATCCTTATTAGAAATTCACTGAAATATTCTCCCGGAAAATTCATGAATTTTCGGAATTTTTTAAATATATTTTTCTAAATTTTCTGGTGTAATATTACTTAGTTAACGTTTACAAATCATATTCTGTCAGAAAACCACAATAAATACACCAAAATTAAACTTCGCCATGCAAATCGTAAAATATTTCCATCATACTGCGCCCGGATTAAGCTGTTTGGGTCATCGAACGTCAACGCACCGGTGTGAGCGGAACAAAAATGATGCCGGCGCGCCACACATGAAAACTCCTTTGTTTCGCTTTAAAAGCTTTTCCGGGAAGAATAAACATCGGTAAACAAATATTAATATTGGTCTGAACTCATGTTAAAAGAAATGGGACACCGTCACTTATACCCGGTATATGTATTAGATTTACTTTTTCAACACACTTGCTCGTAAAGTGGGTCTTATTACCTTGCATTTAGACCCGTTATTCAGTATATTAAATACGAGTGCTTTTCACTTTACATAATCGCACAAGTGCGGTAATCTTAACACGACAAATTTTAATTTGTTCAAGATTGCAAAGTAAATGTATGTCCAGTATGCATTCTTAAATTAGTCGCTTAATACTTTTTTTTAACACGACTTTATGCGGCTGCCAATTGGAAACGAATGCGAACAGCCTACTACTGGTTACTTAAATATTAAATTAACAACGACATTTAAACACAAACATTTAAAAACAATAATTAATAGCTATAACTAAAATAAATTATTAAAAATTCACACAAACTTGTTTTTTAAAAACTAAAATATTCGGTTTATTTAGTTTTCAATTTTGGTTTTGTTTGGCCCTTTTTTGTTGGCTGTATGAAGAGTTTAGCCATGCCCGGCAGCGCGCGAAATAAAAAGGCGCGCGCCATTTTCCCGCTATTGAAATTTTTTGCAGTTTTATTGTACCTAATTGATAATTGATTATCTACAAATATGTCGAGTTCAAGTGAAGAAGAGTCCATATTATTAACTCCGCCGGAAATAATTATGGAGATGCAAAAGCGCGAGTAATAGTTTGTTGCCGCCAAAGTCAAAGGATAAATACTTGTCGGCATACGATACTTTCATGCAGTGGAAGATTGATAAAAAAGCGCAGTCATTTTCAGAAAAATATTAATACCACAAGATCTTTTATTTTCCTCACAAGTGTGTTGAAAAACGTCGTATGATACACGCGCGCATTGGTCATTCATTACGTACTCTGCTTTCTTGTCGCGCTCGCCTGCGGCTCGCGCACAATATCGCCTCGTACGCGTTAACCGACATAGCGCGCTCGTATCATAATGTACTATTATAAACTAGTTAAAACTAATTAATTTCTCCCTTTATTTATAACCAATTTCTACGAAATCTATGAAGATTTGTGTTGTGATAAATTGGATGTTGAAACGTTGTGAAACGTTGACAAAATTAAAAAGAAAATCAAACAATTATTATTATAATATCGTTTGGGTTGAAAAAATTTTTGGTGGCCTGAAGATATGATTTAAAGATAAATCTGTCTTATTACAGAACGTATAGTCTAAGCTTAGTCCTGGCTTACACCAGGTCTAAGCTGACGCTGTCTCTATCTATGTATACTTATTAACACAAGTGAAAGCGCACTAGATTTAAACCGAAACTAACTTTAGATCAGCAGGCATAGCATGGACCGTGGACAAAACGAGACAAGAGACAAATAACATGTTTCTTCTCGCTCTCTCATATAACAATGAAGCGACACGGGACGAGGGTTAGTCACTTTCTCTTCTATAGTCCACGCGCCGTGCTAGGCCTGCAGGCTTAGGTTTTGTAATAAGACCGTATGGGTCTTTCCCTTTTGGTAAAATGATATAATAATATTATTAAATACAGTTATAAATACTTTAGTTAATTATCCATTTTTATGCACATATCCTACGAATATTCTGGATTGTTAGTATGTTTGTAACATGTCGTTCTAGAAGAACTACCTATAAAATATATTAATAATTATATCAAAGCATATCGAAGCGAAAGCAGGCGCGGAACCAGCCCTCAAGAAAGGCTGTGGTCACAGCCATCCAAGAATCGGCCAAGTGCGAGTCCGAGTATGACCTTGCTCATGATCGTATAGTACCATTCCTACAAAGATGTTTCCAAAACATATGACACTCTCACCAAGATTCATTGTTTATTTTAAGCATTGGATAATATCATCAGCCTATCGATCTCAATAGGCCATGAAAGTGTGACGTCGCAACTTTATTAGGATTGTGGGAATGCCCATCGTCAGGGCCGTCTTTCACCTACTAAAGGCCCTGAGCACATTAGGATAATGGGCCCCCAAAATTCAAATTCAAATTCAATATCTTTTATTCAAATTGGATTGTTACAATCTCTTTTGAACGTCAAAGCAGCTACGCCATTGGTTCACAAGTCTACGGCGGGAGACCTTGTACTGGAAAGAACCAGCAAGAAAACCAGCAAGGGCTATTTTTTTCTCCCTGTATTGTTACAGAGTCGTCAATTGGAAGCTGACCTCACAGCAGAAGTTTGAGCTCAACTTCCATTACAAGATTAGATGTGTCAGTTCTCTTCTTACTACTTATTACCAAAAATTATATTTGTTTAAACAAATAGTTATACATAACAACAAAATTCATTATCTGAAAAATTAACACCAGGCATTGGCATCATTCAAATAATCGTTGACTTTATAATATCCTTTACTCATAAGAGTCTTTTTTACATGCGCTTTAAACTTATGAAAAGGCAAGTCGGTAACACTTTGTGGAAGCTTATTATAAAAGGTTATACATTTCCCCATAAACGAGCCTCTAGTTTTTTGAAGCCTGAATGTTGGAACGGCAAGTTTATTTTTGTATCTTGTGTTTAGATGGTGAATTTGGAAATTGGTTTCAAATGTATTATAATTTTTATAGACATAAATCAAATTTTCATAAATGTACTGTCCTGCTAAAGTCAATATATTAATTTATCTAAATAAGCCCCATAGAGAATCTCTTGCTCGTAAATTATAAATAGCGCGAACCGCTCTTTTTTGAAGTACAAAAATACTTTCAATACTAGCAGCCGATCCCCACAGTAGTATTCCATATGACATGACACTTTGAAAATAACTAAAGTAAATCAATCTTGCCGTTTCAACATCAGTAAGTTGTCTTATTTTTTTAACTGCATATGCTGCAGAACTACGTCTGTTAGCCAAGGACTCAATATGTGGATCCCACTGCAATCTAGAATCTAGTGTTATACCCAAAAATGTAGTAAAGTCGATGAATTCAACAATTTCATTATTAATTTCCACTATGGTATCCACTTTTCTTACATTTGGCAATGAGAATTTAACACATTTAGTTTTACGTGAATTTAAAGATAAATTATTTACAGTGAACCAATGCAATACTTTAGAGAGAGTACTATTTACAACGTCAGTATTTCCATTTCCTCTGTCAAACTTAAATATTAAAGAAGTATCATCTGCAAATAGTACTGTATCGCACAGATTCTTAGTGAAGTGTGGGAGGTCATTAATATAAATTAAGAAAAGCAAGGGTCCCAATATCGATCCTTGTGGCACGCCCATAACTATAGGTGCACCAACAGACTCAGTTTTGTTAATAACAACTTTCTGAACCCTATTGGATAAATAAGACTCAATAAGTCTCATTGCTTCTTCAGAGACACCATAATGTTTGAGTTTATTTAAAAGAGTTTGGTGACCAACGCAATCAAAAGCTTTTGATAGGTCACAAAATATACCAATTACATCTTGTTTACACTCCCAAGCAGCAAAAATGTGTTTCAGAAGTGCAACACCGGCATCAGTAGCGCAACGACCTTTGGTAAAACCAAATTGGTTCATATGTAAAATGTTGTTACTTGAGAAATGATCAGTTAACTGATTAGATATAATTTTTTCAAATATTTTACTAAGAGCTGGTAGAATCGAAATTGGTCGATAATTTGAAGGGTCGTTTTTATTCCCAGACTTAAATAGAGGTATCAACTTGCTATTTTTCATGAGGTCGGGGAAGACACCTTCATCGACACATTTATTGAATATCAACGCAAGTTGCGGTGCAAGTTCTTTAATTACAGATTTAATTATATGGGTCGAAATACCCCAAAGATCTTCAGTTTTTTTGGTATTGATCATACGAAATGTTTTCAAAACAGTGTTAGCATCAATGTGACAAAAGTTGAACACCTTGTTGCACCTCTCCACACTCCGTCCCAAAAGAGCTACAGCCTCATTGGGACATGAGTTGAGACTATGACCATATTATAGCACTATTTAACAGACTTCAAAAAAAGGAGGAGGTTATCAATTTTTTTCGTGTGTGTGTACGCGATTACGCCGCCAATTATGCACTGATTTTCAAAAGTCTGTTTGTTCGCGATAGAGTATAATCCTGGGGTGGTCCCAAGGTAACCAAAGATAATCTGACGATGGGATTCCATAAAAATCGAGGGAAACCCTTAAATTTTATAGGTATTATCAACGTGTTTTGTGTATAATTATGTTACTGTAAAAGCCTGAACTACGGTAAATCCTTTTTTTTCGAGATGCGTGACCGCACCGTATTCGCTGTTGGCTAGACGACGAAACTACGGTAAATCCTAACATTTTCCAGTAAAACCTAAGATTTACCAACTCTTAATGGTAAAAGTCCGAACTGCCCCCTAGACAAGATGCATTTCGATAATCGCTAGAAGGAAAATGTATGCGATTTGACATAAGCCCTCGCTTAGCTTTCGAGCGCAATTGTCAAATCTCATACATTGTCCATTTAGCGATTGCGTTAGCGATTATCGAAAGACATCTTGTCTAAGGGGGCTGTTCTGCAATCCTTGTTTATTTCGGACTTTTACCATTATACACCCGGTAAATCCTAGAACTTACCACCAAGACGCGGTCAATGTCCCCTGTTTCCTTCTTCGATAGTGGCAATGGATGCTTTAAATTTACAAAAAAGCTATGCACATGCTACGTTCTCCTTTTTTTATTACATTAATTATTAAAGGCGATTTAATCCTTCAAAATATCTAAAAATTTGCATTGCTTCATTCAAACGTCCAGCAAACAAATTTGACAAGATTATAATATTAAAAAAGATGAAACACAGAAACATAACCAAAACCTTTCCTTTAATGCAAAAAGTAATTAAATCGTTGAAGTTTTAGAGGAGAAAACAGGGGACTACGAAACATCTTTTTACTGAAAGGAGACTCTGTACCAGGGTCGTCTGCTTAGGTACCTCCGTCTTACCTATTTCTGCCGCAAAGCAGCAGAGCTTGCATTGCTGTGTTCCGGTTTGAAGGGTAAGACATGGCAGTGAAATTACTGGGTACTGTGACTTGTGTCACAAGTTGGCAACGTACACCGTGGTTCTTGTGGGGGTTGCAGTTTTGCTGCGAATCTCACAAGAGCCACATGTATTATAGGTGACTGTTAGCACTTACCATCAGGTGGGCAGTTTGCTTGTTTGCCAACTTTCTGCAATAAAAAAATCTATTTGTGTAATTTTCAGTTGTCTCTATCGCGCTCGTTTGTTTGGGGACACAGCGCGACAGCAATACTTGCATTTTAAAAAATCCTATTTTTGAATTATCCTGACCTTAGTGTTTTTTTTACATAGAATAGACTTACGCTTGACCGCAATCTCGCCTGATGTTAAGCGATGATGCAGTCTACGGTGGAACGCGTTTGTCTAGTAAAAACCGATTCACTCTCGATTTGAAGACACCCAGGTAGTATTCATTGGGAAACACCCGCTCAGGCAACATGTTCCATTGTTTGGCGGTTCGTACGATGAATGTGTTTACAAAACGCTTGGTTCTCGTGTTTGGAGTGTCTACCATGAAGCGGTGGCGCCTTTTCGTGTTTCTGTTTGTCCGATGGAAAAAAGGGCTCGGTGGTATTAAATTGTACAAATCAGTCGCGCACTCTCCGCAATGTACCCGGTAGAAGACCGACAAGCTGGCAACTGCGGCGATGTTCCAAACTTTGTAATCGGTCATTTAAATGACGATCACTGCCAATAAGCCTTTTGGCACGTCTTTCAATTGAGTCCAACGCTTGGAGCTGATATTTGGCAGAACCATCCCAAAGATGCGAACAGTATTCCATACACGAGCGAACTTGAGCAGCTGTTCCGATGTAAAGTACCGTCGCACCTTCCAGAGGACACCCAGCTTTTTGGCTGCATTTTTTGCCCTGGATTCAATGAAAGACCCAAAGTTTAGACTTGGTGTTAGAGTGACGCCGAAGAGCTCAAGATGGTCAGCTATAGGCACCGACACATTGCGGAATGTAGGAGTTAGTACAAAAGGCCGCCTTTTTGCAGAGAATAGACAAGCCTGGGTCTTTGACTCATTAAACTTGACCAGGTTGGCATCGCCCCAATCAGAGACTGTCTGAAGAGTCAAGTTTAGGCGCTCGATCATACTCTCTCTCAGGGATTGTTTGCGAACTACTGGCTTGTGCGCTAGATGTATAGGTCTCTACGACAGTGCTGTCATCTGCATCTGCATCCCATAGATACCAGGCTTTAGCAGGTCATTAATATGAAGCTACAATAGGGTCGCAGAGAGCACTGACCCTTGAGGAATTCCGGCGTTGATCGCCATTCGGTCAGACGAGCAGCCATCGACGACTACTCGTATGGACCGTTCACTCAAAAAGTCACTTATCCACGTAATGAGATTAGTGGTTAGGCCATACGAGGAGAGCTTGCCGATAAGACCGCCATGCCAAACCCTGTCAAAGGCCTTAGAGATATCCAAGGAAACGGCAAGTGATTCCCCGTGTCTGTCAATAGCTTCACTACAGATGTGGGTGACGTACGCTAGTAGATCCCCAGCAGATCGATTTCGGCGAAATCCGTATTGTCAATCACTTAGGAGGTCATTTTGTTCTAAGTACGTCAAAAGCCTGTGATTTATGACACGTTCCATGGCCTTACAGAGAATGGACGTGACCGAGATGGGCCTGTAGTTAGCAGGGTCAGCACGACTACCCTTCTTGGGAACAGGTTGCACGTTCGCAAGTTTCCACGCTTTGGGCACAATTCCCACCCGGAGAGAGAATCGAAATAGACGTGTCAATACAGGAGATAACTCAGCTGTACATGTCTTTAAGACAATAGCTGGAATACCATTCGGGCCACTAGCTTTATTCACGTCAAGACATCTGAGCACTTTCCGAACCTCCCTTTGGCGAATATGGATTTCTGACATTGTTGTCATAGTGCCAGGAAGAGTTGGAGGTATCGTACTACCAGCATCAAAACGCGAAGCATCTGCAAACTGAGATGCAAACAAGTTTGCTTTCTCCTCAGCTGTGTGAGCTAATGTCCTATCAGACTTCAACAGCGGAGGTAGTGAGGGGCGACAGAAATTCGCCTCAACGGACTTAGCCAGAGACCAAATTGCTTTACTACCCGCTGGGTATGAAGCGACTTTGTTTCCTATCCGACTAATGTGGTCGAAGCGAGCTTTCTGGAGAACCTTTTTGTAAGATTTGGCGGCCCTGTTAAACGCTCTTTTCCTCAAATGAATATCCCTTGTCCTACGCTGTCGGGCGTTAACCCAGGCCAGGTAAGCCTCGTGTTTCAGTGCTTCAGCTTTTAAACATTGCGCGCTAAACCACGGGCGAGCTTTGGAGGACAACGATACGTCGGAATACGGAATAAAATACTCCATACCCGTACGTAATACGTCGGTCACAGCATCTGCGCAGGTTGAGGGATTATCAGAGGCGAAGCACACAGAACACCAAGGATAAGACGCAAAAAAGGCTCTCATCTCGTCCCAATCTGCTGACTTATAGAGCCATATCCGCCGATTACCTCTAGGGCTGACGTCGAGCGGAGAGTAAACAGAAACTGTCTTTATCAAACTGTGGTCTGAACTCCCTAGTGGTGACGACACTGCCACTGAGTAGCGATCTGGATCTGATGTCAGCAGAAGGTCTAAGCAATATGGAGTGTGCGTCACAACGTCAGGTACCCGTGTTGCCTCTTGTACCAGCTGAGTGAGACCCAAAGTTAAGGCCAGCTTTCGCGTTTCCAACCCAGCGTGGTTGGTGTCCCGGTACGGATAAAGCCATTCCTTGTGGTGAGCGTTAAAATCCCCCAGTAACACCAGTTGGGCTGTGGGGTACCTCTGCTGAGCAGCTTCTGCCGCCTCCATTAGGTAGTCTGTGAGCATTGTCATGGGCTCCCGATAGGAACAAATTATATTTAGTTCTAAATAAAATCAATAGATGTCGTGGCATGTACCATACTAGAATGCCATAACTTATTCTTACGCATTCTGTTAACATTAAGCTGTAACTAACCACTAGATGTTTTAATTAAAAAGAAATTATTATTTTCAAAACAAATTTGTTAATTTTTTAAGTAAAATGGATAAATTGCAAAATGAGTCTGCTTTGTTGTGCTTTTTTGTTTTGAACTGCCATCTATCGTGAGCTATTGTTAATATCTCGTCCAGACGTCAATAACTTTGAAATTTAAAAGTATGACTACAGATGGCAGTATTTCAGATACTGATAAACAGAAGTGAGCTTGAACTGAGTGTTTGCGTTTTGTTTTCCAAATGTGTTTGGCATTTTTATGTCTAAATCGCAGATTAGGTACATATTCTAACATCTCAATGTTATCAAATTTTCGTTTGTCGTTAAATAATTTAGAAGAAAATATACATTAGGTAAGAACGAATATGATGAATTATTTTTTTTTATTAAGTAAATAAATGTTAAATATTTGTTTTGATTATATTGTTATCTTTTGAACTAATTGTTTAAAAACATTGCGACTGTGAGTTTCGAGGTGAATTTGTGCTTGCTAATTTCTGGTGTTTTATCGACGACCCAGGCCTTTTCTCTAACTTCGGTTGCTAACTAGAACTGTCATTTTTTAAAGAAACTTAACATCCATTACTGCACCATGAACGCCACCGTAACACATAAAATCACTGAACTAGTAATGGATATAGTTAGCGAATAGGCCTACTGGCTTTGAAAACGGATAATTCGAATTAGACACCTACACAATATACGACTGCTGCAATTTTGAATTTGGACTCCGACGAACCATCCACGCATGACGATTAAGGCTTTTGAATGTTGGTCGTAATAGCAATTACTTTCGTAATGCATGGTTAGCGCAGAGGTCGAGTGATCGCCTGCTGCGCAACGGGTCGCGAGTTCGATTCCCGTACGGGACAAATATTTTGTATGGCCGTTTTTTTTATGGTATAAAGGGCAAGCGAGCAGACGTATCACCTGATGGTAAGTAATTACCGTCGCCCAGGGACACCCGCAACCCCAGAGGAGTTACAAGTGCGTTGCCGGCCTTTGAGGTGGGATACGCTCTTTTTTTGAAAGTTTGAAGGTCGTATCGGTCGTATCGCCTATCACATCATTATTTCAATTACTTAGCTAGGTATGTAGTCACTTTCTACTCTTTTTATTTAATTTTATATACCTACAAAATTAAGTATGAGAAAAGATCCCTGTCGATTGGTACTAAAAATAGTATAATAGTACCTACTTAAGTAAATGTCAGAATTTAACGAGTTCAATTCCCGGTTTATGTAAGTATCGAAAACTTTAAATACAGCTTTACTATTTTTTGAAAATGAAAAATGTTTAGTTATAATAAAATTTAGGGTACACTCCCTTTCAGGGAGAACACCGGAGGGTTTTTAGTGGGTAGGCCTGGCACTCTGCCGGGAGAGCCCTACCATAAGAATACTTGTATTATCATGAAGCAATAGTATTTGCTTCATGTATGGCCCTACACACGCTCACCGTCTAGCCAACGGCGGGTACGGTGCGGTTAAACGCATTTCCCCCCGAGAAAAAAAACGGGTACATTCCATTCGTCAAAAATGTTTAATTTCCATTCTGTAGAAATAAATGGAATATTGATAGTAGGTAATCTATTTGTTATTTTAAGGGGGCAAGGGGCGACCAATGAATGAGCGACCCCCAGCGGGCCATTGCGACCTGTACAGATCTATTTTGGTTGAATATTGATAGTGGGTAAGAATTCAAATTGAAGAATTGAATAAAATGACAACTAATTAAGGCGAGGATTTCCCAAATTTGCCGATCTTAGAACGTCTAGATCTGGATAATATTAGAACCCACAATTCTGAAATTCACACACCTTAAACTTGAAGATATAATCTAGTGAACTGTGAAAGCAGAAACACGATTTACTTCATTTCACTCGATAGAAAAAAAATCCAAACATAGGTCTAAATCAAAAACTAAAACCACGATTTGAAATCGAAATATACATAAAACAGTATAAAAGTTATACCAAAACATGTAGTTCGTTATTATCTAGTGAACTGTGAAGACAGATTTTTTGATGTCATATAAAATATTTAGGAAAATGACGAAAATTCTATAATTTCGCTTGGTTGCAATCGCGCTCCATATAAGACAGTACTCGCCAAGTCGTCTCAGGGTATGGTCATGTCGCTTCGTGTCGCGGGCGCACAAATAGTACATTGTTACCCTAGGGGTGAAAGTAATTTATTTAGTCCCGAGACGGTGTTTGGCGCCCGAGCGTAGCGAGGGCACCAATAGTTCGAGGGACTAAATAAATTTTTAACCCGAGGTAAACACTGTGCTTTTCATTACGAATACAAGGAAAGTAAAAATAAAACAATGAATTAGCTAAAGAAAAACGCGTTAATTTACATTAATCAACAACTGCTTTAGCCCGCTTTCTCTTATAAAATCAGGCGTTAACTCCATACCTGAATCAGATGAACTCATTGTGTTAATTATTAACACAATGTTATACAAATATAATTAACAGTTAATACAAAACTCTCCTATACGGAAGTATTAACAAAACTCTACAAATGGAAAAAAACAAATGAAGATCGCATTGCCGCTTTCGCGCTTATTTTGTTTTTTTTTTCTGTGGCCGGTTAGCTATTCAGCCATTATTTTTCATTTTCATAATTTAAAAAATGGTAAATATTTTGCCCAAACCTTTGTTATTTTAAAGAAATAGTTATAATAAAGTTATTTAAAAATAATATTCTTTAAATACTTAACATTACTATATTATTTAAATTTTACACCGCGCTGTAATTAAGTGGCTGCATAGAAAGTCGGAACATGGTTTAATAAAAATGTGAAATAAGAACTGGTTTCTTTTTAAAATTTGTCAGTTGAAAGTGATTCTCCCTAGGGCTGAAAAGTATTACTTTCAACCCGCTCCTCAGGCAACTTCAGACCTACTTTCAGAGTATGAGTAATGAAATAGTACATTGTTACCCTAGGGGTGAAAGTAACTTATTTAGTCCCGAGACGGTGTTTAGCGCCCGAGCGTAGCGAGGGCACCAATAGTTCGAGGGACTAAATAAGTCTTTAACCCGAGGTAAACACTGTGCTTTTCATTACGAATACAAGGAAAGTAAAAATAACACAATGAATTAGCTAAAGAAAAAACGTGTAAATTTTATTTTACTTACATAAATTAACAACTTCTGATTTAGCCCGCTTTCTCTTATAAAATCAGGCGTTAACTTTAGCTGAATCAGATGAACTCATTGTGTTAACTATTCACACAATGTTATACAAATATAATTAAATCTCTGCTATACGGAAGTATTAACAAAACTCTACAAATGGAAAAAACAAATGAAGATCGCATTGCCGCTTTCCCGCTTATTTTGTTTTTTTTTCTGTGGCCGGCCAGCTATTCAACCATTATATTTCATGTTCATAATTTAAAAAATGGTAAATATTTTGCCCAAATCTATGTTATTTTAAAGAAATAGTCGAAAATAAATTATAATAAAGTCATTTAAAAATATATTCTTTAAGTTTAAATACTTAATATTATGTTATTTCAATTTTACACCGCGCTTTAATTGAGTGACATTATAGAATGTCGGAACATGGTTCAATAAAAATGTGAAAAAGGAACTCGTTTCTTTTTTAAAATTTGACAGCAGCTGTCAGTTGAAAGTGATTCTCCCTAGGGCTGAAAAGTATTACTTTCAACCCGCTCCTCAGGCAACTTCAGATCTACTTTCAGAGTATGAGTAATGAAAAATATATTACGTGTTTCTTTACGATCGAATTTTAATTTTGCAGTTTGCGTTTATTTTGTTAATTTTCATTATTATTATAGATTAGTGTAGTAATATGGTGAATAGTGTAAATAATGGATTAGGTATTATAAAGGAGAAAACTATTTTAATCCTTCTTCCTAAATTATTTTATGTGTGAAAAAATATGTTTTTCGTTCTTTTTTCTATAAGTTATTTTATGTGTAAAAATCGCTAATAAAAGAAGTCAAAGACGAAATGTTAAATCAAATGCATACAAAAAATGCTGAAAGAAAAGTGGTAAATATTTATTTCCCAAATGTTTATATTTTATTTCCGCGGCCATATAGCACAGTGCAGTGTTAATAAACCAGTATGATAATTTCTTCAAGTAAATATGCAACGATTTATAGGTTCAAAATAATGTTTCCTATAAAACTTTATTGCTGAATTCCTTTAAATACTTAATGTTACCCCCTTTATTCACAACGCCTTGCATCAAAGCTTTAGAAGGTAGAATCAACAGCACATTACACATGTAGCTAAATAATAGAGTTTTATTCGAGCCTATGTATTATATATGATTATGAACAGTAAAACAGTATTTTAGGAATCTTTTAAATTTCGTAACATTTATGGTCAAGCGTGAGTTGATTATAAAAAAGTAAAAAATAATTAACATAAATTTCCGTTCGATTTATGTAAAGATCACTTCATTGTATTAAAAGAAAATATCTGATCAGCGGAATTTTGTGAAACTTTATAAAATATTTGCTTTTGCCCGCTGCTTCGCCCGCATAAATGTCATAGAGGTTCCATACAAACTATTATTTTTTAGTTTTACCCCCTTAGATGGCAAATTTCCAACATACATGTCAAATTTCCGCTTTTTGTGCCTTTTAATTACGGCTGTGCGTAATCTGTCAGTCACTCAGTAATGAAAGTGTTTTTATATAAATACGTCGGCCCACACTAGGATTTTCAACTGTGTCGTAGGTGCAGCTTTTTTCTTTTTGAAAACGTTGCCCCACACTAAGATTTTCTCCTGTGTTGTGGGTGCAGTTACGAACATAGAATATCACATGTACATACGCCCAGACCGGAAAAAAATTCTGTAGGCCATACAAAATATTTGTCCCGTACGGGAATCGAACCCGCGACCCGTTGCGCAGTAGGCGATCATTCGACCTCTGCGCTAACCGTGTCATCAAAGTTACAAACATAGAATATATTACATATCACATGCACATACGCCCAGACCGGAACATATTTCTGTATTCCATACATAATATTTGTCCCGTAACTACAAAGCGCCAAACGATAATCTCCTAGAAAGTGTTAAAATTTGTCACCGAATTCAATATAGAAGTGTGATGTTGTCTGTACCTATTCTTATATTATTTTTAAGCTTTCAGTGTTTTTGAAGTCGTTTTTTATTTTTTGTAAAATATTTTTTATTTTTAACTTTTCAGTGAATGAAATCTTTTTAGTGAAAGAAGTGTGTTTTTAGTGCTTTCCTCGATTTTCTATGGGATCCCATCATCAGATCCTGACTTTGGTGACCATGAGACCACCCTTGCTCTATATTCTATCGAATACAAAAATAATTTTGGACATCGGTTTAAAAATGACGGAGTTATGAGGTAACAAACATAAAAAATACAACCGAATTGATAACCTCCTCCTTTTTTGAAGTCGGTTAAAAATATTTGGGAATCGAACCCGCGACCAGTTGTGTAGTAGGCGATCACTTGAACTCTGTGCGCTAACCGTATCGTCAAATGTAAAGTCATCATGGAAAAGAACGCTAGCTGTGTAGTACTTCCCGAGTTTTCTTACAGGCCTAAGGTGGTAGAATATTAATTAATATTTTAAAACCAGTTTGCTTAGAAACTAATACGGTTGCCTGATATTCATAGCGATTTGTGGCTTTCTTCTTGATAATCTTGTTTAGTACATGCACGCCCATGTCACTCACGCAATGCAGCGTTATAAATACCTACCACTAAGTAGCGCGCCGGCGCGCCGACCGCTGCACACACGTGTAAAGAAATTTTTAGGTTGTGTGTGAAGTCGACCAACCCGCACTTGGCCAGCGTTGATGATGGTAGCACATCAAAAACAGGTTTGAGCTTGTTTCGAATTCATCTAATAATAATATAATGGATGACATACCTGCCAGAGAGCTCAGCATAGTGGAAGAATCCTTGAGATGATGTCTTTCAGACGCAAATACCTGAATAGCTTCAGAAAAAAAACAGGAAAGACGTTGGACGTGCCTATTCTCTCGATTTTCTTGGGATTCTAATACTAGATCATGACTTGATGGCATGGAACCACTTCGGGGGTATACTTTTCTGAATACAAAAAGAATTTTGAAAATCAGTTAATAAATGACGAAGCTATGAGGTATGTGTTACCTCATAACTTCGTGAAGTCAGTGAAGTCGGTTAACAAATCAAATCGAAATAAGTTATAGTACTTATTTATTCAGTAATGTATTAAAATACCTACATATATATATATATTAAAATATTTTTATTGACGAATAGTAAGCGAAATAAGTTAAGGTACTTATTTATTCAGTACTGTATTAAAATACCTACATATATCTATTAAAATATTTTTCTTCAAACTACTCATTAATTTTACTCTAATCATCGGAAAAGGTAACACTAAGTAATACATTACTACCCTAATTTCATTAATGACCCGTTCAACATAATTGCCCTGTTGTTTGTTTTTCTAATTTAAAAAGAAATTACAATTCATATTCATTCAATTCATACAAAATGTAGGCATTTTTCCAAAGAGATTTGAGTGGTTGTATAACATGTCACAAAAAATACACATGCGCAAAACAAGTTAGATAGGACCCTACAAAGCCAATTTTATTTAAAAAAGAGAGGCAATTGGCTTTAATGGCGAAGATTAGATTTTATTTTAATAAATTAAAAATTGTATTCGAGTGAATATTGTGCAGTGAAAGTGGTGTTTTTGGTGCACATTCATGTTGACGGCAAGAAATAAGGGTTTTGTGGTGTACATGACAGTGAGTTTTTTTTTGTGGATTTTCCACTTCCGTCACCACCGTCAAGATAAGGTTTGGTTTCTTAATAAGAACAATTTGCATTTTTTTTGACATATATAAATAAGTTTTTCTACAGTCAACTTCAGTTTTTTATTATTTTTTTATAAGTTGAAGGAAAAGCAGATTACACACCTCGTAAGTGAGCTATTAATGCCCTCGGGTTATTAGTGCCCTCGAGCAAGTGCTCGTGCACCAAACATCCGCGGGCATTAATAAGTCACTTAGTGCTCGGTGTAACAATCTACTATTTCTAAATCAAACCGAATAGCCGTCGAAGACAAACAAAAAAATTTAACAGTGCTTTATATATGCCGCCGCGTCAGTCATATTCTTAGCTTTTGTTTTAAATACTACTTCTAGCTAATCGAGCATTTCTTGTATTCTAGTGATGCATTCTATACTGCACAAAAGAAATATGCATAAAATTTGAATTTACATTTTATTAATAACACATCATAGAAACATTTAAAACCTTTGAAATTGTGAAGAAACGATCTAATTATGATGAATCTTGAAAAGTCTAATTATTGATAATTGCTTTACGTCTCTTTCTTATAAAATATATGTTTGTATCGGTATTGTAATGGTGGACGAGTACAATGACGTCACTAGCAAATAAAAGCTTTTTAAACTTTGTTATTTTTTAAGTTATTAAAAAAATCACGTGGTTGTTTGTCAAATAAAAATACTATGTAATTAAAAAGTGTCCATATTTACATACAAGTAAAGATACAATAAAAAATAGCAATGAAGTCATAAAGCTGTATCTTTATTGGTTGTATTACTGTAGGTACTTACCTCAGTTTATAAATCAATGCTTATTTGTAACCTAGCAAAAAGTATATTGCATACGATATAAAACGTCCTTGTTGTACTGTTATATTTTTACTGTGCGGCACATGATGTTGGCGCCTGTTCAGTGGCCGCGTCCGCGCTAACGTCATGTACAAATGAACGGTGTGAACTGCGGAACATATGGGCACGTGGAAATTCCTCGCCTTAAGAGGATTGTGAAGTAATCGTGCGCGGCGCGAGTAGGTATTTTCTAAAATGCTATCTGTTTCACACCGCTCCGCCTCCGGTCTGGCGTTTACACCACAAATACAACATGCGCAAATTTTCACGCACACTACGAAACAGCAGCGCGCGACTCGGCCACGATACTCGGCAGCCGGCGCGAGAGCTCGAAATTATTATACTATCGTTCGTAATGTTTTGCGTTGCATATATTTTTGACTCCCTTTCCGTTCGCAACTTCGCCATCGTTACTTTCATTTTTCGTGTGGGAATTTTATGTTTTCACATAGGAAAAAGAATTTTATAGCCTACCTATATTACTCAGTGATAATGTAGCATTCTATTAGCCAAAGAATTTTTAAAATCAGTCTGGTAGTTTTTGAGTTTATTCATTACAAACAAAAATACAAACGTACTTAATCTTCTTTCTTCATAATATTTTAGTAGATGAGTTTCGGAATACAGAAATTATTTACATTTCGTAAATTATTTCTGTATTGAAATTTATTGTGAAGGCACTTACTTGGTATCCCTATACCTAGTAGGATTGAGGGTGTGGACTTTTTGTTATGAAAATATGTAGGTATCCTACATTTACCTTACTAAGGAAAATGCAATATTTTAAGATGAGTGTTATACTGAATATAAATGATTTGCATTTGAGATGTGAATCTTTTCTGAAAATTATAAAATAATTTTTTTTTTTGATTTGGCTGGGCAACTTTTGCAAAACTTGGCTTTGCTTTTAATATGAGCATTAGCATAAAACAGAAAGCGCGGATCTTCAACCAGTGTGTCCTATCAGTGCTTACTTATGGAGCCGAGACATGGGTAACAACTAAGGCCATCGTCCACAAACTAGAGTTGGCACAAAGAACAAAGGTAAGAAAATTGGTAGGAGTAACACTCCGGGACACGAAAACAGTGTCAGGTCTCGGGCATTACACGCCGCGTAGCAAAGCTCAAGTGGCAATGGGCTGGATATATAGCCAGAAAGCCGGACTCGTGGTGCAGAACTGTCTTAGAGTGGAGGCCATGGAACCGTAAAAGACCCAACAGGAGACCACAGATGCGGTAGAAGAACGACATCGTCAAGATGGTGGGCACGAACTGGATTAGAGTAGCCCAAAATGGAACGGAATGGAGAAAGTTGGAGGCCTATACCGCCATGGTAGAAGAAAAGGCTTAGATGATGAATAATATTTTTTAATAATTATATGATTATTTTTGTTGGTGATGTTCACCTCAATTTCTTTAATAATAAGCCAAACGTAACATCATCTGCAACTAGCTCCATCTCCATCCATCTTTGAATTAGTCAGCAGCAAAACAGAAGTGATGTGCGTCGGTGGAATCAGGGTTAACAACAGGGCTCTGTGACTGATCCCTCTATGAGTTTCCATAATTGATCCTCAAACTCAAGATTCCTCGAAAAGCTCGGAATATCAAAGGAAAAGGTGGCTAGATGACATTAAATGTAAACTGGACTGACAATCCACAATTAAAAAACGCAGCATAGGATCTTACACGTCGGCGTAAGGGCAAGGGCGTTTTATTAAGTAAATAACTTTTTTCAGAAACATTGTACCTATGTACAAAGGTAATAACCAAAGAATACTTGTAGTCCAGCATTTGATGAAAAGTCTATGCTGTCAGAAATACAGGAATAATACTGAAAGTACCCCATGTGTGGGGTAGATTTGTACGAATTTCAATTTAGAGTTAAGTCATAATTATGCAACAAATATAAAATACCTCTCATTTTTATACACTAATGTCGGGTACCTAGTTATACTAATAGTTTTAGAATTTTAATTTTTACCACCTCCGTGGTCTAGTGGTTGAGGCCACCGGGTATTGATCGGGAGGTCCGAGGTTCGATTCCCATCGGGGGCAGAAGCTTTTCTGATCGGTTTGGTTGGTGGTAGGGCTTCTAAGCCCACCTGGCTAGCTACCACCGTCTTACCTTAGTTTGTCGCCATAATAACATGTTAATAGCATTGCTGTGTTCCGATATAAGGCCAAGAGCTTCCCTGTCGTATGAAAAAAATATATCTATTAGTAGGATTATATGTAATCAGCTGCTTTAAATTATATTGTTAAAATAAAAAAAAAACGTCTAAACCGTACGAAGGGTGCCATCTCCACATATATGCCTACCCTGCCTACCCTACATATTATTTACTGTGTCGTTTGTATTTTTATACATTCGTAGATTCCATAACGCAAGTACAAATAAAATAATATTGAAAATAACGCTACTTGCATAATATAGTTTGTTACACGTTTTTTAGCTGCTCCAAAACTTGGTTATATGAAAATAGTTTGTGAGCAACTTAGAATACGATAACGAACATACAATGCATAACAAATACCTATCTCAAGAAACAAAAAACTAATTTCTCTTGAGTTTGTGTCTTTGTGGCACATATCTATTATAACAAACAACTACATACTTACAATTTATTTTCTCATTTTGATTTTGGGAATTTACAGTTAGTTAACAGGCTACAGGCTGCTTACCCTTAAATAAAGTTTGTATTGAAATAAGATCCTTAAAATAAAACACTAAAATCAATAAACGTATTCGAAAAGACATTTACTTTTTCATATAGAAGGTATTTGTGTAGACTTGAGTAATACCTTTCAGTATTGATCGATATATCGATATTAATTTCTCCTCCCTAGGCAACAATAACTACCTACGATAACATTAAGTCACATCACTAGATTATGCCCCATTATACCCCTGCCCCCGACCCGTATCGTGCGATAGAGAGAGTTGCAAGAACTGGTCGAAATTGCCTACAATTCCTGTTTGAAATATTGTTTCGGGTGATAACTGTTTTACCCCCCTAAACCTTTACGAAATTAGACACTTTTGGTCTCATTCGATTCAGTATACCTTAAACTATGTTTGTACGTTTTGCTTTTTTTGTAATTCAGTAAAATTTTGTCAAAAAAAGATAAAAATGCTCGAGGTAGTTTTTAAGTCTAAAATATAGATATTTAGATGCTAATAATTTATATTCTAAGCAATATTTCTTCAAATTCAAAACGTACAAACCTAGATCTTCATTATATCTACAACATTTCCAAAAATTATCAAAATTGGACTATGTTTAGTGGGAGAAAAGCGATATCGTTTTTTGTATGAAAATTTACAGCTTCACAATCCTCTTAAACAAAATTAAGACTATATTCAATAAATTAACAATTCTTTAGCTAAATTCTTAATTATTGTATTACTTATAGTATCGGCAATAGCAAAGAAAGTTAGCTGACAAAAATTTAAATTGACGAATTGAGTAAAATGACGAGAACTAATTGAACAAAAAACACTGAAAACTTAAAAATAATATAAGAATAGGTACAGACAACATCGAACTTCTATATTGAAGTCGGCGCCAAACGATGATCTCCTAAAAAGTTTTAAAATTTGTCAGACTTCAATATAGAAGTGTGATGTTGTCTGTACCTATTCTTATATTATTTTTAAGTTTTCAGTGTTTTTGAAGTCGGTTTCTATTTTTTGTAAAATATTTTTTATTTTTAACTTTTTAGTGAATGAAATCTTTTTAGTGAAAGAAGAAAGTAAATTAGTGTTTTCCTCGATTTTCTATGGGATCCCATCATCAGATCCTGACTTTGGTGACCATGGGACCACCCTTGCAGTATACTCTATCGAATACAAAAAAAAAATTTGGAAATCAGTTTAAAAATGACGGAGTTATGAGGTAACAAATATAAAAAAAACACACAACAAAATTGATAACCTCCTCCTTTTTTGAAGTCGGTTAAAATGAAGATTCATTCAAGAAATTATGTAGGTATTATTCTTTAGACAAATTCTAAGTTAAATTAATGTATTGTATGGTCGGTGAAAATGCAATGAAAGTAGGTTCTTACTCAAATTGACTTTAATAGTTTTATTTGTTTTACTATACCTAAGTACATTCACTAAAATTACAGCTTCATGAATCATTGGAATTCTCAAAGAATAAAATGTCTTCTTGTCCATTAGAACATTTCTTGTATTGGGTAGGTATGTGGTTGGTTCAATTCTAAAATCTTGTCGCTCTCTAATAGTTTTCTACGTTGAGTTAATTAGCGACGGTTTTCTCTTAGTTGAATTTATTTCAATAAGTAGACAAATTAATGCTAAAGTCTAACAAATTACAAAAATTATATCATGTAGGTAAGTTGTTGTGACAGTTAAGATGCTGTTTCCGAGTATTTCCGGTTTCTGTGAGAATCCCTTGCTTTAATTGCTTGTAAAAATACTGCCATCTATTGACATGCTATATAACTACGCAATAAAACGTCGATTTTCGAACCAAAGCATTGCTGTGCTCTCTTTGGTTTTAGGAACAAAAAAGCAGTGTCCAGTGCTGCCGCCAAGCGAGAAAGCTATGGTAACTTTTTAGTTACCCGAGATAGTTTCCTTAGGCGTGCACGGATTTGTACTATGGGATTGGGCATCTGTACTAGTATTATGTTATCTGTGGCATTGTCGTTTCCCGATCTCCACTATGCGACCGATATACACAGGCATACATTAGTTTATCTAAGCCTGTGTCAACCATAGCCCAGAGAACTGAAAATCTGGGGTCTTCAAGATTACGGAGACGCCGACAGCATACATCGTAACGGACGTACAAGCACACACCGGCACGGGGTTTAAATTTGTGCTCCAGGGTGTATCCTGGGTACATTAGGTACGCCACGTCCAACGGACATTCTATCTGCGTCTCCGTAAGAAACAGGAGTGAAGGCTGGCCAGTCTCCAGATGATGGTGGACTGCAACGAGATTGGAGTGCATACCTCTAATATTCAAGAGGTGCACTTTAAGTGACAAGGAGTGCAGCCGCTGTTTAACTGTTTCTTTTTTTGGTCATCTTCATTCGGTAATTAATGAATCGGTTGGAAGAACAGCAGCGAAATGAGGCGTATAGGCGTAAAAAACAAAAACACAAAGTACATCAATACCAATGGGGAACTGACTTGGAGAACGCGGGGACGCCAGAGCCCCCCCGGGATGTCCATCGGGCCTTGTCATCCGGTCGCCAGCCGGCACGATGGGGACAATCCGGGATTTTTCGCTAGATGGCGGGGCAGCCTTTCATGAGTGGCTGTCCCACTACTTGGGCCCCCTACTATCTGCGGTCGGCCAGCGGTAAACCGTGCCTCGGATCCCGCTACCCTCCAAAAACCAGCTACCCGGTACCGCATATGTTTGTCAGATCGATCTTGCAGTGACACGCAACTATTCCGACCCGTTCCTCACTGACGGCGTCACTGGACTTGATGCCGGAACACGGCTAGGCCGTTTGGCGGCACGGCTTACGCCGGTAGCACACATCCGCCGCGGAACTGTGGTAGCGAAACCGCTAAACGATTCCGCCACGTTGTCGTTTGTACGGCGCGCGAGCTCTGGCGAGCTTGCCTGCTCTAACGCGGATATTTAACTATGGCGCTGTCTCTGTCGCGCGCGGTTCCGCCCGATCTGCTCAGACACCATCTACACCTCCGCATTCGCTTCGCCGTTTTTTTTTGTTCCTGACTATGCGACGCGGTTTCGCCTTGTTAGTTTCGCGGCGGAGGTGTGCTACGGGCATTAGTCCAGTGGGTGGTAATCAGCCACGGCCGAAGCCTACCACCGGTTGGTTGTCACCTGATTAGCACCACCCGGAGACCACGTGTGGGGATTCAAAAAGAAGGGTGCATTCCCACGGACGAGGTCAACTCAGTCTCCAAAATGTAGTGTTTTCTCTGAGGCATAAATCGTGGGACTTTTTAGATTTGTCAAATATTTTAATTAATTTATTAAATACCAAATAATAAGGTAAATAATGATTCAGTTACCACAGGTCAACGTAGGCATTTGTAAGAAAATAATTTTCGTTTTCGATTTGTTTTGTATTTTAAAGGTGTTTTAAAATTATGTGTGATAAGTTACTAAAAAATAAATAAAAATTAATTACAATTACAAATGTATTATCATAACGATAATTAACAATTTGTAAGGTGCTGGCTGATAGTCAAATTGAAAAGAAAAATGATAGAATTACACATTGTTTTATTCCAATTAACGTCCTTGGTAAAACCTAGCATATCCCAAAGTCTAATGGTAAAAGTCCGAAAAATCATCTATTCTTTACGGGCTCTTACAGTAACAGATACACTAATAAATCAATTGATATTAAAATAAGTTTCATTTCTAAACATCATCAGGTCCAAAGTTGCCAATGTTCTTTACTGGTAAAACCTAAGATTTACCAATATTCGAACTTTTACATTAACATATATCTATTCAAAAGAAAATAAGAGCCACCTATTACTTTTATTGATTTTCAATAGAATCTTATTGCTTATTTATATTAGGTACCTACGCACTTAATTTATTTGTCGTCAAAAACGTTCGGGACCTTAAAACCAATAAACAAACACAGAGTATTATCAGCAAAGAAATGAGTACCTAATGTTAGTTTGTATATTTGTGTTTATCATACAATTTTACAGGTGGCCCTTATTTTGTTTTGAGTAGTTTATATTATATAGCATGTATAGGAATGCGAAAATAGAGTAGCTATCGATTATCGCTTGGTAATCGAGTAGGGGGCCCAGTCCATCGCGGGGTCCTGGGCACGTGCCCAGTGTGCCCAATGGGAAAGAGGGTCCTGCCCATCGTGCCCACAACGGTGGATCCGCGCTTGAGCGAAAGCCTGAAATGGTCATTATAAATATCATTTTCAAGTTTTCATTCAAATGTTTTCTGCTCAAGATCTTATACTGTAGTTGAAGATCAAACTAAATAAAAGTACGATTATGCTTTCTACTAAGGAAGACATAATAATAAAGCAAAAAATCAAAATCATGGCTAGTCATATTCATTTATTAATGCTCAATGTTTATTTCCTGACAAGTAAAAGTTATAAGTAGCAAAAAGTAGATTGTCCGCGGGCGAAAGCGGCAGCTCTTGTTTGATTGCAGGTCGCTAAGTGATCACATATTTTACCTCGGAGTTGCCTTGTTTTTCATTCCGAGACATTTGCACGGAGTGCTATAGGCAATGGCTGGCGATAAATGTCACTCGGGCCTAAGGAACATTCTCAGTATCATAACGCTAATTATTTTCTAAGTTCTATAGTATTCAAGCGTCTATTCTAGGTTGACATGTTTTGTTATTATTTTATTTATTCACATATAAATATCAGTCTTTAAATATTCTTATTCTTTTGCTTGCATTTAGGCATAATGACGAGTTTACTTCCACCTCTCACAAGAAAGGTAGCTTGACTTGACCTTGAATACCAAACCACAGGATTAATACGTAAAACATTAACGGTGTTATTACTACAAAAGGTTTTATAAAGCTGTCAAAAGTTTTAAAAAGCTGTAAAAAAACAGTGACAGCTTCATGTTTAAACAGCGTCTAACTATAAATAGTGTTTAAAAAACTAATCGTAGAAGCATCATACCGTAATAGTTTCAACGTTCCGGTTTCAAAAACTATAAAGGTTCTTTTATGAGGAAATATATAGCTCACTACAATAAAATTTTCATAAAGTGTTTCAGATTCGCCTTTTCGAGATTAAAAAGACATATGAAAAAGTTATTATAGAGTGAATGATTATTTTATTCATACTAATGCTTGGCATTAATCTGTATCAATCAAAAATAATTACAATGTATACTAATGTTATCGTGTGTGGGCTTAGAATAATTGAGTGGGTGGTAACGGCACAATGTAGGTACAGCCGGATTCAAAAGTAGATTAGCATTTTTAGCAGATTTAGTACCATGTTACACCAACTATTCCTTTTATTTAGTATAGTTACACCTATATTGCATTGTTAATAGTTGGTGTGACATGGTACTAAAATAGTTATCTACTTTTGAAGTCGGCTGTTCAATGTACTGATAGGTACTTCAAGCTAAATGTCGTCCTGAATGGGTGGTATTAAGTAAAAAAAATTTGGAGGAGTCAACAGAGCTTTTATCAAGTCATATTTGAATAGACATTATAATGATTTTGAGTTCAAAAAATGTTGATACTAAACATTGGTTGTTTGATTGTAGTGGTATCTAAAGTTGGCATTCACATGTTACCCCTACTCAGACGCACTTCGATGGAATTTTAATTGCATTAGTTACAAAGTGTCAATCGAGAAATAATAGATCACCAAGTTATCATTTTTGTGATTTATCCAGCTGTTAAAGTCTTATTTCTACTGTAAACGCAGTCATTTATTTTTAAATGATTAAACTTTTAACATTTGTTTAGATTTTTTATTGTGAGTTAAATGTTATATGTAGATAATATGGTGATCGACCCATGGTACAACTCTGTGTGTTTCTGTACACAATTGAACTCTACGGAGCGAAGAGAGTAGGTAATTAAATATTGGTCGATTTTCCTACTTCAAGACGAAACGAAAAAACTATCTACGTAGCATTGCAGACGTGTGTGATACTGTAAGAACACAAAAGGCTTGATTTTAAAATTTCACAGTTTTTAACCTTTAATACTGATAATGAAAGCAAATAATAAGGTTTTCATTTACACTAAATAAAAACCTTATTATTCTCTTTAATACCTTCTGTTTCACTCTCTATTGTAAATTTGCAACAGATGGGACAGCCATAAAAGCTCTCATTTCAATAGGTATGTAGTACAAGTTGCAATTAGTTGCTCGAGTATACATCCAATCACTTTATCACTAGATGTGAAAGTTCGTGCCTCGCAATCAGTCGCAGGCTTGCTGTGGCCGATGCAAATAGTACTACACAATAATTTTAAGTTAGGTCGTTCTTAAAAACTAGCGTTTGAAATATAATTTGGAAATAGAACAGTAACTCAAAATACTTCTCTCACTATCATTTCTAGAAGAAAAAAGATTTCTCGCGAGTAATTTTTTATGATTCAAATATAAATAATGTTAATTGTTTGAATGAAGCCTATGAAGAGCTTTATGTATTGTTATTATAAACAGTCGCAAATCAAATCTATTAACCGAATCAGAATTTTTTAACCAACTTCAAAAAAGGAGGAGGTTTTCAATTCGTTGCGTATGTTTTTTTTTATTTTGTGTGTATGTTACGCGATTACGCCGTCAGTTGTGGACCGATTTACAAAATTCTTTTTGTATTCGATAGAGTATACTTCTGGGGTGGTCTCAAGGTCACCAAAGTTAAGGTCTGGTGATGGAATCCTATAAAATTGAGGAAAACCCTTAAAATTGTAGGTGTGTCTAACGTGTTTTATGTGTATGTTACACGATTACTCCGCCAATTGTGGACAAATTTTCAAAATTATTTTTGTATTTGGTAGAGTATACTCCTGGGGTAGTCCCAAGGTCCAAAACCAGGATCTAATGATGGGATCCTATGAAAATCGAGGGAAACCCTCAAATTTTATAGGTACGTCGAACGTGTTCTATGTTTTTTCCGAAGTTATTCACGTATTTGCGTCTGGTAGTCAGGAACCGAGCTGATGGTGGAAGGATCTTTAACTTTTGGACTTGTGCAAAGTCAGGTCAGGAAGATGAGCTGGTATTAAATTCACTAAAAAGAAAAAAAGAAAAATATTTTACAAAAAATAAAAACCGACTTTAAAGCACTAAAAGTTAAAAATAATATAAGAATAGGTACCTACAGACAGCATCACACTTCTAGATTGAAGTCGATGCCAAATTTTACTATGTGAGTTTTACTTACTAGGTGACTTTCTAGGATATAATCGTTTGGCACCGACTTCAATATAGAAGTGTGATGTCGTCTGTGCCTATTCTTATATTATTTTTAACTTTTCAGTGTTTTTGAAGTCGGTTTTTATTTTTTGTAAAATATTTTTCTTAAAGTTAAGTGCATAATAAATATTATATAATTATTTATGACCTTCATCGAAATTCGTTCACGGATCTGGCGGTTAATTAATAATTACCTATTACCATTTCATGTTGGCGATATTACAACCCAACTTGCGGGTCTATTCCTATATCGCCAGACATCGTGCGAGAGAAGTAGTTCGACTAAATAATACATAGGTATTCAAACAATTACACGAATAACTGTAAAAATAGCTACAGCTGCTGTATGACAGTTGGGGAATCCAAGTGAAGTTCTCTTCCATGAACGTCACTTATTGCTTTGACTATGTATTTCCTACCTAAATAAGTTAAAAAATAAGAAATTCACTATTGTGCATAAAAAAAATAGAATACATTAAAATAAATCGTGTACGTTTTGCCATTTACAAAACAATCATCATGGTAGATAAATGACAGAAACAAAAAAATACAATAATGAATTTAAATATTAAATAAAGCTTGTGCGTGCCGCGCGATGTCCCCCGGGAGCTGCGACGTTGTGTCCCGGCAATATCGGTATTGCGAATATTATTCGCGTCGCTTTCTCGCAGACCCTGCTTCGGTGCATTCGCTCCCCGCCGCGATCACGTGTGTCGTTCTATTACAGCCGAAATGAATTCCCGAAACGATGAGAATTTATGGCATTTTGGCAAGTGAAAATTTTGGCTGCTTAAATAAAGGGGATACGATGCAATTGCCAAGTGATTTTTGGTGCGAGTAGTGTGCGATTTTTTATACGTACGATAGCTTGGAAAAGTTTTCCAGTTTCAACTATTTTCTGTCCTTCATTACGATATGTAATTGTTTCAGTTAATATAAAGCATTTCGTTATTTTTTTAACACAAAGGGAAAGTTCTTGGCCTTCATCTCCCCTGATAGTAAGCGACGATAAGGCGATGGCAGCGAGCTTCATCTAGACTCCTTAACAACTGAGAAACTGGTTATCTTGCCTATAAATTATCGAAACACAATAGCTTACGTGTTATTATATTTTAACTATGCTGAAGAACTTAGATAAGACGGTGGCTTACTCCTGAAGTAATTCCAATCGATCGATATTACGATTGTGATTTTTTGTACGGTTGAATTTCCACATTGGCACCAAATTCGCCCCATATTGCGCAGAACTTCGTGGCGCTGTGGACTCGGCACTTGCCTTTCAATCGGGAGGTCCTGGGTTCGAGACCGTCATGTATCAATGTGTTTTTCATTTTTAATAATGTACATTTGTCTGACGATCCTATGGCGAAGGAAAACATCGTGAGGCAACCTGCATACCTAAATCTGCGAAGAAATTCAAAGGTTGTATATTGTGAAGTCGACCAATTCGCACTGGGCCAGCGTGGTTGACTGAGGCCTAAACTTAGGGTAGGCTCGAACCCCTTGGTGGGGACGTATATGAGCTGATAAGATGATGCGCAGATTTTGAGCGAACCATACTCAGTGCTATTTTTTTAAAGATACGGATCCAATTTGTTTTTAGTGCTGCAAAATAAGCGTACAAAAATCACAATCTCAATGTCGACTGATCGGAAGAGTACCTAAGCCTACAGGATGGCTCAGAATCTCTACCACCAACTAAACCAAGCAGAAAACCTCCTGTCCCCATGGGAATTGAACCCCGAACCTCCAGATAAGTACCAAATATTCTCAGCCACTAGTCCGCGGACTTTGGAACAAAATAAGCTATAATGAAACACAAATTATAATCAAACGTCAAAGTTGTTACAAAATTCGTGAACTCTATCGAATAGGCAAAGTGACCTATCGAAAATACATCGGAAAACCACTTTTTGTTTTCCATAATTCTCGATTTGCTTAAAATCCAATTGATAATTTGAAACAATATGTAAAAATCAATCTGGTATGTTAGTCACCCTGAAAATCAAATTAGACAAATAGTTTTCGCAAAATTAAATTAAAATGCGAACAGTAGTTTTAAAAGTAGGATGGCATAGTCTAAAAATACTGGCTGAATGCTGCGAAATTTTCATTAGAAATACAGAAAACTCATTTGCAGGTATTTTTTTAAGTGGCAAAAATAAAACAGAAGTGGGGCAGCCACTTTCAATATTTATACATACAAATATACATTCAATATTTTTCATTTCTTTCATTCAATCTCCTTTTAATTTTAATTTTCATTATTTCTCAATAGTGAAGAAACTGGGGCTTAATATTCTCTTATTGATGTTATAGCGATTGTTACATCAAATGAGTAACAAAAATTTCAATCATGCAAGATCTCTATAGTCGTTCAGCAAAGTTTCAACATTTGATGCCAATCTAAAATGAACCCTGGTTCTCTGGCTTTAAAATGCTTATATGTTAGACGGGATATCTCAGGTAGATAACAAAATTTTATTACATTATCATTATATAGGTACTCAACAGAGCTCTTAAAGATATAAATAATAACATGAAACAATAACAAGACACGGATTTATAATAAAACTTTTCAACATAATATTGAAAGATTTGCTACTTAATAGAATCAAGTTCTAAAATTGTCAGTCATATAAAGCGCAAGCGAACTTAAATACCTATAGCCATTCATTAAGTGGGTACCTGGATCGTTAATTACAACTTTTTTATTTTCCTCAATGACAAAGGAACTGTCGGCGAAAAGAAAAGTAGACAAGTGTCGTGACACGCACCCCGAGAGAGGGGTGCGGAGCGGCCTCTCGGCCAATGGGGCGCGCGCCCCGCGAGACAAACCGCGGCCATTGGGCCGGCCCGGGGGTGCGCGCCCCGCCCCGTCCTCGAGGCTCGCCCTTATTGAATTAGGCTTATCATTCGATTTCGAGTGGGGCGAGCGCGCGGTCCTCACGCCGGCAAAAACTATCCGATACCGTCTGCGATCGGCATAATTCGATATAGTCACAGCTCATCCAATTATGCGGCTGTGAGCCGCGACCAGCTGAGACACAAGACGCACGCGCCCCGCGCGGCGCGGGCCTCGCTCGCCTCGGGAGCTGATGTCAGCGAGTGCGTTGTGGAGATAGCCGCAGCAGCTATGGAGTACGGGTACTTGAGCGGGGCCGGTGGCGGGTTTGACGGCGGCTGCCTCGGCTCGGGCGGCGGCGAGCTGTCGTGGGGTGAACTTGCCTCGTGCGGGCAGATGTCCCAGGCCGCTTATCGGTACCAGGGTATGCGCTACCAACCACCACCACCCCAGTGCGCCCGGCCACAGGATGCTGCCATGAGAAATCACCATATATTCCCCCCAGCTATGAATCTGCAACGTAAGTATTATTTGATTTCTAAATAATTTAGTTTTAGGCAATGTTATTCAAGAATTATGTCATATGTGTCATGAAATATATGTAGTTCGTTTTATATTAATTCAAACGTCTAGTTAATTTGAAGACTTCTCTCTTGAATTTAAGTAGAAGATAGGATACGACAGCAGAGCTGGTTGTAAGTAGTATGATGATGATGATGCTTTATATCGCGTACCTAAGTCAGGTACTGAAACAAGCTAATTCACGGCGTCAGCGCTGACCTGGTATTCGCGTCGTGTAAATTGGTTTAATGTCCATAGTTACAGTTCAGTCACGACAGGCACGGACTCGACTACTGCCTCAATGTAAATAGTAGAAGTCAGGTTTGGGCGCCAGCACTGATGCCTGTTACTATCCCAATGTAATCGCGTAACTGTTCTTAAGAGTTTCCATGTCAATGATATTACATATTATTCTGTAGCTTTTATAAGTATTTCCTTATTTGAAAGGATTTCCTTTCAAATTAAAACTAATAAAGAAAATGTCTCCGTACGCGTATTTTGACTTATCGCATTGCGCGCTGAATCCACGTCATAATTTCTTTTTATTTGTTTATAAAATTTCACAAATATGGCACAATAGATACACATCACACTTAGAAACCACAAAGATTTAAAGTTGTGCTATTTATCAATTAGCTCATTATTATTTTATTGAAATGATTTTTTATTGCGAAGTTGAAATTATTTAGAAGTTTTGTTTATTGCACTTCTCAATCACATTTTTACCGCCTGGGAGTGTAAACAAGATATGATCGGTATATAACTGCGGACTACGTTAGTCATCAGACTTTTCTAAATAAACTCAAACATTATGGTGTGTCTGAAGAGGCAATTAAACTTATTGAGACTTATTTAACCAATAGGGTCCAAAAAAGTTGTAATTAACAGAACTGAGTCTTCTGGTGCACCTATTATTATGGGCGTGCCTCAAGGATCGATATTGGGACCTCTGCTCTTCTTAATTTATATTAATGACCTTCCACACTTCACCAATAATCTGTCATACAGTACTATTTGCAGATGACGTTCTTATATATTTAAGATTGACAGAGTCAGTGTCTAGTATCTAATAGAGAGTATCTAGTATAATACTAGATTTGAATTTGCAGTGGGATCCACATATTGCGTCCTTGGCAAACAGACTCAGTTCTGCGGCATATGCAGTTAAAAAAAATAAGTCAATTTACTGATGTTGAAACGGCAAGACTGATTTACTTTACTTATTTTCACAGTGTCATGTCATATGGGCTACTACTATGGGGATCAGCCGCCAGTTTAGAAAGTATTTTTGTACATAAAAAAAGAGCCCTGCGGGCTATTTATAATTTACGAACAAGGGATTCTCTACGTGATTTCTTTAAAGAAATTAATGTTACCAGGACAGTATGTTTATGAAAATTTGATATATGTTTATAAAAATTATAACACATTTGATACCAATTTTAAATTTTATAATTTAAATACAAGAAAATTAAATAAAAATAAACTTGCCGTTTCAACGTACAGGCTCCAAAAAACTGGAGGCTCATTTTTTAACTTTTCATAAGTTTAAAGCGCATGTAAAGACTCTAATGAGTAAAGGATATTTATAGAGTCAATGATTATCTGAATGATGCCAATGCTTGGTCCTAAATGTAGACTTAATTTATAGATTTAAATGTATAATCTACACTGACACATCTAATCTTGAAATGGAAGTTGAGCTCAATCTTTTACTTTGAGTTCTGCTTCCAAATGACGACTCTGTAACAATACAGGGGGAAAAAATTGCCCTTGCTGGTTCTTTCCAGTACAAGGTCTCCCGCCGTAGACTTGTGAACCAATGGCGTAGCTTCTCTGACGTTCAAAAGAGATTGTAAAATCCTAATTGACTAAAGGATATTGAATTTGTAAATTGACATATACAACGTGTCTCATATCTCCCCATAAAAATTATAATATTTATTTAATCTAAGAGAAAGTGTCAACCTTAATAATTTGTCATATCAATCAAATTTAATTGTCAAACTTATTAAAATTCAATTTTAGAAAAGTTTTAGGTTGGCACTTTTGATAGTTTAAATAAAATTAAATATTATAATTTTTATGGGGAGATATGAGACACGTTGTATATAGGCTCACTATAATAGTAATAATGCAGCGACCTTGCAAGTCATCAAAAACGTAAATCGAAAATTTTTACCGGAAGGAGACTCTGTACCAGGGTCGCCTGCTTGGGTATTTCCGTCTTACCTATTTCTGCCGCAAAGCAGTAGTGCTTGCATTGCTGTGTTCCGGTTTGAAGTGATATATATGGCAGAGAAATGGGTACCGTGAATTTACATCTGATGTCACAACTTGGCAACGTACACCGTGGTTCTTGTGGAGGTTGCAGATTTGTTGCGAATTTTACAAGAGTCACATGTATTATATGTGACTGTTACCACTTACCATGAGGTGGGCAGTATGATTGTTTGCCAACTTTGTTGCATAAAAAACACCTAAATGTCTGTAATATCTTAATAATATGTTACTTTATTTGCAAGATTTATTATCTATCGGATCACAACACGCGCATACGCACTCATACTATTTCCATACATTTAACAGACAGTCAAATTGTTTCCAAACATTTAACAGACAGTCAAAATAAATTAAAAAATCAGTAATGTTTTGTAAACTTTACAAGTAAATTTTCATCCACCATCACAATCTTTTTAGTGCACCTCCACATAAAATAGCAATGTAATAAATTGTTAATGATGTACACAAACAGCCGGTTGCACCAAGTTTCACGTTATACGATTTCGTAAAAAGTAACAACTTAATTCCTAAAAATGGGCCGTTTTACTATTAGATATATGATTCGCGCCGTACATTTAACCCTTTTTAAACGTAAAGGATAAAATAAATCTACAACTGGAACTAGATTATGGTGCAATTCTTACGTATTTATATTGTTACTTTTACGAAATCGTGAACGTAAATTTGGTGCAACCGGTCGTAAGTCTGTATTCCAAACTTTATGTAACCTCCAGTCGTTTCAGTACCCCAATGCTATGTAGGCTGCTGTAGCATTTCGGCGTTTTTCGTAGACGTCGTAGCATGCACGTTTGCTACAACCGGAATTAGTGCTTGTACGTACTTAACTTTTCCTTACACAGTAACTCAATTTTGATACTAACACCGAGAATATATGTTGCTTTTAATTCTTTCCTTAAATTCAAAAAAGTGGCATGCTTCTTAACACAGATATACGTTTTTTTGAAACCTTTAATTAATAGTCTTAAAAATTTATTAAACCTATTCTTAATGGAACAATAATTACATGAACAGCCTCCTACTACTAAATCTCCTATTTAAGTCTCATATTTAACTCTAAAAACATAATATACTTCGTGCACTAAGAGAAAAAGCAATGTTCTTCTTTTAAAGCGCTCCGCCGTTATCGGTATCGGCTGCATGTCAACAAGATTTTGAAATAAGTAAAAAAAAATTTACTTAAACGGTTGTATTAAAAGTGAAGATAATAATTTATACATAATTGTAATGTCATCGGAACTAAAGGTGTATACCAAATTTCAGCTCAATCGGACACTGGCAAGTGGGTCAAATTTAACTTGCAAGATTTGACCCAAACAAACAGGGCAAGCTAAATAAAACCGTTTAAAAAGCCTAGTTGTGTCGTTTTAAGCCGCTAAAAATTTAATATATAAATGAGACTGCAATATTATAACTTCAAATAAGCTTTTAACGTTTCGAGCCCTCATCTGATGTCACATTCAGCAAAGAACAATTGACATGCTCAGTTTTCGTATGAGGGATGTGCGCTGTCTATCTGAATTCAATTCTATGCTTTGGCTGAATGCAAGGAATTTATAGAGAATTTATATACCTTATTTTGTATATATACTTTATTGAGAATTTATATATTGACATAGTAATAATCACGAGTGGTTGTAAGTAGTAAATAAAATTTTGTTAACAGTAATAAAATTTGTAAGCTCAAATTATTTTACGTCATTAATTTTCAGTTATTTTTAAAATAATTCTTTAAACTATTCAAATACGTTTTGCTGCTTTTAGAAAAAGACACAGCTTAACCAAATTGCTCACGCTGTGGGCATTTTAGTTAGGTCTTTTAGGTTCCATTACTAAAAAAAATTATGCGTAATAAACATATTTTAAGTATCTAGGGTTCGTTTGAGCTGAAACCAGCCAATGATATTTAAAATGAGGGAATAAACCTGCCCATGTAAACCTAGTCATACAAAAGTTATGGCGTCATTGAAACTTCGAAATCGTTAAAATTAATTTTCTAATTCCTACACAAACCCAACGATATGTATGGGGATTTCAAAATAAATTTAACAATTTCGAATTTCCAATAATGCCTTAACTTTTATATATGACTAGTGACATGGGTAGGTTTCGGCTTGATATACAATGTATAATATACAACGCTTGTATATTCAACGTGTTTGGTACATATCCTATACCAAACACGTTGCATATACATAGCTATAGTATAACTGCTGATTAAAAGTTAAATCTGCCTGCAGACAAACAATATCAACGATACTGGTTATTATGTATTTTTAACCGACTTAATAAAAGAAGGAGGTTATCAATTCGGTTGTATTTTTTTTTATGTTTGTTACCTCATAACTCCGTCATTTTTAAACAGATTTCCAAAATTCTTTTTGTATTTGATAGAGTATACTGCAAGGGTGGTCCCATGGTCACCAAAGTCAGGATCGGATGATGGGATCCCATAGAAAATCGAGGAAAACACTAATTTAATACCAGCTGGTATTAAATTCGGGTTTTCTTTCACTAAAAAGATTTCATTCACTAAAAAGTTAAAAATAATTTTTTTTTTACAAAAAATAGAATCGACTTCAAAAACACTGAAAACTTAAAAATAATCTTCTTCTATATTGAAGTCGGTGACAAATTTTAACACTTTCTAGGAGATCATCGTTTGGCGCCGACTTCAATATAGAAGAAGATTATTTTTAAGTTTTCAGTGTTTTTGAAGTCGGTTCTATTTTTTGTAAAAAAAAAATTATATGACTTGTATTAATGGAGTTCCAATGTTCTTGTAGTTTATGTGTAAATGAAGGCTACTCTAAGAGTATATAATGTTACCGTAAAACTCAGAACTACGGTAAATCTTAAGATTTTCCGGTAAAACTTAAGATTTACCAACTGTTAATAGTAAAAGTCCGAACTGTTGTATGATCATTGTCCGTTTCAGACTTTTACCATGATATACTCGGTAAATCTTAGAGCTTACCACCAAAACGCGGTAAATATTGAAAATATGGTTATCATACGGGTCGTTTTCCATACAAACCTAGTCCCCTGTTTTCTTTCAGGAAAATCGCAATAGTTGCTCTATTTTTTTACAAAAAAATAGAGATCTATGAGTTTAGTATGTTCTTATGTTTTCCTTTTTTATAAAGTAATTATAATCTTTGAAAATCCTAAAAAATTTGAGAGATTTTCCGCAGTGTTTAAATATCAAGCAAACAAATTTGACGATATTATGTGGAAAAAAAAAACAGAATCATAGCGTAAGACTTTCTTTAATTTTAATGGAAAAGTAATTAAATCCATCTAGAATTAGAGGAGAAAAAAGGGGACTACGAAACGAGTATTTTTTGTACTTTTTATAAGTATCCTCGGTCCGAGCTGCAGTTGTCTCTGTCTCTGTCGCGTTCTAATGTCATGATAATGATAGCGAGTGCTCGCTTTGAGTTAGGCGGTACGGCCGCCGGGTCCCTATAGACATCAATCGCTATTCGGACCCGATAGCAGCGAATCGAAAAATAACTTATAGGATAAAATTGAAAACTGTATACAGCGGAGCGAGCGAAGAGAGCGGAGCATGAAACTGCATCTTTCATGCTCCGCTCACAAAAATCATTAATTAAGTAAAATCCACCTGGTCGCCGTTTCTTCTTGCCCGGGTCCGAATAGGGAATTGTTATCAAAAAACCTATAGGATCAAACTGAAAACTGTAGGTTAGGTTAGATATTGTGACCACACACAGCGAAGCGAGCGAAGCGAGCGGAACATAAAACTGTTACCTAAGAAATTCTCATATTTACCAACCGTCATTGGTAAATTCTAGCATATCCTAGATTTATTAAGTTAAAAAAAGGTCATCAGGCTTAATAATCTACTTTAAATTCGCCACACAGTATTAGTAACCAAACCGAGTTATTTTTTTGTCAAATGTAATTGTTTTTTTACTCTGTGAGAAAAAAACGCGTGGATTATCTAGTTATATTGAAAAAGAAAAGAAGAAAATCTAGTTATATTAAAATGAAATACGCCACAAAACGGAAAAACAAGCGCAGTAAATACTGCAATGGATTATAACTCACAAATAACAGAGCACGAACATAAACTATTAACTATTACCGTTGGCATGTCACAATGCAAGTTATTAAAAAAAATATTACGACTAACAAGAAACTTTTTTGTTAAATTTTAAAAAGGTGTACATATTTTTATGCACCATCCAAAATAATACAATTTCTTATAATAAAAAATACACAGGAATAGGGAAAACCTAGCTTTTAAATCTACACGCTTGGAATGGGGTAATTTACCACAATTTCGAATTATAGTCAAATATCATAAGGGAGAGAATATAAGAAGAAAAAGATATTTTCAAGATCCTTTTATTTTTAGTTATACATTTTAAATGGAACGCACCACAATCGCGTCTTAGCTATGAGTTTTTTGGACAGAAGGAAGTCTATAGTTCATGTAGCCAATGCAGTAGTCTTATTTCTTGATTTATTTATATCCAGAATTCCCCTAATTTTAATGAAAATTAGGCGAATGGAAATCTTTGTTAATATTTATTTTATTTTATGTTTTGTGTTGTAATTTTTGAAGTTTATCGAAATATTACTTTTTCTTTTCTTCCTACCAAAATTCAAGTGTTTATTTCTAGTAATTGATAGATAAATGAACCACAAAGGTTATCACAGGGATAAAAACGGTATATTGTATGTTTTTGTTTATAACTCCAAAAGAGTCTTTTTCCTGTACAAACTTTCGTCCCCATTTTAACCCCACCGGAGGGATATGATTATAAACATTTTGGATTAAATAATTATAAAATGTTCAATGGTTTTACACCTCAACATTTGAAGTTTAATAAAGAGGAGGTTGTATTAAAGAACTTAGGAAACATAATTACCAACTTTATATAAATACAAATTTGCACTTTCATTCTGATTTCAGTCTCCCAGGGATGTAATTCAAAAAATGTGAAACAGATTGTTTTTATGCCCCCATACCAATGTTCATATATCTAAGTATAATAATGACGAAGTTGACCACTCCTACCTTACTCCTTTATGAATCCCAAAAATATTAACACTCTTTCTTTCCGATAAGCAAAAAAGCCCAATTACCAACTCACACGATTATAACGATCTTCATTTCATTCCCCGAAAGCGATATAATTCCATTTTTTTTAAAGTAATCAATATTAGTATCAATTTTCATTTTGTTCTCTATAAATTACGAAGTTGCAGTCTCCATTCTACTTTTGGGCTTGAGATGGCGCTACCAGTATTTATGAAACTAAATTAGGTATCTATCTTTATTCTTACATTTTCTTTCGTGGAATTAAACCTAATGAATACCCTCTATAAATAACTTAAAAAAAAACAATTTTCATATTTTACAAATTTAATTGAAAATTGTTCTTCGAGTGGTCGTCATGATGGAACTTTTTTGTGATGTGTATATAGGGATGATTTATAACTAGCTAATACTTACACAGGGGTGCAAAATATCCTCATTTGAAATATATTGTACGAAAGGACTGTCTGGTTATAACATTTTATTATGATATTTATCAAATAAAAAATCATCAATAGGACCTGTGCGGTGCTGCACGTAACGCTGGTTTGGATGCATGATCGTATAAACATAACCCTTTATTAGGTGGATCCTGGTCAATTTCAGTTTCGTGTATATGATAATAATATTATCAGAACACAAGAGTATATTACATTTTATGGAATTACAAATAATTTCTTTTTTATTGCTGTAAGTAGCAGATGAGCAGACGGCCCACCTGATGGTAAGCGGTATCCACCGCCCATAGACTTCGCCAATATCAGGGACATAGCTAAGTCGCTGCCAACTTTGAATATAGTGCTCTCTTTAAACCTCTCTTGAAAAGGGACATGTCGTAGCGTTCGGGAAACACAGCAGTGGGAAGTTCGTTCCAGAGGCGACATGTTCGTAGTAAAAATGAGCGCTGAAAGCAAACTGTACTAGACGGCATTGCTTTCAGGTAATATGGATGAACCCCACTGCGGTGTCGAGTGGTACGATGATAGAAAGCTGACGTTGGTACCAATTCGAACAGTTCCTCGGAGCACTCACCGTTGAAGAGAGGGTAGAACACACAGAGAGAGCTAAAGTCCCTCCGTGAGCTCAGTGACTCTAGCGAGTCCGTTAGATTGGCATCCCCGATGATTCGAGTAGCTCGCCTTTGCAGAGAGTCAAATGGATCCAGCTGGTATTTAGGAGCCCCTGCCCACAGATACGAGCAGTACTCCACGTGAAATATTATATAGTTTTGAGGCGTCCAGGTAGAGCTCGCTTCCACCTTCGGCCTTATCGTTACTTATATTCAGGTGAGATGAAGGCCAAGAGCTACCTTGTCCTTAAAAAATAATATATAAATTACACATAATTAAATACTCACAATTATAATATTAACATAATGAGAGCATCATTTTTATTTACTTTATTATCTACATCTCAGCTCACATGTTATGATTATGTGATCATCACTAAAAGGAAAAATCAAATTAATTAGCAAGCTAAACACGTAATATTTATAAATAAAATTATAAAGTTATAACTGAGAAGTAATAGACCGAACAAACTTCGGAAACCAAAGCGAAAAAAGGTGAAATACCTTTCTTAAAAGTTTATCTTTATTGCTTCTCCCGGTAATGCTAAAGTGAAACCGTTTTCATTTGGTGAACAAGTGGCGGGACGGGAGGTTGCAACGACGACCACGGTCACGGAACAAAGAGTAGTGTGCTGGGCGGGCCGGGGAGGGGTGCAGAGGGGGAGGGAGGGGCTCCTCGCCGCGTGAGCGATTGCGTCCCTAATTGGCAGCGGCGTCCGCGAGAATCTTAAGGGGAGGACAACGAAGCTACAGCGAGCCTTCGCGTTTTGCGGCTCGGGACTCCAGAACCCTTCCCTCCGCAACCCCCGCCGTCCACGCAACACAATAACTTACCTCGGGCGGCAACGCTCACGTAATCCCGATTAAGTCTGGATTATACCCGTTTATCACACGGAAATTAATTACAAGTTTGCGTATTAATTGTAGTACAATTACAAGTAACAGGTTTAAGATGTTAACGATTTTGATAGAGTTTTGTGGGGTTGACATCGCTGGTGACAAGTTCTGGGTACTTGTATCTTATCATGGCCAACAATAATGTTCAGTTATTTCGTTGTATACAAGTAGCATATGGTTGGAAATAAGTTCAGACATTTCCAAATTTATATGAGTTGCATTCTTTGCAGGATAAATACTGTATTGTATGTATAAGATTTTTTATCCGATTGTGGAACTGTCTAATGATACCGGTACAAAGGAATGTTGTTAGCGTTGTTTTCTTTACCGAATATCGTACCACAGCAGAAAATATATCCATTTATATTCACATGCCGTCTTTGTATGCAAGTGGACGGGTTAATTCGATTTGATACCAGGACGTAGGGCAATATTTTATCGCATCATGTGATCTATTCTGTCCCAGTATAGTATAGTAGAGTGGGTCATAAAAAAGGCAATATCTCACAGTTGAGCTGCGCCGGGAGCCACGATCGTAACTCGTACAATGTTACTGCGGTACACTCGACAAGGGAACCGACTTTTATTTTTAGAAAGGGAATTATTGTTTTCTTTCTACGAATAACGCTCGATAACGTGAAAACACTGTTTCGAGCTAACCGCGAGACAACGAATTCTGTCTACAAATTATTTCAACCAACTTTTATATAGGTACGTTTGATTTCACTTAACTTTACCAATATTTAATCTCTCGAATTAGCGTTTTTAGTGCGTTTTTTTTATAAAATTGTAACCCCCTTAAAAAGAAACAATCTACTTGTCAATTAATTAGTGTCCTTTTTGAACTGCATGTTTCGAAGTTCGTTGTTGTCATTAACTATATAGAATGGACCTAATAAGATGTCATATCAAGGGCAATGGAGAGGGTTATAATCAGAGTTTTTCTCTCTGATCGATTCAGAATTGATGTGAAGAAGTTCTGAATCTGTAGGATAAACAAGGCCATTAATATATCCCACAGAATTGCGAGCCTTACGTGATAGTGGGCAGGTCACACTGCTCGCAGGACTGACGGCCATTGGGGCGGAAAAGACTGAGTCGCGGCGGTGTACTTACTGGGAGTCGTAGCGATGCCTAGGTCTTCCACAAATCAAATCAAATCTGATCTAACGAAGGAGAATGAAAGCCGTTCGTTGGATATAAGATAAAATATGAAAAGAATTTATTTTACTAACAGGTTTCGTTACAAAAACAATTGTTGAGGCCATACTAGTAGGCCTTCAAAATACCTGTGGCAGGTGGCCTCGCTCTTCCGTTCTTACATTTAATGCCCTAGTGAACTTTATTATAAATTAAATTACTAGGTTATAAATAAAAAAAACTAAATACGTTATAAATAACATTATTCACTTTATTTCCCCATGCCTAACACTTACATTATTTTTTTTCAAAAGACACATTTCTTACTTTACCTGTGTGGAATAATAGGTATGTGCGTATACCGGGTTATTTTTCCATCAGGGGCCAAATTTTGTATGGGACCAAACTCGAAATCGCAAAAAAATCAGCTGTTCCATACATTTAGGTTCAGTGGATGTTGAACATTTACCTATTAATATTTTAGATTAATATTTTAGACGAATAAGGGCAGAGCATCGGTTTGGAGATCCTTGGGGAGTTCGATGTCTCAGCTGATATGAGGATTCTGAATAAATACGCTATTAATTACGTATTTAAATAAGATTTTAATTGTGTTCGCATTATTAAGAGCCCATGTATCATTAATCATTAAATTTAAAGAGCTACAACTGAGGATGTTGATTTTAGAGTACAAAAGTTTAAGCATATTTACTTGTTTAACATGTTTGAAAATAGGAATTCGGTATTTTACATATACGCAAAAGGTGTTAACACATAACAAAGCTTATATTTTTATGAGTTGGACTCCATAGTGAAGCGTTTTACAACCTCCATTACGCAAATTTACCCACATGTTTACTTGTAGCATAAAATATATTGCCTCTGCTATTTCCACACTGGGAACATTTATAACCTTCACGTTGCTGTGAAGCGGAATTTTATAGTGCGATGATTAGTTATTAACGTAACGATGTCTTAACTTTCTTCTTCTTACGAATAAGAATAAGAAAGTAAAGATCTTTCTGACATTTTGAACTTAATAATCAGTATTTCACTAACTAAGCATTCCCTGTATCACGACTTCACTAAACTAAATCAAATCAATGTGTGTCTAGAAACAGTAATAGTTAAGAAAAAAAGGTAAGTTAAGCAGGCTTAGCTCAAAGATAATGTTGAACCATGTTTTCTGAGTAGTTAACCCTTTGGCAGCGGTCGCGTAGGGAACGTGTGATGACGCGCCGACACGCTTGCATTATGGATGCTTGCAAACTTCGCGCGTGACGCGAGAAAAATGAAGTGCCGCTCGCGTGGAAGGATTGCGATACAATTTACTACACCGATTCCACCATAAGGATTTAACGCTTTCTTTTCTATGTCAATTATGTTATTTTAAATGAAATGTAATACGAACACTTTTAGTTGTAGTTTTGTACATTTTTTATTGTTCGGGTGATTCTATAAAAATGTGTCTGTTTGTGATTTCCGTGGTATTTTTGAAATCCTTAATTTAACGATAATTCCACAAACATTTCAAGAGTTTATGCGATTTTAATAACATATAAAAACTCGCTAGCTAACGGGCCTATACCTTTACGAAATAAATAAACTAAATCTAAGGGCCCATGGAAGTCATAATAAAGACCACGGAAACCACACAGCAGGTAAAATTTAGCTACACAATACGAGTACACTAATATTAAAATAAAGCCCCAATAATAGTTAATTAGGGAAGCAATTAGGGAACTAATTTCATTAAACAATATTTAACTGTAAATATTAACTTTATTTAAAAATCTAAAAGCAAACTTAAAGTAGAAACATAGAGAAAAGTACCTACTCGTAAGTCCTCTCTACAACTTAGGTCTTGGAATATTGTTGTTACTGAAAAAAAAGTTGTATAGCCACCCAGTACTTATATATTTACAAAGGTTAGGCGAATCTAGTTCTTAAGTTAGTAGTTTATTTATATCAATCCTCTATCTAGTTGGTTAGTGGGCTAAGAAGTGGATATTGGTATTCAGCTGGTATTCAAGCAAACGATTCAAGAGCACACACACTATCCTCTGAAGTTTAGATACAGGGCAACGAATTAGTGATAAAGCACACACAATAATATTAGGTTGGGGAAAAAGTCTTTTCGCATTATAGTATGTATAAACTTGTAATGAAATCTCTTTGGCTATACTATTTGTATCTGGCTGGTTTTGGTATCATTGAAAGTTTAAATTTTAAAGAACATAATTCCAAATTCAAATTAGGAAAATGTGTGACTTTCATTTGTTTTTCGTACCGCCAAGATGAGTGAATCTAATGAAGAAATTCGATACATTTTAAAATTTTACTACAAAAAAGGTAAAAAAGCAACGCAAGCCGCGAAAAAAATTTGCGATGTTTATGGACCTAGTGCAGTGTCTGTGAGAGTAGCACAAATTTGGTTTAAGCGTTTTCAATCCGGATATTTTGATGTCAAAGATGCACGTCGCTCTGGTCGCCCTATTACAGATAAAATGGACGCCATTTTTGAAAAAGTGGAGCAAGATCGGCATGTCAGTAGTTACGACGTAGCTGAAGAACTGGGAATTGACCACAAAACAGTTTTGGCGCATTTGAAAAAAACTGGGTACACAAAAAAGCTCGACATTTGGGTACCTCACGAGCTCACTGAAAGAAACCTAATGAACCGTGTACTCATTTGTGATTCTTTATTACGACGTAATGAAACCGAACCATTTTTGAAGAAGCTGATAACTGGTGATGAAAAGTGGATCACGTACGACAAGAACGTGCGAAAAAGGTCGTGGTCAAAGGCCGGTCAGGCTTCACAGACTGTGGCGAAACCCGGGTTAACTCGCAACAAGGTGATGCTGTGTGTGTGGTGGGATTGGAAGGGCATTATTCATTATGAGCTGTTACCACCAGGCAGGACCATCGATTCTGAACTCTACTGCAAACAACTGATGAGATTAAAGCAAGAAGTTGAGAGAAAGCGGCCGGAATTAATCAACAGAAGGGGTGTGGTTTTTCATCATGATAACGCTAGACCTCACACATCTTTAGCCACTCAGCAAAAATTAAGAGAGTTTGGCTGGGAGGTGTTAATGCATCCGCCGTATAGTTCTGACCTTGCACCTTCAGATTTCCACCTGTTTCGGTCTCTTCAGAATTCTTTAGGCAGTGTCAGGTTAACATCACGAGAGGACTGCCAAAACCACTTGTCGCGGTATTTTGACCAGAAGTCCCAAAATTTCTATAGCAATGGGATCATGTCCCTACCTACAAGATGGCAAAAAGTTATCGAACAAAATGGTACCTACATACTTTAGTTAAATGTAAATAAACTATATTGAAAAATGTTTTGAATTTTCTTAAAAAATGCGAAGAAACTTTTTCCCCAACCTATTATTACCTTTTTTATCTAGGCTATGCAACAAAAAGAGGACGAAAAGCCCGTCACGTCATATAATAACTTTGATATGGAGATTTACATTGCGGTTGGGAGTTTCATTACAACCTTTAGAAACCCGAATCCTGATAATCAAGTTTGTGTTCTGCAATTGCATAATTATGTCAAAACGTGTTAATTAAATTGAGTTATACTTGAATTAGTTGTTCAGAATCGAGAGTGGATCGAGTGGATCTTATAATAAAAAATATGGGTCACATTTTAATCAAAATTAAATTTTCAACTACACCGCTTTTTAGGGTTCCGTACCCAAAGGGTGAAAACGGGACCCTATTATCCTATTATCCGTCTGTCCGTCCGTCTGTCTGTCACCAGGCTATATCTCAAGAACCGCGATAGCTAGATAGTTGAAATTTTCACAAATTAAATATTTAAGGGAAGCTCTCATACAACAAACGCGATTTTTTGACCTTTTTTGCTCGATATCAATAAATGGTAACTGGTAGGCGCTTGAAATAATCACAAAATACTTCATTGTATATTTACTTTAATAATAAATATGAAATGTGTGTACCTACTGTTGTTTATCTAGTCAATGGTACGGAACCCTACGTGCGCGAGTCCGACTCGCACTTGGCCGGTTTTTGTTTCTCTCTTATATCGACGGCGCGACGGCAACACCGCATTCGCAGGCGCGCGACCATAGAGTTTCAAATTTGCAAGATATGCAACAAAACAGAAAGATGGACATATCTTCGTAAATAATCCGTGAGAATTTAATTTATTATTAATCTTCTAATATATAAAATTCTCGTGTCACTGTGTTTGTTACCAAACTCCTCCGAAACGGCTTCACCGAACTTTATGAAATTTTCTGTGTATATTCAGTAGGTCTGAGAATAGGTCGTAAACTATTTTTCATTATGGCGAAACGTAGTTCGCCGGCACAGCCTATTTAGCTATTTATATAATTATTTTAAAATAAAATAAGCTAGGGTGTCTAAAGTTTTGCGTTATTAAATGAGCACGTTGTATCAATCCAGATCAGTCGGGCTGCGGTGCTGAAAATGAGAAGAGAATAGATGGTTGCCATTCCCTTTCTTCCCATGGATGTCGCATGTACGGACTAAGGAAGTTACAGCAATTACATATATGCGAAAAAAATAGAAACACTACACCGACCTATCTGACCGGCGTGATGATGTAAGCCAATGCCTGCTTATGTATGGGGAGACTGCCGTGCCCAGCAATTGAACTTATATGGGTTGAAGTCATCATATTTTGTACATTACTGCTGCGGTCTATAATGACTAGGTACTTTGCTGGTCTTGCTGATGATGGCCGACAGCGCAGCGTAGCGCAGCTCCAGGTCGCCACAACGCGGTCAGCGTGCAGCACTTGATGGACGAGCTGAGATAAATTTACAGTGAGGACAGCAAGGGCTGCAATGATGGCCAAGCTGGAAGGCCTAGAGCGTAGCTAGGCTAGCTCGAGGCAATCACAACGTGACCAGCGAAGCTGTCATTGTCGGCCAAGGCTTAATTGTATAGTGCTTTATTCGAAAATGCAAGTACCTAATCTAAATAAAACCAGCAAGTAATTTAAATAAAAAATATATTAATTAACTAGAAGCAAAACTTTGCCGGCCGCTCCTTGAAACAGAACGGCAAGGTCGACTTTGCTCAAACAAGGTTGTCAAAATAATGACCACATTACATGCATTTTTGAGTAAATATAATTTACCTAAATGTATGGTTTCTAAATTATCTAAATAATAAGCAGAGACGTCACGGGATAACATTAAGGAATTCCTACAAATTAACATTAAGCTAGTTCGCGCGAAGTATTTTTCATTTTAAATAGGTATGTTATTCAAAACCAAAGTCAAATGCGGCTTTATACGAACTGAGCTATTTTGTCACATATCGAGACAGCATTCGCACTAAAACTTGTATAGCCGAAATCACGTAGGCATTCTGATAGGTCCTCGGCGCCCTTCAAGTGTTACTGTGCAGTAATTACTGAGGCAAGCGGGGGTTTCAGACTAAGGAGGCAGGCGGTGGGCGGAGCGGGTCGCGGATCATATCACCTGTGAATTAATCGCTCACTGACGATTAATTAGCGCCACGTGTTTCCCGAGAGTGCCTCTAGAGCACGTGACTCGATTTACAACTAACCCGCCCGCTGCTTATGAATGAATTTTAAACTTAAATGCTACAATAGGTTTTTACCTGTTGTAACAAATGACACCTCATCCCCAAAATCTATCCGGAATTTTACATCCTTCCATTTTACAATGCTTAAAGGCTACAGTCAAATATTTACCAATTTTACAGTACATTCGTGTCGAACATTAATAGCCAAAGGTTTTCTAAATTAATTTTTACTAAGTCATCTTTCGCTTTCGGTATTTGTTTTAAAACACAGTTTTAGTAGGTACTCTTCTCGAGGTTTTATTAAAATAAACCTGAATGTTCATGTAACTCGTCGTTTATTTTAGCAATGTGTATATATGTTTGTTCGTCTATTGCAATTGAAAAACTTACAAGTAAATTAGGTTAACCAATGTGTTCATCAATTTTTATACATTATAAGTATTCTAAACTTACTTGAAAAAGGTAAAGTCTTAGGCAAAATTTCGACTGAACGAGTACTGCAGTAATTCTGTCGATAACACAGAACAACTGCGCGTTGTGTTCCCAGAGAAATGAACATTCAACTCTACCGTATTCCACGCCGCAGACCGTCCTATAAAACAAGCCTGCAATAACAATGAGCGGACCTGACCCACGAACTGCAAACTCAAATTAAACATCTTATGAACAGAAACATCTTGGCAAGATCCTCTTCATTAGGTCCCGCAAATTGCGGGGCGGGCGAGGGAGGGGGGCAGTGACACCGCCCGCGCGCAGCCTCTATTAATAATGCAAATGAGACCGCTGCTCGCCCAAGAAGGAGTCTCGATTAATTCCGGTTCATTTGAGGTAATTGTCGCTGCGTGTGCGGTCTGCCACCGCTACAACCCTAAACCCTAATGCCTAGGGATTCATGGGATTCCATGTGGTCGTAGGGATTGGGCATCTTCATAATTGTTTCGGAAATATCGATATTTATGAAGGATCGCGTGTTGTTTTCCTGGACAAACAGCATTTTTGTTTTTTATTTTTTGACCACTGTTCCATTGACTTTTTACCAATATTAATGTAATGGGAAAGTAATATGTATAATTTCACAAGTAAAAACACGACTCAGCTGTCATCAAGGGCTCATTAAATATCTCTATCTTAAACTTGAAATTGGGTTATATACTTGTATTTTTATTAATGCTGTAAGGAAATAGTAATCATTTGTTGAACATAAAAGCAAATTCATTTTACTGTGAAGGCTTCCATTCAATAACAAACTAGCGAAGTAGTATGGAATCGAATGATGGGCGTGGCGGGTCATCCAATATAGTCTACTGATTGAAACGAAATCGAATTTCGATCATCATAATTTTATAATTCCAATTTTATAATTTTTCATTTTTTTAATGATATTTAAAAGTTGTTAGGTTACTGAAACGTACACGGCGTAGGGCTATCAATGATTTACAATAAAAAATAAACAAATTTTATTAAATTAGTGCCAGGCTAGTAACACAATGAGTCCCGGTTTGGCAACACGTGACTCCTTTTTTGTAATGGGGCAATAAAGAGAGCGCTCACGTAGGTGCTACGACGTAGTACGCGCTACGATCGATACGCACTGAGCGCTCATCGCGCGACAACCGTAGCCGGGTTTTTGAACTTGCAAGTAAAAGTTCAGGGTACAAACTTCATAGTAGATAAAGCATGTTGTTAAAGTACTAAATTGTGAATTCTTAAAATAAAACGCATTAATGCTTAGCATTGAAATTAATTTTCACTTACAGTAATTTCATAATCATAACGTTAACTTTAACGTTTTGAACATCGACTCATTTTAGTTATTTCTTTTTGTAACCATGTGAGAAGTCGTATAAATTTTTTAAGTGCATAAAAATCAGGATACTTATAAAATCAGGATATTATTACAATAAAGTAATTATTGTAATAATTTATTCAATTCTTTTGTGAAATTTATAACGAGCCTGTCTTTATTTAGATTATCTTTAAAATACTTAGAGCCATTTGCCTAACAGTCACTAAACTACGCTTAATGATCGTTCATTAAACATTAATCTGTTTCTGACAATTTTCATTGAAATTCAATTTCAAATGACAAAAACGAAACGATTGTTTAAACACATTCAGCATTAAGTCAAGTTTTGAAAAGTTTTTGAAATGATAGGTGCAAACATGACAAAGATATTTGTAAATAAAAGAAAAAGTCAAACATATTATATCGTTATTAAAGGAATTGTCACTTATTCAGTGACATTGGAAAAGTATTTTTGATATAAGTATAAACCATTAATATAAGTTTCCGAAAAAAACCTTTTTAAGTTTATTAAGTAGATCTAATCATAATGAACTCGTCCCAGTTGAGAAAGTTCTTGCGATATTATAGGTATGATCGCACTCGGATCGTTGTAGAGAATGTACCTACCTCGTACACCTACTGAAGGGGCGAGACCCGAGGGGAGACAAAAATGGCGGAACAGTGCATACAGCCGGGGCCTTGTTTTTATGTAACATTGAATCTCGAGACACGTTTAGTTTTGCTTTATCGCTTGCTTTTAAAATAGTTTGACAAATATTGTAAAATTGTTTCGATTGTAAATTTTTGTAAAGTATTTTATTTTTCGTCACTAAATGCTTTTCTGAAACCAAAAAAATAATCTTTTAAAGCGATCGATCGAGTATCGATTGGTTTAAAATAAGCTAAGAATAATAAAATTAAGCTTTGATTTCTTATTACTTCTGCCGTAAAACGAATCCACCAAAAACAGAATCTACCGTATCAAGAATCTGTCCAAACCAGAATCTGTCCTTAACCGAATAAGCATGAAAATCATATCAAGTTTGTAAATACCTAATGAGGTTAAATGTATGACATTTCACATCTACAATTTGCGGATGACATTGTCATCATAGCGGAATCTCTGCAGGAGCTGAAGAACTGTCTGAAAGGCCTAAGCAACCCTTCAAGACGAGTCTTGAGATGAACATTGATAAAATCAAAGTCACGCACAAATGTCTTGTTTCCCTGAGACTTGTGTTGTAAATGGCGTTTTCCTTCAAGGTTGTGCAAGAATACAAACTATTAAATTATATGAATAAAAAAACAATTGATTTCATTTAGTTCCTAATAATAATAATTTATTTCACATAATTAAATTCATACATTAATTTTATTAGTAGAACATAAAACGACTTAAAAGGACAACTGGCAACTAAGACATATTGGACTAAGGTCAGCAATTAAGGTTTTTATATGTTAACATAAAATCTTGTTCTGTTTTACAGCTGGGCTGCCATACAAAGTGTACGGCAGTCACGAGGGCTCCTTGACTGAGAAGAGGAAGCAGAGGCGTATCAGGACCACGTTCACGTCGGCGCAGCTCAAGGAGCTGGAGAGAGCATTCCAGGAGACTCACTATCCTGATATCTATACCAGGGAAGAAATTGCCATGAAGATAGATCTAACAGAGGCCAGGGTACAGGTAAGCTTCTAAATTATTTATGATAAAGTTTAAAAATAATTTGAATTCATTCCCGAGTTTAATAGCAGACGTTAAATATTTAAATGGCAGGTTAAATTATAACCGGGTGTTAATTTATATTTTGCTGTTGACGGAGCACTAACCATCGATTAAGGATTGTAATCGACTGTTTAACTTATTCCAAGCAATTAATTTTTAACCGACTTCGATAAAGGAGGAGGTTTCTATGTTCGACTGTATCTATTATTAGGTATGTTCACCGATGGATAGGTATGTACTCCGCCATTTGTGGGCCTACTTTCAAAATATTTTTTGTAATCAAAAGAGTATATTCAGGAGGTGATCCTATTGTCAGTAATGATCTGATGATGGGAAACCCTTAAATTTCATAGGCAAGTCCAACGTGTTTCATGTATTTTCTGAAGATATTCAGGTATTTGCATCTGGTAGTCATCATATAACATGTCACTAAACTGATGATGGAAGGTTTCTGGTAGATAAGGAACTTGGGAATAATTCTTTCAATACTCTTTAGAGCGAAAGATGTTTTATTTTAAGTTATTCTGGTGTTTGCCTTGGCTCTAACACTCGTACTAATGCGCACACATTAACTTTACTACTTTTTGGAAATAAAATACAAAATTAAAACCGACTTCAAAAACATCAAAGATACATTAATAATATGAGAATTCATACATAATCACAGTTTTATATTGAAGTCGGTGCCAAGCACTGATTACCTGGAAAGTCTTATAAATATAAGAACAATTTATATAGTTACTTAAAATGACACCAACTTTAATAAAAAAATGTGATGTTGTATGTATTTGTATATTACTAGTGGGATTCCAGCGCCACCTACCGGGTCCAACTTTACGTTTAAACCTTCCTTGGACCTATCTAAATACATACGGAAAATTTCGAAAGAAACTGTCGAACCGTTTCAGAGTTTTTGCGAAACTAACACACAGCGTTTCATATTTATATATAAGAAGATTTATGACTTTTTGGTGTTTTTGAAGTCAGTTAAATTTTTTGTAATTTATTAAGTCGGGTAAAATATATAAGTTTACCAAAGGGCTAAGCTAGATTGCCTTTTTGAGTATGTCCTGGAACATCAGCGGTAATTTCACTGGCTTCCTGACACCCGGCTAAACCTCACTGCGGGAACTCGGGTGCGTTCGGAATCTGCAGTGCCCAATTCACCAAACCAAAGTCTACCTAGTTTAAATATTGGTTTATCGTTCTCATTTAAAATGCAAAATGCCTCGAATATGTTTTTGAATAGAAGATATTTAAGAAAATATTGAAAGGATTTTATGGAGTTGGAGTAAATTCCAAAAAAGGTGAAATTATTGTGAAAAATTTTGATTAGAAAGGCAATAACATTTGATTCAGAATTTTTGATAAGGTATTGTATTTATTTACTAATTTCGTATGTTTTGTCTTCTCATTCTTGGTGAAATTACCAGTCCGCTGACATTCTCCCATTATTTTATTATGCTCTGATAAAGAAAAATAACCACCAAGAAAATGCCAAGTCCTGTCGGTAAGGCAACTCTTTATCTTGCATGCTATTGCCAGAATACATGCAAGATTGACATATGAACCTAGTAATAATGGCAACAACCGTCGAAAATAATAATGAGTGTATCATGATTTTTTATTATAAGTAATTGTTATTAAATATTCTTAATCAGAGGTTCCAATTAAATAAAGCAATACTATTAATACTATATAAATAGGCAATAATTGAAATGGCAACAAAAACTACATTAAGGCATTGAGGCACGTAATATAAATATATTGTTAGAAGTAGGTAGTTCATGATCAAAGCTACTGACATGAGCTAGAGGTGATACTCGCCCATTCTGATGGCGGCAGTCGAAGTGGTGAAACGTCGAAGAAAGCCAGCACGGAGTGTGACGGAACTTAATTTTAACATATGTCCTACTAATAGTTGCAGATTAGTTTTCTCACGTAGATTTCTATATAGCTTTATATATTATAGATTTATAAAAAACTATCAATCCATACTCTCTCACTCTTTAACTGCAAAAGTGTAGTAAGAGAATGGTTATTAAACCTAACTTATATCGAAACTGAAGATTTGTTACGAAGACTGACATACTAGTAGTTAATACTGGTTTATATATTATGCATTTTTATAAATATAGCCATCACACTCATACGTGCACAAGTAAATTACACCATGACAAACCCTCACACGTTCTACACACACATCTTGTTTCACTCTCACTTATTCAAATTTTATCTACAGCCAATTTAACTACTATAGTTAACTTACTTTAATCCCCTTATTCATGAGTACAAATGTTTGTGTACTTCTAATTCTATTTGGTTATTCTAGTTGGTGTACAGTCCGTAGAGTGGAGAACCTAGTACAGACTCCAGTCTCAAAGATTTCTGTGTACTAACCCAATGTTTGTCTTTTTTTGTATTTTGTTTTTGGGAAAATAAATAAAATCTTATATTTAAATTTGTACGTCAAATTAAATCAACATTGTGACCTAATGTTCACTTAATTTGACGTAACATTCGCAGTAGAAAATGATATCTGATAAATACGAGAATTCCGCTCTGAAACCGAATTAATTGGTCGGATACAAATTATACTTCATTAAAATTTTTAAAAAATGTAAACACTGCTGTGTTGTGTAATCTTGTGTGTCAATTCAAGATTAGACTTGAAGGCTTAACTTGCATGGCTTTTATTAATAAACGCAAATCAAATTATAATGCATGATTAATGCCGTTGCTGAAATAAATACGTATTAAATTAAACGAGCTGTAAATTTAAGGTACCTACTCTCGAAATAGATTTATGAAATAATAAATAAAACAGTCAAACTTGAATGTCTTGGTTGTGCTTAATACGGTTGTGATTAAATCTAATTTGTTAGTTATCATGTTCTGTTGTTTGTATCTTCTAATATACAAAAATCTCGTGTCACAGTGTTTGTTACTGAATTCCTCCGAAAGAAGTTGACCAATTTTCTGGAAATTTTTTGAGTATATTTGGTAGGTCTGAGAATAGGCCGTAGACTTTTTCACCCCTAGGTGATAAGGATGGCCGTTTCCAGATTTTTTTGCCATTTTTGGTCAATTTTTTGTGTTTAAAAATACTTATAACCCTACATTTTCACCCTTCTACCACCAATCCTCATTTTAAAAAGAGATATTAGTATTTTAATTGGCGAAACGTAGTTCATCGGTTCGAAGTAGGTAATCGATCTTTATATAAAAGAGAAAAAATAAAGTTTGTTATTAAAAAAAAAGTGCTGAGGTTTAGTTTTAATCAGACTATGCTTAGTCAGCGATTTATTACAAAAAGGTATTTAAGGTCTTTATTACTAGATTATTACTAAATCTTAGAATAGGCCGGTAAGCTTGATTTAATTAATCTGAGGTGTAAACCTACAATTAGGTAGTATTTTTTATAAGAGTCCACATCTGAAACAAAGACCACTTAGAAGATTTCAGATTTTCTCATGTGGATTAAGCTCATGCATCAGAATGTCAATTATTATTCGAGTAAAAAGAGTGTGCCGCAAACATTTAGGTACGTTGGAGTGTTTGCGTGGAAAAAAGAAGGTATTTCGCCCGTCCGTCACATTTCCACAGTCCAATTAGCGTCCAGCAATTCGGGCGGCTGTCGGGCTACCTGCGTAAAAAACCTGGTGGCTGTGCGGTTAGCTCTACTTAATTTCATAATAAGCGCTCATTTTTATGTGAACCGGGGAGCGTCGTGCGCACTGAATGTTTAATGCAATCCAGAATCGTGCGAGTTATCTGATCACGTAGAGTCGAGCCTAGGAGACTTCGCGACCTTATCTCATATTCTGGTAGATGACGCCCCCGGCGCGACCGACCTCTTATTGTTTCCACTGGAATATAGCTACGCCAACATTATCATCTATTTTTGTTTGGCTTTTGAATATTTTAACACCTATCAGGATTATGTTGGTGGCTTTTATTTTAAATCATGGGATCGCAATTACCAATTTATTATTAAATTGTTATTTAGTGAATAAAATGTCATCGATTTTAAAGATGCATAAATAAAAGCCCTGCAGGTTCATTCTATAAAGAAGTGAAAGGATTTCTAACGTTTGATGCTAGGTATTTCTTTTCATCCTTACTTAAGCCAAGCTTAAGAGGCCTACTAAACAAACTAGCATCGCCGGCGCGGCAAAATATATACTCGTAGTAGTTTTATTAAATTCATAAAAAAATAAGATTTATAAACATACAAATAACACAACAGTTTAAGCAAACATTAGAAAACATTTTGGCATAAAAATAACGTGTAAACGATGAAGAACTTCGTACATAGTCTGACTTGTTTCGACGCTTTTTCGTTATAAAATTTGATTAGATTAAAGGTGCAAACAAACTGGGCTTATGTGATGCCACGCCACGTTATGTGATTGGTCGCATTAACGACGTTACTTATGCTAAGTGTAGTTCTAAATAATGATTTTCCATACATTTTCCATTAAGACCGATGTCTTCTGATGGACGTAACATCACATAGGTACGTGGCATCACATAAGCCCAGTTTGTTTGCACCTTTGGAATTACTTTGTTTATTAGTAGCCATAAATAATCTCGTCAAATTTGTTTGCTAGATGTTTGAATACAGCAGAAAATGAGGTCAATTTTTCAGGTTTATGAAGGTTTATATCTCATTTAATAATTATATTAATAAAAAGAAGAAAACATAGAAACATGCTAATAGTGGCCATTGATTTTTTTGGGAAAAATAGAGCAGCTATTGCCATTATTCAGGAAGAAAACAAACTACGTTTGTACGAAAAAAACCGGCCAAGTGCGAGTCGGACTCGCGCACCGAGGGTTCCGTACAAACCTGTAGGTATAAAAGTAAGGGGGGGTGAGAGGGACTCGCCTTGGGCGAGTGCGCGCCGACGAGGTTGTGGTAGTTTCCGAAAGGGTTCTCATGACCTCGTCCGGCAGCGAGACGACTCTCGTCGCCGGATCCTCTTCGTCTGATGACGGGGAGGATGTGGCGGCGGTTGTCGCGCTCGCGCCAAGGCGCATGTGAGGGTTATAGTTGGGTTTTAGTCGGTATGCCGCAGCATTGCACTCTCTGGTGGACATACCATCCCACCTGCCAGGGGCCGCGGAGAGTCCGACATAACCTCGCGCCTCCCAAGCGCGAGGTATGCGCAACGCATTTCCCAACTTTAAAAAAAAAAAAAAAAAAAAAAAAAAAAAAAAAAAAAAAAAAAAAAAAAAAAAGGTATAAAAGTAAAAATTTACGGTTTTCGCAATTTTTCCATTTTCTGTGCTATAAGATTACTTCGTACCAAATTTCAAGATTCTGAGTTCACGGGAAGTATCCTGTAGGTTTTGATTCCCTTGCGAGTGTCAAAAATTAGCAGAAATTTGCGGCATAAACGGCTGTATCTTTTGATTGCTTAGAAGTTTGATTTTTTCACAGCTCCAAGGGACCGTAGACCTGAGTATTTGATATAAATTTCAGCTTGATACCTCCACGCTTTTATGAGAAAAAGGCTCTTGACAGACAGACAGACTGACGGACGGACAGCAAAGTGATCCTATAAGGGTTCCGTTTTTTTCCTTTCGAGCTACAGAACCCTAAATATGACCTGTATACGATTTCCTCTTAACAATGTTAACATTACCGTTACTCCCTCATGCCATAGCACTTGTTTCATCTTAATTTCTATAACATTCATATTTTCATTGTGTATAAAAAGAGCTACAGTTATACACAGTGGGCACCCTCGCGCAGTACAGGCGCTCATTACGTTAAAAAGTATATCGGAACGTCGCGACCGGCCGCCATAAATATCCGGCGCGGTCGCGTAACTCACGCGCGCGCGACTCTCCATAATTAAAACTCGCTGTTGCGAAATACGAATTCGCGCTACAATTAAAAACAGAGCATCCGTGGATGGCTATTCGTTTAATATATTTATTAACACGCAGTCAGAATTAAGGTGCCATGAAAGTATGCATTTTGGTCAATTACACAGAACGTATAGCCAGTTTTACAACCCATTTTGCTTTATGTTTATTAAGGTAACAAAATCTATAGAATCATTTTCGAATAATTTTGGGTAAGTTATTATAGTTTTTTGCATTGACACAATTTCACCATTACCAACTCAATTGCTACACCTTTTGTGGTAATGGGTATCTACAGAGCATTGTATTTCTATGTGGGTCTATATAACCTAGAAATAAATAAATTTGAATTGCTGGAATGAAGGGAGAGATTATTACGTATATATAGAAAATGCGCAAAGATCGGGAGAAGTGAAGTCGGTGGATAGCTAGAATTGACTAGCTTGGGAGAACTCTGCCCAACTATGGGCGTCTTTCTTTGTGTGCTAAAGCTAATAACTTATTCAAGGCATATCAGGCAATTACGCTTTTCCCAAAGAAGTGACTACACAAATATTTTATAAGTAGATGGATTAATTTGAATTGGACCGTGAATATACCTTATGAGTTGAGGGTAGGTACATGAATATCCATGTCCGAGGCACCAGTGTGGAAATGCATACTTAGATACCAAATTTCCTGAGGATATACGAATAAATAATGAAATATAGTGACTTCAAGTTTTTATTGCCGTTTGCAAGCCACAAAGAACACACATTAAAAGTACCACGCAGACATCCCCGTGAAAACTGTGGTAACAATTTCTCTCAGCAGCGCCTCTTCATAATGAAACATCGTAGCGAAATACAAATTGGTATTAAAATAAAATTAAGCCGGAGAGCGTCCCGCGGATTGCTATCAGCTTAATATTTATTATTGCACATAAATTACACAATGGGCAATGAAATATGCCCTCTAACTGTTGAAAAACGATCATCTTAACTAAGATTTAGAAATTATTTACTGATTTCCCGGTGGATATTCTGTAGACACTAACGCTATTTTGACGTATTCTATCTAGTGCTTACACAATTTTAAAAAGTGGTAAATGATTAAGCTATACAATTTTACGAATAACAAAAAGTATTGTACATTTTTACGAATAACAATAACTAAATGTAGGTTGTATAACTTGAAATTGAATTTCACTGTAACCTGTAATAGGGTAGAGGAAACGTAATTCAGTATAAGTATGCTCCGTTACGAGGGCAGGGAGGACCGACCACACGCCTTTCAATTATTAATATTCGTTCCTCAAATTTCAATTCTGATTCAAATACTGAATTTTCCGTTAATTCTTGGAAAATACTGACACATTTATTTGACTTTAAACGTTAAGATTATATTCTAAAGTTATTGATGGTTCCTTTTAGGCAGGAAGTTTTTTATAGAGAATTAGCACCCGTTAATATATATCAGGCTTGAAATATACTAATATATAAAATTCTCGTGGCACAGTGTTGTAACCGAACTCCTCCGAAACGGCTTGACCGATTTTTATTTTTGTTTTCTGTATATTCGGTAGGTCTTAGAATAGGTCGTAAACTATTTTTATACCCCTAGGTGATAAGGGTTTTTTGACAATTATTATGGCGAAACGTAGTTCGCGGGGGCACAGCTAGTAAGTAATAGTTTGATCCATAATACGCACAGAACGACTATTGACGATTTAATATAGAAATAAGTTTTGCGCTGCGCAACTTCTTATGAGTAGGTAGGTACTTACTAATACCTAAGTGATATGTAAAAAAGTTATAACTAGTTTAGATCGTATATTAATTATTGAGTCTGTGGAGTTATCATAAATAATAAACGTGCAAACAAAATGGATCTCAAAATGTTTGGTTTCCCATCATAAGCTATAAGTCCGTGGTCAAAATTGCTGTACTGTAGCAATCGTTGGTTAAGCGCATAGGCATCTGTGTCAGCAAGCTCATCAAACCACCTGAACCTCCAAGTACTTAAGAAAAAAATATTTTAAATGTCGCTTTCTGTACAATAAAAATATAATGGTACTGTCAGCGAAATTTGTCACTAAACCCCAGATTAACACACGAGTAATATGTCTGTCGGGCGATATTACGATTCTTTTAAGGGCCTTTGTTATTCAGAACTCTAAAAAATAACAACATTGCGTTAAAAAATTACTGAAGTGATTATTCTTGATGTTGAAACTCAAAGTGGTTATGGTTTAACAAAGTTTCTTAATAACCAATGATATATGTTTCGCTGATGATGATGTTTCGAAACCGGTCGCATTAAGTTGAATATAATAAAAAAATAAGTGGAACTAGTGAAATTAGTTTTTTAATAACAAGATACCAATGATATACTATATACTGTTTAAAATAAAAAAATCCCTTTGAAGTTTGGGTCAGATGTACGGATCAAATTGATTGGGTGAAATTGCAAACAGGTCTACCAGTTTGCACGGGCTTAATCAACAAAAATTTACATTACTGAAACGAATAAACATAAAAGGTACGGTGTCCTAATTCAACACGCGGATCCTGCTCAAATTCATCAGAGGCGCTTCGCAAACAGCGGCCGTTGGAAACGTTGAGCAAATGCACGAATTCCAGTAAGCCAGCCGTGGCCGGTCCAAAAAGTCGCCACCTGCTCACAGAGCAAAAGGAATCGCGTGAAAAATGACCAGATGCTTTTTAATACGCAGCGTATTTTTTCTGTGCCCACGTTGTCATAGGGATAGGGCAATTTAATCCATCAAGCGGTAGCACCGTACCATCCGAGTCGATAAATTCTGTATCACAGAGCGTTTTGGTTTTATTGTTATCCCAATTCGTTGGGGGAAACTAGTTTCAGAATATTGTAGAAAATAATATTGGCTTACGGCATTAAGCATAAGGTGGATACTTTAGTATTAATGAGCTGCAACTATTGGTAATGGGGCTTTGAAATATTTACAGAAACTTTACGCAAATATCTACACTCAGGGACAAATTTAGAGGAACACTACACTTTTTACATAGATGCAAGCTACTTTTACAACATCATATCGATGTGTGATTGACCTTTAATGCGTTTGTTTGCTTGTTATCCAGGATTCATGACCAAAGCCATAACGGATAATGACAAAATTTCCCTATTTGTGACCTGGAGAGGAACGGTAACTTTAATGGTGATCTTTTTTATCATAATCGTACAACAGATTTCCGCGGTGAATGTTTTTTTTTGTAGCGAATCCGATGGCTGGAAAGCTGGTAAAACTAAATATGGTTTCGTATGCTGAAATACACAGCGTTATCAAAACTAGAAGTGATTTTTTATCGTTCTTCTAAATTTGTCCCTGAGTGTATTAAAATCTATTATCAATATCGAATCTATTATTATAATCGGTCTCTCACTTCTCACATACGATGCCTGAATGATGGTACTCGTTACTTCTTTAGAATCCATTGAGATCCACCATTAAATAATATCTCTATGCAAGTATTGATTAGCTAGATTATTGGATCAACAGAGTATGTACCAACCTTATCCATCAATCTAATGGTGAATTACAGTGAACTCTAGTTTAGTATTCAATACACCTGGTAGGTCCAATCAGTGGATCTAATAGACTGAAAAGCTACTGAGGGGTGGGGTATAATTATGTCAGTAAAGCTTCAAGCGAGCAAACAATCAAAGTGATATAATTAATATGTCACTTTGAAAGCTAGTAGCTTATTATAAGCTAACTTGTACATTGTGAAATAGTTTCTGTCTACTACTGGTACTATCACTATCTACTGTCACTCAGTGTTGTAGCCCATTTGTTAGCAAGTGATACACAGAAGTGCCACTGAGCCACGGCCTCATTGCGATTGCAACGAGTGGTGGTCACCTGACAGTGGCCGTCACGTGGCAATAAAGAGTGACACGCCGCCCCGGGGCGCCGCAAAGTGTCAATCCAGCTCTCTATCTTACATCTTGCCGTAACACCCGTTGGGGATATGCCGCTTACCAATTCCTCTGTTTATTCGCAGTATGAAATAGAATATTTCGTACTGTGAGCAAGATCTAGTCTAGTGGTTGTTCATAATTTTGTGTCAATATGGGCAAGGGAAGTTGCCCATATTGACACAAAATTTGCTTGATGGGAAGACTGATTACATTACACCCAACAACAAAAGATTTATTATTTGGCTGTGTTTATGTTAGGTTTAGGCAATGAGTTTTTAGTTACTTATTTACACCAAAATTGGTGTTGTGTTTATTTATTCATTTATTCATTCTTTATATACTGTGTATTAAGGCGGACTTAATTCCACGGAAATTCTCTATCAGTCGACCTTAGGGTGATTCAGAGAATCTAAAATAGATGTTATTAAAAAACATTTATTTAACCCTTAATAACCCCTATTACTAGGAAAAATGTAACACTATGTAGCGATAAATATAAATAAATATGTGCAAATTAATTTACAAATTATAAAAATAAATAAATAATAATAAGTATTAAATATAAAAATAAAGGAAATAAAAATACATTTTCCTATCGTCTATTTTTCTATAATATATTCGATCTATTGTCAAATGGAAAGACTGGTGACTCTACAGAAAACAATTTAAATGAATTGTATTACGAAGAGAAATACGGAGAAATTAAGTGTATTGTTAATAGAAAACAAAATTAAAATTTGATCTTGATTTAGCAAACAGATCAAAATCACCACTATCTAATTGACCGTAGCTTGTAAAGTAGGGTGTGATTAATAACATGAGTCGAGTCGAGCCCCATGCAGCGCAGGTGCGCGGCACGCGCCTGCCTCGTGGCGTGCGCGCGCGCGCTCTCGTCTGATTAGACGCACCAACATCGCTATAATTATGTATCTCCCGCAAATGAGCAATGAAAACAGCCATTGTCGGCTGAATTGTAGAGACGACTGTTACGAAATCGTAATATTGTTATTGCTGAGTTGGGGTGAAATTATGCTGCGACACGACAGTTGCCTATATTTTGTTTGGTACTCTTGTGATGTTAATGTGATGTTGAGCGTCGGTGGCGCTGTGGCCTCGGCACTGGACTGGGCCCCGAGTAGGGAGGCCCGCGATCGATCCTGCCATGTACTAATGTGTTTTTCGTTTCACGAATTTCATATGTACATTTATCTGACGCTTCTATGGTGAAGGAAAACATCGTGAGGAAATCTGCATACACCTGCGAAGAACTTCAAAGGTGTATGTGAAGTCAACCCATCCGCACTGGGCCAACGTGGTTTGACTATAAGGCCTAATCGCCCTAAATAGTTAGGGTAGGCTCGTGCCTCTCGGTGGGGACGTATATGAGCTGTGAGGATGATGATGATGACTCCTGTGATGTTGCTTACCTTAAGATTTATATAATAATATGAATATCATAAAAATGACATCAAGTATTCCTTGTTGACCTTCTTTTATGTTCAACTAGAACAAATGATTACATTTGAAAACAAATTTTGTAATAATGATCCTGTATCGGTTGCAATTGACCGATATACGTTATTAAATTAATGTTTTTATAAGTTTAAAATTAATAGCTTCGAGTTCTCTCCCGCTTTTATAGTTTTCATCTTGTAAAAATAGTTCTTAATAGTCATTATGGCGCGTAAACCAAACAATTTTCTATCACTTATGAATAAAAAACCTAGCTGTGGTCCTATGGTCTTAATGATTATAACACCACCTCAAGCACGTTGCCACATCGGTATATATGTTTAATTAGAAATCGACGTAAACACATTTCGCTTCCCTTCACGTCACATATCGGCCAAACAATTTAATCGGACCCACAATAGTGTCTAATTGAAACAATAACGTCGTAGTAATGGAACCATGCGGACCCCGGTTAATCGCGCTGATTGCTCCGTTCGCGGCTGGATTAAGTAATCACTTAGCTGGCTCCGGGCGGAGGGAAGATCTCGCTGATGTTGTTTTTGAGCACGGCCTCGACGATTACAATCATTACTGAGAACTATTATGCAAACCATAACTAAATTGTGGACAATTGGAACAATGTAATTTTATTGTGATGATAACATAAATTTTGTAAAAATTGATTTTCTTCAGGTTGCTTCACGGGATATAAATCACCCTCATATATGCTAGCGGTGGACCATACCGATCAACGGACGAAACTCTGGCGTATTACACCAAACCGCACTAGGACATTTTGGTGGGAGAAAGCCAAACTCTTGATAGAGATAGCTCATGGTTTTGCCCAGCAGTGGGCATTGTGGCTCAAGTGATGATAATGATTTACCTCTGGCAGCTAGAGTACTTCTTCGTCACTATAATCTCGAAATCTTGAAGCAATTAAGACAAATTTTACTTTATATGACATAATTGTTAAGTTACTTTTATTGTGAAGTAGATTTCTGATGAGGTGATGTTGAACATACAAAAAAATATAAAATGAAGAAAATACATTTGTTCTGTCACAGATTCATGTCATCATAGATTTACGAAGATGTAAATACGGGAGTACGAAGATGTAATATGTAGATGAGGGTTTTAAATTATTCGCGGATTTAAAATTTTATAACACAATATTCAATAAACAAAAGGCATGCATATTACCCGGTTAGTAATAAATTGTGTGATGTTAATTTATCTTTAATAAAACACGTTGACTTTAATAAAAATATGAATGTTAAATTGTTTATTAGATATTACAAACAATGTGAAATTTATTCGATTACTTACTGAAATATTGACTGGCTACTGAAACACTATTATATAAAGAGGAAAGATTTGTAAGTATGTAACGAATAAACTCAAAAACTACTTAACCGTTTTCAAAAATTCTTTCACCATTAGCATGCTACATTTTTCTTGGTTAATATAGGCTCAACATAATTTTTCCTACGGGAAAATATAAAATTCCCACGGGAAAACAAAAACAACGCGAGCGAAGCTGCGTAGAGTAAAGCTAGTGTATTATATTAAATGATTATCAAAAAGTATGGGTTGGGTCTCTGAAGACAATGGGCTAAAACGATGTAACAGAAAATAGCTGACACAGTAATAAGACGACCAAACAATTAAAGACATCAAACAATTAAACATCAAACAACAATTGCTTGTGCACCGCTCTTTGTTCTTTGGAGCAATGCGTTCTACCCATAGCCATCCACCTGATCATGGAGTCCATATTTTTTGTTCGTTTTATGGTACAAGAGGGTCCTCCAAGTACATTTCTTTCCGTTTGCCTCTGTGCTTTTCTGGTGACGATTCCATGAGAGAAATTGTTTTCGCCGCATACGTGAAAACGACTGATACACACTGCATGAATAGGCACCTTTGCTTTAGGCCGATATGACGACTGTTCGGGGCAAATGTTACACGTTCTTGGGAGATGCGAGAGGCGATATCTGTCAATCTCTGCGGTTTGGTTCTGTTTACTAAATGCGTGCGTGGTACGATGACGATCCCACTTGGTATTCGTATTTATATCTTCAGTATAATAAATATTACAGCAGTCAATACTACGTCCGCATTCGCTTTCAATGTTATGAAAAAAAAATAGATAGCATTATCATGTCTTCATATAGAGGTTACTGCAGAGATTCCATTCGATACGGTACTAATAGAGTGATATCATCACAGACAACCGTATCGAGTTACGCGTGGGAAGCGGCGCGCGACTGCGCCCGCGTGCCCTCGCGCCTCTCTCCCACGGGATAAGTGCGAACTATTACTCGTGTAATTTCTCGAGTGTTATAATCGATTAGCCGTCGATTATTCACACGACACACGATATTTAGTAGTACAGATTATCAAAAATTGTATGACAAGGAATATTGAACGTTTGTAGTTACATATCTACCAGCTCTCTCCAAGGAACCCTCTGTCAGCACACGTATTTCTTCTTGCAATCCCGCGTCCTTTGAAAGAGGCATGAAAACGCAGCTTGCAGGTCTGCAAGGTGAGAGCGGCTAATGCGTGCAGCTAATGTCTCTCATGCAGTAGTTGTCTCATGGAATTGAGTCATTTGCTAAGCACACTATAAAGAAAAATGCACTAATATTCTGGTTTCGTTATTTAATTTCAATGGACTTGATTCATCTCTGTTTACATTTTTAACATATTTCACAGTTAAACAACATTCTCAGCCTCTACCTGAGCCAATTTAAACGAAAAGTAGGAGGCGGAAAAAAAACACACGCACACTAACACAGGCATGACCATTCAAACTCAAAGTGAGAGTTGTTTCATTGATGTAATTATTTTGCATTGTTTATATAGAATTGTTTATTATGTGGTACGTACAATACTACCTCTAGACTAAGCATTATTAAGTACACTCGGGTACTCGCCCTGTCAAATTACTGAGACTGAACCACTATCTTCCAAAACACAAGTTATACCTAGCTTGGAAGCCAGCGGGCCACTGCAATGAGAGCTAACAATGCCATAACATAATGTTGTTATGTCTGTTACGTCCTTATATAAGCTGTGGTTATAAATAAATAAAAATATGGTCTTTTATTGTTTTTTACAATATAAATATAAAAATACAAATATTATTATTATTAAAGAATGTCGTTGTTTACCGTGAGTCGTAGAAGTAGGTACAATTATCCTAATTCCGTTCGCTCATCATCAGATTCTGTCATGATGACAATGTCACTTCTTCGATGGAAAAAATTATATTTAATTCGAGGGTGTCGAGGAGTTGCTGCCAAATAGGACTTGGCTATGTCTGGTACTTTAAAACAAGGCATTTTTGTGTCTAAGTTTCATCTTTTAGGTCCATAGATAGATTTAATAATTTGTCTCTAAAATAATTGAAAACGCATTTACCACTTCTTATTTATATTATGAAATTGCAGTCTCGAGCCTATCCTAAACTAGGGCGATTAGGCCTTAGTCAACCACGCTGACCAAGTGTGGGTTGGTTGACTTCACACACAACCTGTTAAGAAATTCTTTCTTCACAGTGTGTGCAGGTTTCCTCACGATGTTTTCCTTCACCGCAAAAGTTTCGAATAAACGTATATATGAATTCAAAATTTGAAAACACATTGGTACGTGGCTGGGTTCGAACCGCTTGCCTCCCGATTGGAAGGCGAAAGCCTTACGCACTACGCCATCGACGCTTTTTTACTTTTTTACATTACCTTACAAAAAATTCATTAAATTTTTATATGAACAGTCTAAAGAAACAATGATCCAAACAGTGTAAGTATAAAAAAACATCAAAGTCATTGATTAATTAAATAAAATCATATATCTAAATGTATTAGCATTTCTATGCGTAATCATGGTAACATGGCAGAATTCACTCACGAAGATTCTGATGAAACATTATTTTTGCATGATATGCCATTCTTCTTTAGTTATTCACGATAAAGAAGTGCAAATCGTAGCAAGCACTTAAAGTGATTAAAAAGTCGCGCGAGATTTCGTAGAGGGGCTACGGTCGCGCGCTATGTGTGAGGCTGTAATCGCTACGGTGCTACGAGAAATGAACATAACTCAAGATGTCTATGACAATTTTATGTGGAGTGCTGCGACAAGCTTACGACGATAGGTAGTGGTAAATATTGTTTATTTTATATTTTATATGTTGATAAAAACTTCATTCAGTCAGAACTACGATTCATTAACAGTACGATACTAGGTGCACTGGCTGTCACAAACAAATATCCACTTTTATGTGAGAACCTTGCATTCAGAATTTCTCACATTATCAGGTCCCAAGGTGGCGAAATCGCCCCCTGTCATAAAGAATAACGAACTAGTGAAATATGTGTTATTGTTGTCTCTGTCGCACGGCACCGCTTGAATAGCTTTATCTCGCTCTGCGGGAGGGCACTGTTTACCCTTTGTCGCGAAACAACTCTCGCGCAATTATTTTTCATTTAGCTCGGTACTTGTCGTTTGGTCTCCAGGGGCAAGTATCAAGTGCCCGTATTGTCCCGGCGAGATGAAACTGCAATTTGAATGTGAGAAAATTGTTTCGAGTCGGCTCTGCGGCTTCAATTGTCTTGGGACTTCGTATTTTGGAAATTCACCGGGTTTATGACATTGTCATGGGACTGTATATAATACATTCGCTGGTGTAATCGACGTGACTGAACTCTAACTAGTTATTTATACACCTCACTACTATCGTGTTAGTTTATAACAAATTATAGTTTAATTAGAAAGCTCAGTATTATCTATGATATAAATATTAAGTTACATTGCAATAAAAATAAAATGTGAGAGAATAAAACTACTTTATAATGGTGCTGCAGTGATATTAAAAAGCTTTCCCCAAACAAGTAAGAAAGGCATAAAAACAAAGAAAACTTCGAGTCCTGCCCTACGTACCCTTTATTAAAAAGAGCTGATGTTTTATATTGAGTGGCTTTTGTGCATCAAGCGCGGAAAATTATATAAATTATTTGTGTTTACTTTTACGAGATATTGCTATTAATTATAACAAGTTATTTCGTTAAATCTAGATGATTAGAAAAATATGGATGATTTAGAAGCTTCTATACTGTTTGAAGGAAAACACCAACGCCGAAATGGACAAGGAATAGAAATATTCGAACAAGGAAAGTTGAAAGTTCCTCCATAATTCTGCAAGTTCATGTTTGGATGACGCTCGTCGGTGGGGAGCATAGGCGAGCCGTCACATGGCATTAGAATTGTGCGATATATGGATATCATAACTGGTCTGATCAATTGTCGTCCGCTGTGGTTGAGGGAAGAGGCAAATCTGATTTGTAGTGTTGCCAATGTAACTGGCGTTTAATATAAAGGCAACTTTTTAAATAATATATTCTTCCAATATTGTCCACTTATCTCCATGAAATTACTTTAAAGGTTTGACATTTATTATGGTTTCCCACACTTAAATAGAAATTTATAACTTTGGCTGATACTTGTATGACATAAAAAAAAACACGAGTATGTTACTAAAAAGTGCTTCTCCTAATGACCAATGTGTTATTCGCGTCAGAGCCGAAGCAGGTGTGTAATGATTTTAATACTTTACATTTTACAAAAGTGACTGTTTTTTTTACAAAAAGTAAATTTGATTCATCTATACTAATATTATAAAGAGGAAAGATTTGATTGTTTGTATTGAACAGGCTTCGCAACTACTGAACCGATTTTGATGAAAGTTGGTATAGGGATAGTTCTAGACCAGGGGAAGGACTTAGAGTACCTAACTTTCCTACGGGAAAAAATTTCCCACGGGAAAACAAAAATAAAGCGGGCGAAGTCGTAAGCGGAAAGCTAGAACAAAAGTAATAATATATACATTTCTCTTTCATCTACCAGAAAGTAACATCTGATCGGTGCATCCACGGGTGCCGCCGCGCCGTCTTTCGCGCCATTTATCCCGAACCCCGGCAAGTGAAGCATTGTTACAACATTAACTGTAGTTTATTCCATTTGATGCCCTTCACCAAATGCGTCATGAAATCAACGTTTATTTTGTGAATGAGGGTGATATTGCCATACAAGTTTCTGTTAATGCTTAAATCAATATATTATAGGTACATATTATTGGTATTTTTATGAATAATAATATATCATTGAGAAGCTGTTGGTGTTTGGTTGCTACAATGCAATACTTTTTACTTTTATTGTAAATTACGGATCTGAATTATTAATTAAATCTTGAATATTTACTTTGCGGTGTTGATCAAGGATAGTATACCCAATATTATAATTTAACTAAAATTTACCCGAGACTTCGTACGCGTATAGTTTGTACGACTACGAATCACCAACAGAGAGTGAACAAAATCACTTCAGATACCTACTCGAGGACAGAACGGAGGGTCTGGCTAAATTTAAGAACAAAAAACCCCCTTTTAACCATAATCCTACTAAAAACAACCCCGATATATAATATACATATATCGGGGGTGCCCTTTGAGAAGTAAGTAAGTAGTAATTCTGAGTTTTATTTGATCCGTTGCGTCGCTATGTAAACAAACCCACGGTAACTTTTCCTGGACGCAGTGAGCCTTACTGACCTGAAATACTACTAGCCAATTACTTTTGAACAGCTGAATAGATTTTTTGCAAGAAACCATTCTCTGCAACTTGCGTCTCATTCAAGATATGAGGTGGAGTAGATTTTTCATATTAATATCGGAATCCTTGTTTGTAAATATTATTATTTTATTTAAAAATGCCAGTAGGAAAGTCGCAATAAGCAATAATCTTTCACATTTCTAATTTGAAAATGGCGCGCATTTGCAAATGGCGACACGAGCATGTGGTGAAAATTAGATCCTTTCGATTCTTTCATCTGATTGTCGCTTTACTATTAATGTGAGACAAACGTATCGAGCAAAAGCGCTTCCAAGGAGATTAGATCATTCAGCCTTTTTATTATCGCAATGTGAATCTCCTTATCCTTAGTGAAGTTCTTAAACAAGTGATGGAGAAGACGATATGACAATAAATTTACTTATGAACATTTATAATAACTTTCAAAGCCTGTACACAAAACTTAAATAAAAACATCTTAGTTACAGGACATTACTTTTTATTTTTTATATTTTCTACACGATGGCTTCCTCGTATCGATATAAACAGATTATTTGGAGTGAAGTGGCTATTTAACAGTGTGTCAATTTGCGGAAAAATCGCACGAATCGACATGCAGTCACAGCTTGCTGTGACGTCATTACACAAAGGACAGATGACATACTGCGATGACTTTTTTACTTCTTACTGCTGTAGTGATTGTTCTGAGTTCTTACTCTTATATTGACATATTTTGAGTGGAAAATTTACTGCTTGATACGCTCATTGCGAAAATAAGAAACTACAAGTCGTGTGCCGTATCTATTTGTAGAAGTACTACTGTAAAATGCCCTAAAAAATTTATTTATTCACATTACTAAATATCCCATACGTATCCTATACGTCGAAAGCAATGGTTACAGTTATAAAGCCGACATCCAAAGTTTACATCAATAAAAATGTATGTTTTTGTGAAGACCTCTTTGATTTAGAACGCATTTAGAAAAAATCAACAAAATTAGCCTTTGATCCACGAAAGAAAAATTAAATTTAACATTTTATATTTAAAACAATTTGTACAAAAAATGAAGTAAATTTGTATCACTTTACAGCTGTCTAACGATATGGAGGAGTATACGATATGTAGGTACAGTAAACTCCCATTCAAGCCATACACGTATACTACATAAACCGCCGCTATTACGAGCGACATAAGAACGGTCCAAAGGTCAAACAGTATAGCTTGACAAGGAGCTTATTGTACATCACAACACAGCTCACTTTTTATATTAAGTTTGTTAGAAAAAATTATAGCTATAATTTACATAAAAGGTTACTTTCAATCATTTCAAATTACTAAGCTAATAAGTTAATACGAGTATTTGGTGTTTTATCATATTTTGTCGAATTGGGATGATGACTGAATTCTAATTTTTACGTCACGTCATAAAATATTAAAATACCGTGGAAAAATATGCAGTCCTGTGAAATTAGAATTAAAATCGGCTTATAAATACATTGATAAGCATTTTAAGTTGTTAATTCGAAGGCGATTAGACAGAGAGATCCGACATCAACCGGGACGTCATTGTTGAGTACGGCCATATAAACTCCTTGTAAATTGCCGTTTTGCTAGAAGGAAATGGAGAAAAATCTTTAATACCTCTTTTATCTTGGTTGTTTTTATAGTTATTCAAAAACCGATTTTTTCTTTCTGTTTATTATATGAATGAGCTCCTATTAAAGCAAAAAAAGGTTTTTAGTCATCTAGCCAATTGTCTTCTCCGCCTTGTATATTTTCATACGACGTAGTAGGCGATTAAACATGAACTTGGGTGAGAATAACATTACTTGAATTGCAACTTTTAATTAAACCAGTGTCGCAAATCTAAAAACGTCACGAGATAAAATCAATAGCAAATAAATTATAAAGGTGAACATCTGCCGATCGCTATCGCTTGTTTGTCATGTCGCGTGCCTCGATGGACTGATTACTGCGTATTGTCTCGCGGAAGCGTTGCGCCCAATCACGGTGATTCGTCAAATCGATTGAAATCTGTTCCATTTTTAATTGAAATGGAACTAAGGGTACTCCAACACTTTTGGGGAAGTGCCAAATATATCGATTACGTATGATTAATCGATTACTTTAACTAACGTTTGTGTTAACGACTGTTATTCCAAGTTATATGACTGAGTAAGAATTCGCGATTAGCGTGATAGACATTTTTAAACTATAGCCACTGAACAGATTACTCTGTATTTTACAATATAGTAGTACATTCTATCTAAATTTATGATAGTAGGTCGCGGAGTTGATGACGTTTGAGGGTAATCGAGCGTGCAGCTATCTACGCATCTGTTAAAGTTTATGCACACAATATTTTTTATTCATAAGCTGTGATATCGTTGTGACCAATGGGTGATTAAAATTTAAAACTCCGTAAGCTACATTGAAATGTTATGTTTTGCACATAAGTACAAAACTATTGCTATTATGTTTTGTGTCATAGACTGTTTTTCACTTATTTAAATGTAATAAATATGTTGGTATAATACACACTAGCTAAAGCACGATTCTATATTGGTGTGGTGAAGGAAATTAATATTTCCATATTGTAATAACACACTAATATACAAACCTTCACATGTATTTCATAGATTGTGCTAGACAACTACAGATAAATTTTGGGCATTGAATGGCGAAACACAATTTCTATAAATGTTATGTTATAAATAGTACTAATTAGCTTTTAAAAGTTTTTTTCTCTACACATTTTCTTAGAAAGTCAATAAAAAGCGGAAAATATTCTATGACAATACTCATTCACCCCTGAATGTTAATGGAGCTTGTTTATTATTTAACCCCATCAAATAAGATGTGTTGCGTCATCACACCTGTCATTGTAGCTAAACGCTGTCGAATAGCCGACATACGGGCTGAATAAACGATGAATTCATCTCTTTATTATGATGTGTTAATCCCGGATTATCAGCAAATGTTAACACATGTTACCAGTTAGTAAAAAAATAATAGCACAAATAAAACGACGGAAAGATGCCGCGGAACGTGTCCAAAAGTGCACTTTATTTTCAGTGACTAAGACTCTTTTTCTTTTTGTCCGAAATACTCGACAGTATTGGCTGGATTATCAAGGGTAGCTAATATTATTCTGGGGCGGTCGGAGTTGCCTTTTCATCCGGTAAGTATAAACACAGGGGTGTGTTCGCGGTGTTTGATCGCGTTCGACCGTCGCCCGAGAATGATTGATTTATTTTCGCCTTTCTAGTTTACAAGATTCAACCCTATTCGAAGAAAGCGTTTTCTTACCATAAAATTTAGAATATTAATAACTAGCTTTCCGCTCGCGACTTCGTCCGCGCTATTTTTGTTTTCCCGTGGGAATTTTATATTTTCCCGTAGGAAAATTAACCTATGTCCTTCCCCTGGTCTCGAACTATCCCTATACCAACTTTCATCAAAATCGGTTTAGTAGTTTCGAAGCCTATTCAATACAAACAAACAAACAATCAAATCTTTCCTCTTTGTTAAATAGTTTTCAGTTAAAGTGTCGAAACATCGTAAATAAGTTTGTTAACATTTACAAATTTTAAGTATTTTTATATTGTTTTTCACCAAATTAAAGCTCGATAACCATTCTTATGTACCATTCCTACAATATTAACTAAAAACTTATGCGAGCCTGTTCAGAATAAAATACAGACATCGAGTGCACGTGTCACCACAAAACAAGGCACAATATAAAGCGCTCATATTTAATGGTAAGGGCTCATATTTATGATAAATACAATCCTTATGACTGAAGCAATTGCATTCATCTTTTCATTTGTGGCTTAATCTTGGCCTTGGAGCGCTTGTACTGCCTATAGGTCGCTTTGAATAACAGAGTCAAGTATTTGAAATAATATTTGATAAAAGTCTTCACGTCTTCCGACAGCGAAAATAATTTAAATCATAAAGCAAAATGTTTAAGAAAATCCAGTTCAAATATTCTACATAACGTAATAATACCAGAGCAACATGGTTTTGTTAGACGTAGGTCAACTACGACCAATCAATACACGCGTCTTCTGGAGAAATATAGACTGCTCAGTTTGGAAAATAGACGAATACTTATCAGCACTATGACACTTCATAAACTTTGTAATAATAAATTCGACTGTACTGATTTGAATAACCAGTTATGCTATGTGGTTCCATGCAGCGTGCACAGGCGTGAGGTACGCGTGCCCCGGGTGTTCCATGTACCAAAAAAATGTATGAGGAGTAAAAAAATTAATTTTTCAATTACGAATTTTTAATGGCGCCATATCTCTTACATATCGATTCTGAACATGCTCTTAAAGGGGTTTATAGGGTTCTTGTAAATAAAACTACACTACACTTTTCGGGTTTACCGTATATTTAGTTTTTTTTTTTTTTAATAATATAATTATTTCACCACAGACTCGTGGTCCGTGCCCTTTTAAGGCTGTATTTTCGTTTAGATCTTTTTCTTTTTTAAACTTAATAAGTCCGACTACTCTACTCTATATCTAGGGTGAGTTGCGCATCACCTAAAGTGTAACTATCCTACATGTTTATATATAATACACACACGCTTATACATCATATATATATTTATGCTCATACATACCTATTATATTCCTATTACATTGTATACTTTACATATTACAGATTTTTGTTATTATTTATATTATGTTTTAACATACATTAATTATATATTACATTATATTTTAACATTAAAATATATTATATATGTTGTATTATTATTATTATTAATTTTGTTTGTACAGCCGGCTCAAAAAGTAGACAAACATTTTAGTTCCATGTCACACCAACCATTAACAATGAAATATAGGTGTAACCATACTAAATAAATGAATAGTTGGTGTGACATGGCACCAAATTTGCTAAAAGATTGCTATCCACTCTCGGAGCCGGCTGTACATATTCGATATTTTTATACGTGTTCTTAACTATTAACTTAACTATATCCATATGTTTTTTTTTTTTTTTAAACTTATTTCTTAGCCCAGGTTAATGCTAGAGGGACTACCGCAAGAGGGATTCGGGGTGAGGTGGTTCGTTTCCGCATCTAAGTCGCTGCGCATATCTGAGCTCTGACAGCCATTTTTTCATTGTAATCGACGACCTCATGATCCGTTGCCGTGCTAGAAAAGGCAACGAGGCGTCTAATGGCGTCATCCTCCTTCAGCTCCCGGTAGTAATAGGTGCAGGTCACCGTGTGCCTTGTTATGGCGACCACCGCATGAGGAACGCTGTCGTGAACTGGATTCTTTGGTTCCGCTCCTCTGAGCACAACCACGTGGTCGTACGTTAGCCCCTGAGCTTCATGGATCGTGAGCAGCCTAGACTTAACTCCAGTGCCAAATCCATCCCTCTTGTGCACTTCTTTCTCATCTTGAGTGAAGGTCAGGAAGAGAGTATTGGGGTCGCACTTTCTTAGTCTCGCTCCCGAAGCCATTCCGCATGTTAAGGACCTCAGTAGTTGCCGAGATGTGTAAATACCCTCATAAATATCTTGGAGGGCGTACACCACATCCATCGGACTTCGGTGTGTACAGAGGAGCTTTTCGGTAATGGACGTAATGGCGGCAGGACTTTCGTAACGCATTTCGAATAGGTCGTTTCTGTCGATGAAGGGGATTTGGTTACTATCAGCCATGAGAACCAGTTCCTTTGCCCCGGTCAGCCTTGATGCCATAACTATGGCTCCAAAATGGACCAGGAGAGCCTCATCTACCAAAAGGCGTTTTGAAGCTCTCGCCCCATTGATCAGGACCGAGGCAATTGTTCTTATTTTCCCCTTTGCGACCGCCCCTAGACGACTCGTCACTTCGTCCGACAGTTCCTTTGCCGTTTCGAGTGTGCTGGTGATGATCAAGTCTTCCTTAATTTGGAAGTTCTTAAGGAGCCATGTGGTCTTCCCACACCCCGGCACCCCGTCCACCCACCTGATTGCCAACTTACCCCATGGCTCTGAGATCCAGGTTCCAGTTACGTTTTTCGCCGTTTCCAGAATCCGGTTCTCCAGCATGAAGCGAGTGCACTTAGCAATCACCACTATTGGGTCATCGACTGGTGCATAGAATGTGAGGGCTCCTCTTTGTTCTGTCGCTTCTTGATCCACCAGCACCATTCCCGACGTGCCACTGTACGCCGCCATCTGTCCCTCAGTTATGGGGTGATTCCCCGCCAGCACCGTCCCGGAGTTGTTGTCGTAGACCACAGCCCTCGCCCCGTCTAGAAGCTCTCGCAGCAACACTCGGGTGTTTGCTTGAAATGTTTCAATTATCCTGCTGCAGGTGGTGTGTTTTACCTGTAACGTCGCCCGTAGTGTCTCCACATTATCACGTATATTTAGTTTAAAACATTTCAATTATTTAGCCTGACGTTTCGAACATTTTTCAGCATTCGTAGTCACGGGATGACTATAAAGCTGGTGGATGTCATAGAGTAACATCATATTTATTATTTTACCACTGGTCCGTTCCACGCAAACCGAGCTCACGCTATCTATTGAATGTTTTAAACTAAATATACGCGAGTTAATCCGAAAAATTTAGTTTTATTTTGATGTGTAGTACTCGTGGAAATAAAAGACCTGTTGTTATATTGTTTACTTAAATATGCCTACTTGTTGCTTAACATTTTTTTTTGTTCTCAAATGTTGTAGAGCTATATAAGCGAAGGAAGAACAACGTCTCTGGGTTCAGTGCTAGTGCCCCAGGCGAGCGAGCAACACAGAAACAGTCAATATTTGCCCGCCCGGCCCTGCTAATGAATACAATTAGATCATTCCGCGCGGCCTCACGTTTTTCATACGCCTCGAGCCGGGGCGCCTGACGTGTCGGAAGACGGCCTCTGTACATAGGGCTAGTTGACATCGCAAACATTGCCGACGGCTTTCGTATGATGTTGGAATTTCCGAATCGACAAAATTAATTAGCTTTTCGCACTGCGATTATATGCTAGAGTAAGTTGCACTAGGATAGGTTTAATTACTGAGGTAATTTAATTCCGTTTAGAAATCATGGTTCTTTATATTACTGTCCGTAAATGAAAATCGTGTCTATATAATATTTCTTTGTATGAATGAATTAAAAAAGTTTAAGAGCGTTGATAGTTGAATTTAGTGTCTTTAATAACTGAAATCAATTGTTACCTACTTGAAAATTGAAGAGATAATCTCTCGTTTAATTATTACTAGTTGTGCCCGCGAACTATCCTTCGCCATAATTATTGTCAAAACAAATTGTGGAGGGGTACCCTTATCACCTAGGGGTTTATGAAATAGCCTTTGACCTATTCTCAGACCTACCAATTAATACACATTTCATAAATTCGGTCAAGCCGTTTCGTAGGAGTTCTATAACAAATACTGTAACTCGAGATTTTTATATATTAGAATAGCTTTCCGCTCGCAGCTTCGCCCGCGTTATCTTCGGTGGGAATTCCATATTTTCCCGTATGGAAATATTATATAGCCTATGTCAGTCAGTGATATTGTAGAATTCTATTAGTGAAAGATTTTTTTAAATCGGTCTAGTAGTTTCGGAGCCTATTCAATACAAACATACAAAAATATTTTACAAAAAATAAAAACCGACTTCAAAAACACTGAAAAATTTAAAATAATATAAGAATAGGTACAGACAACATCACATTTCTATATTGAAGTCGGTGCCAAACGATGATCCCCTAGAAAGTCTTAAAATTTGTCACCGACTTCAATATAGAAGTGTGATGTTGTCTGTACCTATTCTTATATTACTTTTAACTTTTCAGTGTTTTTGAAGTCGGTTTTTATTTTTTGTAAAATATTTTTTATTTTTAACTTTTTAGTGAATGAAATCTTTTAAGTGAAAAAAACCCTAAGCGTTTCCCTCAATTTTCATGAGATCCTGACTATGGTGACCTTGGGACCAACCTAGGAGTATACTTTATAGAATACAAAAATAATTTTGAAAATCGGTCCACAACAAAATTGGTGGAGTAATCGCGTAACATACACACAAAACACGTTAGACACACCTTACAATTTAAGGGTTTTCCTCGATTTTCATGGGATCCTATCACCAGATCTATCGATCATCCATAGTTTGTTGTTCATACATAGTTGGTCCATAGGAAAACGTGGTCATTACAGGTACGAGTATCTATACTCAGTACAAATATTACATAACAAGGGCATAAATCAGTACTACATCGCATCACAAGGAAATAAGACACACAGACACAGGTTTGAATAATAAGACAGGCGGTGAAATTACTGGATACATCTTATGTCACAAGTTAGCAACATATACATTGGCGTCCTTGTAGGGGTTGTAGGCTAGCAATTCTGTACATAAATCGGTATAGGCGACTTATCATCGGGTGGGCAGCCTGTTTGTTTGCCAACTTAGTTGTATAAAACAATAAGTTACGTAAGAAAATAAATGTATGTCATGTCACAAAAATACTTAAAAGCAATGAGACAACAGATGCAGTGCTCCAAAGTTAATATGATAATAATAAACAAAATTCAACTGAATGATTAACTAATCCTCATAAAGCTCGATCCCTCAGTTTCCGCTACGTTAGTCGAGAACTAAGCGTTTTTTACATCCAAGTGCTAAATAATAGGCTGAACACATGACACTCCCCTAAGCTAATTCTATGAAAAATGACCCTAGCGCGGTAACTGGAAAGCTTTCATAGATGTTTGGCTGCCTTCGAAAATGTCGCCGAATGCGGCGTTTTACTCATTTTACTTGTAGTTCGCTCATTAGCAAATCAAAGACAAAGTTCTAAGTTGTACACTGCGGGCATCGTAGATAGGCCACAGCAATTGTGGTTAGGGTTGCCAATTTAAAATACAAATATCAATTATGATGTTGGATTAGGATGTTGGAAACGGAGGTTAAATTTGTGTTCTTAATTGTTGTTATTAATATAAAAAAACATATTTGTGACTTTGCATTTTCTTTAAAAATGCTGAATAATTTGTATTGAAAAAATTATGACAATAAATCAAATACAAGAAACATGGTATGTTAAGGCTCAGTCACACAAGGAGAGTTTCTCGCACGCGAGCGGCGAAAAATGGTATGCGATTATTGCATGGCAAAACTTGCCATTCGATTATCGCCTCTAGACTGAACAAAAATGTCGTGTTTTCGACTGGCGAAACTCGTATAGTTTATTTACAAAGGCTCGCGGCCTAGGAGAGTTTAACTAGCAATAATTGTATTCGAGAGGCAAAACTCGTATAGTTTGTTTACACTAGGTGACCATATTATTACCTAGAAGAAATCGCCACTCGCGTGCGAGAAACTCTCCTTGTGTAACTGAGCCTTTAGAGGCGCAGGCTCGAGTCCCACCCAAGACGATTTTTTTTCTTGTATTTGGTTTATGTTCATCATTTTAGTAAAAAATATAAAAATATATTTTAGGAACAAGCTTATCTCGCAGCAAGCTTTTATACAACGTATTTGGTACTTATCCTATCAAGCCGAAATTCCCATATAAATAGTAGGGAAAAAATGTATGGGAAATTAGAAAATTAATTTCGAATTATCAATAACGCCACAATTTTTATAAGTATACATATAAAAAGGCGTGATAAGGTATGTGTCAAACACCTTGTATAATTATAAAAAGGAGACTGAAACCATCCCATACAAATCTGGGCCCTGGTATGTAAAGAGATAAAAATGGTGTGAATAAAAAACTTTAAAAAAAAAAATAGAAACCGACTTCAAAAACACTGAAAAGTTAAAAATAATATAAGAATAGGTACAGACAACATCACACTTCTATATTGAAGTCGGAGCCAAACGATGATCTCCTAGAAAGGCTTAAAATTTGTCACCGACTTCAATATAGAAGTGTAATGTTGTCTGTACCTATTCTTATATTACTTTTAACTTTTCAGTGTTTTTGAAGTCGGTTTTTATTTTTTGTAAAAAAAAAATATTTGTAACTTTTTTGTGAATGAAATCTTAAGCCGGCGATAAAATCCAAAATAACAATTCGAAGTCAAACGTACAGACATTCTTCAGTATCCAATATGAAAGCAAGGGTCCGTTCAAGGTAGGCAGGTTCGGAATCCGTAAAAAAAAGAAATGATCGTTGAAATCAGGAAATAAATGGGAAAGCACTCATACATATTATCTGATCGAATTGAGAACCTCCTCCTTTTTTGAAGTCAGTTAAAAATGAAATGGCAGGAAATTGAAAGGAGTTCATAAGGTAATAAGCGTGTTCCAAATTCAAAATAATTAAAGAGTCGAAAATAGAATAAATTTACAAGTTGGTAACAGTTTTTATGCCCAGACTAGTTAGAGTGGGACACCGAGTATCAAAATTTATTTTTTAAAATAATACTAGCGTTTATTGCATGCCCGAATTCATGGCGTGGTAAATAATAATAATTTGAGAAATTGATCCTCTACGAGTCTTCTCTTAATTATGGATTCAAATTAGCGTAGAGTGCATAATAATAACGCTGTTTGAATAATTACCTTGAATTACCTACCTATTTTATATAATTTCTTTAACAATGGTTATAATTTAAAATAACTAAATAAACATTATCTTATCTTGTTTTTGCAAACAAAAAAAATGTTCACGACTTTTATGTTAATGTAACTTTTATGAACACTACAGATCAAAAAGATCGATACTGTCAAAGTTACAAATATATGTAAACTCCACCAACTCTACGAGTACCTTAATGTTAAGTCAATAAAGTCTGTCGATCCATGTATACATATTTTAGTAACTTAACCGTATCGATCATTTTGTACTCGAGTGTTCAAAGAGTATAACATCGAAATAAAAAAGGCGACTTCCAAATTTTAAAAATGTACATTTATTAATTTATTAGCTTTTGTGTTAAGTAGGTTGTAGTTTTACTGTAAAACGAGAAGATAAAGCTTCTTTGATGGTTTCGTTAAAAAAAAGTACACTTATTTAATTGTTCCCATATTGCTAGTAATGAATTGAATATCGTTTGTAGATCGAAACGAGTATTTTTCTAAAAATCGGGTTTGTGACTAAGTAGGTATCACTCACATAAAATTTCAACCATAAACCGTTTCTAAAGGAAAATTGTTGGTATCTGCTGGGCATCTTTTAACTGCCTCCTTGGTCTAGTGATTGAGACCACCGGGTTGCCCATGGGAGCTGAAATTTTATTGTTTGGTTTGGTTGGTGGTTGGGCTTCTAAGCCCGCCTGGCTATCTATCACCGTCTTACCTAAGTTTATCACCGTAATAACAATGTTTATAGCATTGTTGTGTTCCAACAATTAGAGGTAAGATAGCCAGCTCTCCAGTTGTTGAGGAGTTTAGGTGAAACTCGCTTCCACCTTCAGCCTTATCGTCTATTAGGTGAGATGAAGGCCAGGAGCTTCCTTGTCGTAAGTATGTTGAAAAAAACATGTCCGGGATTAAGAACAAAACAAGGGCAGAGTTCAACAATTCAAGCTCACATCATAAGACAAACATCTATTACTTTGACACCTTACAAAACGTTTTTAACGGTAAGCAATTAATCTCTGTTTAAACTCATTATCAGTTTGATTGAGTTTTAATAGACGTTATATTAGAATATTCATTTGATTGCAGGTGAATAAAGTAAGTAATCACAAGTCTAAAATGTGATTGCCTATGAAATGTAATTGCGTTTATAGATATGCCTTATTTCTACTTTTGGCCACTATGAGCGTTGCGATAGATTATGTTACCCCCCACCTAGTAATTCGCACCCATCGAAAAGGAAGTTTGTTGACCTGTTATGCTTTTTTAACCGACTTCTTAAAAAGGATTCTCAAAGGTTTCTCAATTCGACCGTATATATGCTTTTTTTATGTTTGTTCGCGGATAACTTCGTCGCTTATGAACCGATTTTGATGATTCTTTTTGTATTCGATAGAGGATACTCTAAGGGTGGTCCCGTGGCCCATCCCACCAAAGTTAGGATCTGATGATTGGATCCCATAAAATTGAGGGAACCCTTAAAGTTTTAGGTGTGTGCAACGTGTTTTGTGTGTATGTTATGCGATCACTCCGCCAATTGTATACCGATTTTCAAAATTCCTTTTGTATTCGACAGAGTATACTCCTGGGGTGGCTCCAAGATCACTAAAGTCAGGATCTGATGATAAGACCTCATGAAAATCGAGGGAAACCGTAATAAACCCTAAATTAGGGTTCCTTTCACTAAAAAGATTACATTAACATACTAAAAAGTTAAAAATAAAAAATATTTTACTAAAAATAAAAGCCGACTTCATAAACACTGAAAAGTTTAAAATAATATAAGAATAGGTACAGACAACATCACACTTTATATTGAAGTCGGTGACTTATAAGACATTTTAGGGGATCATCGTTTGGCACCGACTTCAATATAGAAGTGTGATGTTGTCTGTACCTATTCTTATATTATTTTAAGCTTTTCAGTGTTTTTGAAGTCGGTTTTTATTTTTTGTAAAATATTTTTTTCATATGTTCAACATGCAACTAAGCAATGTCATATGAACTGCGTGTGTGATCACAGACAAATAGTTCAACAGGCAGCCCTGCTCCCGTTGAACCGTGCAACCCACTGCATACATTAGCCAGTTCGGTGTTTGTACGCCGCAGCGCCACATGGCTACGGTCCCGGCTCTGTTTATTTTAATACTCAGTCATTGTTGCTCGCCGCTGTTTGCCGAGGGCGCTGTATTAAACTACCCTCATGACATTTGTATAAGCCTCCTGTTACTCTGTCATTTCTAGGGCCACCTCTCTAATTGGCAGAATCAGAGTCGAAATACAACCCTGCTGTACAGGAGCTAAGTAGTATTTTTAATGTTTGTGCTTCTGTTTTATAGATATAATCAATTGTAAGAATATTGACGATTCGTCTATTGATGTACCTACTAGCTGCCAGGTTTCACAAAACGCATTCAAGAAAAGTATAACCGACTTCAAAACCACCAAAAAGTCATCAATAATTAATAAAGAATACATTCATCATCACAGTTTTATATTGAAATTGGTGCCTCCTTTTTCGAATGCGGTTAAAAATATTAAGCTGTTGATATTTATTTTGGCTATAGATTTTGCCTTTGTTCTTCTACGTGAGAACGAACATAATTTTTTATGCAGGTTTAGGACCTTGTACCTATCCTACATATAATTATCGTATCTATACGACATATAATTTCACATCCAATTAAAATTCAGTTTGTATACAAAGGCAACAATTACCTACTGTTTCTTCGATTTTAATTCGTGATTTGGAATGAAAATATATTTATTTTTAAAATAGTCGTTTAAATCGTAATATCCCGAACACAACTTTCCATTAAAAATGTTATCTTCATCCGCTTTTGAATAACAACAATCTATAGGTAGGTACTCCAATTTCATACTCTTCTTCTTATTTTAAAAGTCCTTACACATTATAAAATAAAGTCCCCCGCCGCGTCTGTCTGTCTGTCTGTTCGCGATAAACTCAAAAACTACTCCACCGATTTTCAAGCGGTTTTCATTACTCGATAGCGTAATTCTCGAGGAAGGTTTTAGTATATAATTTGTTAAGTTTTTGTATTTATTTCTGTGTACATTAACGATATTTGTTGAAGATGTCGGGAAAAAATAAATTAAGGCGAAACGTAGTTCGCGGGCACAGCTAGCTAGCCAATAAAAAGAGATTGAAACTGAAAAATCTCTTCTTTAGTGGTTTGGTAAATTTTGAGAAAATCTAATATTTTGCACATTTTAGTAGTTTAAAGGCTTTTTTAACCGACTTCAAAAAGGAGGAGGTTCTCAATTCGATGCGTATAGGTATGTTTTTTTGTGTGTATGTTACGCGATTACGCCGCCAATTGTGGACCGATTTTCAAATTTTTTTTGTATTCGATAGAGTAAACTCCAAGTGTAGTTCCATGGTCACCAAAGTTAGGATCTGATGATGGGATCCCATAAAAATCCAGGAAAACCCTTAAATTTTAAAGTGTGTCCAACGTGTTTTGTATGTATGTTACGCGATTTCTTCGCCAATTGTGAACCGATTTTCAATTTTTTTTTGTATTCGATAGAGTATACTCTTGGGGAGGTCCCAAGGTCACCAAAGTCCCCAAATACCAGCTAACCGAAGGTGAGCTGGTATTAAATCAGGATTTTATTTCACTAAAAAGATTGCATTCACTAAAAAGTTAAAAATAAAAAATATTTTACAAAAAAAACCGACTTCAAAAACACTGAAAAGTGAAAAATAATATAAGAATAGGTACAGACAACATCACACTTCTATATTGAAGTCGGTGCCAAATTTTAAGACTTTCTAGGAGATTATCGTCTGGCACCGACTTCAATATAGAAGTGTGATGTTGTCTCTACCTATTCTTATATTATTTTTAACTTTTCAGTGTTTTTAATTAAGTTGTTTGTTTTGTTCTTTTCTTTATTTAATTGTTTACCTACTTAAAATGTTACCTAATATTTAAAGGCTTATTTAAAGGCAAACCTTTCTTTCGGCTACCTGTTTGGATACTTATTACAATAAAAAAACGTGTCCAATAAACAATTAATTTCTATTGATTATCTCTTATCGGTATAATTGACTCCTTAACTGATAGATGATGCACTAATAAAGCTGGCATCTGCAGAACGAGTGTACCTCGTGTTTAATCACATTTCGACGGCGTCGCGCCCGCGCCCTTCGGCCCATTTGGTTCATTTGCAAAGTGCATTTCGATGCCGCGCTCGATTGTTCAGACCCCACGTTTAATTGCCCAAATGCCCACCCGTTATTTATTATTGACATTCACGTGTATTTATGGAATCCTCATTTTAGATTTTCGCGAAACGTGTATCGACATCATTAAACTTAAATATAGACGGGAATTTATCAAGCGATTGTCGGTTTACTTCGTGACCTATTTACCGAAGGTTTATTTGGCGAAATATTTACGCTACGGGCACGCATCGCATTCGATAAACAACGAAACGAATTCCTACAAACACATCGGCGGACGTTTATTTGCCGCGGGCCCACGCTCGGCTTCGTCGACTTCGCATCGCATTCCGCCCGGCGTCGTATCGCTGCTCATTTGTATTGGCGGTGCTGCCCGTATTATTTGTTTGTTTGCGGATGCCGCATACGTTGCGGGAGCTTTGATTTTTTCCAATTCGGAAATAATGCGGAAAGCGTGGGGCTCGAGGCGATCGCAGCGAGCTCGCAGGCCGCGCCAATCAAGCGGATTGGTGTGTTCGTTAGTCGCCAGCGAGCCTTGCCGCTTGGTTAACCCAGACACGTACGTGGGACCTTTCCACTCGGAAGCACTGATTTTCTCTGGGATAGAATTCAGCGAAATAATGAATTTCCAGTGTTCTTAAGATTGTTTGAGGAGCAATCGTATGCTTGTCTAGACGTTCCTGAGCTCTGGCGAAGCAAATGTTTCTGATTCGCTCAATAAAAGTAGGTAGGTATTAAGATTTACAGTGCACACGAAGTTTTTCTTCAATATCAGAATATCCATTGGCTAGATTCTTGAATGGATCAAGTGATGTTTTGTCTGATTGGATCCTGGTATCAAAGGGTGGATTTACTGTGATTTTTTGTCAAAAGATCCAATGAAGCGTAATGGATTTTCGTAAGTTTTTCTCACTATATCTTGTTTTCATGGCAGGGATAGCACGAATGCAGCTCGCAAATGGTGAAATAAGAATTTCAAAAAAATACTATGATATAAATAGTTCTCCTAATCGTAAGTTCAATTCTATCCGAAGCGAATGTTTTCTTAAATATTACAGATTTCAATTATAAGAATGGATTAGTGTTGACATGAATAGGCCAAAGAGATAAAAAATTCACTAGATTTAAGACTTACTATATTCAAGATTAAAATAAAAGAAAAGATCAATGTTTTTCATAAATAGGTCAAATGAGATAAAAAATCTCACTAGATCCATAATGGATCACAGCTGGGAAGATACTAGTCTTTACCTCACATGAAAGAAAAAATTACCATAAGTCCGAAGAACGAAGCAAGCTTCGCCTGGACTCCTCTTCAACAAGAGAAACTGGCTATCTTACTTCTAATCGATGGAACAAAATAATAACAATTAGCTGCTACAAACTACTTTATTCGCAGAATACCAGATTCTCAAAACACCAGATTCTCAAAACAGCAGATTCTCAAAATACCAGATTCTTATTTCACCATAAGTACAGTTGAAAGCAATAACTAAAAATGAGAATCCAATATACAGGATTACTTTTTTATCGCCCCGGAAAAAAAAAGAAAAAAAAGGACACGGTAGTAGAATGATTATTAAAAAAATAAGTCACCTATTTAATTTTTTTTTTTTTAAACTACTTCTACTAGTTACAACCATAAAAAAATATAAAAATAAATAAAATTGTTAGGTAAAATGGTGGTAGACAGCCACGCGAGCTCTGAAGTCCTATCACCTAGGTACTAAACCAAGCAAAAAACTTTTACTGCAATCGGGAATCGAACCCCAAATTTTTAGATTGCTACCGGGTCGATTCTGAACTTGATCCTCAAAGAGTTCACAAGATTTTTGTTACACACTCATCATCATCATCATCATCACAGCTCATATACGTCCCCACCGAGGGGCACGAGCCTACCCTAACTAGTTAGGGCGATTAGGCCTTAGTCAAACCACGCTGGCCCAGTGCAGATTGGTTCACTTCATATACACCTTTGAATTACTTCGTGGTTATGTAAGTTTCCTCACGATGTTTTCCTTCACCGTAGGAGCGTCAGATAAATGTACATGTGAAATTCGTGAAACGAAAATCACATTGGTACATGACAGGGTCGATCGCGGGCCTCCCGATTCTACTCAGAGCAGAGTCCAGTGCCGAGGCCACAGCGCCACCGACGCTTTTGTTACACACTGCATTAAATTATGGCTTTTTCCCCACTCAGTTATTAAATTATGCTCACCGAAGGTGAGCTGGTATTAAATTAGGGTTTTCCTCAATTTTCATGGGATCTCATCATCTGATCCTTACTTTGTGACCCTGGGACAACCGCAGGAGTATACTCTATCGAATACAATCTTTTTGTATTCGATAGAGTATACTTATATTGCAAATCGGTCCACAATTGGCGAAGTAATCGCGTAACATACACACAAAACAGGTTGGACACACCTAAAAATTTAAGGATTTTCCTCGATTTTTATGGGATCCCATCATCAGATCCTAACTTTCGTGACCATGGAACCATTCTTGGAGTATACTCTATCGAATACAAAAAGAATTTTGAAAATCGGTCCACAATTGGCGTAATCGCGTAACATATACACACAAAAAATACATACGCTTCGAATTGAGAACCTCCTCCTTTTTGAATTCGGTTAAAAATCGTCTCGGGCTGGGATTGAACCTGCCTCTGAACGAACCTAAGTTTTTTCTTTATTGATTTATTCATTACATTTTTAAAGAAAATGCAATTTCTTTATAAAAGCTAAAGATCTGTTTATTTTAATTTTAAAATGTGCAGTGAACTGTGTTTAGTTTTGTAATTTAGTACAAGTGAGAAATCTTTCGACCTGCGCTAGTTCGCAACTATGTAGTTTTAAATAAGGGCTAATAAATAACAATTACATATTAATATAATACACACTTTAATGAAGTTTTGGCGGCGAGCGCGTTACTAATGGCAAATTAAATCATAATGATGTACGTCATGTTGCACTTGTTGGCCGATATGGGCCATTTCAACGTTCAGCCGTACAAAAATAGTATCAAAATATGGCTGACTGACGGCTCACCTTGTCAACTTCTCTGAGAATTAATAATCATTGTGTGAAAAAAATATTTTAACTGTAAATATTTTTCGTTGTTATTTTTAGGCAGTTTCTTAATGCGTTTAAAATAAACTGTGTTTGTGCGTGTTAGTTTTATATTTATGAAGTCAGTTATTATTCATTAATAAAAAAATAGTTTCACGTAATACTTAAATAAAATGCCAAATTATTAAAATTCATTAGTACTCAAAATATACAATGATGGGAGGAAAATTAATTATTGATTTAAATAACAAAAGAAAATTAACATTTGTCGAGAAGCAGTTTTGTATAAAATTATATGTGCAATCAAGTAGTACATTTGACAAAGTGAAGATTTTTTCTACTCTACAATATTTCTCATGCTTATTTTAAGTTTCTGTTTGGCACAACATTCAAAGAGACTGCTTACGTTCTTGATTCATTGACTTTTCCGTCACGATATATTAGCGTTATTATATTTGCAACACAATTCAGCATTCTGAAGGCCAAAAAGGAGTACTTTAAAATAGTTATGATCTTCACCCGCAAACTTTAATTATCGTTGCAAGTATATGTAATGTATTATTGTATGTAATTTACCAAAAAAACTTTCTCATTTTACCGAAATTTATAAATAAAAAAATATCTATTCCTGAATGTCAATACAAAATCGTTTAATCAGAAAATGTTTAAGAAAATCAATTCAACTAAACAGTAAACTTAATAAAACTTCCTGAATTAAACCTATATACCTAATCAAATTCATTTACCTCTATGAACAGTTTTGCAATTTATTAATTCTAACGCCTTCGCCTTTTTAATTGAAAATTTACATAAATTACATGATGAATTAAAATACTCAAAGAATCGTTCTATTTGTATTTTTCAAAAACAATATCCCTTTTCACTCAAAACATATTTGAGTCAATATGTTACTGCAGAAAAACTAATAGTACCTAACTTTATAAACAGGTAAGAATTTAATGTTAAAAATATTAGGACGGCTATAAGTGAATTAGACTATTTTTTCAATTAAAAGTTAATGTTTGTATATAATTAGTGGTCGAATCCACATATTTATGATTTTTAAAAAAATGCGAATAGCGTTTGAGAAAAGTCGTTATCGCAGTCACGACCATTGCCAAGGAGATTTAACTCGGACATTTGTAGACGTTTCACGGCTATTAGGTTAATTGTTAATGCATATATATTTTGATGGTTTTAAAATGTATTGTAACAGTTATAGATGTAATTAGGATTAGTAAATATTGCACTTACATCTGACGTAGTTACCGCGGTGTCATATGAATTTTCCATTTTGTTTTTGATAACCTTTCCATAGAAGCACAGAATATATAATAATATGTTACTCCATAATAGAAGACTGATGTAAAAACATCTAAATTTAAAAAATAATCGCTAAATAAATATTAAACTTTATTAAGATAATACCTATCACTTAAACAAATGTTGCAATGGCAATTAGAACCTCCGTTTAACATAATTTGTAGTCCAAAACAAAATTATTTAATACCTACATCCAAACAAATGCGTGTATAGTAGGTATGATTACTTTTTCGAAACTTTGTTAAGTCACAGAATAGATAATAGTACTACGTAGTTAAGGGACGATTTTGATTTAATTTTAAATGTAAAACCATTACTGGGTTTAGGTCTCTCCCAAATATAAGGGGGGGATAGTGCCATCCTATGATACTGACCGAGTTCCGGTTAGCAGGGAGCCTCAGAGCCTCGTTCGTCAGTGGACGTAATGTACCGCGTGTATAGATTGGCTTGGGTCTGACGTAAAATAAAAACAATTTAAAATTATTAAGATATTTATTTATTTATTTACTTGTCAGGTTGCTTCGCGCTGACGGAAAGTCGCGAGACTTACGAATAAAATGTTCACTTCATAAATGTAAATAAAAGACAAAACTCTCATACTCTACATTTAAGTCTACAATTTCTTTATTGTAACTAGGTAGGAAAATATAATATTATTACCTTGTCTTTTCACATGTCGATCTTGTAAATATGCACAAATTCTTGTAACACTTTTGATTCACGAATGTTTGTAAAGCACTAACTGATTATTTATTTGAACTTCACTTTGTATAACGCTATTGTTCACAAGCGATAAATATTTGTAATATTTATTAGTCCTTTATTGTATTTTTCTATATTTTCTTATTATAATTGTTAGCGTCCGACATTTGATCTCAATATTGTAGCTCAATGCCTACGTGACTGACAAATGTCATATAATTATTTTATTGTTCAAAAATCTTTCGCTTGACAGCTATGTAGTTGTCTATTGTTATGGCCAGTATAAAAGCGGACCAGGGTCATTAGAAAGCCAGTCTACTACCAGCTCTGGTAGAGAATACAAACAGCTCAAGGAGTATCTAAGCTCCTGTGCTAGTTTTGGACTGGTCTACCACCAGCCATCGTAAAGAAGAGTTGCTGCTCAAGTACGTAGGGGACAACTGGCCGCCTAAAGTCGAGTGCCCTACACGCCCACTTGGACTGCGTGTCTCCGTCTGCTACGGATTCTCGAGCCTCGCCGGCATACTGCTGCCGTCGGGGTGTTCCTGAGCCCGCCTACGTGTCTGCTGAGCTGCCTACCAGTCCGCTGAGCCACCTACGTGATCGCTGAGCTGCCTACCAGTCCGCTGCTGAGCTGACTACCTGTCCGGCTGAGCTGCCATTCGCTTCCACGTCCTACCCTGGCCCGGCTAGCTCAGTCGGTAGAGCATGAGACTCTTAATCTCAGGGTCGTGGGTTCGGGCCCCACGTTGGGCGCCAAACTGTCGCGAAGCGGAAGGCTTCGTACAAAAAAAAAAGAGAGGAGGAAGCTAAAAGAAAACAAGTTAGATAATTAACACGGTATATTTACAAGAGAAAACGGAAACAAGAGAAGGCAGAGGTAGGGAGGAATAATATTAGGAGGGCACGACAGGACTTATATAACTAAATTAGCCTAAAAGGTAAAACTATGTACAACTAAATATAACAAGATCTAGCCTGGCCAGGGTAGGACGTGGAAGCGAATGGCAGCTCAGCCGGACAGGTAGTCAGCTCAGCAGCGGACTGGTAGGCAGCTCAGCGATCACGTAGGTGGCTCAGCGGACTGGTAGGCAGCTCAGCAGACACGTAGGCGGGCTCAGGAACACCCCGACGGCAGCAGTATGCCGGCGAGGCTCGAGAATCCGTAGCAGACGGAGACACGCAGTCCAAGTGGGCGTGTAGGGCACTCGACTTTAGGCGGCCAGTTGTCCCCTACGTACTTGAGCAGCAACTCTTCTTTACGATGGCTGGTGGTAGACCAGTCCAAAACTAGCACAGGAGCTTAGATACTCCTTGAGCTGTTTGTATTCTCTACCAGAGCTGGTAGTAGACTGGCTTTCTAATGACCCTGGTCCGCTTTTATACTGGCCATAACAATAGACAACTACATAGCTGTCAAGCGAAAGATTTTTGAACAATAAAATAATTATATGACATTTGTCAGTCACGTAGGCATTGAGCTACAATATTGAGATCAAATGTGTCATAGGCGGTGAACCCAACTCCTTCTTTTGCTAGACATGTATGATTGCGAGACGTATGAATATTTCGAAAGGGAAGATCGTATCCAATTCAACCTCAAAATTTTCTCCGAGGCGAAAATTTTTCTGGGGCGGTGGGAAAATGTCAGGTTGCTTCGCGCTGACGGAAAGTCGCGAGACTTACGAATAAAATGTTCACTTCATAAATGTAAATAAAAGACAAAACTCTCATACTCTACATTTAAGTCTACAATTTCTTTATTGTAACTAGGTAGGAAAATATAATATTATTACCTTGTCTTTTCACATGTCGATCTTGTAAATATGCACAAATTCTTGTAACACTTTTGATTCACGAATGTTTGTAAAGCACTAACTGATTATTTATTTGAACTTCACTTTGTATAACGCTATTGTTCACAAGCGATAAATATTTGTAATATTTATTAGTCCTTTATTGTATTTTTCTATATTTTCTTATTATAATTGTTAGCGTCCGACATTTGATCTCAATATTGTAGCTCAATGCCTACGTGACTGACAAATGTCATATAATTATTTTATTGTTCAAAAATCTTTCGCTTGACAGCTATGTAGTTGTCTATTGTTATGGCCAGTATAAAAGCGGACCAGGGTCATTAGAAAGCCAGTCTACTACCAGCTCTGGTAGAGAATACAAACAGCTCAAGGAGTATCTAAGCTCCTGTGCTAGTTTTGGACTGGTCTACCACCAGCCATCGTAAAGAAGAGTTGCTGCTCAAGTACGTAGGGGACAACTGGCCGCCTAAAGTCGAGTGCCCTACACGCCCACTTGGACTGCGTGTCTCCGTCTGCTACGGATTCTCGAGCCTCGCCGGCATACTGCTGCCGTCGGGGTGTTCCTGAGCCCGCCTACGTGTCTGCTGAGCTGCCTACCAGTCCGCTGAGCCACCTACGTGATCGCTGAGCTGCCTACCAGTCCGCTGCTGAGCTGACTACCTGTCCGGCTGAGCTGCCATTCGCTTCCACGTCCTACCCTGGCCAGGCTAGATCTTGTTATATTTAGTTGTACATAGTTTTACCTTTTAGGCTAATTTAGTTATATAAGTCCTGTCGTGCCCTCCTAATATTATTCCTCCCTACCTCTGCCTTCTCTTGTTTCCGTTTTCTCTTGTAAATATACCGTGTTAATTATCTAACTTGTTTTCTTTTAGCTTCCTCCTCTCTTTTTTTTTTGTACGAAGCCTTCCGCTTCGCGACATACTATTATGCATCAAATTTTTATTGATTGAGATTTAATCACTTAAATCTTCTAAAACTATGTATATACTCGTAGGTACAAAATATTTATTATTTATGACCATTACATTTTTAAATCGAACAGATATAAGAATTATTTTTATTATTTTGAAAATTAAAATTTAAAAACGAAACGAATATCGAGACGAATTAGAGTATGCATATTCAGTCATTTAAATGATCGTAAACATTGTTTGGAATTGAGTGAGATGAAGTGTAACAATTAAATGTTTAGTATTCGTTGAATCCTTCAATAGGTAAGTTTTATTTGATTCGGGTCAGCAGAATGTAAATGAAGGAATATAAAGGCGTGCAAACATCATCAGCGCTCGGCGATGAGCAAACAGGGCGTGCGTATGATTGCAGCGGCGCGCTCGCTCGCGAATGCCTGCGACGCATTTTTTAGCAGAGCCCCAATCAGCCAGTGGCAGTTGCAATTATCTCTCGCACCAAATCGAATTATGATCAATTCGGATTTGCGCGCATCCGAACGAATATAAAACGGTTTGCATTAAAATTTGGCGCGCGATGCACGGGATGCGTTCCCATTAGTCGGGTCGCGGCTCTGTTTGTTCGCCCGAGCCATCCACTGGCAGCGTTTTATTATGCTTTTTACTGGTGTCTGCTTTGTTTACGACGCTGTTTGCGTCATTGGCTCGGAGTTTTTAATTTGTGAATAAAATGTTCAGACAATTGTGTTGTAATTTATTACGTTGTACAATAGACAATATACATCACATGTAAAATATTTACACTGGTGATTAATTAGTGACTTACTGGTTTAAATAACTATTTAGAATTGTTTTAAAGAATCTTTAAAAATAGATGCAGGCTGAATTAAATTCACAATCTATTGTGATAAAATGATTTAAAAATCTGTTGTTGGTTAAAAAATACGCTTAAATAAGTTAAATACAGCTTATTTTGCCTTATAACAAGAAGTGAAGATACCTATGAAATTATACCATTTTATCTACGACATAAACATAACATTTTAGTTCAAACTCTACATAAGTGAATTTTTGGTTTCACATAAAGAAAGGGTGTCGAGGGAGTAATGAAAAATTGACCTATATGGCTTCAATAAGCCGAAAAATTATAATGATAATGGTATTGCACATTTTTCAAGTTATGTACTAATGCAAAGTCCGTTAATATTCACGAGAAATTCAGATATTATTTAGTAAAAGTAGATAAAGCGAGCGAACATCAATATCTAAGAAGAGGAAACTGATATCTATATAAGTATATTAGACTACACTGCACTAATTGACGAAGCGTTAGGAATAACTTTGTATTCAAAAGAACCTAAACTATTTGTAACACACCCTGTTGATTAACGGACGATACTCTAGTAAACCAACCCACACTGGATCAGCGTGTTGTAAGAGCCACCAAACTTATCCTTCTTATGGGAAGCGAAACATAGGCGGCTTGTGCCAAAGATGATATTTTTTATACAATTTGGGTGGCAAAAATCGTACGGTCCAATTAATAGTAAGCGGTTATCACGCTTATGACCAGCGAAACTGCACGCTATAAACAGAAGGACAGGTTTTGTTAGAGAAAGAATTTACTGAATCATCTGAGCCAGTACCTTCATACCACTTCTTTGGTGAGAACAAGTATCTCCTGGATACTGTTACTGCGACCTAAACATCTTTTGCCACAAGTTGACAACGAGCTCTTATTTACGTGCAATTGCAATTTATTTTACACAATAACATAATATATTAAGATGATATCACGTAAAATCAGTACAATAGGTAGGCTTGTCTGTTAGAAATCTCCTACAGCTAACCCACATTATGAGAAGTACTCGTACCTACATTGAAACAAGATATCCGCGTAAAATTTAAACGAACAGGAAATCGTTCACAACATACCTATTTAAATTTTATATTATAAAAATAATATGTTTTATTATACCAAAAACAAAATTACTAAGCAGCTTTATTGTTGCGACAAATAGTAGGACTTCTTCAATCGTTTCTTGATCAAAAAAATGTCTGTGTGAGACCGCGTAGGTATGTACCGAAGGCGGTAATGAGTTCCACTGTCTAACATCGTGAACAGTAGAGGAATACTTTTAGGAAATTTGTCTGAAAAGGCTGAGAGGTACACTTTAGAACTTTATATAGTTGTGTAAAAACACAATAGGTACTGTCAGCATCCTTTCTTCCAGCAGTATCCCTCACTCACTACTCACGTGCAGAAACAACAGACGTTATTTAATATTTTGGTTGCGCTCTTTTGTGAGGTGGAGAAACTTTCCCAGTCGGTCTGCCCATTGGAGATGTAAACGCTGTGTCCAACGTTAAAAGAAGGTAAATATTGGCACTGATTACAGGTCTGGTTCCAAAACCGTCGAGCCAAGTTCCGGAAGCAGGAGCGGCTGGCGCAGCAGAAGGCGGGCGAGGCGCCGGTGAAGGCGGAGGGCAAGCGCGACAAGCCCGCCTCACCCGCTGCATCGCCGCATCCGCCCGCCGCGCCCGCGCCGCAGCCCGCGCACCACGCGCTACCGCACCTCTCACCACCGGACCTCAAGCCGATCACGTCCACGGGTAGCTACAACATATTATTTAGAACCTATATAATGTATACATACTTAGTCAACGGAAGATCAGCGTCATGGTATTCAAACATTATCTGGCATATGCAGCTTGAAAGTTGCATTTAGATGTCGCATAATGGATGTCGAGATTTCATAATTATTTTCGTATAATTTTATTGGATATTTTGAAATGAGATACACTCGAGAGCAAAAATAAGTAGTCGGGCATCTTAACTGCACAATATATTTTATTGAAATATTATGTATTTGTAATAGATTTTTTATTTTTGATGAAAACTCATTTGTATTGACTTTTTAAAAGTGATAGTGAAAAAGAATCAAACAATATCAATGTCTTTTTAAATTTATTCTAAAACCATGTTATTTCTGGTTTCACTTTTGTTTTCTGATCGATAAGTGACAACTGAAAGAAAAAAGCGTCTATAACACAAAATTGAACGAAAAGCGAATTATTATTTTTTAAAAATTCATGTGCAATACATAAATCACGACTCTTTCACATGAGGATTGTACAAGATTACTTATAACTATTCTGGAATTAGACATCAGTCTGCGACGAACAACGAAAACAGTGTGTGTAACGTTGAGAACTGTGAAATTGCTTCGGCTGTCAATGTGCTGATTAAATTTGAGAAGACCAGGGGGTGCATAATGACGTATTAATTCCAGGCAGTTTTCTGAATTGTTATAATGCTATTTCTTTCTCTTTGTATAATGATTAAAAGAGAGGCACTTATAGCAAGTCAGAAAACTGGAAGTGGTATACACGATGACTACACGATTTTTTCTACAATGTTGAGAAATCGTCATTTTATGGGAGTCGTGGTTTATAGCTTCTTCAGTCCCGACGGGAGTACGTGAGTGAGTGGACAGTGACAGTGAGAAGACGCCTCACCGAAGCAAACCTAATGCTAAACCTAAGCCTCGAAGGCCAGCTAATGGTCCCAAATTTAAAAGGCAGCATCGAGTAGCAAGACTGCGTTACGCTCGTATACCTACACTTGAGTGGTGTGAAGAAGATTGTATACAATATATTGTTTACAGTTGACTCCCGATTCTCATTATTTAATCATGATGATGGAAGGCGGAGAGTGTTCAGGCGACCTTAAAAACGTTATTCACAAGCTTGCTTTGAAGAAAGAGTTCCGTACGGCTCTGTACATGTAGAGCTGGCGTTTCATCGGAGGGTGGCACTGAGCTAGTGGCAATAGAAAATGACACCTTGACTACTGAAAGATACACAGAAGAGATTTTAAATGAATACGCGGGGCCTTTTTTGGTGACTATGGGTGGCAATCCAATATTAATGCTAGACAATGCTCGACCCCACACCGTAAGGTGGTAGACGATTACATACGAGACGTGGGTATAACTTTAATGGAGTGGCTATTAAACTATTTACTTGGAGGGCAAATGATATGTACACTGTTTCGCTTGATATTTGTATTTAGAATACTGTTACAGAGAAGCGTATTTCTTATATATGCTAATGACAAATGATTTATAATAAAACTACCGACATATCACAATTATACAAATACATGCATGGGATGAGCTGGGAAGTTTCGTTAGGAGCCAAATTCGGCCACCATAACGCCTGGTGCTTTATAACAGGCCCTTATTGAAGAATAGGAAATCATTCCCCAGAAATCCCAGAATAGATTTAGGAACCTCGTCTTCAGCATACCAAATCGGCTAGAAGCTGCAATTAGAGCCCGAGGAGGCAATGCGAGACATGGGAATGCTAACCAAGCATATTTTTAGCTCGACTCGTTCAAAATATTACGTTCCTTTGTCAGAATTGACTATTTTTGTTTATTGTTCTTTCTCGCATTATCCTTTCTTAATTTTAACAAATCTATGTTAATATATTCAAATTCAAATTCAATATCTTTTATTCAAATTGGATTGTTACAATCTCTTTTGAACGTCAAAGCAGCTACGCCATTGGTTCACAAGTCTACGGCGGGAGACCTTGTACTGGAAAGAACCAGCAAGAAAACCAGCAAGGGCTATTTTTTTCTCCCTGTATTGTTACAGAGTCGTCAATTGGAAGCTGACCTCACAGCAGAAGTTTGAGCTCAACTTCCATTACAAGATTAGATGTGTCAGTTCTCTTCTTACTACTTATTACCAAAAATAATTTTTGTTTAAACAAATGGTTATACATAACAAGACGATTCATTATCTGAAAAATTAACACCAGGCATTGGCATCATTCAAATAATCGTTGACTTTATAATATCCTTTACTCATAAGAGTCTTTTTTACATGCGCTTTAAACTTATGAAAAGGCAAGTCGGTAAGACTTTGTGGAAGCTTATTATAAAAGGTTATACATTTCCCCATAAACGAGCCTCTAGTTTTTTGAAGCCTGAATGTTGGAACGGCAAGTTTATTTTTGTATCTTGTGTTTAGATGATGAATTTGGAAATTGGTTTCAAATGTATTATAATTCTTATAGACATAAATCAAATTTTCATAAATGTACTGTCCTGCTAAAGTCAATATATTAATTTCTCTAAATAAGTCCCTTAAAGAATCTCTTGCTCGTAAATTATAAATAGCGCGAACCGCTCTTTTTTGAAGTACAAAAATACTTTCAATACTAGCAGCCGATCCCCACAGTAGTATTCCATATGACATGACACTATGAAAATAACTAAAGTAAATCAATCTTGCCGTTTCAACATCAGTAAGTTGTCTTATTTTTTTAACTGCATATGCTGCAGAACTAAGTTTGTTAGCCAAGGACTCAATATGTGGATCCCACTGCAATCTAGAATCTAGTGTTATACCCAAAAATTTAGTAAAGTCGATGTATTCAACAATTTCATTATTCATTTCCACTATGGTATCCACTTTTCTTACATTTGGCAATGAGAATTTAATACATTTAGTTTTACGTGAATTTAAAGATAAATTATTTATAGTGAACCAATGCAATACTTTAGAGAGAGTACTATTTACAACGTCAGTATTGCCATTTCCTCTGTCAACCTATATAAATCATTATATAGATTTCTATTATACATTACACCCTGGAAAATTTAAGGGACGCTTCACGACCTGGTATTAGAATGATATAAATATGAATAAAAAAAATAACTCACTTAATTTTATATTATTTTCAAAAAAATCCAAATAATGCTGCACTAGTTCAGAGCAGCATTTTTAGAGTTTTTGAAGTGAGAACTTCTTTAGCGGCGTTGTACACTTTTTTTGTAATGGGTAAAAAATGTTAAACTCGCGTCAGGACACGTGACCGTCAGGACACGTGACCCTGATCGAAAATTCCCCTTCGTCCACATTCGTAACCAAAGTTTCATAACCAGTTTCGAAACTGGAATTTTTTTCACGGTTTCGTAACCAGTTATGAAACAACACGTTATTTGTCCATTTTCATAACTTAGATTTTTTTCAGTTATGAAAGTACACATTATTTTCTGTTTTAGTAACTTTCGTAACCACCTTATTTTCTTCTACTTCATAATATTACTAAAAAATATAGTGTTTTTTCAACAAACTACTTTATTACAATCGCAATTAAATGCAAAAATTCTTTTAATAGCCATAAGGCCCTCACTAGCATGAACAGCATCAATAGTCGATCGAAAAAACACTAGGTCATCATCATCATTATCATTTCAGCCAAGAGACATACTGTTGGACATAAGCCTCTCCCAGGAATGTGGAAGCCGATCAATCCTGCACTTCCCGCATCCAGCGGCTTTCCACAACCTTCACCAGATCGTCGGCCGCCACTTGAGTACCTTTCCGCCCCAATTATGGTCAGTCCTGCGAGTAATGTGTCCTGCCCAATGTCACTTTGGGCTATGACGGCGACTCTAGTTCTACGGATCTCATTATTTCTGATGCGATCGCGTAGAAAACCCCCGAGCATAAACCCCTTTGAGTGACCTTAAGCCTTCTTATGAGACCCATTGTAAGCGGCCACTTCTCAGTTCCGTACGTCATCACTGGTAACACGCACACTAATATTGGTTACGAAAAAAGAAAAAACGTTACTAAAATGGAAAAAAAGTTTAGTTTCATAACTGAAAAGAAATAAAGTTATGAAAATGGAAAAAAAACGTGTTGTTTGGTAGCTGGTTACGAAACAGTGAAAACAATTCCATTTTCGAAACTGGTAATGAATATTTGGTTACGAATGTGGCCGAAGGGGAAAATTCGTAAGACGGATGGAGAGTAGCCAATTAAAATTGAAATGGCCGCAGGAACTGTCGAGGTGCGGTGAGGGGTCCACGTAAGCCGGCCGAGAACAATAGCGGCTGGCAAAAGTACTGGAAGTCACACGTCACTTGAGACAGTTTTAATCAATTTATTTACTTTGTTAGGAAAAATCTAAATTGTGCTTTTATTTGATTTTGTTGTAAATATTAATTAGGTAAGTTAGTATAAATTAAATATTATTTATTTGTTATAAAATTACGTTTTTAAGTAGTATATTAATGTCTGTTTTGATCATATTTTTAATTTAATTGTAAATATTTTGATTCATTATTACTAGTTATACAATTATGTACGCACAACGTTACAATAGGAAGTTGATTTTTCTGAGGGATAAACTTTTTAATGTACAATAAATTGTCATGTTTGTGTACGATAGCGCAATAAATAAATATTGTATTCTACCACATAAAAGATAGTACTTTTATTCTGATAATTAAAGCAATTCGTGCAAAATTATTCCATAACCATTCCAAAATATCCAAAACGCACAACGTTAATACTTAAGTTTTCACTTCTGCCGGCACTCCCGGAGTGCAACCCGTCATTTTTTTTAATTATATATTTTTTTTTATTTTTTTATTTCATTTTTTATATAATAATGGATGTGACCTGAAGCGTCCCTAAAATTTTCCAGGGTGATAAAAAAATAACCGTATATAACATATGTAGTTTAAGAGTTATCACGACTTTTGTAACCGACTACTTATTTTTGCTCGCGAATGTATAAAAATAAGGAACACGTATTTTTTAATTTCTAGAAATTTTTGTCATTAAATTAATTTAAAAATTTGGTCATTCTAAAGGAGCTTATTCGACGTTTAAAGGACTTATGGCGTTTATGCCTATAATGAAATGAATTATAAATGTTTATTTTATTTTCTGCGGATGTGACACAAGCTCTCAAGCTGATATTTAAATTACTTTTTTATAAACGACGCAAAGCTAATTGATTGGAAATCGAAATTGAAAGACTTTGAAGTTTATTTAGATTTAGGTTCAAGGTTAAGTACCTTGAACCTAAAAATAGAAACATGTCCATTCCATACTGTCTTCATTTAAATCGCCTCCGAGTGTCTAGTCTAGTGGTTTGAGTCTACCTAATTCAGATCTATAGAGTACCTATGTTTTCTATACTTTTCAAATCGCATAAACCTATAACAAAATATGAATTATTTATTGTAGATTTAATGTGATTACAATTCAAATAAATATTCGGATGGTCAGGCCATTCGGTTTGGCACACTGTTGAGAGAAATGTAGTTAACAAAGACGCACTTGTGAATTTTTATGAGGCAAAATCGTTCGGCGTGTTTTCAAATTAGTTGATCCGCGTGTGTTACGCGCATTAGGTAACAGTTATTTTCGTCCGATTATTCTGGCAAATGTATGACAAGGACAATGAAAAATTGCCTTTTTTCAGTGGTCACCGTGTTTTCTAGACACAAAGCCCACGCTAATTGACGACATAAATTGATGATTTAGTTGTCCGTTTAAAAAATTTAACGAGCGACTAACGTAGATACGAAAATCCTATCATTAATATTAACATATCATTTTTTAGCACTGTGGGTGATTTTTTAAACGCGATGTTTAAAGTACTACGTAGTATTCAAACCCACTGGTTTTGTATCCCATCCCAACAACGAAATTTTTAAGTTGAAAATAAAAAAAAAATCATACTAATGACGCCTTTATAAAATATTAATGGGAATGTAAAGGAATGATTATCAGTAGTGAAACATACAATAGAAATATTTTGTATATTAGAAAGCATGAGCCAAGTTTTGGGCAATTTCGACCTGCCGTGCGTCATAAAAATTTTATTGCCGAATTACGCGTAATGCCTGATTAACTTATTCTTCGCCTGGTCGGTAAATACCACAGATATTTTTAAATCCACGCGATATCACAGAATATTTTTAGTTCTGTATCAGCATCGTAGCATTGATTCTGATTCGTTGTGTGACTCACTCAGACGCACATTTGACCAATGGGCGGTCTACCACTATTTCTGTTCACGGGTTTGCGTGGGCGAACATAACAAGGAATTCAACAATATAAACAAGTCTCACCGAATAAGTGGATCTCAAATATAGATAATTATCGTGTGAAAATTTTGAACTCATCACGTTTATACTTTGTTACACTTGACTTGCTAATCTGAAAGTCTGTAGCGCTACCTGCAGGCCTATTCGCTAACTACGGTTGGTAACTAGAACTGTCATTTTTGAAAGACACTTTATATTCATTACTGGTTTAGTGATCTTATGTGTTATGTGTCATATGTAGCGTTCATGATAGCAGTAATGGACGTTAAGTTCCTTTCAAAAATGACAGTTCTAGTTAGTAACCAAGTTACAGAATAGGCCTGCAGTAATGAATTAATTCCCTAAGGTCGAATTTCACCGACATTTAAACAGACGGTTAGAGTTAACTAACAAACGTTTTTGACACATATCGTATGAGTGAAATGTCAAAAACTTGTTGGTTAGTTAACTAACCACCTGTTTAATTATTGGTGAAATTGGACCTAACACTCCGATTCATGTAGCATCTTTTTAACCGACTTCACAAAAAGGAGGTTATCAAGTTGATTGTATGTTCTTTTTTATGTTTGTCACCTTATAACTCATTTATTAACCGAATTAGAAAATTATTATTTTTTGTTTGAGAGGGTATACTTTTCGATTGGTCCCATTGTCACCAAAGTCAGGATCTGCAGATGGGATCCCAGGCAAATCGAGGTAAACCCTTAAGCACAGATTAGATAATAGTTGCCTTTAGTTTTATGAGCTTGTCTATCGTGTTTCATGTTTTCTTTCTGAAGCTATTCAGGTATTTTTCATCTGTAGTCATGAGCCAAGCTGATGATAGAAAGATCTTTGACATTAAGGAGTTAGTTTTTTAAATACAATAGGCTTGTGTTGACCCTCAGTATTCTTTGAAGTTACTTTGGCGAGCTGGTATTCAATTCACTAAAAATATAAAAATAAATAAATATTAAATAAAAAATTAAAACCGACTTCAAAAACATAGAAAAGTTAAAAATAATATAACAATACCAACATCACATTTTTTTATTTTAAAGTCGGTGCCAAATTTTTACTCATGATCATCCGCACCGAATTTAAAATTAAAAATGTGATGTTGGTATTCTTATATTATTTTTGACATTTTTGTGTTTTTGAAGTCGGTTTTTAATTTTATTCAAAAGCACTTGTTGGCGGAATCCTTACATTACACGGAGATAAATAAATAGGCGAGAAACATTCTGGGTACTCTTTCTATAAAAAATATAATTGATCTACCAATTAATTTTCTAGTTGATTCATGCTTGTATTTATAGTTGATGTGTTAACATGGGTACATTTGATTCACTGTGTACACAGCGGATCGATTCATTGTGTACTGTCGTTAAAGCGATGCACATGATTTTGCTACAGGAAAATAGAAACAATTTATAAATGGAGAATTTATAAGTTTAAACTGTTTTGTTATTATTTAATTCGTTATTGTGCATATAAACACTCGATAATACAGTGAATACAAGGTTTACAAGAGTGGACTTATCTATTAGAGAGATTTCTTCCAGTCAACTCAAGTGGCAGTGTAAGATTTTGGCTAAATGCGGGAAGAAGTTTCCTACATTTATAAAAATACAATTTACAAAATAACTGAAACACCTACATACAGATTTATACACACATATATACATACATACTTGCTTATTATACTGATGAGGATGACAAATTTGAAAGAGTCGAAGTAAAACGAATACAAAAATTGGTAGTCATAGGTACTGAGGATACAAAACTCTCAGAATTTATCCACCTGGTTGGAGATGCGAGGATAAGAGCACCAGATGGTGTTCCCAACCCTCATGCGAAGACTTATGTTCTTCCGTGGAGAATGTCAACGCCCATTCTGTAACCAAATGCTTTTATTTAGTTACAGTATTGAATTCTTTTTTGTTGATACTCGTATATTTCCTATATATTAATTTTGTATTTGGATTCATCATCACAGCTCATATACGTCCCCACCGAGAGGCACGATGTTTTCCTTCACGATAGGAGCGTCAGAAAATGTACATATGAACGCGAAACACATTGGTACATGGCAGGATCGATCGCGGGCCTCCCGTTTTTACTTGGGGCACAAACCAGTGCTAAGATCACAGCGCCATCGACGCTCAAGACAAATCGGCAATCCTTAGAAATATATGGCGGAATTCCACCGGGCCCCGTAGACTTTAACTGACATATTTTACCAACGTCACAACGAATTCGGGCGTAGAACATTCACTGGTAAGCACAGCCGCGCAGAAACTAGCCTAGGAGGCTTGCGTGCAGAGGAGCATCTGTGAGCGCACAAGCCGCAACGCTACATAATCTGGTTTTGTTAACGTGTACATACCTGACCCACTGTACCCAACTGATCCACCGTTTACCCGATAACCTTAAATAAGTATTAGTATAGAAGAATCCGTCGACAACCCTAACTGTAATTTCTACATTTACTTAAATTAACTGGAGTCCTACTTTATAACCAGTAGTTACTTACTATGAAATAATTTAAATTACAATATGCTTGAATCTATCTCATGACACTTGTGTATTGATACATAATACTTATCGCGTCTTATAGGTATAAGTTAGCATGAGCTGCCCCCGTAGCACGTCCACCAAAACACGATATGATAAAGCGATTTATCGCGGTGAACTGTCAAAATACGACGAAACCCTATTGTATTTTGACAGTTCACCGCGTTATACCGCTTTATCATATCGTGTTTTGGTGGACGTGCTAGGGGGGCAGGCTGCGTAGAGGATGCGAGCAGAGTAGTAGCTCAACCTAGCTTACCAGCTAATGGCGGGCTTGCGGCCGCATTAATCACATTACGCCGCCGCCACAGCCGCCACACCCAGATTTTCACTTCGGCTCATTTGCGCTAATTGTGCGCGCGATTGTCACTCAGGCTTGAATAAACAACGGAGCCTCGCGGCAAGGATTAGGTGATTAGCGCCTAATTGCGTTACCACCATTATTTCATATTCACCCGTCCGACTGCAGTCTGATTTCATATTCGAGCAGATTTGTATGCACAAGTTTGAGTTCTTTGGCGTTAATAAGTACTGCTATAATAGCAGTACCTACCTACTTAAATCTCGCATTAGTTTGGTTTTTTCAGGGGGTTTTGTTGGTAGATTTTGTTGGTAGGTGGTGATTTTAAGTACGGAATATAATTATGAGACTATTTTTTTTAAATTGAGTAAACTAATGGATTTGTGTTTGATGTTACTTTAATATACCTATCCTTAGTAGGGACTTAGTCGTAGCAATTTTACAGTTTAAGCTATCTTAACTTGCAAATACAAATTTTCTGTATTTCAGAAAAGTTGTATTTCAAGTTACTCCAAAGACCGGATCCCCCCAATGCCCATTACGGTGATCCGGTCTTTGGAGTTGCCAATTACGCCCAAGTGATTACATAAATGCAACAAAACTAAAATCACGCAGATATTAAAAACTTGTTATAGTAAGATCATGAACACACAACCTTAACATCAAGAGTGTTCCTGACATTTTTTATTTTATAAATCAATCTGTTAAGCTTCTGTCATTGTTACAGGGAATAAGTTGTGCGACGAGTTGAATGGTATCGGCGGGGGCGGCGGGCCCGGCATGCCGCCAGTGAGCGGCGCCGGCGGCGGCAAGTGGTCTGGGGGCTGCGGCCTGCTGCGCCAGCCCTCCGGCTTCCCGCTCCTTGGAGTGGCGCCGCCCAACTACTTACTATCGGATCACCTCGGGACTCTCGCTAAAACGAATAACCATCTTTTCTAATGGATATAATGACATATTATGTTATCTTTGACGTGTGCGTTTTGTCGAACTCATATTCCTTAAACGATTCGAGTTAAAAAACCCGATTTGATGCTTTTAACGGAATCGAAATTGAACAATTGATGACTGAAAGACAGTGAAATATTTCAAGTGCCAAAAGTGTCCACTAGAAATGTATTGCCATTATAGACTTTATATGAAATTTTAGATTTAATTAAATTTAAATAAGTATGTTTGGCGCGCAATTTGTGCAAATATGTAAATTTAGACATAATCTATTCCAAAGTGTATTTTATGGATAAGTCAAAGTGAAATGGTACATTGACATGTAGAAAATAAAAAGTTTACTATGTGTGATATGTAACTAATGTAAATATAATTACAAACAATGTATACGTTTATCAAGTATACTAAATCATAGAGCAATTAATAGTGATTTCACATTCCCAAGCTATTTAAGCCAATAGATGTTTAATTTATTTTATTTGGCTGTATTTACCAATAATTGCCAGACTATCTAGTCAAGTTTATGTATATCGAATATTAAGTATTTTTCAATATACTTATTGTTCTAAATGTTATTAGTTTATCGCGTACAATATAATCTGGGACTGGTGTGGAACAACAGTGTAAATATGTAAGAAAATTATATTGTATATAAATGCATAGTGATTGTACACGAGTGTATGTATTCAAATTGACCACGTCGTCAAGGGTGTTTTATTAAAGAGAATATTAAATGGCCAATAGTTGTTTTATTAAAAGTATAAAAAGCGATAAACGGACTGCCAGCAATAGATATCTCTAAACAACGAAACTATGTATAAAACAAAAAACGGTAATGTACCTAAATAAGAGCATCTAGGGAGTCTGGGAGACAGGAACAGGAGCACGAAATTATTTTCAATTACATGCGAAGAGACAATTTCCTGCCAATTCGTGGAAGTTCCGTCATCTATTCGGTAATGTGGTTATCCGTTTAATTTTATATTTTGTGATTCACTGAGATCGGTAATTCTCAAGTTTTACTTAAATGCTAATTCACAATACTAAACTTTTAATTATACATTCGGTATAAAGTTCTGTTCTAAAAATTATTCATCGTAATTTGAAATTTGTGACACGGCACTACAGGTGCACCAGAATCTGATGGCAAATGTTGAATTTATTGGCTCAATTAACAGTTATTTTCTTTAATAATATATAACTTGATTACTAATTATTCATAGATTAACAATAGTGGTTTATTTTTTTTAAATAACCACCCCAATATTTTTAAATGAAGTAATTTAGCTCTACATTTTCCATCAGATTCTGTTACACTTTTACAAGAAAAACTTATAGAGAACTTGAATAGCGAAAATATTATTTCGCCTCCTTGTATTATGTATGTTACATATCACAGCGTTTTTTTTTTGAATCCATGAAATGAAAACTGACAGCGGTTGGGGCTGAAAGATCCTGGAATGGCGATAGCAAGCCGCAAGACGTATTGATAGGCCCCCCGCCTATCAATACGTCTTGCGCCTATACAACTTGTAGGAAAGCTACTCAGTGCGGGCAAAGCAAGACCGATCGGATTGAAGATCCTGGGGAGGCCTATGCCTAGTACGTGTCGTCTCAGCTGCTACCTACATGATCATACAGCGCTGTGTTAGAGGATATAAATCCACCTTTCTCAGTATTCTTCATAATTTTTATACATACATATTCAAATCTCTCGGGTCGTATAAAAAGTCTAGAGTAAGCTTACCTAATTGTCGGTTTCACAGAAAATATGCCAAAATTAAAATAGCAAACGTCAGGAATTGCTCAATATAAGTGAAACTTATCTTTTTGTTTTATAATTTGCGAAAATTCAATCATTTAGAAAGACTTATCCAGACATACTAACCTATGACTCAGGCTGTGTCTCATTGAACGGAAATACCCAAGGCGAGAAATCAAGGTGTTTTTTATTCTCGTAGCGCATTTCTCGTGGGTGCTGGGCGTGGGCCTCGGTGACAATGGCAGCTCATCGAGACTTGCCCATCATAGGGTTGGCGTTTTTCCATGTCCGGTTTTGAGATACTCGTATGTAGCACAAATTCGAATATTCTAATGATTTTTGATGATTTTGTGCATTCAATGTAATATTTTCTCATATCAATAAACTTTTCTTTCTGTTACCGTATCCAATATTGCATGTCGGCAATTCTAACTGCGGCATTTTATCCGCCTCCGTGATTTAATGGTTGAGACCGCCTTTTGTTGATCGGTAAGCCGGGGTTCGAGTTCCCAAGGGAGCACACATTTTTCTGCTCTGCTTGGTTGGTGGTAGGGCTTCGAAGCGTTTTTAACTAGCTGCCACCGTCTTACCTAAGTTTATCGCCATAATAACAATTAATAGCCTCATTGTGTTCCGACAATAAGAGGAAAGGTAACCAGTTCCTCAGTTGTTGGTACCATCAGGTGTGATGAAGGCCAAGAGCTTAAAAAAATGTCGGCGACTACCCTCAGAAACACCACTCTCTTATATGATGTTGCTTTGCTAACCTCTGAAAAATACACTTAACTAGCGACCCACCCCGGCTTCGTTCGGGTGCAATGGAGATACTAATGTGGGGCAGTGTGGAATGATTAATAATTAATAATATGCATGTATATAATATGCATATCGCTCGCTTTATTTGCTCTATCTATTGCTGAAAACTGCATCAAATCTGTTGCGTAGTTTAAAAGATCTAAGCGTACAGACAGCGGAAGTAACTTTGTTTTATACTATGCAAAGATATTATAATACATGTTAAAGTAATTATGTAAGGAATTTTAAGAGAATACCACGCCAGATATGTATTTAATTTGTATTCATTAAATCTGAACGACAAAATAATTTTGATAGCTAGGTAGATATATAAAACTTTCAGATAGGTAATTTGTATTGACTGAAATCGTAGCATGATCTCCGTAGACTTTGTACCAAATTATTAAAGCAGTGTCTTACGTCACGGGCCCCGTATTGAAATAGTTAAAGTCACCCAAGACGAAGACATGATTGATTTTGATTTTTTTTAAAAAAAACGTCGCCTCCCACTAGGATTTTGTCCTGTGTCGTGGGTGCAGTTACAAACATATAGCTTGTTGATGGGAAACTAGAAAGGACAATGTCGAAAATCGCCCCATGACCAACAAAGATTTGATTTACGTCATAATTATGTGCCTATTTTATAACACTCATAACAAATATATGAATTCGACGGACAAATCAAAAATATATAAAAGTACTTTTACAAACAAAACCAAATGAAGTAAAATATAGGAATGGTTATTGTTACCTTCGCTCGACTGAATAGAATTGAGTCGATTTTATGTAGGTATGGACATTTATTTATTTCTATAAATTAGGATTTTCATAACTTACAACGTAAATTAAATTAAAACATACGTCAATTGACTACTCACGCACTATCGCTTGTTAGTTCGTTTTTTTTTTGACTTGCTTTATAATTTCGAGATTACTTGTTCTTCATTACGTGCTATAATATCGTTCTTTGATTGATTGCAATAATTATTATTTTAATAATCGTATAGGTATGGACTATGTGTATTGCTGTAACGAATTAAAGTGTTACTTCAACTAACCTCAAAATCTGATTCATTTTGATATTTAATTCGATTTCGAAGCTTGTCCGTAGTAATTGATGTGAACGTGCAGTATTTACTAATGTCTAATTATACGAAAATCATTTTTTCACTGCTGTTGGTATTGGGGCGAACAATGTATGGACGCAGAACAATGTCCTTTGATTCTTGCCAGACTTGCCATTGCTATCTGGGTTGAGATTAAGGATGTTATAATTGGAAATTGTCGAACAGGTGCATGGTATGAGAAAAATATTTTCGAATCATTGCCATCAGTTTGTTTCAATTTATTACGATTATAATTTCATATTTTATTTAATGAAACAAATTGCACATTTACTGTAGCAGTAGTAGAGAACTATATTTCACTAACCTAAAGTCTACACTTGCCTATTTGACAATGTGTACTGCCGTGGGCGGACGGAGAGTGCTCACTCCATACGTCATATTATAGCGCCCGCCCACTATGCCCATATGAAGCTTATTCTAGTTAGTTGCCTGTTTTAAAGCTTAATTGAATGATTATGATTCGATTTCATTGGGGTATTTTAATTTGAAAGACATTACTTTTCATCTAACTGTGCTTAAAGGATTGCTTTACTATAGCTTGCGGTTATTAAAACTATTGGTTAGTAGATTGTATCACAGGTTTATTTTTAACTTTTAGTCCAATATCAACTTCAAAAACTTGAATTTGAACTGTATTAGTTTAACTACACTCATACTACACTGTTTTAATATTCTCCTTTGTAGATGGTTTACAGAGATTTAAAAATGTTGTATCATATATTTTAATCTCTACGTTATTATGTAAAAAGCATTGCAAATTTTTATTTTAGTCTATATACGAGTATATTCTATGTACTGTTCTTCTAAAAGACATGGATAAGTTAATAATTTAACATTGATTATTTTATAGTTCGCTATGTACAGTCGTAATTAATTAAATTCAATTTAGCTTAAGCAGGGGAAAAAACAGGGCGAAGGGTTAAAAGTCCAGAATACTATGCCATAAATTTTTCTTTGTTTCATTCACGGTTTCAGAAGACAACATGCGTTTCTATACTAGTTTACAAATGAGTTGTTGATGACGTGTCACTTACACAGCCGTCAAATAAACGACGCGTATTATAATCAAAATGATTTACACAACATCATAACAACTTTTAAAAGACCAGTTTGAACACATCAAACTTATCAGAATGCAATTACTTATTATAAAGTTTTAATGAAATGAACTGAAATGAAATGTACTTTATATCGTAGATATACACTTGAAAACATCATAATAAAATCATTAAAATAAATAAATAAATAAAATTTTAATCCACCATTCATTCGCAATACTAACTTCCTCTAGAAGATTGAGCCCGAAACTCAGGGAACTCTGATGTTTAACTCTGGTATAATAATTTGCATAAAAGAAAAATGAAGATAATATTTCGAGAATAAGTTAATTTTTTATTCCTTAGTATATGGAGAAAGCTTAAGAAAACTTTTAAAGTAAGTATAAAAGTAGGTAATAAAGAAGTAACCGTTAGGAACATTATAACAAAAAGATAACATAGCATAAAAATATTTGTAGATAATACACGATGCTAAATTTTACACCGAGCAACTCATTTATTACGGCTGTTCAATCAAAGGCTGTTGAGTCAGCAGCTTATTTCGTGGCCATGTCGGGCGCGGGCGCAGCGGCGAGTTTTCCAGAAGGGCGAAACTTGCGCTCTATAAATACGTGGACTCGGCTTACAGGAGTTCAGTCTTAGAGAGCTTTCAGACGCTACACATCGTCTCAGGAATACAAATACACACAACACAAACATGTCTCTGGAACGTCAAGTTCGCGCCAAGGTAATATATTTTTCCCAATTTCACTTGAATATTTTTACTCATTTCAAATGTGAATAAACTAAAATGAAGATGCACTCGTTTTTATAAATACATTAATGAAATCATGCACACATTTTAAATTTATTTGTACTGAAATACAAAACAATTCATCAGAAAGTTATTTATCAACATTAATTTTATCTGGAACTCTGTCGAAATGATCTTGTATCTTAATTTATTTATATTAATAAAAAGAATCATACTTATATTTATTTATTCCTCGTAGCTTGCTTCCAAGCGCAACCCCGAGCAGGAGAAGGAGTGCCAGGAATGGATCGAAACGGTCCTTGGCGCGAAGTTCCCTCCCGGCGATCTCTTCGAAGATGTCCTTAAGGACGGCACAGTCCTCTGCCAGCTCATGAACAAACTGAAGCCCGGCTCCATCCCCAAAATCAACACCTCTGGTGGACAGTTCAAAATGATGGAAAACATCACTAAGTAAGTTCTTCTCGAACGGCTTAAAATATAATATAATCCTGATAAATATACCTTCAAAACTAGCAAAAAGACAACCACCAGAAAAAGTAATTAATCTTAGATAAATATAAATTATGATAGTACTTGTATACTTCATAAATTTTTCAAATGATCTAATTCAAGTAAGTTAATGCTTGCAAAAACTATTTTGTCGATGAATCTAATAGCATTTTTTTAATAGCTTCCAGGCTGCCATGAAAGCCTATGGTGTCCCAGACATTGATGTATTCCAAACTGTTGACCTTTGGGAGAAGAAAGACATCGCTCAAGTCGTCAGCACACTCTTCGCCCTTGGCCGCGAGGTTGGTATCTATTATTTATCGATTTTATACTCATTTACTTTATAGTAGAATATTTTAGACGTTTTCGAAACTTTCGATTTATGATACCAATTTTGATATCATATCATAACGTTCCTTAATTAGATCCTCTACGCAAAAACGCGTTTGCACACCGTTTTGTTTGTGATACATAACGAGAATGTGAGATGTTGGAGCGTTGCCAACTTTAACAGATTTACAAACATTCACTGTTACCTCGGATTTCATAAATATCCAAGGTCACGTGGTCAGTTGAGGCCGAGTAAGGGCTATTTGAGTGTTATGAAAGAGAACATTCTTGGCTAAAAATAAATATACGTTGTTACAGACCTACAGGCACTCAGAGTGGAGCGGCCCATACCTTGGCCCCAAGCCTGCCGATGAATGCAAGCGCGACTTCTCTGACGAAGTCCTGAAGGCCGGCCAGACCGTGATCGGACTGCAGGCTGGCTCCAACAAAGGTGCCACCCAAGCCGGCCAGAACATGGGCGCTGGCCGCAAGATCCTCCTTGGCAAGTGAACACCTCCAGAGCCTAGCTACAAGTGATATTATTTATAAGATTTGTGTACAAAACTAAGTGCAAACGGACACTGTTGTGAGACTGTAAATTTCCTACGAGATCTAGTCAGGCGTTGTAGTGCTGCGTCTCATAATAATATGGAGACTCTCATGTATCTACTTAGTGTGTATTTGTAACTGTTTGGCTGCAACCCACTGTTCCAGTAGCAAGAAGATTTTGTACATAAGTTTAGGATAAGTTACAAATATTTATTTCCATTTTCTAATTTCATTTTATAATAAAATAAAAATAATTATTTAATCTTTTTGTTTGTATTTATTTACATACCAACTTTTATTGAAATAAAATTTTTAGTTTCCTTTTTACACATGATAGTTTTAATTATGATATAATACAAAATATTTACAAAATATAAAATATATTTCAAATTCGATATTTTATAAACCAAAAAAATATTTTTTAAACTGACTCCTACAGCCTAATCTCTGCATCTGTTTCCATAGGTCTTCCTTTGTTAAGCACCAAAATAATTTAGAAAATATATATGTTAATGTCTTACCTTTTGGTAAGGTTTATTTTTTATGATATATACAGATTAAAGAAAGAAAGAAGAAAGAAAAGAAATTTATTCACGAAACAACTATTTCTAAAATGATACGTAGACAGCGAATATATAGTTATATTTGCTGTCTACGTATACACAGTAAAAAATTGTTCAGTGAAAAGGCCCGTGCTCAGCATTAAGCTGGTTTAAAAAGATTAAAAAAGTAATACAATATAGCAGATTGCTATCTACCAACGTAGCTACAATGTATCTTTGGATCTCCAAAGCTCCATTTATTTAAAAATTATTTCCACATGCCTGCAGTTTTGTTCAGACTACCTACTATAAAATTGTGCATTTTAATCTTGGGGAAAGTATTTAGGTATTTCTATGAAAGTAATTTTTGTTTTTCTTTAAATTTCGCAAATATTTTATTTGTCTCTACGTTCAAGTGGCTGACACCATTTTTTTCTGACCTGAGGGTCTGAGGTTCTCAATACGATGACACTTTACTACAAGTATCTACACCGGTCAAACCAACAAGAAACTCATTTGTTGGTTTGACTGGTACTTCTGGATCTACCTGGTAATGCTACGACAAACCTACCTAAATTCGTAGTCATACTCGTAATAACAATGTCGTTACGATTGTCATGTTCCGATAATTAAAAGAAGTGGTTTTTCAACTCATTGGCAACCGGAAATGAAATAGATTTAACAATTCTGGTTTATTGAAACTGGTTTTGTCAAACGGTCTCACAGATTTCGTTAGTACCTAAATAGGTCTTGTGTGCCCGCGAACTATCGCCATATATTTTTATCCCGATTGTGCAACATTTTTCATTGATGCTCAGCTCCTATTAGTCGTAGCGTTATGTTATATAGCCTAAAGCCTTCCTCGATAAATGGTCTATACAACACAAAAAGAATTTTTCAATTTGAATCAGTAGTTCCTGAGATTAGCGCGTTCAAGCAAACAAACAAACTCTTCAGCTTCATAATATTAGTATAAATATAGCAATAAAGACTTAAATTACAATAGTTCTAGCTGTTTTAGTCACGACTGCACTTCAAATTGTATTCAAAGAAAAATACGAAATTTAGTAAATGATCACCAAAGCTTAACGGGCAAATTAATACGCTATTTCTGCCTAGATATACCACTATGATTGCAAAAAAAATATTATAGAAGACTATTCTTCCTAAGATTTCCTAAGTTTATTGTTAGTTTTAAGAGGACTGACTTTTTATGTTTGTTTAAATTTCAATAAAAGGATTACTGGAATTGTATGAGACTTTTTAACCTTAGGTATAGGCATTTGGTTGAACGCTCAAGAAAAACATTTTTTTTTGGTAGTGGTTAATCAATTTGGAGTCATAAAAAGCTCAAACCTTAGTAAACATTTTACAATAGTAAAGGGTCAAACTTTAGGAGTTTATTTACTATGTTTGGGTAAATAATTATTTATATAGCGTAATTTATTTAATAGGATAACGAGATGTTAAATATTTGCATGGCATTTTAAATTAAAATGAGGTTAATAGTAAGGTGTTCATTAACTATTTTTTTGGGAAAACAATGAGTTTTTTGGAGTCTTTTGCTTTAATAGGATAGCAAGATGGTAAAACTTTTGTTAGAATTTCATTAAAATGCGGTTTTAATTTTGGTGATCATTTACTATTTTTGAGTGATATATTTTACTATATTTGGTGATAAGTTTAACATAAGCCGTAAATAAATAAAATTTGAATTTACTTTAATAAAATTTTATTTGCTCGGAATGCTGATCCTCTCCGAGAAGAGTGAGCCAGAAGCTCCGGGTTGCTCTTCTTAAATAAGTTACGAACAGATACATAATATATAACAATTACTAAAATAATATTTGAACATGACTGTAGAGAGTGTAGCATCGTGTCGTCTACAAAAAAAACTCTAGAGCGTGACAGTTTGACACTTTGATGACAGCATGTCCAGGAAATATGACTTAGAATAGAATGTTCGCTTTTAAAGATGAGCTCGTGATGAAGTTTCCCAAAAATATTGCATTTTTAATCGTTGTATTCTAAAACTAATTATTGCGCTTCTTTTGGTTTGTGTTAGCAATGCATTGCTAACACAAACTTAAAGAAGAAGATTTGATGCAGGTCTAAGTTAATATATAATATAATGCAATGAATACTTGCAACCGAAGAGGTCCATCATTTTAGTCGAGACTTTGTCCAATAGTGGGCGTCCCACTGTTGAAAAAAGTCTCGCAGACCGCCAACAACGTCACAGACCTCACAGTGACTTCCAGAAAACATCGTCAGATTGTTGATCTACCACGCATAGGGGGTCTACCTACGTTGCGTCAACCGGCAGCCACATTATTTTAAAATTCTATATTGGTCGATTTAGTATTAATGATAGGTGTATTCGATCTTATTCGCGTGAGTTGGGGTACTTAGATGGAAATCCTCTTGCCTTTGGTTAGGACTACGAGATGTCTCTAAGTGTCAGACAAGGAAACTTGGGAAAGAGCGGAGTAAAAGCCTAGCGGTGGTCGCGTACCGAAAGACGCATCGTTGGTAGGCCCCCCACAAGGTTGACCGACGATCTTATGAAGGTCGTGAGAAGCAGCCGAATGTGGAAGGCGCAGGAACAATCAGTTTGAAGAAACCAGGCGGAGGCCTATGTCCAGCAGTGGACGTCGCTTGGCTGAATGATGATGAAGAGGGTAGAGGACAGATTTTTTTTTTTTTTTATTTATTCTATTTACAGTAATATGGTAAAGTTACATAATATCGCCAAACTTTTGACAAGTTTGTTGGCGATAACAATGATGACACTCATTCTAATAATACATATTTAAGTTAGTTACACTTTCTAATCTAAATCAACAAAAAAAAAAAAAAATTAAGTCAATAAAATATAACTATAAACATTTTTTACAAAAGAGCTCTTTTTTTCCTATACATTTAGTCTCTGTGAATATTCACACAAAAGTAATTTTTTGATATGGGATTTAAATACACTTAGGCTTTTACAATCATCACAAGTAATCTTATTAAAAATCTTTGGTATTAAATATGCTTGTGTTCTTTGTCCGTAATAATTACAAAATTTTGGTTGTTCATATTTTTTTCTATTTACGTTTTCTCTCAGTTTGCGGTTTACAGGAATTTTAAATTTAAATTTATTACACTTATAGTTGCTAACGGCTAATAGATAATTTACTTTTTCTGACACTGGTAATATATTACATTTTTGAAACAGGAGATCATAGTTATCCTCACAGCTTTTTTTTGTGTTTTTATTTACTAATAATTTCATTATTCGCCGATGAATATTATGTATTCTGTTAAGATAAGAAGGAAAAGTTCGACCGTAAGCGCTCAAACCGTAACTCATTACTGCATCTGCTAGTGCATGATACAGAATGCGTAAAATTGGCCTACTCACTGTACGCCGCAGCTGCAAAAATTTACCAAGTATTATTCTCAACTTATTACACACGTTATCAATATGCGTTTTCCAACTAAAGTTGATATCTATAGTTAGGCCAAGATATTTGTAGCATCTGACAAACTCTATATTGACGCACTTACAGTTGACATGGTTCCCATGTAGGCATTCAAAAGTATGACCAACAATAGGTATATCTGCACTTGGCTTCACCATATATGGTGAGTGGAGCAACATACATTTGGTTTTCAACACATTTAAAATAATTCCATTGTCGTGTGACCATTTGACGACATTGTCCAGGTCCAACTGCACCTTAGATTGCAGGTCGTGGACGTCCCTGGCCGCATACACCAGGCACGTGTCGTCCGCATACATGAAGGCGCGGCAATGCCGAAGCACCGCGGTCATACTGTTCACGTGCATGATGTACCCGACAGGGCCGTACACAGACCCGGTTGGTACACCATAACTCGCCTCCGCCTCTGCACCAGTGGTGTTGTTTATCCTAACGCATAACTTTCTATTGTGTAGATAGTTTGCGAACCACTTACTCACCGATCCAATAATCCCACATTCTTTCATAGCAGATAACAACGTTTCATGGTCCAGTGTATCAAATGCCTTTTTAAAATCAACAAATAATGCTACTACATACATCCTGTTGTTTAAGTGGCTGTTTATTTCATCGGTGAATTGATCTAAAGCTGTTGATGTACTACGCCCCGTTCTGAAACCGTGTTGAGTATCCGATATAATACAATGTTTTTCTAAGTATTTGCTGATCCTACCTACTATTACTTTTTCTGTTATTTTATTAATTACAGATAATATTGCAATTGGTCGGTAATTTGTGTAATTCATGTGGTCTCCTTGTTTATATATGGGTCGTATTATAGATTTTTTTAATGCATTTGGATACTCACCTTTCCGTACACACATATTTACAAACTTAGCCAACAATGGACTTAACTCCTTTTTTATATATTAAATATCTTGTACTCTTATACCATCTGATCCCGGCGATTTTTTCGAGCTTAAGCTGTCTATAAGTTTTTCTATCTCGTGCGGGGTAACCCTTTGGTAATAAAAGGAAACAGTACTGTTACTTACGTATTCGTCGCGATGTAAAAACTTATGAGCACAGTGATGTTTAATGTTATGTATTTCGTCCGTAAATGTTCTGGCAAAGTTTGTACATATGTTTTCGACTGTGTCATTTTTTCCCAGATACCGCATCACCACACTATCCAAATTAGGTTTAGAATTACCTAGCCAATTGTTAATTGTAGCCCATATTTTTCTGAAGTCCCCATTACAATCTGACAATTCCCTCTTTTTATAGTTTTGTTTTGCTAAATAAATCAATTTATTTGTTTTATTTCGATGACGTGTGTAAACAAGTCTGAGATTATTATTACTAGGGCTGGTTTTCCACTTTCTAAATAACATATCCCGACGGTCAATCATTGTTTGTAGCAAACTAGTCATCCACGGTTGCATTCCTCTTTTGTTGACTTGTTTGCGTAATTTCACTCGGGATTGTTTATAGATATTTTCGAACACACTACTTATCTTAGAGTAAAGTAATAAGGGACAGTCAATATTAGCAAAATTAACCCATTCAATTTCTGTTAACTTCTTACGCACTAACTTATTGTCCAAAACATATGATTCAACACTGTGAAGTTGCTCCATGCCACACATATTGTCTTGTTCGCAACTAGCCGCATGCGCAAGTTTCACGCCGATAAGGTAATGGTCAGACAGTTTGCAGGTTAGTATGTGTGCGTGCACCGGCGCGCGGCTGCGCACCCACACATGGTCAAGGCATGTCGCCGTCAGCTGTCCCGCCACTATCTCCTCGCGCGTGCAATCACTGATAGCGCATAGTAGGCCGCTGCTACACAGGACGTTTTTATATTTGTCCACACTATTTGTGTTTTCCAATATATTTATGTTGATGTCGCCAATGAAGACGATTTCCTGGTCTTGTGGGATTTTTCGTAGAATGCCATCTAATTCTTCTATGAAGCTCAATTTATTGTTACTTGGTGGTCGATATATGGCGATTATATTTAAAATAACTCTTTTCGATTTTAGTTGACAGAACAATGATTCCGCATGTACCATTTGATTGCCAATAATTTGAATGTGTAATTGCTGCTTTGTGTACATTATTAATCCCCCTCCACGGCGTTTTTGTCGCGTATATGCATGTATATCATATCCATCTATTTGATATGCCATTACTTCTTCTTCCTTAATATTTATTTCGCTTAGAATTACAATATCTATTTGGCTCTTGCATTGATCCAATAGGTTAATAATTTCGTTGAAATTCTTTCTTAACGATCGTATATTCAAATGCACTATTTGTAAATTTTTCTGTGAACTATTACTTATATATGAGCTCCATATTCCTAATTTAGAAAATTTTTTAAAAGGTATATTGCTGTCTATGTTCAAAAAGTCCTCGAATTTTGATTCTCATAAAATCATGTAGTGTGAGACCGCGCCTTAATCCGCGCTATTACTCTTTGTCCCTATGCACTGACAATAATTTGTTTATGTCTGAATCACAACGAATTTTAGAAATCTTCTTGGTGTTCTCGTTTTCTTTTACCAAAACACTATGATTTTGTATCCATATATATTTGAAAGTATCCTTCAGTAATGTTTTTGTGGTCCACAGTAACTGTCGTAACGTTCTTGTAGTACCTTCATTCAAAAAGATCTGCTTATTTTTATTGAATTTAATTATGTTTGCATTAGTACGAACTGTTTTTTTATGCAAAAGCCACTGATCCCTAGCGTATTTAGAGCGTAGAGTTACAACAACAGGGCGGGGTCGATTTTCACCATCTTTTTCCCGGCCTACCCTCTTAGCTTCTACTATATCCTCAGGTTGAAGATTTAGCTCGTGAGCAATTTGTACCACATCATTTTTCAGATCGACATCGTTCGACGCCTCCAGCCCAAAAATTTCTACATTTCTTTCTACCTCCGTTTTTTCTAAGTTTGCGATCCTCTCTTCCAACGCACAATTGACTTTTTTCAGATTAATGTTCGTATTTTCGAGAGTCGTGATCTTCTTCTCTGCGTTTTCTTTAAATTCCAGCATTTTTTGGTATTTTTCCGAATAGAAATCAACTGTGTCGGTCAGCTCATCAATTTTCTTTTGCATTAGGTAAAGTATTTCCAACTTGATATTCACTTCTGCTAGCACCGATTCTGGCGTGGCCTTGTTCATATCCAGGTTTATCTTGGATATAGGTATTTTAGGGCTATTATCATTTTTACAGCATCCTTCACACAATTCAGTTTTATTGAAATTCTTTAGGTTAGCAATACACTTTTTATGAAACACGGCTTCACATGAACCCTTGCATCTAATGACATCATCTTTAGTAGCTGATACAAAGAGCTTACACTTTTTACATTGCACCATTTTAATGTAATTCCGTAATATAACAAGGTTAGCAAAATTAGGTAACTTAATCACAACGCGTCCGTACGCTGAGCGTATCCGCACGAACTGAGATACTGATGATAGGATAGAAGGGAAGGAAGCAAAAGAAAGAATAGTAGGGAAAAGGAAAGTGGGAAATAATAGAATACAAAATTAAAACTATGGCACAAAACTTCCGCCCCAACGGATGCCAGTTATACGAGCAATGTATCCTGACTACCGCTAATTTTGGCTGATTCACACTGATCAGTAGTACCTCCACCGTGATAATTATACTTTCATACATTTTCAACTAACGCAACAATATCTGTCAGAGTCCTTGACGAAGCAGGGCTCTGAGTGACGTTCATAGCGAATGTTTGAAAGATTAATTATCACGGAGCCGATACTGTGCAGGAACTGCGAATGCACTGATCTGATCTGTGTGAATTTGCCCATACGGATGACAATTCTTTGGGCTATGTCAATGACCTTAGTTCTTCTGCAGACCTCATTATTTCTGATTTTATGGCGCAAAGGAACAACCCATTCCCTTTACATTACTCTCTCCGTTGCCTTTTGGACGAATTTAAAGCCTTCTTATCAGACTATGCATGACGGTGATGATATACACGACAGAAACGCGTCCATTCGTGTCGTGTAGGTATGTCATCACTGATAACAGGCACCGATTGAAGACTTCCATCTTAAGGCACTGCGGTAGTTAACCAAAGAACACAACGTTGCTTATAGCTCTGCGTTTTCCAGGAGATGAAGTTATTTAGTTGACAGGGATAAGCCCTGCCCACTAAAGGGATAAACGACGAGTGGGATAAACCTGACTCTTTTAATTAAAAATAAGACTAGTTTTAAGTCTGATTCAAGAGTAACATAACCTTACTTCAAATTTGAGGGCAACAAATCAAAAGGGCGAATTCGCGTTAAGGCAATTTTAGTACAGTCAAGCTGATTAGTGTTTGTTTTAAACTTTACCATGACATACTATGTACTCTCTCCTCCGCATGCTGTTGCAGTTCCTTCACCATTATCGCTTGAGCCATAGCATACACGCTACTTTTAGTAGCGGCGATCAGCGATTTTGCGTCTGCATCGATGCTGCATCCACTTTTTGGGACTAGCTGCGTTCGGTCGCAGCATCGGAAACGCGCGTATTAGCGATTCTTTCGATGCTGCAGCGCGATTTGGCGACTGCCTGCGTTCGGACGCGGCATCGGAGTCGCGCGTTTTAGCGACTGCTCCGATACTGGATCGGGTCGGCTGTAGTGTTACCGAATGTCGATCGATATTTGCCTATCGATAGTTTGCTGATTTGCAATAGTAATAGTATTGTTTACAAATGATACATTTCAAAATTATTTCTTTTTTCATGCTTTTTATTATTATTATTATAAGCTTTTATTTAGGTACTTTCACCTATGCCGGTGTCTGTAATGAAATCTTGCAAGTTAAATTTGCCCCTTTTCCCGGATTGAAATGAAATGAAATGTTGTGTACTTCATTCCAAAATGTTCAAAAAATTTTCGTTCATCTCTTCGTAATATATTAAAAAGTGCATGATGCTCTCCAAAAGTAAGTCTTGCTATTCTATTGGATTGCTATTGGATGTAACTAATGCCGCCTTCGGTGCGATTGATATTTTCGGAATTTCGTTTCGTTTCGAAGCTAGTAGCAGTGCAGCTTCATTAGAGTCTATACCTAGTAGCTTCGTCAAAATTTAGTACAACACTATCGTCTTCCGCAGATGCTAAATCGATGTAACCGGCATCCGAATGTGTGCAGAGTGTAGCGTTCAGCCGCTGAATCGAGCTTCCGAAAAGTGACTCGGTCGCCACGTTTGGCGTTTTTAAGTGTGCGATGTGGATCGTTTGGTCGCTACATTTAGCTTCTGTGAAGCGACTAAATCGCCGATCGCCGCTACTAAAAGTAGCTAGTGTGCTGAGGCACGAACAGTATTAAAACCGCAGTCTCTTTTTCAATATTGTTTTAACCTTGCCATAAGTTGTCGCGATGGGGCCAGGCAATTGCAACACAATAGCAATAAAACCAACTTTTCAATATTTAATTTTGGAGAACTAAAACATACTTAATGTTAAAATAACATTACAATAGTACATTGTTACCCTAGGGGTGAAAGTAACTTATTTAGTCCCGAGACGGTGTTTACGAGAGACCAATAGTACGAGGGACTAAATAAGTCTTTAACCCGAGGTAAACACTGTGCTTTTCATTACGAATACGAGGAAAGTAAAAATAAAACAATGAAGTAGCTAAGGAAAAAACGTGTAAATTTTATTTTACATAAATCAACAACTTCTGCTTTAGCAAGCTTTCTCTTATAAAATCGTTAACTCCATACCTGAAACAGATGAACTCATTGTGTTAATTATTAACACAATTTTATACAAATATAATTAACAGTTAATACAAATCTCTGCTTAATGGAATTATTAACAAAACTCTACAAATGGAAAAAACAAATGAAGATCGCATTGCCGCTTTCCCGCTTATTTTGTTTTTTTTTCTATGGCCGGCGAGCTATTTAGTCATTATTTTTCATTTTCATAATTTAAAAAATGGTAAATATTTTGCCCAAATCTGCTCTTTTAAAGAAATAGTTGAAAATAAATTATAATAAAATCATTTAAAAAATATATTCTTGAAATACCTAACATTGTTATTTCAATTTTACACCGCGCTGTAATTGAGTGGCTTGAGTGTAATTAAGTGTATTTGAGTGGAAACATGGATTTTCACAATTAAAAAGTGAAAAAAGAACTAGTTTCTTTTTTAAAATTTGACAGCAGCTGCCAGTTGAAAGTGATTCTCCCTAGGGCTGAAAAGTTTTACTTTCAACCCGCTCCTCAGGCAACTTCAGACCTACTTTCAGAGTATGAGTAATGAAAAAAAAATTAAAACTAACATCAAACACACCAAAAAGTAAAAAATAATATAAGAATACATGCAAAAGCATATTTTTATGTTGAAGTTGTGGTCAAATTTTAATCGTTTAAGTAGGTACATCAGTTGTTCTCATTTTTTTAAACTTTCCAGTTAATCATTGCTTGGCACCGACTTCAATATAAAAATGTGTTATTTGATGTTTTTGAAATCGGTTTTTATTTTTGTAAAATATTTTTATTTCAATCTTTTTAGTAGGTAAGTTTAATACGTGTGTTTTAGAATTTGACACAAGGCAAACACCAGAATAACTTAAAATAAAACGCTCTTTACAGCATTGAGATAATTATTCTTAAACTCCTAACAACCTGATTGTTTAGAAGTTATAAATACTTTCCACTACTAGCTCATTAGATTCACATGCAATGAAAGAATAGAACAACACGTCAATAAGTTCTAATTACATTGAAAGAACCATCCCCTAACTCCTAACCCATTAAAAATCTTCCAACATCAACTCACTAACATGATATGATGAATTGATGACTTAACAGATATACATATTTTTTTTATTGCTATAAGTTGCCAAACAAGCAAACTGCCCATCTGGTGGTAAGTGATAACATTCACCTATAATACATGTGGCTCCTGTGAGATTCGCAGCAAAACTGCAACCCCCACAAGAACCACAGTATAGTCGTACGTTGCCAACTTGTGACATTAGGTGTAAAGTCACGGTACCCAGTAATTTCACTGCCATATCCTTACCCTTCAAACCGGAACACAACAATTCAAGACGGAGGTACCCATGCAGACGACCCTGGTACAGAGTCTCCCTCTTTTTTTGCTAAAAATAGTTTTGGCATAAAAAACAGCTTCAAAAATAAATATAACTTTAGAATACATACAACATTACATTTCTATATTGAAGTCGGTGTTAAAGAAGACTTTCTAGGAGATCATTATTTGTCATCGACTGTAATATAGAAATGTAATGTTGTCTGCATTCTTATATTATTTTAAACTTTTAATGTTAATATTGTTATCTTTTTAGTGAATTCAATACCAGTTCACCGAAGTAACTTGAAAAAATAAGCCAAAGGGGCAATACGTGCCTATTGTATTTAAATACTAGCCTCTAACTACTAAAAGTTAAGAATTCTTCCATTATCAGCTCGGTTCATGACTACCAGACGGCTGCGGAAAAAACATGAAACACGTTGGACGTGCCTATGAAATTTAAGGGTTTCCCTCGATTTTCCTGGGATCCCATCATCAGATCCTGACTTTGATGACAATGAGACCAGTGCAGGAGTATACTTATCGAATACAAAAAAAAATTTTTTTTTCAAAAAATAAAAACCGACTTCAAAAACACTGAAAAGTTAAAAATAATATATGAATAGGTACAAACAACATCACACTTCTATACTGAAGTCAGTGCCAAACGATGATCTCCTAGAAAGTTTTAAAATTTGTCACCGACTTCAATATAGAAGTGTGCAATGACCTATTCTTATATTATTTTTAACTTTTCAGTGTTTTTGAAGTCGGTTTTTATTTTTTGTATAATATCTTTTATTTTTAACTTTTTAGTGAAAGAATTAACATTTTCCTTTCCTTACCCTAATTAGCGTTTTACTCGATTTTTATGGGATCCCATTATCAGATCCTGACTTTGGTAACCTTGGGACCACCCCAGGGGAGTGCTCTATCAAATACAAAAAAGAATTTTGAAAATCGGTCCACAATTGGCGGAGTAATCGCGTAACATACACACAAAACACGTTAGACACACCTTAAAATTTAAGGTTTTCCTCGATTTTCATGTGATCCCATCAGCCCCATGGTTACCAAAGTTAGGATCTACTTTGGTAACCATGGGACCACCTTTGGAGAATACTCTATGAATTCGTGACAATGGGACCATCTCAGGAGTACCTACTAATACTCTTTTGTTTACAAAAAGAATTTTGAACATCAGTCCACAACTGGCGAAGTAATCTGTAAACATAGGTCCTACATAAAAAAAATTGATACAGTCGAACATAGAATCTCCTCTTTTTTGAAGTCGGTTAAAAATAATAACGTGATAAGTTCGCTTAATTCGCAACTAATAAAATACTACCATCTAGAGACATAGTGATTATATCTCAATGGATTTTAGTGGACATCGCCGAAATTTCGAAACAATTGTTAAAGATTCAATTCATTATTAGAAACAAGCTTCGAAAACAGAAGTATTTTTTTTATTAGAAACCGGGTTTCAATAAAAGAAAAATAATGCCGTTTTCAAAAGTGGCAGAATCCTACCTACATACAACTTGCAAAACAAATCGTATTAGCTGTAGCTTCGAAAAAAATCTTTAAAAAAACATTAATTATGTAATTGGATTACCAATTTTGGTCTCATTTTTGATAACCACTCTCTTATTTATTTACGAGCCTATTTCACATCTGAAACAGTTAAACAATTCTTACGCGTAGCGCGATCTATGATATTCCATTGCAAACTTTGAGATCTAAAGCATGCTTTTGCTGGTTCAGTAGATAGTTCATAAAAGCATGAAAAAATTAGGGAGCCACATTTGCAATTTAATTCACGAACCACGAAGAAAAGCTTTTCATGTCAGTAAGGGCATTGCATTTAGGGGTTTTTTTAAAAAATATATTTCTTAGTAGATGTAATAAAGTTATAAAGAGAGCCTGTTGACCAAATTCCATATGTCTAGCTGTAATGGTTTACGGTTGGCGTTGATAAATGACTTAGGCTTACATAAAATAAACACTTCATAGTTAAATCTTTACTTCGAACTGTAATTTAATAGTACATTGTTACCCCAGGGGTGAAAGTAACTTATTTAGTCCCGAGGCGGGTTTTTCTATAATTCGAGGAACTAAATAAGTCTGTAACCCGAGGTATAAATACGGTGCTTTTCATTACGAACACAAGGAAAGTAGAAATAAAAACATAAATTAGTTAAAGAAAAAATCTGCTCTGCTATACGGAAGTATAAACAAAACTTTAATACTTGAAAAACAAATGAAGATCGGATTGACGCTTTCGCGCCTATTTTGTTTTTTTTTGTGGCCAACCAACTATTCAGCCTTATTTTTCATTTTCATCATTGAAAAAGGGTTTTTTTTTGCCCAAATCCATGTTAGGTAATTGCAAAGAGAAATAGTTGAAAGAGCAATTATAATGTATATTAAGCACACGACGATAGCAACAGCGTACCATTTGAAAAAAACCTAGTTAAGAGAGTTTTTTATTTAATGGAATTCATATTTTTTATTAGGTTTTACGCATACCCTACAATACTTTATTTAATTTTATATATTTATGTCAAATAACTACTAACTACGAATCGAATAACCCGCCCCGAATCGAACCCGGCGCAAAAGTGCCCATGATGCTAGCAGCATTACCACGCTGAATAGCGATGGCCATCCGTTGTACCAGGAACGAGCCGGAACGGGAGTCTCCGCCGTTCTCCCTAATTCGGCGACCAATTTCTGTCATCAACGTTTTGGCCTCGGCTCCCCAGCTGCCCAGAGTTTCGACTGCAATGGGCACAAAGTGATAAAGCGGCTCCATTGACGCGTATTTTGCTCGCTTTTTGTTAGCGGCATCCTCAGCCGCCGCTGCCGGTAACTGGACGGTGCAACCCAAGTGCGAAGCCGCGACAGTGCTCACGCATGTAGCGTCCCATACCAGGCACCTGCCGTGCTTCCATGGAACCAAGGTCAAACCATCCGGTCGTTTGCCATCTGACCGGCTTAGACCTGGTGGTTCCAGTACGCACGGGATATTGGCCGATATGAGTGCCCTGCGGACTATGTCGTTGAGAGCATATAGTTGAAAGTAAATATAATAATAAAGTAATTTAAAAAAAGTATGTATATTCTTTAATTAATAGTACTTAGTTTTATGTTATTTCAATTTTACATCGCTGTGTAATTAAGTGGCTGTACGTGAAATTGACACATGGTTAAAAAAATGTGAAAGTATAACTAGTTTTATTTTTATAATTTGGCTGCCAGTTGAAAACGATTCTCCCTAGGGCTGGAAAGTATTACTTTAAACCAGCTCCTCAGGCAATTTCAGACCTACTTTCCGAGTATGAGTAATGAAAATACATGAAAAACATGAATATTAAGAATACCTATTAAGAGAGTAGGTATTTCATTATTTTATCCTCCAACTATGCTTTAATTTCATCATAATCACACTAAAAACTGAGCACAAAGCGAGTCTTCGGCCAGCAAGCCGAAGCTGCGGTGGTGGTCGAAAACCATCTGCGACGATAAGGTTGCGTGGGACCGCCGGAGCCTCGCAGCGCCGGAGCCGTGACAGAAGCCATGCATGCTGCATGCTGCTTGCTTGCATGCTTTAAGCTTGCTTGCATGCTGCATGCTTGCTTGCATTACATCAAGTGGCTGTTTTTAAACGTATGGATTTGGTAATACATATAATGAAAGAACTTTATATTTTTTGGTATTTCGACTTAGGGCACGTTATATTATGAGATATTACGTTAGGACTTATGACTATTATAGAAAAGTTTTTTAGGAATTTTAAATATTATAGATTGTGATATTTATAGCAAAAAAAATTAGGTCATATTATATTTAGAGATTTCGGTTTTCGGGCAAGTGATATTATGAGAAATTATGTTATCATTCGGACAAATGATGATTATGTCAAAAAACATTATGACACGTTAGATTATGGATAAAAAAATTATGAGACAAAATAGAGAACCAACTGAGCTAGCTGGATCTCGAAAACAAAGCGACGTAGAGAAAAACTGTTTGCTGGAACAGTGATGCGGTAGTTTGTCGGAGTTTGTCGAACAAATTCCACATTTTGAGACATGCGCATTTCCGAGATATGTGTGGCCCAGCTGGAGAAACGGGCCACACAGATCTCTGAAACGCGCAAGCGACAAACTCTGAAACTTGTCCACAAACTCTGACAAAATCTAGACATTATAGCGACCTACTCAAACAATCTATTTTTCACACTTTTTTTTTGTGGCCCGGCTGGAATCAGCCACACCGATACTTTCTTAGTTCATATACGTATTATTCGTTTCTATCCTACTTGTTCCAAATTTAAAAAATGATTGCTGCCAACTCTCATTTAAAAATGTAAATTAGCGGGAACTTTAATAATTTTACGTGACAATATTTTTGGAATCGTTAAAGTGTGATACTGTCTTATTTTGAGTGCTTCGTATTAAGAATTAAAATGGAATCATCTAGCGACTCATTAACTCCGGAAATCATTTTAAATGAAGCCGACAGTGTTATAGAAAACCTTTCCCCTTAAATCACGAGTACAATACGTAAAATCTTAAACTTCTATTTTCATTTTTTGACGTGAGTTTTTTTTATCTATACTATTCCTATAGGTAATAGTTGAAAGAAAGGCAGATTATGCACCTCGCCTTAAGTAATTTATTATTTATTAAGTGCAATAATAAATTACTTTGTGCTCGGTGCAATAATCTACTATTAATAGAGACCATAGTAAAACTGTGACATCATTTTCACGGATTTCATGCCACTGCTCTATCATGTATTTTTGTGCATGATTCTATTTTCTTTGGAGAGATGTTACTAGTTTATGTTTTGTAACACTGTGATAAGTAATAATAACAATGTAACAAATTTAAAACATATATATATAAAAAGTGGGTCACTCAAGAACTACGCAAATATTGCTATATTAATAAAATGAATCTCTAAATGTGCTGATTAGAGATCGATTCGACTAATTTCTTTTTGTCGAATACAATTGTATTTTTTGAGGTCCTAGTAAGGTTTTCATGAACAGGAACATTAAAGAAATGTTCGATAAAATGTACAGATAAGACCACATTTCTCTTATTCTCATTCAAATTGCAAACATTCATTCATTTCATTTCTACTAAGAAATACAAACAATCTTTTTCTAGGGCAAAATATATATATTTTAGAAGTATTTAGACTCATGAACTATAAAAGTCTCATTGAAAGTTAATTTTTGTTTTCGTGACAGAACTCTGATGGACTAGACAAATCATAACAAACCGTGTGAAGGCATTTTTGGTTAGCCTTCTGGAAAAAAATGCTTGTTTAAAATATTATCGTGTACTTGTGGCGTACAATATAGTTGTTTGTTGTCTTAGTTATAATTATCGTACAATGTTAATTATTATTACAGTAAAAGTTAAAGAAATAAAATACATGACAAATTTTATTAACTATCCTATTCCTAATCAACCAATAAATAAAGATAAAATGAAAGTAACTCAAACATTAATATTATATTAGATCCTTAGATATGAAATTGGCGTTTTGCCGTACTGGCCACTTTGATCTCAAATATCTCCTATAAGGTTATAGGAATTCAAATTTATACAGCTATGTACTCATGTATTTGTGTTTCGAAAATTATAATTCACTTGTTTTTTCCTTAATTATTTTTTTCTTTGCGTCACTCAGTTTACAAAATGGAAAACTTGAAATATCGCGTTATTTACGAGTACGAGTTCCACCGTGGCACCAGTGCTGCAGAAACGGCTCGAAGGATTAATGATGTGTATGGCAACGGTGCCGCAAAAGAAAACACAGTGCGTTTTTGGTTCCAACGTTTTCGTTCTGGAAATTTCGACCTGCAGAACAAGCCCAGTGGACGGCCGGAGACCAAAGTTGATAATAAAGAATTGAAGGCTATTATAGAAGTGGATCCATCACAAACCACGTCAGAGTTAGCTGCAGGCTGCGGTGTTAGTGATAAAACTGTTTTAATCCACTTAAAGCAAATTGGGACGATGAAAAGGTGGCTACCTCACGAATTGAGTGAAGCAAATCAACAAACGCGCGTTGACTGCTGCGTTGCATTACTCAACCGGCACAATAATAAAGGGATTTTAAATCGAATCATTACTTGTGATGAAAAGTGGGTCCTGTACGATAATCGGAAGCGCTCATCGCAATGGCTGAACCCTGCCGAACCAGCTAAACCATGCCCCAAGCGAAGAGTTACTTGTGAGCGTTTGGTGGACTAGTGCTGGTGTCGTTCACTACAGCATTCTTAAATCTAGCCAGACGATTACGGCAGATGTCTATTGTCAGCAACTGCAAACCATGATGGAAAAGCTAGCTGCTAAACAACCGAGGCTGGTCAATTGCTCTAGGCCACTGCTGCTTCATGATAACGCTAGACCACACACTGCACAACAGACGGCTACCAAATTAGAGGAACTTCAATTAGAATGTCTGACATCCACCGTACTCTCCGGACCTTGCTCCAACAGATTACCATTTTTATCAAAATTTGGATAACTTCTTGAAAGGGAAAAATTCAACTCCGATGGGACAGTCCAAACCGCCTTCAAAGAATTTATTGATTCCCGTCCGAATGTTTTTTTTTTTTGTAAAGGGATCGATGAACTACCTATGAGATGGCAAAAGTGCATAGATAGCAATACTTTGATTGAATAAATATATTATATTTGAAAAATCGACTTTATGTTCCTCCCATACAAAACGCCAATGTCGTAGGTAATGACTTAATATATACATTTGCTAATTTCATGGTATTTGTAAAATTGTAACTTGTAGCATTCTCTCATTCACATGTCAAATTATTCTTATAACTCATGTACCGCCATAAAAATAATTAATAAAAGAGGAGGTAGTTCCGAGAGAGTTGAATAAAAACACAGTTAATTTACACGGTCGAAATTTAATAAGAGTTATTGTTATATCTTGTGGAGAGTTGTGTAAGTGTAATCGCTAACGTTGTAATAAGTGTTGGATTACAAAACCAATATAATTGTGAGTACTGAAATAGCGTTATCTATTTTTACCACCAAATACACAATCTAGGTTATGTATTTGGTGATCTATAAATTATAAAATAACTACACCTCATCCCGCATGTCGCAAAGTCCCATATGCGAAAATCCTGTGCTGAGTTCTGTAAAGGGGTTTTGTATATGAGTTGTGTCGTATGAGTAGCCATGCGAGTATGTGTATGTGTGCGTGTAAGACAACTTCTTAGCGAAATTATTAATTCGTCCTAACTTCTTTAATGGTTCATCACAGTCATACCAGCTTCTTGTGGTGTTCCTGAAGAGGGACTTCTTGTCCCTAGAATGGCCTCCAACTCCGCCCCTTACAGTCATCCCAGACAACCGGCACCGCAACCGTATCTTTCGGTCGCCTTTCATTCTCATTCATAGGTACATTGATCGTGATAATACTGGTAAAACACTTACCGAGTTCCGAGATAACTTCTAGCATTCGTTCATGATGGGTGTCTTGCCAAAACGATGTCCCTTCTCCTTAAGTTCTACTTCTTTCGTTTTTTCCCTCGCTCGCCGTCCATTCTCACCCGTCAGTGTTGCCATACACACCCATCCTTTTTCTTTCCCCTTCCCCCCTTGCCTCTTTCCTCGCGTTCCGTTTTACACAGAACATATTTCGCGTTTGCGACACCGCATCTACATTATTGTCTCAGTTCCTCTAGGATTGACGGAAACGAGAACTCTTTCAGATATAAGCTCGACTTAGTACCTACATGTCTGTATGTATGTATTTTCATGTAAACTGTGTACGTAGAAGAATGTGTCGGTTGAAGTCAGGTTTGGCGAGTACAGAGGATGGCGATTTTTACATCATACCGATCTATTCATACCGATTTGATGCAAATGGGTCAATATTGAGAGTATGTTAACCATGTACTAATTCCTTGGTACGTTCCTTGATGGGAATTTGCTTCCACCATTATATTCACTTTATTATTGTCGACATAAGTGCCTGGTTTTCCTCGGAGCTCAATCTTCGAGATAAGCTTCCACTAGTGCGTTCATAACTTTCCAAATAAAGAAGTGATTTTGCGTCTTGTTACTCCACGTCGGAGCTTGCAATAAAAAAAACCGACCTCAAAAACACCAAAAAGTCATAAATAATATAAGAATACATACAACTTTACAGTTTTATATTGAAGTTGATGCTTAATTTTAAGTACCTTTATTAATTGTTCTTATATTTTTTAAGACTTTCAAGGTGATCATTGCTTGGCACCGACTTCAATATAAAACTGTGATGTTGTGCTATGTATTCTTAAATTATTTACTAGCGATCAGCTTTACCAGCGTGGATAATTTATAATAAACTACTGACCGTACGAAGCTGGGGCGAGTCGCTAGTTATACATATAAACCTTACTCTTGAATCACTGTCTATTACTGAAAACTGTATTAAAATCCATTGCGCAATTTAAAAGGTCTAACCGTACAAACGACCGGAGCGACTTTGTTTTATATTTGTATTATATCTATAAACAAATAAATAAAATTGAATTATCTGTTTTTAATGACAAAATAACAAGTTTTTACTAAATGGGAATGAATGTATATCGGGTACCAATAACAAAAACACAATTTAAAATTTTTTTGTCTGTCTGTCTGTCTGTCTGTTTGTTCCTGCTAATCTCCGGAACGCCTGGACCGATTTTGACGGGACTTTCACTAATAGATAGCTAATTATATAAGGTATAACATAGGCTACTTTTTATCAAGATCGGTCTAGCCGTTACTATTCCACGCGGATTAAGTCGCGGGCACAGCTAGTAGTATATACTTTACTAGGATATAAAGATAAAAATGATTTTTAGGGTTTTTGAAATCGGTTTTATTTCTTTGTAAAAAAATGTTTTTTAAGCTTTCCCTCGATTTTCCTGAGATCACATCATCAGATCATGACTTGGTGACAATGAGACCACCCCCGGAGTACTTATACTCTTTTGATTACAAAAATATTTTACAAAAAAATAAAACCGACTTCAAAAACACTGAAAAGTTAAAAATAACACATATAGTAATTAAATAGGTACCATGGACTTAATAATCAATCCATGATAGGTACAGACAACATAACACTTTTATATTGAAGTCGGTGCCAAACATTGATCTCCTAGAAAGTCTTAAAATTTGACACCGTCTTCAATATAGAAGTGTGATGTTGTCTGTACCTATTCTTACATTATTTTTAACTTTTCAGTGTTTTAGAAGTTAGTTTTTATTTTTAACCGACTTAAAAAAAGGAGGAGGTTCTCAATTCGATGCGTATGTTTTTTTTGTGTGTAGGTATGTTACGCGATTACGCTGCCAATTGTGGACCGATTTTAAAAATTATTTTTGTATTCGATAGAGTACACTCCAGGGGTAGTCCCATGGTCACCAAAGTTAGGATCCCCTGATAGGATCCCATAAAAATCGAGGAAAACCGTTCGACACACCTAAACTTTTAGGTGTGTCCAAAGTGTTTTGTGTGTATGTTACGCGATTACTCCGCCAATTCTGGACCGATTTTCAAAATTCTTTTTGTATTCGATAGAGTATAGTTCTGGGGTCGTCCCAATATCAGGATCTGATGATGGGATCTCATGGAAATCGAGCAATTCACTTAAAAGATATCATTCATTAAAAATACACAAAAAATAAAAAATAGGTATTTAAAAAAAAATATTTTACAAAAAATAAAAACCGACTTCAAAAACACTGAAAAGTTAAAAATAATATAAGAATAGGTACAAACAACATCACACTTCTATATTGAAGTCGGTGCTAAACGATGATCTCCTAAAAGTCTTTAAATTTGGCACCGACTTCAATATATAAGTGTGATGTTGTTTGTACCTATTCTTATATTATTTTTAACTTTTCAGTGTTTTTGAAGTCGGTTTTTATTTTTTGTATAATATCTTTTATTTTTAACTTTTTAGTGAAAGAATTAACATTTTCCTTTCCTTACCCTAATTTTTTTTAAATACCTATTTTTTATTTTTATCTTTTTAGTAAATGATTTTTTTTTAATTTAATACCTGGTATTAAATTTGGTCCAAGGTCAGGTTAAGTCCAAAAGTTGAGGATCCATCATCAGCTCGGTTCATTACTACCAGACGCAAATAGGGGAATAGCTTCCAAAAAAAACATTAAACACGTTAGACGTAGTTATGAAATTTAAGGGTTTCCCTCGATTTTCATGGGATCCCATCATCAGATCCTAACTTTGGTGACCTTGGTTTGACAACATGGTTAGAGCAGAGGTCGAGTGATCGCCTACTGTGCAACGGGTCGCGGGTTCGATTCCCGCACGGGACAGATATTTTGTATGGCCTACAGAAATTTGTTCCGGTCTGGGCGTATGTACTTGTGATATTCTATGTCTGCACCCACGACATAGGAGAAAATCCTAGTGTGGGGCGTCGTTTTTTTAAAAAAAAAAAACAAAAAAACAAACAAAACCTTAGACAACCTCAGGAGTATACTTTATCGAATACGAAAAGAATTTTAAAAATCGGTCCACAGTTGGCGGAGTACCTAATCGTGTAACATGCACACGAAACACGTTGGACATACTCGTACCTAAAATTTTAGGTTTTCCGTCAATTTTTATAGGATCCTATCATCAAATCCTAACTAAGGTGACCTTAGGACCACCCCAGGAGTATACTCTATCGAACACGAAAAAAATTTTGAAAATCGGTCCACATTTGGCGGAGTAATCGTGTAACAAAATCACAAAACACGTTGGACATATCCATAAAATTTAAGGTTTTCCCTCTATTTCTATGAGATCTCATTATAAGGTCCTAACTTAGGTAACCTTGGGACCACTCCAGGAGTATACTCCATCCAATACAAAAATAATGTTGAAAATCGGTTAACAATTGGCGGCATAATCGGGGAAGATACACACAAAAAAAACATACGCATCGAATTGAGATCCTCCGCCTTTTTTGAAGTCGGTTAAAAAAAATTTTTAGAATCGGCCCACAAATGACGGAGTAATCGGCGAACATACTTACATAAATAAAACAATAGATACATTTGAACATAGAACCTCCTCCTTTTTCGAAATCGGTTAATGACTCCATTGTATCCAGCTTTACATAAAGTAAAACAATCGTATTAATACATTTTTCAAATATTTTTGTTTTACTTTGGAACAGAGATTTAAATCTCTGCTTTGGAATCACACACCGTACCTACAGTTCAAAGTGACCAATATGTTAAAACAATATTATGTATTTATAACATAAACCTGTATTATATGTTTATATTAAATTAATAATTTTTATACACGGCTATTATATTAACTAAATAATCAAAATAGTTCTGCAAAATATCCTTGCAATCCTTCAATCGATATAAATAGCAACACAAAAGTTAGGTAATCAATCACTCTACAGCCACATGATAGCGGATAGCGGCGTTAAAATCGCGAAACCGAGCTCGTTCAAGCCAAATAAGTACCGAGTAACGGGCGCAACGGCTAACGAAAATAACGACGAATCTTCGAATAACGACCGCTCCGTTTCTAATAATAGCCAGTCGGCTGCTTTAAACCTTTCTCTAAAGTCGCCTCGATTACAGCGTGGGTGTATTATTAGACTTTATTATGTCGAATCGAAGCCTGCGGCGCTCAGTCGGGCGGCGCGGCGGTGCGGGATCCTCCTGCACTGCTGCGCCGGATAGATGGCGCGGTTTCATGTCACGAAATTCTGTGCTGCCCCCACTAGATGGAGTCACAATAAAAGCAGCTGTGATAAGAATATTCACCTAGCATTACCTAGATGGAGTTCATAGTACGAAAGACTGAATATTATGTAAGTAAATTCAAATATTCTTCAGCTTTTCTTTTTTTTTCAATATATTAATAGGATTGTGAAACTGTAAATTTTCATACAAAAAGCGATAACGCTTTTCTCTCTCTTAACATAGTCCAATTTTCATAATGTTGTAGAAATAATAAGTTTTGATTTTGAAGTAGGTACCTAATATTGTTCAGAATATAAATTATTAGCATCTAAATATCCATATTTAGACTTAAAAACTACCTCGAGCATTTTTATCTTTTTGACTGAATTATACTTAATTATAAAAAAAGCAAACGTACAAACATAGATTAGGGTATACTGAATTTAATGAGACCAAAAATTTATAATTTCGTAAAGGTTAAGGGGGGTAAAACAGTTATAGCCCGAAACAATATTTTAATATGAAATGTAGGCACTTGCCTCGGACTTTCAACTCTAACAACAAACTGCATTATTGAAAGTGCATACCTACTCGAGCCATGAATTGGCACTTCAGAGTGCTCTTTATATTTTCATTTACGGATTACGGCATAGCTGTGCAGTCTTCAGCATTTTTTAACCAACCGACTCCAGAAAAGGTGGAGGTTCTGTGTTCGACTTTATTTATTTTTTATGTATGTTCCCCAATTACTCGATTATTTGTGGGTCGATTTTCAAAATTACTTTTGAAAACGAATGAGTATATTCCCGAGGTGGTCTCATTGTTACCGAGTCACGATATGATAATGAGATCCCAGGAAAATCGAAGGAAAACCATTAAATTTTATAGGCATATGGCTCTGTCTGAATATCAGCGCTATTGCGGCGCTGCTGCCAATAACAATAGCTGAGGCAGGGACCTTTTTGGCCTCGCACAGCCTCTTTTTGATTTCTTTTTCTTAATATATATTTTGTATATTATTGTAATGTTGTACATTGTTGTCGTGTGCGAAATAATAAATAATTTCTATCTTTCAATGCTTTTTTTGTTTTTTTTCTGAAAATATTCAGGTATTTGCGTCTGGTAGTCATCATATCATATTACTGAGCTGATGATAGAAGGTTTCTAGTACATTAGGACTTCGGGAATAATTCTTTCAATGCTGTTTAGAGCGAAAGATGTTTTATGTATTTTAAGTAATTCAGGTGTTTGCCTTGGCTCAAAGAATAAAACCGATTTCAAAAACACCACAAAGTCATAAATAATATCACCTTTTTATTGGTGCTAAGCAGTGTTTACCTAGAGTCTTAAAAATGCAAGAACAATTTAATTTTTAATGTTAGTTAAAATTTGACACCTACTTCAATATAAAATGTGATATGGCATGTATTCTTATATGATTATTTATGACTTTTGGTGTTTTTGAAGTCGGTTTTATATTTTGTAAAAAAAAATTTTGCTACCAAAAGATCAAAAGTTGGATCGTTGCTCGTGGTTCCGCTACTTTGACTCCTGGTGGGACCACGGGAAAATGTGGTTCCGCGTGGTTCCATTTATAAGATATTTCCTTATAGCCAATATGATTTGCCAAAATAGTTTGGCCACAGTTATTACGCCAATCTATTAATAACTACTTACTGTGCTATACAATAAATATTTTTTCCCAAAAAAATCGACGAAAATAAATGATATTAACTTGATATAAAAAAAAGTAGTACTTAAGTAGTAAAACCAATAGCAACATTTTAGCTCAAAAGGTTTTTCATTTAAATTATTTATTTGTGTTTTCAATATTTTGTTGAAGGATAAAATTAAACGCTTTTATGTAGAGATCACATCCATAGCTTTATTTGAATTAAATTATTGACAGTAATAATAGTAAGTTTAAAAATAATAACCATGAAAAAGATTGTTTCTATTGCACTGAGTAAGAAATTACTTAAATAAGCACTTAGCTTTTTTGGTCGGTGTTGAGTACGAGACTACGAGTATGTTACCATAACAGCAATATTATCTCATTACAGCGTTGCCAGAAAGTAACTTTACTAAAATTTTACGTTTCATTTTCACCCTGGACGTTACATTTACGATACACGGATTAAAGCGTTACTTGATGATTAACTTTTCCAAATAAAATTTTTAAAGTTCAGTCGTAAAACTAGGTGAAACGCAACGTAAGCTCAAGTTACGTAATATTTGTTCTATTCTGTGGCTTAGGCAATAATTTTCAGTTCTATAATGGCATTTATCTTGTTTTATATCACTTTTATTAACACGATAATTTTATGTACTGTATTCAATAAATAAAATATAAAAAATTAATAAAGCGTTATTTTTCCTGGGAAAATCTAACTTTTAGAACACTCATAGGTAATTTTTAAGGAAAATGTACTGGCAAAACTGTCTCATTATTGTATTCAATTGATTCAATAGAATGAGGTAAGAGAACTAGTTCCTGTGCCCGATGTCTGTGCTATATTGTCCTACTGTGCAACGTGCATAAAAATCGATGATTCCTTCATAGATACTCTTTATAAGCCTAGTTTGTTTACTCATATAACCATTGGTTGAATTGAAATGTTGACAAGTTCTTCATGTAGATTATTAGACAATATTTGTATTTTTTACGTGAGTCAATTTGCATACATTTGCGTAAAAATTCAAAGGTGTATGTGAAGTCGACTAATCTGCACTGGAAGCCTAAACACCCTAACTTAATGTAGGCTCGAGTCCCTCGGTGGGGATATTTATGAGCTGTAGTGACTTAATCAAAAACGTGCGACGATACATTAATTTGACATGACCCGTGATGTCACGCCTGATGTGTTCATTTAGTAGCACGTTGTGATGTAATAAGCCCGCCACTCCTTAACTTTACACCTACTTATTACAAGCCGTTCACTTCGAAATGGCCGTTAGCACCCCTTCGCACACCCGCTTAGTATGACGGGTTATGTGTATGACGTTACTCCGGCCCTACCCTAACGTACCGTATATTAGTGTTTTTTTTAGGGTTCCGGACCTCAGGAGGAAAAAACGGAACCCTTATAGTATCACTTTGTGGTATGACTGTCCGTCTGTCTGTCAAGACCCTTTTCTCGGGAACGCGTAGAGATATCAATCTGAAATTTCTATCAAATACTCGGGTATACAGTCTCTTTTAGCTGTCAAAGTAAAATATACCGGGTGGAACTGAACACCCAAATTACATTTAAGGGGCATATAAGTTAGATAATACTAAATGGGCCTTGAGTGCTTGTCTGAGACCTGGAAACCCAATACTTTCAGAGTTATTTGATTTTAAACTGAAAGCAAAAACTTTCAAGTGACAGCCATAATCAGTTCTTAACACAAAAGAAATTTTAAACACAAAATGACACGTGACAGTCTTGAGTGTAGTATTCCTCCTAAGCTTACGAAGGGCTGTCTGCACTTAATACCAAAAAAGAATTTATTTAGTTTTTATGACAAGAGCGTAGTATTTCTCGTAGGTACGCTTACGTAGCGTTGTCGGCACTTAATACTAAAAAATAATTAATTTAGTTTATATGGGAAAAAAGTAGGTTTGTTAGCCCTAATATTTTTCCTACAGAATCTCTACTTCTGATGGATACATCCCCTTAAATGTTATTGGGGTGTCCAGTTACACTCTGTATTTTTTTTTTCTTTTTTTTTAAGTATACAAAATTTTTTTTTTACAAATTACTTTGACATTAATAATACAACGCCAAACTGCGGTGTAGTTTGTTGGCGTTAGCATGCACTCTTACAATAAATCTTTATACTGCTCTATGAGCTTGAGAAACACGTAACAAAATCTGTATACCTCCTAGCAAAAAATTACATTATTTACCAGTTAATACATTTGTTCACATAAACTGCCTAATCCGTGTAAACAATATTTTTATTTTTATTTGTAATTATTAATTATGCTTTACATATCAATCATTAAGCATAAAACAAACACCATCACTACCAAGTACTGCATAGTGTATATGTAAGTCAACGTGATCAAAAGATATGACCGTTAATTTTGTATAGGTATTTTCGCAAATTTTGCAATTTCACAAGGGAATCAAAATCTATAGAGTACTTCCCGTTAACCTACAATCATTACTTTTGGCAAGAAGCAAGGTCTTATAGCACACGTCGAGGAAATAATCTGAAAACCGTTAATATGTACCTACATAGTTTTACAGGAACCCTCAGTGCACGAGACCAACTCTCTTAGCTCCAAGGCGCTACGCAAACGTAGACACTTTTTACTATCGGCCCAGCATACCATCACAATAAACTGTGATTGCTGTGTCCGATAGCGGCAATCGGACACAGTCGGCGTTTTCCTGTTACCCACATAGCACACCACACGAAACCGTGGTTGCTGTTGCGCAGCGCCGTACAATTGGCTAGATGACAAAAAATTTTTTTTTGCTTTAATAGAAGCTCATTCATATTATAAACAAAAAGAAAAAATCGGTTTTCGAATAACTATAAAAACAACCAAGATATATGGTATTAAAGATTTTTCTCCATCTCTTTCTAGCAAAACGGCAATTTACAAGGAGTTTATATGGCCGTACTCAACAATGACGTCACGGTTGATGTCCGATCTCTCTGTCTAATCGCCTTCAAATTAACAACTTAAAATGCTTGTATCTAATGTATTTCTAAACCGATTTTAATTCTAATTTCACAGGAGTGCATATTTTTCCACGGTATTTTAATATTTAATGACGAGACGTAAAAATTTGAATTCAGTCATCATCCCAATTGTAAGGAACGTTTATGTTGCTTGTGTCTTGAACTGACGACTTGTACACTCGTATCTTTACTGAAATCAAAGAAATTATTTGAGTGAAAGTCTTTACTTAAGTTGTGATTTTTTACAATAAGTGTTGTGAATTATTGCGTTCGGTGGCGCAGTAGTTCGCGCGTCCGACCTATTATAATGGCGATTACGCTTTCGCAATGGTCCGTTATGAGATGGGTGACCAAAAACTTAGTATCTCCATCTCCTCCGTCTTTCAAAAGGCTACTGAAGCCATTGCTCCCAGGTGTATTTGCAATCGTTAAAATACACTAACCTGCACTAGGTGATAAGCATAACTTTCTTCACTTCATTCAAATTCTCATGTATTGTATAAAAATCACAACTTTGAGTTGACTATAGGTACGAGTGAGTTTCCAGTTACCTACACCGAACACTTTTTGATCGGCGACGGATATGTTTCAAGTGGAATAAAAACTGGCCACAAAAAGTCTGCGCAAGAAGTAGCTGATTTCATACTGATTATATGAAACTACGAGTAAAATATCCATTGGTAGTTGTCGGAACACAATAATGTAATTAATAGTAGATTACCCAACTAGTGAAAAAAGGTGAATTCTTTTCGAGGCAATAAGTTGTATCCCGAGAGGAGCGAAGGATACTAAAATAGAATCCTGAGCGGATCAAGGGATACAAGAGCCGAGATGATTTTTTTTTCACTTGTTAGGTACTCTTCTTTTTATCATTGACTGCGAGTGATTATGAATCAAATTTTATTATGGGTAATACATAAAAGAGCAATAGAAAATAAAAAAAACTAGAAATTAATTATAAATTAGGATAGTTTTTGAAACTTAGTTATTATGTTTTGGTGGTTTTTAGTACGTTTTTATAGCGAGAATGTGCAACCTCTTTGTACGTTTTCCTTTTTCTTACTATAATCCGTATATTCGCGCATGTTCCAAACAATTTTTTTTTTATTCACTCAGTGAAACAAAGTGCGTTTTATTATCTGTTTTTTAAGAATCGCGAGCCCTTTGTCGAGTGTCAATGGTAAAAAGTAAGAATATGTACACGACGACACCAGACACTTAATGTATACATTGGAGTGTCTACATGTGTTCACTACCGCGAGATGTACATAGTTGTCATTGTATTGGCGGTAACGCTGTCTCCATAATACCACCAGACATCAGACACTAGACACTCAGTGTCTGGTGTCTTCGTATATATACTTACACCTGTCCCCACCGAGGGGCTCAAACCTACTTTATGTTTAAGGTTAGGCTTTAGTCAACCACGCTGGCCCAGCGCGGATTGGGCGACTTTACATACACCATTGAATTTCTTCGCACGCAGATGTATGCAGGTTGTCTCATGATGTTTCCTTCAGCGTAGGAGCGTTAAACATAAATATACATATGAAATTCGGAAAACACATTGGTACATGGCGGTCTCGAACCCCGGACCTCCCGATTGGAAGGCAAATGCCGAGTCCACAGTGCCACCGACGTCCCTTGAAAGCCCTATCATTAACGAAACCAAGCAAAAACGCTTTTGCATTCATGGGGAATCGAACCCCGGACCTCTAGATCAATTCCGGGTGGTCTCACCGAGGCGGTAATTTTTATTATTAGTAAGATAAACTAATATTAAAGATGTCTATCTTTAATATTAGTCTATATCGGATTAATTAAATTTTCATTATTCATACCCTCCCATAGTCCCTATTGCTTCCATGAAAATAAAACCATTTTTACAGAATGTTTCTGTAAGCACAACATTTGAGGGTTTACAAGGGCTACAATTCGCTGTTAGTACTATGTGTTTCTTTGAAGTTAAACGCACTTCAAAGAAACACATAAAGCACCTAAAGCACATAATTAAAGCACTTAGATTATCACTTCTGCATTTTGTATTCAGTACCGGATTACATTCTAATCGGAGTTGAAATTACAGGAGTTACTCAGTATGAATAAGGTAACAAATCAACGTAAAATATATATTTTTTCAACTTTATTTTATAAATAATATAAATCATAAGATAAATTTTCACTTCTGACAAGATTCAAACTTGCCTGTTTGACATACCTGCAGGCCTATTCGCTAACTACGGTTGGTAACTAGAACTGTAATTTTTGAAAGACATTTTATATCCATTACTAGTTAAGTGATCTTATGTCTTACGGCAGCGTTCATGACAGCAGTAATGGATGATAAGTTCCTTTCAAAAATGACAGTACTAAGTAGTTAGCAACCGAAGTTAGAGAATAGGCCTGCTGGTTGAGCCGTGACGTCACCGAGGAAATTCAGTTTCGTAGTTGACCGTAGACAATCGAATAGCGCGACAGCGATCGGTTGCCGTGATGGTTATTTAGTGCTTTATTTTGTTCAAACGTTATGATTGAGTTCGAGTTGAGGTTCGAGTAGAAGATGCGATGGCCGTTCCATTACCTACTCCAATGACGAACACACGTTAACAGTCATCGCCACATTTTTTTAGGTCTCATAAGAAGGCTCAGGGTCACTCAAAGGGCAATGTAGAGGACTATTACCGTAGCTATACTCGGCAGGCCTAGGTATTACGAAAAAAAAACTGTTTGCTAATTATACAATAGCAACGCGATTAACAAAGTAGCTCTAAGTGGTCTGTGATCAACAACCAAATTAATTAAGCAATCGGTCGCTGTGGCCAAGCGTTCACGTGCATTTTTAGTTCGTCAGTCGCTCGCATGTAGCGCTATCAGCGCAATTCAACGTTCCATTATACGAATTTGCGATTTATAAGCAATTTAAGTATATTGTACAATCGCAGTAATTGCGACTGTCTCTAAAGATCGGTAATAAGCCTTTCTTTTTCTCTACGCGATCGCAACAGAAATGATGACATCACTAGAAGAACTAGAGTTACCGACATAGCCCAAAGAGTAGCAAGCAGTGGGCAGGACACATCGCTCTCAGGACTGACGGCCGTTGAGGCGGAAAGGTCCTCGAGTGGCGGCCGCATACCGGGAGACGCAGCGTTGGTAGGGCTGAACTTCTCTTGGCTGAAATGATGTTAATGAATGATGACTACCGAACGCGTAGATACTAACAGTTCTCGCACTATGCTTAGCATTGTTCTGCGTTCATACTAAGCTCTTTCAAGGAAGTACCGGGAAAAGGTCAATAATACACATAATGTTAATTATTCATCCAAATTTATTTTATCGTCTTCAAAGTATATATACCGCCTTACCTATTTCTACCGCAAAGCAGCAGTGCTGGCCCATGGTTTTTAACCGACTTCGAAAAAGGAGGAGGTTCTATGTTCGACTGTATCTATTTTTTTTTCATAGGCACCGATTACTCCGCCATTTGTAAACCGATTTTCAAAATTCTTTTTGTAATCGAAAGAGTATACTCCCGAGGTGATCCCATTGTCACCATGTCAGGATCTGATGATGGGATCCCATGAAAATCAAGGGAAACCTTTGAATTTCATAGGCATGTCACCGTATGTTCACCGATTACTCCGCCATTTATGGACCGATTTTCAAAGTTCTTTTTGTAATCGAAAGAGTATACTCTCGAGGTGGTCCCATTGTCACCATGTCACGATCTGATGATGGGATCCCATAAAAATCGAGGGAAACCCTTGAATTTCATAGGCATGTCCAACGTGTTTCATATTTTTGCTAAATATGTTCAGGTATTTGCATCTGATAGTCATCAATCATGTTACTGAGCTGATGATGGAAGGTTTCTGGCATGTTGGGAGTTCGGAAATAATTCTTTCAGTACTGTTTAGAGCGAAAGACGTTTTATTTTAAGTTCTTCTGGTGTTTGCCTTGGCTCAAATTCTAAAACGCATGTATTTATAAACTAAAAAGATTGAAAAAAATTTTTTTTACAAAAAAATAAAACCGACTTCAAAAACACTAAAATGTCATAAATAATTTTAGAATACATACAACATCACAGTTTTATATCGAAGTCGGTGCCAAGGTGCCAACCAATGATCACCTGGACAGTCTTAAAAAATGAAAAGAACAATTAATATACCTAGGTACTTAGTTACTTTGGCACCGACTTCAATATACAACTGTGATGTTGTATGTATTCTAAAATTATTTATGACTTTTTGGTGTTTTTGAAGTCGGTTTATTTTTTTGTAAAAAAATGTGTGTGAAGTTATCAGCATTTTGGCGGTTGGGATCTCTTCTTAGACAAAGAGGAAATAGTCTACTATACCACGCTAACCAGTACTTCACCATCTCTGACAGGTACGACAGTTGTCAAAATATAATATGGTAAAATAGGGACCAGACGCGTTGTTGTAAGTATTTGTTTCGAGTTTTCCATTTCTACACTTGTAAGGGTGTAATTGCGCTATAGTATTAAAAAAATAATCTATACAATTTGTTCAATTACTTCCTCTATCTTAATTATTAAACTACTACAATTAACTCTTATGTAGAGCTTACAGTAGATTTAATGTACATATCTTAAAAACGTTGTTCACCATCGAAAGCTTATTGTCGTAGGTACTTATTGTGTACATACATCTCATGTCTAATCTGGCTACGGCTCCTCGTTAAGGGCAACCCTATCATCCTGCGTAGGTATCAAATTGTTAACTATCTGTGAACGTAAGCAAAAGCTTCGAGTCCATTTGCGTTGCGTAAAGATAATGCAAAGTCACAAAATTATATATAAAAAATGTATTAGACCTAATAATAAAAGGTGTATAGGTACTCGTATATAGGGTGCAATTACTCGTAGAATCACCGAAGAAATTAAATGTTTTAATGCGAAATTATCGTTTCATCATACAGTTTAGATGAAACAATTTTAGAATCTGACGCAGTCGCGGACTACATACTTGCACCAATTACAGTCGTCATGAAAATAATATTCTATCTTTAGTCAAGTCACAGCCAGGTTGATGTTGATAAACAACTCTGAACGGCAACAAAAGATGACGAAATTGATGGTTTGGCGAGATTTCCTGGTGAGCAACCGGACTATTCACTTTAAAGGTGGAGATGGGAATATGCTCGTGACGCACCGTCCAGACATTCACGTGCGTCACCACAACTCACAGTCATCGAACCTAGGAAAATTGTCGAAGGAAAATTTCCATAAACAAAACTAAATATTTCACGAATGACTTGGCTTTTGTAACCATTCCAATAGCTAATTAGTTTTTCGCGCCTCATTTTGAACTAAATGATTCGAATGACGCGTGGGATTATGTTTGTATACCAAAATCGCTCAGGTAGATAATTTCTCTACAAGCGTAAGAATCAAAATTAACTAATAATGACACGGGAATCCATACAATATATACAAAAAAGCTATGTCATTAAAATCCTTAAAATTGAGTTGCCCTCTTTAAATCTATTTTTATTACCAACTAAAGCACTAACCACGACCAGTCGTGCTGGCCAGCTCATTGTTTGCGGCTAATGTTCGTTGCGGCCAAGTGAATGATTTTCATAGATGGATATAATAAGTAAAATTGTCGATAGTTTACAAGTACAAACACTCTAACGTGGCACGGCAAAACTAAGCTAACGAATTTAAATAAACTGAAACAAAAAAGTTTGCCATCAAAATAAAACTTTACTTTTGACCGATAAAACATTTAGTGATATGATAATACTGCATTCTGATTGCGTTTGGGGCATTTTAATTTTTTTGTGGTATCAACTCTACTTTGTCCATAGCTATCTTATTTTATTTATCTTAAATATCTACACTACAATAAATTGCTTAAAAAATGTATATTAAATGCAAAAAGTGTAACAAATCAAAAATATGTAGCAAATAGTAAAAACAAATGCAGAGCAACTTGGAATGTTATAAAGCAAGAAACGGGTAAAGCTTCCTATATAACTAACTTACACAAAATAATAAACGAGGGCAAAGAAATAATCAAACCTACAGAAATTGCTACGACATTTAATAATTACTTTATAAATAACACAAATAAAAAAACTACAATTTAGAAATGACTACTAAAAATTATCTATCAAATACTATCTTTATAAAACCGATTGACGAATATGACGTTAAGAAAATTATAGGACATTTAAAAAATACAAAATCTGAAGGCTATGACAACATAAGTACGCAAATAATTAAGAGTTGCAGGGAAGAAATATGTACAGTATTGACTTATCTTATAAATTTATCATTGACATCAGGTACATTCCCAAATAAATTAAAAACATCAATTATTAAGCCGCTTTATAAAAAAGGAGATAAATGTGACTTAAATAATTATAGACCGATAACACTGATTTCGATATTCTCCAAAATATTCGAAAAAGCAATGCACGACCAACTGCTTTCCTTTTTTGAAAAGCATGACATCATAAAACGTGACCAATATGGATTCCAGAAAAATAAATCGACCGCACATGCAACTTTCAGTCTAGTAAATGATATCTTACAAAACGTAAACAACAATTATTATACCACAGTAATGTTTCTGGATATGACAAAGGCGTTCGACTTAGTCTCACATGAACAATTACTTACCAAACTGGAACATTATGGAATCCGAGGACCTGCACTAGAGTGGCTAAAATCCTTTCTAGACAATAGAAAACAATATGTCGAGATAACACAATTTGATAAAAAAGGCATTATAAAAAATTATAAGTCAGAACTAAAAATAAATGGTTTTGGTGTTCCCCAAGGAAGTATCCTCGCGCCAGTACTATTTCTAATAGTTATAAATGATCTTCCAAATGTTACAAAGCATAAGATGACTTTGTTTGCAGATGACGTTTTAGTCATTGTCACTTCAGATCAGCAACAAAATATAGAACAACATAATAATGACTTAGCACATACTTTGGGACAAATAATTAAATGGCTAGATCAAAATAATCTTAAAATAAATCTAAATAAAACACAAATAATGAATTTCAATAATTTCTTAAATAATATAACAAGTGTAAATTACGACGGACATATCTTAAATGATGCAGAAAAAGTAAGATTTCTAGGTATAGACATAAACTCAAAACTTAATTGGAAAGAACATATAGAAACAGTTTGTGACAGGATAAATAGATTCTCGTTTGGACTATATAAATTGACAAAGGTAGCTAATAAAAATACCGCTATTACTGCCTACTTTGCATACGTTGAATCAGTGCTTAGATATGGCCTAATAATTTGGGGGAATGGCACAAATATTCATAATGCATTTGTTGCTCAAAAAAGGTGTATCAGGGCTATAGTCCACATTGCCTCAGATGTGTCATGCAAACCCTTGTTTAGGACATTAAATATATTACCACTACCGTGTCTTTATATACTTGAGATAAGCAAGTTTGTCAAACAAAACATAGGCTTATTTACGAAATTAAATAATGTTACTAATAGAAATTTGAGAAACCCAAACAAACTTGTACTTGACACAGTTCCAAAAACCAAACGTTTTCTTAAAAACGGCTACGCAATGGGTATTAAAATTTTTAATAAAATACCTGAAAACTTAAAGCAACAACCGTTTATTATGTTTGCCAGACATTTACGTAAATGGCTCTTACAGAAAACATTTTATTCTGTTGAGGAATTCTTAGCACACAAATAGAATATGAATTGAAGTGAATCAAATAAATTTGAAATAAAATAAATAAATCGAATTTAAATAAAATTATTAAAATGACATTGGTTAAATTTTAAATTAATTAATATTAAATAAATTAAATTAGTTATATAAATCTTAATCTAACTAGAGAGATTAGGCTAGAATTAAATAAATTTGAAATAAAATAAATACAATTGAATTAAAATAAAATAATCAAAATAACATTGGTTAGATTTGAAATAAATTAATGAAACAAATTAGATTTTTTAGTTATATAAATCCTAATCTAACTAGATAGACTAGGCTAGATTGAGCTAAACAAGTTAATCAATTTATACGGACTTAATTTAATTTGATAAGACAAGATAAATTAAGGTACCTACATGAAACAGAAATTATAAGTAAATTGTTAGAGCTAATTGCGATTCTTTATAATCGATGGGTCACTGATTAATTTAATAAAATGTCCTACATTTGCATGCTGATATTGTTATCTGCTAAATAGGTTAGAACTCATTATATAACTAAGAACACAATGTAACCCTATTTATAGCAAATAAATGATTTGATTTGATTTGATTTGATTTGAGGTGGAATACTGTTGCTCACCATACCTGCTGACGGCTAGTGCACCCGCCTTTTACCGCCCAAGACCATGGCTCCCGGCCATGGACAAAGTAGAGTTCAGATTTCAAAGAATAATCAAAGTGTGCTGTTTTGAAATCTGAACGCAGTTGACAAAAACCTATCCATACTTTTCATAATATTATTGCCTACATATGATACTTTAGTTAACCATGCGGCCTCTGGACGATTTCGTTTCTGGCCGTCCGTCGTGGCCGGCTAATGCGCGAAATCCTTAATGTACACGTATACATACGTACAATCGACAAAGTTGCCGGTCTACCAGTAGAGTTTTTTTGGTCAGAGCTATTTGAAAAAGAAAAAGCGTGGAAACAGGTTTTAATATTATATAAAATAGATAGAAGTATTTTAGATTTTCATATATGATTTAAATTATTACTTTATACCTCTTATTGTTTGAAATAATGCTTCCCAAAAAAACTCTACTGGTAGACCGTGAACTTTGTAGACTGTACCTATATGGTCCAAGAAAATTTTTAAGCAGACGTATAATTACAGTTAGGTACGTTACTGCTTACACTTTTGTGACGTAAGATTGTTGCTTATTTAATACGGTTCCGTGTAATCTGGACGTTATATGAAATGATCGGGCTCCAGTCTGCGTGCGCATTCTCCGAACAGAAATAGCATGTATTGCTTACGGAACGACTACTCTTGGTTTTTTTCAACACAGGAAACGTTCTTTTTCTTTATGTGTGTGTCTGTCTTTTTTTAAAGATCTCTGAATACAGATCGTTTAAATGATTTATATACACTACATAATTAACTTAATTTTGTTTCCTTAATATATCTAAGGATGTGTTTTCTTTCATAAAATAAAAATAATAGCAAAATAAGTTTAAATAATAAAAAACAAAGTACTCAAAGCTTTGATTTGAAAAAAATATTACCATTGACTTTCCTTTTTTTGTGTTCCTATTAAATGTAATGATATTTATGTCAACATGAATTAGTTTATTCGTGACAAATAAATAGCTTAAAATATGTGATCATACCACGATACCATACCACGATGTTGATATAAGTTCAAATGTAGAGACAACTTGATTCATACATAAAATATATATCCTTAACCTTATGTATTTTATTTATTAAAGATCGAATTCCCTAGCAGGGGGTATAATTATGACGTCTTAATTCCAGGCAGTTTTCTGAATTGTTATAATGCCATTTCTTTCTCTTTGTATAACGAGTAAAAGAAAGGCACTGATAGCAATTCAGAAACCTGACTGGAATTAAGATGTCATAATACACGCCCAGGATTGTAATCTTAACTACGTATTTGTATCTCTAATCTATCGCTAATCGCTCTATAATGTAAACTTGTGGGCATAAAAACGTATCTATATTTGAAATAATGAGCACATCTAGTAATGCAAGATGACAATGATATAAATGTGATAAGCGTATAAGTGATTGCCTCTTCTCCTAACAATGTTGATCTACGTTTTGGCAAAGGCCACACATTCGATGTAAGTATTACAAGCGCACTCCGAGAGCGTAAATATAACAAGTTTTCAATCTTATCATTTCAATGAGTAAATGAATGGTGTAACAGGTCAGTGGCTAAATTAGAATGTGTGAACAAAGTCTAAATGTGTGCAAGATGTAACGGATATTCCTGACCGAGTCTGAACGCGTTGCCGGGCGAAATGCACAAGAAATGAAACCAGATATTTTTAAATAACTCCAAAATAGATCTTTCAACATGCCGATTTCCTACTGCATGCTTTTATAATTATCTAATAATGTGTCATTCAGACGTAAGGTTAGGAATATATGGTTTTTCTTTGGAGGTGTCAATTTTCAATAAAGGATAAGGAACTTATTTATTAAATAAACTACCACTATTGTTCGTAGGGCACGATTAGTTTATCCTGCAAAATACATCATCAACCTCTAGCTGTTAGATATATTATCAGGAACAATTTAGACATTTATTATAATGATGTTTTGAATTCCTATTTTTTTGTGATCAAGCGTCCAAAGCTTATAATAATATGCCAGTCAAATTTGGGATTCTTCTAAGCGGTTCTTGCAATATTTAAATTCTTCATTTAAATAAAATTGTATGCAACTATCCGATAAATTTACTTAAACAAAACATTGTCTGTTATGTTTCATAAGTTATATTAATTTAAATATATATATATATATATATATATATATATATATTATTAAAAAAGATATTATTAATATAAAATGTATGGATGTTGCTACGTAACTAAATTTTATCCCCGCCATTTTTGAGCGGCGGTCGTGTTGAGCTTAGGGCAATGTTGACAGGTCCATAGTGCTCAACTTTTCAAGCCCTTTCATTTGATACTGTTATTATGTTGCTAAGCGATGTTGCCTAATTCATAAGGATAGTTATACTCGAATACTAATTATAACTAATAATAATTGATAGTGATAGTCGTACTAGTTATACTCGAAACCCTTTAAATTGATACCCATATTACTGAGGTTGGTAAACATTTATCCGCCAGTTTTAAGCAGCGGTCATGTTGAATTGTGGTCAATGTTGCTAGGTTCATGGTGCTCTACGCTTCAAGCCTTTCATTTGATAGATACTGTTATTATTATATAGTGGCCCTGATTCCCTAGTGGCATGACCACCATTTTCATACTCAGCAAAAATCCAGCTCAACGAGTTCCTTCAATTCATATATTTACTGAATTTATATATAAGAGAAAAAAATCAAAATGGGCTAGACTTGAAGTCATACCCTATCACTCAGTGAAATCCCGAAGTCTCTAAGTTGCCCAGGGGCCGAGATATCCATAGAATGGACCGACAAACGGAAACATGAGCATAAAAGCGTTAACAATCAATATTTGGGTCACGTGAAAAAGTTTATGCTATTTCGCTCATTCAAAGAGAAGGCTGTGGTCTCCAACGACATCTGTGTCATTTTATTTTAGCATTCAGAATACTGTTACACGTTTGATAGATTTATTAGGTTAAGCTAATACCTTTATGCTAAGTGTAGAGGTATTAGGTTACATTTTTCCGAAACATACGAGTACTACTTATAAAGATTTACACAACAAGCCGCCGCGCCGGTAGTTTCAAATATATTTTTTATTCTTCATTTTAATTATATGTATAGATTTAAAAGTATCCGCATTTATACCTTGACTTCCAACTACATTTTCTACAATAGGTTTCTACCAACAGTAAATTTTTTAATTCGAATTAACTACTTATCAGCCACTAACACATCAAATATATGTCATATGTAATGTTATTTATTTACAGAGCATGTATAATTAAGCACATACTTTGACGGGTAGAGTTGTACAAGAATAATAAACCTACATGGCATTTGAAACATGAACGAAGAAAGTATGACGAGTGACCTTGATACATTTTTCATCATATATCTATAGGTACTTTATATACTTTTTCTGTTTACTTAGATCAAAAAGTTTTGTTAATTCTAAAATAGAGCATTCAGTTCACAATTTCCTCAAGTATCAACGTTAACTCTCCCGCCTTTATATTTTTTCACTTATTCATTTTAAAAAGATTAATAACACTTGCATAGTTTAACCCGGCGTCTGTGTGGTAGAAAATAGAACGAGGACTGTAAGGTAGGTCAATATGACCCGAATATTGAATCACGTCTAGTTTCTATTGCTTAAATGAAAATTAAGAAAATATCTTCTAAGCAAGACAGTTAATAATTACCTTTTTTACTATTTTAGTGAAAAATAATGATAATTTAATAATGATAAAATTACTATAAAATCAATCACAAAATTAAATATCAACTTGTGAATAAGTTTGAAATAATAAATAAAAGGTAAACTTTTTATCATTATTCCAAAATTTTAAAAGTGCTTATTAATGGATGAAACTATCGTCAAATTTAAGTTATTTTTTAGAATTAATTACTATCAGTGCGTGCGTCTACACATATACGAAAATATCGGATAGTCAGCTCTAGGCATAGCAAATTGTGGCATATTTGACAGTGGTACTGGCACTTTCTTGGTACTTTCTTGTCACTTTGACTGCGGACATGCTTGGCAATTTTTTGATCACCAATTTCTTTACCAAATTCTTTTGCGCAACCCTTGAGATAAGCATTTGAGCTCTTGCTAAGTCGTATTATTATAAAATTATTCTTTGTAATTGGTCAAGTGATTACTAAGAAGATTGAATCTTATGTATTTCAAAACTTTATACTGTAATAATGTTTGATATTTTATTAAACAAAAATAGAGAGAGAGAGAGACTATAACTTAGCATTCCATGGATTCACCGTGCAGGTGCCGGGTCCATCGCGTTGCAGAGAAAAGAGCCAAGAGCAGTGCCTGGGGCTTACGACCCAGGTGCAGGTTTAAGTAGCTACTTTACAATGCATCAACATTCACCTTCACCACCTCGGATCCTCAGTTTTTTTTGCACTGCACGATGTCTAGTTCTAGGATAGTTTAATAACTGTAAACATTAATCTAGGATTACAATCTAGCCTGGTTATTGATTTGTATAATTAATAATTATAGTTATTATGATTGTAATCTGTTAATGTACCTATACTAAATAATGAATAAATCGCTACATTAACACACAATGGAGTCACTTTGATAATTGTTTAACATAAAAAAGTTTTGGGTATTTTCCCAATGCCTGACCCGGCTGCTAGCGCCGGCAACGGCAAAATATTTCGGAACGGAATGTTGCCGGTGCCGGTGAGTGGAAAAACATTACATATAACTTCATACATTTTTGCTTCGACTGCAACACTACCATTGCTGTTGCCCGCACTGTATCGTTGCAGTAGAAAAGTGGCGAGGGCATCAGAATCCTGCTTTTTACAAAAAAACACAATATAACGAGTGTAAAAAATTGAACCTATTTCATTGTGAAAGCAAGAATATTTTAATCATATTTAAATGCTACTTATAGGTATACCTACCCTATCATTTGACTATTCAATTACCAAATATCGGTATAGGTTGCTGCTAGCTCTAATAACAAATTAGTAATTTTCTTTTGCTTTAAATATCTAATCTTATAGGCAAATATATGATCTTTTTCCCTTCGTCATATAAAAATATTTAACACTTAGACTCATACTGTCCTGTAGGCCCTAATGAGTTCAGGATCAGTTAACATAAAACGATAGTTGTGTCACCAGATGTTTTCTAGGAATTCATTAGTGGGAGAAAGGGATGCCAACACTAACTCACTAAAAGCGGGGAAAGATATATTACCACCAAAATAGCCTCCTCTGATCTGAATACTATTAACATTAAACGTTTCAAAAAGCAGATCAGTAGGAGGGAACAAAAAACATATCGCGCGCGACGTGGTTTTTCAGGAACATCTCAATACAGGAGTGACAAAACTAACACAAGCATTTATAATTTATTTAAGACTAAAAAATACAAAAAAAAAACTACAAAACTTCAATTTTTTTTTGCTGTTGAAACTAAAACGACATAATTATGCATCGTCCCTTGGGCCAGTCCCCAGACTTGGGCTTGGGAACATATTAAACCTCATTAAATTCATTCATTTACTGCTTAGTACCTACTCCAATTTACCAAACTAGATTTATTAGTAGTAGTGAAATGTTTCAGTCATAATAATACAGACTTGACTAAATGTTTGAAAAAAACCTACTATGTTACCTACTATATCTTCCTTAAAAACACCCATTAAGAAAAAATTAAATACTTCAGTTTTTTTGTGTCATTCGTAAGTTAAAATGTAACTAAATTGTCAAAATAAAGTAGACATTTATAAAATATTTTTACCGCTTTCCATTTTTTACTATGGACTCATGTTCAAAACGAATTCCTTTTAAGCTACTATAGATATATTTGAGTAAAATAAAACAGTTTGTAGCTGCAATTCATATATGGCAATGGCAACAAGAGATAAAATTTGAAAACAAGTACCTACCTAATGTCATTTTTTGTAATCAAATTACATTCTAAAAATACATTTTGTTAGTCACCGCATAAGCTTTCTCAGAATTATGGCTATAATATAAATCTATGTCATATTAGATTTCAAATTATGAAAAATTTAATCAATTCAAAAGCTTATAAGTTAGGCCAAAGTTTTCTGACATTTGAACATTAAAAATCAAACTAGGTATATTGCTTATCAATTTATAAAGCTTATGGAAAGTGTGTTATTTGCATTAGAAAGTGATTTTTTATTTCAAAGCTGATAAGAGACTGTATAATTACGAATTATAAAACATCCTTATAAAATCCAGATTGAAATAATCCTGATTAAAAAATAACAATGAAAGAAATTCATGAAATAATAAAAAAAAATACAGCTTTTGTCGTTAATTTATGGTCTGTTTGTCCCTATAAAAAATGTTATGTGATATGACCGTTAGAATCTTTCCTAACGCCAATTACCTTTATTTTATTTAACTAAATATACTTAATTTAGTTTTTTAATAGGCTGAACCGTGTAATTTAATAATCTGTTTGATGCGCGTTGAATTCAACTTACATTTTATGTTTACCTACACCATAAGTAATCTTACTATAGAGAAATAACTTGTTTAACTCATTAAGATATAAATACCTTTTTTTGCAAATTATTCAAACTTATCTACAAACAATATTAAAAAACATCAATAACAAGAAGCTATAGATATAGCTGTAAGTGCAGTTATTAGCTAGCAACAGGTAAGGTAAACTTGACTATAGATATCTACTGTCAGTAGTTTCACACTAACAGTTAACTGTTGCCATCACTGTGATTTATACTTATTTTGTCATTAATTATTTCCTTCTGGGCAGGCATATAATTATTACTTTATCGGTAGTTACGAAGTATCGTTATTAATGCTGGCGAACTTGTTGCTGCCGTGAACTTTTACTACGTGTTCAATTCTTTACTCGCGTTGCAAATACAATAAACAAATATTTTGTATTGATTTTTCTCCATTATATTCCAAGAGCCAAAGAAAAAATATAACTAAACTAAACCATACGTATCACTTTAGGTGGAAATACACGCATAAGATCTATTACTTACCCGCATGTTTCCTTCAACAAATAACAAACCATTTTACATCTCATATTGAGTTGTTCCACATGGCAAATAGAACAACAATGATGTTATGTTTCAATAATGTAAACACGCCAGTTGTTTGCACAATTACAAAGAAACGAAAACGTAATGTTTTAAACTGAAACTATAAAGTTGAAAAACTTTTATATTAATAAATGTTCTACATAGAATAAGAAATATTTATTATTATAAGTAGGAAAATGTATGTACCTGCCTGAACCAATGGATAACGGCGTAGATACATCATTAGAAAAACAAAAAATTCTTTTGGAAATGTGCGTAGAAAAACTAGAGAAGGCAATCAGTCAGTATAACTCTTATTGTTTCTATCCAAACGCAACTATTGCAGTAACGTCGTGCGTAATGTTATGCGCCAACTGATTGTTCAAGCTATTTTTCAGTAGTATTCTAAAAGTAGTGTATGAAATTTTGATATGGCGTGGGTGAGTGGCTACCCACGGCAGCATGAGTAATGCTAGAGTTAGCTGAGTAACAGCGACTAGTCTCCATGTTATTTTAGCCTCGGCCCACGCGCATCTCCATGGATTCACCACACCTGTGAAATGAGCTGAAAACACCTGAACGTTATTCAATACGGAATCCTTTGCTGCTAGCCGACTAGCAAGTGATGAATATTATTTTAGTCTGTTCAAAAACGAATGTTTTCTCATAAAAAATTACGAAAATAGAACGTTCTAATTATTTTGAAATAACAGTCATATACAAAATATTTTTCACGTCTTATTTCAGGGTACATTTCACAACCGCGTTTTTTTTTATTCCATGAATAGCCTTTATTTTATTTACTTATCTGCTTTTAAACATAACTAATTAAATTACCCTAACTAATTAAAAGATATATGAAAAATGAATATGTCATTAGGGTTAGAAGCTCACGTGAAGCGTGAATAATGTGACTTCAAAAAGGCACAATCAAGATATGGACATGTTTGAAATGGTGCCAACACTCATTTCAAGAAGACATATTTCCAAGATTATTTCACGGTAATAAAATTTATGTTTCGCACGATAAAAGTTTCTTCAGAAATAATCATGTTCACATGCGCGAGTTTAAAAGTATCGTTCCGCTTACGTTTAAATGAATGAAATTCTCTTGTCAAATCAAGGTCGAAAAATAGGTATTTTGAAAAGTTGACATGATATTACGTAATTTTTTCATAAAAAATAAGATACTCAAAATCAAAAGCATAATGCTATGTCGCCTATTAATTTATTGACCTTAAACAAACGAACTCAGCACTGCTACACAAGGGGACTGGGAATAGAATCCAAACCATTACATTTGCTCGTTCAATGATATGAGCTTAATCATCACTTCGACTATCACTAAGCTATAGATGTAGTATTTGCGTATTTGTGGTCCCTAAAATCAAAATCAAAAATACTTTATTTCGTAGGAAATTGCCTTGCGGGCACTTAAAATCGTCAATTTTACAAAATTAATGATACATAAAAAATATTCTACTAAAATCAAGATAACGCGTGCGCTAGTGGCAAGTACATCCGCGGAGTTGGTGCCGCGCATGTAATCGCCAAGAGCGGCCCGATTCCGAATGTAGGGGCTAACATGAGAAGAATCGGGCAAGAAACTCATGTGCCAAAACTCTTTTAAAATCGCCTAACATAGGGTAGGCTCGAGCCCCTCGGTGGGGACGTATATGGGCTGTGATGATGAATTATTTGCTGAAGCTTTTGTTTGGCCAGTCTCTGCATTGATAATTTTCCAAGTAGATTTGACTTTGTTTGTACTGTTATAAATTTGAGCACTAATATATTTAATTTTCGCAGTTTGACAAACCTGCTTACTAAGTCGGCTCTAACGACATTGACGGCAATAAAAAGGAGGCGACACATATATGTATTTAGTCCGTCACCAAACGGACGCAATCATAATAACAGTATGCTTCTAAAATATTCACATAAATGATCATTATTGACGTTCTTCACCATACCACTGTCGACATGCAATGTAACACGTCAGACAGTCGCATTAACATATGGCGCCACTTACATACTAGATGTACAATTATGGTATTGACATTGACTGAGACTGTGTAATGCCTACTTCTTTCGATTTAAACATTCCTATAACCTTGTATGCGTGAGCAGTTTTTGTAAGCTCCTACTTGTTATTTCTCTGAGTTTCTTAAGATTTATAAAAATATTCTTTATTCATCAATCAATTGGTAGTTCACATATATTTATTAAACAAAAAGAAGCAAGAAATATTTATACATGTAGCATCCGGTACCGAACTCGGTGAGAAACTTGTGTTGTGATTCGGCGCCTGAAGGCTCAGTTTCAAAATTAAGTTTTGCCTAAAACAATCTGAAAAACAATATTCTCAAAACTCTGAGAGTGAAAAGAATAAAAAAGGTTGGGTGTATTTTATTTTCATTTAGTAGGTATAGGTACTAAATTTTAATCAAAAGCTTCAATTATAGTAAGGTATAGGGTTAATACATATACGAGTATTTATTTCAAATAGTAATGGATTAGTATAAACAATTTGTTTTACTTTTTTGATACTATACAACAAGTGTTGCCCGTGACTTCGTCTGCGTAGAATACAGTTATATTTTTTTATTAGGGAACTCATAAAATATAGGGATAAAAAGTAATCTAGGTCCTATGTCAAAGCTATCTCTGAAAGTGTTTCAGTGGTTTAGGCGAGAAAGCGTAAAGAACAAACCAAAGTTACTTTCGAATCTATAATATTAGTGGGCAAGTCTAAATAAACATTTGTTAAAACCATACCTAGCCTTCTACACAAATAGTTAAAAAAACTGATCTTAAGAAAAATAACATTTTTTGAACTCTACTACTTCTCTGTGTTTTATATATGTATGTGTACATACACTTTTATCGTACACTATTATAGGCACTAGTAATCTTATAGATTACTAGTGCCCGCGAATTACGCTTCGCCATAATAATTGTTAAAAAAATTCTGGAGGGCCACCCTTATCACCTATACCTATAGGGATATAAAAAATAGCCCACGACCTATTCTCAGCCCTACCAAATATACACAAAATATCATAAAATCGGCCGAACCGTTTCGGATGAGTTCGATTTAACAAACACTGTGACACGAGATGTTTATATTACATGGGATAGATGGATTTGCGATAATAAACACGGTCGTTTCTTCAATTTTCTATAATCTTGTTTTGACAATGTAGCATCGCAGCAGCTTTATTATTAAATCATAATATGCAAAGAGTAGTTATTTTTGCGAAAAATATTAATAGATTGGCAGGTGTGCGCAACTTGGCAGAGTTTGCGGGCATGCCTCGGCGTAGCGTGCCGCTGGACTAATTGTAAAAGAAATAAAGTTTGTTTTTCTGAGATGTTGCACTGGTGACTGCATGCAGGAAGATCCGTCTTGATCTGAAGAATATAATCTATTCCGTTTATTTAGACAAAAAATATATGTACTTATTATACTTACTATAAATATGTTAACGATAATTCATCATCATCACAGCTCATATACGTCCCCACCGAGGGGTTCGAACCTACGCTATGTTAGGGTGATTAGGCCTTAGTCAACCACGCTGGCCCAGTGCGGATTGGTCGACTTCACACGTGTAAACGATAATTCAGTCAATATGAAAAATGGGACAAGGCAACGGATGTAGAGAGTTAGGAATTGGAAAATATATTAGTTTTATTCTTCGAAGTTCAGAAATACCTATAGTCCTTTATTTAAATACCTTTTTACTTTTTTATCAGGGTACAAATATCTTAACTATAAAATCTAATATATCAAAATCTCGTGTCACAGTGTTTGTTATGGAACTCCTCCGAAACGGCTTTACCGATTTTTATGTTTTTTTTGTGTATATTTGAGATATTGGGAAATACAATATAATTTACTGATTACCTAATCATATTTGTTGCAACGTAAATGAAAATTATAAATAAAAATAATATAGGAAATACATCTACTACCATACTTTCCTCAGCGGATTAACATTAAGTAAGCTTAATTTGCAATCTTCATCTGAATCTGATTAACCGTTACAGCATTATCGAGTTCCAAAGTAAATAGAAGGAAATAGATACCTACCTACTTAACAAAGATTTGCAGTTTTTGCGTTCACTATACATCGTTACAATTACGAGGATATGCTATGGACCTACAATATGCTATTTATGTTCAATCAAGGGTGTATTACAAATCTGCAATAGAAAATAAACATGACAAGTTGACATCATAAACATGAGTGATAGTGTGATGGCTTGCTGACTAATGGCCGCCGTGCACCGTGCATCTGCGTATGTCAACAATATTTGGATTATGTCTGCGCGTGGTCGTGGCCGGTGCTCATTGCCGCATCACAATTATGGACACAACTTACTTGCCAAAATTGTATTGGATGTGTTCCTTGAGGTATTTCTGACTACGGTAGTCCAATTTGAATGATTCATTTCTTGGAAAAAAAACTAGCTGTTTACCGCGGTTTTGCGCGATCAAATGAAGAGTAACGTTTCTACAAAAAGCTATCGATAACTAGCTTAGATGTTTTCGTTAAAATACGTCCTTCAACTACATAAATATATACTTGTTGTTGTAGACATTTATATACCTACGTACTAAATGCGAAAGTTAAAAATATGATTCAAAATTGCTTCCTTATTTTAATTTTATTATAACAGCTGCCATTCACTTAAGAAATGGATGTTAAGAATTATGAAGTCAGTAACAAGTCCTAGTGAGAAGCCGCAGCACTTTCGCAGAATTCAACGTCGTGGCAGGAAGTGGACGAAAAATAGTTGACTAATGACATTTTAAAGTCCCACTCTCTTAATGAATGATAAAAATATTTTAGATTTTACCAGCCGTGATTTAACGAAACTTTGGTTGATCTTCAAGCTGTCTAATAAAATAATACGGGACGTTTTGTCAGTGATCGATCACTTTGTGCCGCAACGGTATCATAAGTCGTGACGGTTAGTAGGTAAGGTACTCCATCGCAGATCTATATCTGAGGAGGTTTCTTTTCTTGTGGGGGATATGCGTAACCGCACCATACCCGCCGTTGGCTAGACGGCGAGCGTGTGTGGGGCTCGTTATCAAGTTACGTGTGAAACCGTTCCAGACCGGTGACGCATCAGTACCTACATTAAGGAAATGACTGAAATGTAGCAGTGCGAAGACTGAAATGTCAATTTAAGAATTATATAAGAATAGCTGTGCCCGCGAACCACCTATAATAGTACTGACTTAAACGCAATAATTAATATTGAGGTTAAAAATTCGAGATAAAAATTATACTATTTTTAAAGTTCGACCAAAATAAATGCAGTAAACCAAATTCATCAAAATTAGTTAAGTAGTTTCGGAGATTATTCCGGACAAACATCGTGACACAAGATTTTTATATACACATATTTTGTTTTTTTATCACCCTGGAAAATTTAAGGAATGCTTCACGACATGGTATTAGAATGATTTAAATATAAATAAAAAAAATAACTCACTTACTTAATTTTATATTAATTTTCTAAACATTCCAAAAAATGCTGCACTAGCCACTAGTTGAGAGCAGCATTTTTGGAGATTTTTTTTTTATATTTTTTTAAATTTCCTGAATAATGGATGTGTCCTGAAGCGTCCTTAAAATTTTCCAGGGTGATAAAAAAATAACCGCGTATATAAAGATTTTAATGATCCGTATCCAAAGGATGCGTTGGTTACTAAAATGATTTATAAAAAAGAAACTCTGCAAACTTATCTACCAACTCACAACTGAAGTTTATAAAATTAAGTAAATCCGTCAATCGAGTCAGTGACAAATAAGGAAAATGACCAGTGATACGCTAATCACTGGTCATTTTCCTTATTTGTCAGTTTCGCTATTTTGACAGTTTACTTATTCAACAATTCCTTGATTCGTCAATTACCTTTAGCGTATCACTTGGTCATTTTCCTTATTTGTCAGTTTCGCTATTTTGACTGTTTACTTATTCAACAATTCCTTGATTCGTCAATTACCTTTAGCGTATCACTTGGTCATTTTCCTTATTTGTCAGTTTCGCTATTTCGACTGTTTACTTATTCAACAATTCCTTGATTCGTCAATTACCTTTAGCGTATGACTTGGTCATTTTCATTATTTGTCAGTTTCGCTATTTTGACTGTTTACTTATTCAACAATTCCTTGATTCGTCAATTACCTTTAGCGTATCACTTGGTCATTTTCCTTATTTGTCAAATTCGCTATTTTGACAGTTTACTTATTCAACAATTCCTTGATTCGTCAATTACCTTTAGCGTATCACTTGGTCATTTTCCTTATTTGTCAGTTTCGCTATTTTGACTGTTTACTTATTCAACAATTCCTTGATTCGTCAATTATCTTTAGCGTATCACTTGGTCATTTTCCTTATTTGTCAGTTTCGCTATTTTGACAGTTTACTTATTCAACAATTCCTTGATTCGTCAATTACCTTTAGCGTATCACTTGGTCATTTTCCTTATTTGTCAGTTTCGCTATTTTGACTGTTTACTTATTCAACAATTCCTTGATTCGTCAATTACCTTTAGCGTATCACTTGGTAATTTTCCTTATTTGTCAGTTTCGCTATTTTGACTGTTTACTTATTCAACAATTCCTTGATTCGTCAATTACCTTTAGCGTATCACTTGGTCATTTTCCTTATTTGTCAAATTCGCTATTTTGACAGTTTACTTATTCAACAATTCCTTGATTCGTCAATTACCTTTAGCGTATCACTTGGTCATTTTCTTTATTTGTCAGTTTCGCTATTTTGACTGTTTACTTATTCAACAATTCCTTGATTCGTCAATTACCTTTAGCGTATCACTTGGTCATTTTCCTTATTTGTCAGTTTCGCTATTTTGGCTGTTTACTTATTCAACAATTCCTTGATTTGTCAATTACCTTTAGTGTATCACTTGGTCATTTTCCTTATTTGTCAGTTTCGCTATTTTGACAATTTACTTATTCAACAATTCCTTGATTCGTCAATTACCTTTAGCGTATCACTTGGTCATTTTCCTTATTTGTCAGTTTCGCTATTTTGACTGTTTACTAATTCAACAATTCCTTGATTCGTCAATTACCTTTAGCGTATCACTTGGTCATTTTCCTTATTTGTCAGTTTCGCTATTTTGACAATTTACTTATTCAACAATTCCTTGATTCGCCAATTACCTTACTTGCCAGTTCAACCAAGTTGTCTGTTCCTTTAGTAAGTCAGTTTCCTTGTTCGTAAGTTGCCTTATTTGTCAGTTATTTTAGGTTGTCAGTTTTGGCACTTTGTCATGTTCTCAACGTTAGTTTCGTTATACTTATAGGTACTTTAGTTTGTCAATTTAATAATTCACTCCACTCTAGAATCCAGTAATAAATTGGGAAGACTTATAGTGTTTTTGATTATGGATAAGTACGATATTTTGTAATATTACAAAAAAAATTGACCTAAAGGTCTCCAAACGGGCGAATTTGGAAACCGACAAACTAGCAATGAGGTTATCCTCAACACATTAAAGACTCTACAAATTAAAGAATAAATAAACTAGCACACTAGGAAACTGACGAATTTACGAAATTCCCAGCCTACAAAAACTAGCGAATGAGAAAACTGACGAATCAGGAAAATGACAAACTAAAGGAAATGTCAACCTATCGAAACTGACGAATAATTAAAGTGGCAAATTAGGGAAACTGACAAATGAGGAAAATGACCAGTGATACGCTAACTCAGTTTATCAGCAGGAGTTAAATCACAACTGAAAATCAATATCAAGATCTACTTTTAAGATTAGGTATTTCGAACAATATACCATGTATATGTATTTCAGAATATCAATATTACAATATTACTAAACAGCTGATTTTGTCACTGTGGATCTACCATACCCCTTTTTTTCGGGGGAAATGCGTGACCGCACTGTACTCTCCGTTGGCTAGATGGCAAGCGTGTGTGGGACTCTCCCGGCAGAGTGCCACGCCGCCCTTGACCATACCCCTGTGGGGGTAGAGTGAGACTTAACCATACCACCATTAAGAAATAAAATATGTTTGTAGTTCCTAAGTATAGGCATAAGAATAACTAATAATACGAGTACTCGTATTACTCGTATTATTAGTTATTCTTATGGTATAGGCTTAAAACCCGACTTCAAAAACACCAAAAGTCATGAAATTAAATAATATAAGAATACACACAACTTCACATTGATTTTATCCTTTTATGACTTTCCAAGTGATTCTTTTATGACTTGCTTGGTACCGACTTCAACATAAAAATGTGAAGTTGTAACTATGTATTCTTATAATTATTATTTGACTTTTTGGTGTTTTTTAAAATAGGTTTTATTTTAAGTAATTTTTATTCAATCTTTTTAGTAAATTTAATACATGCGTACCTATTAGAATTTGATCCAAGGCAAATACCAGAATAATAAAAGTATTAAAAGAATAATTTGGAATTTGGAAACTAAACAATATTAAAAATATTAAAAGAATAATTTGGAATTTATTTACATTCCACTAATAGCTTACCTGAGTCACTTGAAAAAAAAACTTCTCATCATCATTGCAACTATCTACCATATGCGAATACTGACTTCAGAAAAAACATAGGTAAAACACGTTAACACGTTAGATGTGCCTATGAAATTAAAGAGTTTCTTTAGATTTTCCACGGCTCCCATCATCAGATCATAATATAGTGACAACGGGCCCATCTCGGGAGTAGTATACTCTTTGGTTTACAAATAGAATTTTGAAAATCGGTCCACAAATGGCGGAGTAATCAGTGAACATACTCGTACATATAAAATAGATACAATCGAACATAATTACATATAACCTTTTTAGAAGTCGGTTATAAACTATAATGTCCCACAAAGTGTACCTACTGACTTCTGTTTTTTAAAGCGCATGTAAATACTCTTATCAATAAAGGTTTTTATTATAAAGAGACATCACCCGTTAAAATGTAGAGAAAATGTAGAGAAAATATTGTGTATGGTAACGACAAGCGAACGAGCGTCGGTGGTGCTGTGGACTCGGCACTGGTTCGATCCTGCCATGTACCGACAAATGACCCAATCTTTTTCGAATTTCATATGTACACGTGGCCGACGTTCTTACGGTGAAGGAAAACATCGTGAGGCAACCTGCATACATCTGGGAAGAAATTAAAAGGTGTATGTGAAGTCGACCAATGCGCACTGGGCCAGCGTAGGTAGTTGACTAAACAACTTAACTTAGGGTAGGCTCAAGCCCCACGGGTGGGGACATTTATGAGCTGTGATAGTGAATAATATGATTTATTGTAAATGTCAATACCTACTTCAAATAACGCTCATAAGTTTCTTAAGCCGGCTTTTGACTATGGGATATAATGTAATATATATTACATTTTGAGATATAATATTTTATCGCTTGCCATACTTTTTTACGAGACCGTTCTCACTGTGCTATAATATATATTACACCCCAAACTGTAAATATTTTTTCGCTCGACCGAGCTATATTTGATTTCTTAAACTTTTTGCAGTCACGGACCCCTTTCACAATTTAAACAATTAAACAGGGTGTTTAACCATATTTTTGGAAATGAAGAACACCTTATTTATATTGATAAAAAATACTTTTATTGATCCTTGCATTACACTTACTACTAAGCTAATGAGAAGGGTGCAGCTGTTTGGCCTCAATGAGAACGTTAAATTGTGGGATTGTCTTCGAAAAGGCAAGACGCATGTCATGTTTACGTCGAGTTTACTACACAATGTTTACAGACTGATCTACTGCGGACCATTGATACACATGCTACGGACCCCTAAGGGGTCCGTGGACCCCACTTTAAGAAACCCTGCTATAATGGAACATTTTATAGAAAGTGTTAGGAAATATCCTTGTTTATGACCGACTAATCGTGAAGAGTATAAAATGAATGAAATTAAGGATGCTGCATGGAGAAACGTAATAAGAAATTCACTATAATCTTTTCTTAGTCTAATATGATTCGATATCCAGAATCGACGTTTATTGAATTTTTTGTTAAATAATGAGACATGTAAATCGAATACTGCATCATCTTCGTCTGATGAACTATCGAAAGTATCTAGCAAAACAATTTCCATATTATCCATTTATTAACGAGGAGTCAACCGTTTCTATTAGACGTTATGATCTTACATCATCATAGACATAGACGCTGAACTATTCTTAAAAATATATCTGATAGTGAGAACAGTAAACCCGGGATGTAATATATAGCTGAACATGTAATATATATTACATCCTATAGTCAAAAGCCGGCTTAACGCCCATTCGTCTTATCACCGAAAAGACGTCCTGAATATGGAACAAAAAAAGATAGATGATCCAAATTTATCAATGTTTGAATAAAGATTATAATGATTTTGATTATCTCATTCCACCGTGTGAGTAGATTGATTTTCAATATTCTAGCGTATTTTTATAAGTTTATATCAACGCGTTCTATTTGCAACAGCATATACCTATGTAAATAATTAAATCTGCCTGTATTATTACGTAGATGTTAGGTACCTACTGATACTGAGTTGCTCCAGTAAATTTGGCTCCAGATACAAATATAACCCGTGAATCTTGAATTTTTTATTTTTATAAATATTCATGGTTTTCGAGATGCCAAGATATAGGTAGGAATTAATAATATGGCATAGCAAAACTTATTTTATGTTACAGCCAACCAAGTAATAGATTCATTTTTTTTACGTATTAATTATGTATAAGTTGTTTGTTATTATCATACCTAACGTTAACGTTTTAAGCAAAATGATGTAATGGAAGAGCGGAGTCCCCTGGAACAGGCATTCTTTTGCTTAAAAGGAGACTCCGGCTACTAACTAATGTAATGAAATCTTTTTAGTGAAATAAATTTATTATTTATTATTATTATTATTATTTATATTTTGTTTATAATAGCATTAAAAATACCAATATACGTGTTTATAACATATTAAATTTTGAGACTATTAATTTTCGAAGTAATTTGATTTTTAATTTACACTTACATGTTTAGAAACTTTTAAATATTACTTACATATTTATTGAATATTGAAAAAAGGAAGCAAAATTCATTAAGAGAACAGTTAGGTCAATAAGAATTATGAAAAAGAGCAACAACCAGCAAGTTAAGGTAGAGAAGTTGGTGTTTGGGGGTGGTCGTGGTGGCGAGCGCGACGCGGACACTCCCTCCCCCCCACTGGGGCCGTGTGCAACTCGCGTATAGACTACGGTCGCGCGCTGCCCTCGCGCACCATTCGACCTCCGCGCACCAGTCTAGGCAACTACGCCCTGAACTGTATACGCGTTCGGGAGCTCGACTCTCGTAGCGACTCGACGAACAGGTCCGTGCTTCGTGAAAGTGACATCTTACCGTGTAAATAACGTAACCTCGCAACGGGAGTGGATTTGCCGGCTTCTTCCTAGTGCAAACTATTATTAGCGGTGCAACCCCGCGCTCCAGCGTCGTGTACTTTACCTGAACGCCCCAAATTAGGCGCGCAGACGCAGCGCCCACGCGCCGCCCGCCCTGCCGTCCACTTCCACCGAATAGTTTGTGTTAACCGCTCGCATTTGGAGGAAGTCGGCATTCCTAACACATCGTTCGAACCACGTGCCTATTGAGCAAGAAAGTGTCAGTTTAGATGCGATTGAAGTGTTGCAGGCGACTTGGAATTCGGCCAACGAAGCACGCCTTTAACTAGAACGAATTCTGTCAACAAATTATTTGTTTTCAAGTTTTGTCGGTGATCCTGGATTTGTGGATTCTAGTATAGTGAAAATAATTTTAGTTAATAAATATAATATTTTGTATGGCAAAGGGAAGTGCCCCTACATCGTTGGGTGATGCTTTACGATCGGAATCTTTAGTCTAATTAGCGCAGTGCCAATTTGCAAGTCGCCTTCGCCACGTAACGCATATGCAAGTGACCTAATAAATAGGTCAAGCGTTTGAACTGCTAATTTTTGTTTCCAGGATAAGTTAAGCGAGCACAATGCCTTTCAAACCAGCAGATAACCCCAAATGTCCGAAATGCGGCAAGTCCGTATACGCAGCCGAGGAGAGAGTAGCCGGTGGACTGAAATGGCACAAGATGTGCTTCAAATGCGGTAAGTCTATAATACTTAAATAATTTAAGTTTGATATCTGAAAAGCTTAATACCTAAATAAACTACAAACTGAAATCGATCAACAGCCGAGATTCAACAGAAATGCAAGTAGGTAGTACGAATTTTAGATGGTACTTACCTGATAATAATGTTTGACTCCACCACAAAAACAAAAATGAAAAAGAAAGAACATAAATTAAACACCTAAAGAAAAAAGAAAGAGTTTATCCTCCTTTTTTGACCTCTTATGAGAAGGGTTAAAGTGAATGAATAGGTTGTTGAAATTACCTACTTAGAGGAAAATTTAAGTACCCGCTATATATCGCTTTAAAAGTGACAATTTAAACACGTGAGAGTTTTTTTTTTCGATTTGGAAGGAAACGAACTCGAGTCGTAACTACGATATAAGTATTAGGTAAAATTAATTCACACTTAAGTAGGTACTTATGTTTAGAGATTTTTATTAACGAACACAAGGACTACATTTTTCTCTCCAAAAATAATTATCGTATAACTTTTAATAATAATGTATAATTTATAGCTGAAAGCAGTTTTTTTAAATACATACGGTTAAATTTCAGGCAAAGGACTTGGTAGTATAATGTTGATAAACCACTATAAACAAATGTCCTTTTGATTTTTATTTTTAATCATGATATTTTTAAATAAAATGTATTGTGCGATATACTGAGATTAAATTCATTGCACTGTGTACAAATACACAGCTAGTTTTTCCGCATTTCAGCGTATTTTTTTAAGAATGAAAGTAACTTTGATACACAAATTAACGCAATCTGTTTTTAACAGAGTCTAAAAATAGTGACATGACAAAAGAAAAATCGTTTTGTTTTGCATCTATCGGTTGTTATTGATACTAATTGCCAATTTCGCCAATCTTATCTTAGCTAATAAAACTACTAAGAATTATGCTGTCTCTTTTTGTCTTTAATGAAAAGAATGTGACAGCATGCCTAAGAGTATCTTAAGTTAAGACAAGGTTGATGAAATTGACCATATGTCTCTGCTGGAAATTAGTCTACTTACTGTAACTAAATACTTATTCAATAAACACAACATAAGTTAGACGTAGGTACAACTGATTCTGTTTCTGATCTGTATTTCTAATGTAAAAATAATATAAGCAATACATTTCCTTGTTTTTAAATTACTTAATTTGTTATAATAAATTATATTTATAAAACTGATATAGACAACAATCCTTATAATTTAATTTGTAAGTCGGATTAGTTAAATAATTTCAACAAATCGCCATCTAAGGACCTTCTAACTTCTATTGATTTAGTTGACCGAAATGTAGGTATGCTATGTCGAACATTATATGCCTTTCGGCTATTCTTCAATTTACTTCTAAATTATACCAATAATATTATAACATACATGTTGATTTTGCCTTGTGACAATAAACATTATTACAACGAAGAGTTCAGGGTAAAATAGGCACATTAAAAGCACACAAATGTTATTGTAAACACAGGTATGTGCCAGAAGTTGCTGGACTCCACCAACTGCTCAGAGCACGAAGGTGAACTGTACTGCAAAATGTGCCACGCGCGCAAGTTCGGACCCAAGGGCTACGGCTTCGGCGGTGGTGCTGGCTGCCTGTCGATGGACACCGGCGACCACCTCAAGGCTGACGCGTAAGTAACGCCCTCTCAACCTCCCGCCGCCCGCGCCACTGAGGGTCTTTCCTTATCTGAGGTCGCACAGCCGGCCGGCCTCTAGGCCCGTGCGTAACAAAATTAACTGCGTGTATATAAAACTCATACTGTAGTAGAAAGCGCGCGCTCGGCTGTACATTACGCGCCGCCTGAAACGTGCATGATCAGTCTCCGTTTATGTCATAACAGGAATTGAGCGAGCAGCTGCCGTCCAGCAGAGCTAGCGGGTCGCCGACACGCATCTCGGTCAACCAGCGGCGCCTCGCGATCGCACGCCATACTGTACTTTAATTACTTTAGTTAGGGTTATTTATTCGCTATCGCTTAAATTATTTATTTATCGGTACTATATGTATAATTTATACAAAATCCAATAAAAGAGTCGACTACCAAATCCCGTGTTAGTTGTGTTAACGAGTCGGAACGCGGCCGAGGCTGGCGTGGGCCCGAGGTGAGCCTCTGGGGCGCACGCCGCCTCGAGCGCGCTCCCACCAGACCTCAGACCTACCCTCCCTCCCAACCGGGGCACTGCGACCCGAACACTACGGAGCAACGGTGAGAAAACAATATGTCAGGCCTTAGCACGGCTTACGCTCCAGACGCACCATAAAGGCATGCGCAAAAATACCTTATGTTTTTCCTAACTTTCCACGCTATTGACTCTCTTCTAACAATATCTAACGCTTTTGTCTAAGCTTTAACTGTTAGATCATTAATGTGATGGGATAAGGAAAGCGCCCTCTGTGTCATACCTGTAGTGCAATAGCGAGGCCGGTGCGGAGCGGGCGGCCGGGAGCCCTTACCTTCTCCCATTACGGCGGAGGTGCGCCGCCGGCAGCAACTGCTTCGCCGTTGTTTAGTATAGGATGGTCGGATTGCTCCGATGCCTGAGGCTTCTAACTACTCTTCTATCAACGTTGCTCGACTTACAACTGTTTGAGCAACGAACGACTGACCTAACTGTGTGTACAGGGGTGTCAGAACCAACGGCGCTTGCTTGGAGCCGCGCGTCATCGCCAAGGCTCCACCCGGCCAAGGATGTCCGCGTTGCGGTGGTTATGTCTACGCCGCCGAACAAATGTTAGCTCGCGGAAAGGTAAATTCACTTCGTTAATTAATCCTAACCGATACACATTCAAATGAACTTATATACCTAAACGTTCACATTTGTTTTCGTTAACATAACAATACACCATAAAAGGAAAAATTAAAAACCTGTTTCGCCTGCAAGAAACATCATTATACTTATACAGACACAAAAATCTATAGATAAATAAACATTAATTTTATTTTAATATATTGAATAATTCTTGGGTCGTAGGGTTATCACAGGCGATGCTTCAAATGCTTAAATTGCAACAGGACTCTTGATTCTACCTTACATTGTGATGGACCAGATAGCCAGATTTACTGTCGAGGTATCTAACAATGCTCCCCAAAAATTGACCCGGATGAGATGTTTGTGTAATAACATCATAGTCATTGTGTTAACTGCGTGCACCTCTATAAAAGGCTAGGACTGCACTTGACTGTTCCTGCATGCGTGATATACCCTCAATGTTCAATGTTTGTCCAGGCGTGGCACAGGGAGTGTTTCAAGTGCGGTGACTGCCATAAGCGACTGGACTCCACAAACTGTTGTGAAGGCCCCGACAAAGACATTTACTGCAAAGGTTGGTTTTCCCTTCATTGGTCTAATTTTACATGATAATCTATTAATTGCTTGCAATTCCCTATTGGCAGTGATTTTAATGTTGTGTTTTCTCTTTAGTTTGTTATGGAAAGAAGTTTGGGCCCAAGGGTTATGGTTACGGAAAGGGTGCGGGCGTCTTGCAGAGTGACCCTTGCGCCAATGGGTAAGAAATGCTGAAAATTTTCAACAAACATTTGGCGAGGGCACTGCTTATAATAATTCACTTACCCTATGGGCTTGATTGTATAAATGAAAAGACACTGTGTGCTCTTCAGAAATAATAATAACGCTTATTTGCTTTTGCTGTAGGATGCTACGCTCAAAAGTTTGGTCCCAGGGGCATCGGTCATGGTGGGATGTCATCCCTGGGACTAATGTGTGATATAAAGGACATGGAGTGGCAAAGGTATATAAAAGGTGTGTCACCAAGTCCCTGAAAAACTGCAGCCCATAGGGCTGTGGTTCCACATTATTAACAAATTAATGCAATATTTGCTTACATAGAAGCTTTAGCAATGTATTGTGTAGTTCTAGAATTTTTAACACTCATTACTAAAATTTCATATATTTTCCCTTGCATAAATATTATATAAAACTTCTCAAATTACAAGACAGGTTGAAGTTATTTCCATCGCATAGTCACTTTCATAAAAACAGCTTATAATACAAACAAGAGATGGCAGTATGCCAACCTGAAAATAGAACACGCTCTCCGCTCTTGGATGAACTAAATTTAATATGGGCGAGAGTAGCCATGCGAGTTCTACAGTTAGCGTGTATTCTATGGCAAATTTTTACATAATTGCGATTTTTTTCATAACTACAATATTCATAGTACCATGATAGGATATTAAAAGATTCAAAGATATTATAGAGGACACAAAATAATAATAATACGTAAAAGATACAGTGATCATGCGATTCATTGACCAAATTAGAATCCAATCTATAATATATAGGTAGGTATTATTTTATATATGTAAATGTTACTATGCAATTATCTATCATATGTAAATAAGTCTAGTAAGGTACTGTAACCGTAAGATAATTCCTTTATCCTTTTATTATCATGCATGATTAAATATAATTTTAACATAATATTGTATGTTATGGCTACGTAAAGGACAAAGAACGAAAAACTATGCAGATTTTGCGTTGATTTTAAGACATGACGCGCAAACCCCTTGATATAAAACTACACATTATACGTAGGTACTTACCATATTTTGTATGAATCTTGCTGTTTTCGTTCTTTGAACAGGCATACCGACTTTCGTATCGAACGGCGAACGTTTCTTTAATCGTTTGTTCACTTGACAGTGACCAAGCTCCAAAGACAACGGTGATCGACACTGCCGCAATCCAGGCCCCGCCTGGTAAAGGATGTCCGCGATGTGGCGGCGTTGTATTCGCCGCGGAACAAGTCCTGGCGAAAGGTCGCGAGTGGCATCGCATGTGCTTCAAGTGCCGTGACTGTACCAAAACACTGGACTCCATTATTGCCTGCGACGGCCCGGACAGCGAAGTCTACTGCAAGACTTGTTACGGCAAGAAATGGGGACCTCACGGCTACGGTTTCGCTTGTGGTTCCGGTTTCCTTCAGACTGACGGTTTAACGTAAGTATTCACTATAATTTTTTTCTGTGATTTTTATATTGCTCCAATAATTTTGTAACCAAACACAATAGATTATTTCGGAGTACCTACATACCAAGATTAAAGCCTATTCGTCGAAACGTTAAAGTAATATAGTTACCTTTAAATTTTGATATACCTACCCACCTGCCTAAGGTACCGTGTGTTCTATTGGTCGAAAAATCTTTTATACAACAGGGAAGCTCTTAGTCTTTATCACTTGATGGTACCTAAGTGATAATAAGACCGAAGATGGAAGCGACCTTCATCTGGGGTCTTACCATGATCGCTTATGGTTTAAACATTATTGAAACATAGGCACCGCTCAAGAGCGGAGCGCAGCGCGCTACGTATAGCACCATCTCGCCACAGTTTGTGTGTGTTCGCCACAACTGTGTGAATTCTGTCCTCATGAGTAAAGTTCCAGAACCACTAGACCACAGAAACAGTTAAAAATGAAAACTAATAAATTGTATACCTTCTCGTTTAGGGAAGAAGAGATTTCGGCTAATCGTCCCTATTATAACCCCGACACCACCTCCATCAAGGCACCCAAAGGTCAGGGCTGTCCTCGGTGTGGTGGAATGGTCTTCGCTGCAGAACAACAACTGGCTAAAGGAACCGTAAGTTACATTTTTTATCCTATTTAACACTTTGATAGGATAAGATGGATATAGTTCATCCAAGTTGCATTCGCGTGCAAGTGGCAATTATTGAAGGTCACGCCTTACTCATGCCTAACCTACGTTAAGTACCTACTAGTAAGGAAAGTGTGATATCAGATAAAAATTTTGGGAAACACGAAAGCGTTAGAGACTTCTTTTTAATAGTCACAAAACAATGGCCACCTTTGCATGCCACGTCCAGCTCCACCACACTTTTTGGCCGACGGAGCCTTTGTTATACCATTACAATATGGTGCCTGAGCAATAATCTAGATAGATTAGCTAGATGATTTAGTAGACCTTTGCAAAAATATCTAATTTATGATTTTAATGCACTCTTAAATTCTTGGTGTTGTAGTCAGACTTTTCAAATACAGCTTTGAATTTAATACTTCAATTCTATACTGTTCAAAATAGTGTTTAACATACAGCAAAAAAATTAATTTGATTAATTTTAATTAGGGAATTGGTTATTTAAGAAATATTATTTCTAACTATTTTTATTGCCAAGTATAAAATTATTAACAATTGTTAAAACATTTTTCATTCAATAGATGTGGCACAAGAAATGCTTCAATTGCGCGGAGTGTCACCGCCCCTTGGACTCAATGCTAGCATGTGATGGCCCCGACAAAGAGATCCACTGCCGTGCTTGCTACGCTAAGCTCTTCGGGCCCAAGGGCTTTGGTTATGGCCACACCCCCACTCTCGTTTCCACCGATGCTGAACCAGCGATCACATAGTATGTACCATTGTTATCTTGAAGCTATTGTAAAATAAAATTAAGCCCAATACTCAAAACATTTATAAATTGGAACAACCACTTCAATTGGAATATGACATTGCTCTGTTTAACTTTTTTTATCAATAATCTAAAGAAAACTAACAACCAAATTATAGTACAACAAAATCAAAAAAATTAAGTTCTGTTTGGTGTAAAAATCACAGAGGTGGAAGTGGTATAAAAGTAATGAGAGTACTGAATTAATAGTTTGAATAATGAATTTGTGTCTTACTAAATGTTCTTTTTACAGCACAGAACAGTTACCATTCACTGGACAGAAAGCTGCTAAGGGACAAGGTTGCCCTCGCTGTGGATTCCCAGTTTATGCTGCTGAGCAAATGCACTCCAAGAATGGCACATGGCACAGAAGGTGCTTCTCGTGTGCTGACTGCCATAGATCTCTTGTAAGTACATTTAATTAAATTTACATTAAATAAACAACATGGAACAATCTGTTCACCTACCAGTTGGATGTCAGGTCCAAAATCAAATTATAAAGAGGAACAATTGGTGATTAATCATTACAAGCAAAAGTAGGCACTTCTACCGTGTTATTAAAATAATTACATCTTTTAAAACTCAATGTTAATTTTTTGGTATGTCAATGAAACAACACAATACATACATACCCAAAAATTTATAATTGTGTGATTAAAATCTGACAGTTATTTCACAATAATATTTTGATGTGCCAAATCTAAACCAATTGACCTAATATGCAGTACCTATGTAATAAGGAGATTAAAAAAGTACTAAATTAAAATGCAAAATTTGTATTCTTCACAATGCAGATAATAGTGATTTACAATATTTAAAGTTGATTTGTTTTTAAGTAACTATGATCATCTTCAACTTCTTTGACTAAATGTGTATTTAAGAATTCTTCCACTGAGTCTGTATTCCATTTTTCAATTGCCACAGTATCCTTCACAATACCATCCTTATCTAATAGTTTTATAATAGGATCTAAGCCACGCACATATTTGATTTGTAGATTAGGGAACTTGGCTGGTCTATCACTTTTTACAAATGCTTGAATTTGGGGATAAGCTGGAAACTTGCATGTACAAACTTCTAAGATAGCACGAGCATACTTCTTTTCTTTTGGAGCACTTTCGTCATTATGACAGCATTCTTTGCAGTGTACGACTAAGTCATCAAGACTAAAATCTTTTAACTGGTCACAAGAAGAACACAGTAAATTGGTTTTTATGAATCCTAGAGATGCACAGTCTTCTGTTGTAAATTCCGCAGTAGTTCTATAATGTGCGAAAATTGATATAGATATCAATAACTTCAATAAAAGCATTTTACGGGTGTTATGAATTTTTTTAAGAATGATAATTCACTTGATTATAGGTTATCTATCATCAATCAAATCATTCAGTGTAGTAAAACAGTTTTACTTTACATAAAGCTGGCTTTGCTTTCGAAAGTATTTTAAAAAAATAATTTACGCAAGCTTTGTTCTAATCAAAAAACACTTTATACAGCGATTTATCCAGATATTCCAGAATCTTTCTAAAGATTTTGTTGTGTTGAGACCACAGGTTGAGACTAGGTGGCGTTCCGAATTGCGATAAAAGCGATAATATCCAGTGTTGCCACCTTGAAATATGTTAGGGCGCCAGATCCACATTAAAATGTCGCCAGTTTCTTAAAATGTGGACAAGAAAAAAACCACCAAATTCCGCTAACTTTTTTTAAATTTAAATAAAATACTAATAAAGTATGTAATGTAGTTAAACAATAGCTAAGCAAAACTGTCCTCTATCTTTTATTAGTTCATCAACGAAATGGGGTGCCAAGACATTTTAATAACTTCAGAACATTTAGTCCGATGCATTTTTAAATCATCCGTTGCCTTGGAACCGGAGAAAGCCATAGACTTAGAATATACTGGCGTATAGACGTACTGACAGCTCATTATAAAATGAGACCAAAATATTTGAATTGTCAATTCCAATACTATGTGGCTGAATTCCAATATCCAATGTGGCTGACCTGTCCTTCAAAATCGGTTAAAAAGTAGCTAAATGCACTGTCTCTTTCAAACTCTAGAACTAGAGAACTTCATAAGACTATTATACATTCTCGCTCGCACTGTCAGTTGGTCTATATCTATACGACAGTATATTTTAAGTCTACGGAGAAAATGATCAATACCTACAGGAAACGAAACTGCTGTTCTGTAATGTAAAGTGGGAGCATTTATAGACTTTATGCTTATAACTAGGTATAGATTTTCGTGTCTATTCGGAACAGTAGGAAATTTTCTTCTCGAAGAAGTGTTGTCAGATTCCATTCCAGAAAACCGCTAAAAACCACTAAAAAAAATAAATACGCTAAATGATGAAAAAATATCGCTCAAGGTCTTGAAAAACCACCAGATCTGGTGACAAAACCACCAAGGTGGCAACACTGATAATATCGCGAATCCGACCAAATTAAATCGTCACAAAATATAAGGGCTATTGAATCAGTAGGTTATGTTGTGACTTTGGTGGGATTTGCGATATTATCACTTTTATCGTTTTACGGAACGCAGGGTAAAAAAGACAAAGTTTTTTTTAAAACTGTCCACTTGATCTGACAACCGACTGACACTACATGACATTACATTAAAGCAGCGATTAGACTTCACGATCCATCGGGTGTTAGGGCGTCGCATCGGGAGCTAGGGCAGTTAGAGCGTTCTGATCACACTGCACTAGATCGCCTCCCTAACTCAGTAGGCTACCGAACGTGGTGTTGGAAGGATGGCTCCTGCACTCTCCAAATATGAAAAAAATGGTATCGCCCTTGTCGCAACTGCGGGTGTAAATGTGAAAAAATAAAATAAAAAGAGAATCACTGTGTGCTTTTATAAAACTACGATGCAAGTGACACTTTTTTTCGTATGGTAGGCATTTAACTGAAAATTATTCGATTAAAAATCGCTTTTTTATTCTTAACATAACTCTTTTTCTTCTGAAAACAAAATTATAAATATAAAACAAGTAATTAATAAAAAATAATTATTAAATAACAAATTATTAAAATAAACAAAAAAACATGAAAAAATAACAAATTTATGAAAAAATAACGCTCTACACCAGGATCCCTGCCATACAGATTTAAAGTCGAAGATGCATAGACCAATCCTGACCTATATGAGTCTCATGTTTTTGTGTAATGCGGTAGATAGATAAAAAATTTGAGGCGATGTAAATAAATAAAAAATAATTAAAATAAAATTAAACTATGCAATATGAACATTTTATATTCATTAGAGCCAGAATTTCAAAAATTGTTTACGAATAAATTCTGCACAATTTGAACATATTTTAAATTAAGTGACAGTATAATAATAATTATATTCAGAAACATGACACATTATTTAGAGAAAGTGTAGGTGCTAAACAACGATTAGCAGTGACGCTAAAATTTTTAGCGACGAGAAATAAATTTGGTATAGCTTTATACATGTCCAGAACATTCATTAAACCAGATTTTTCTTTTTTGGACGACATTTTTTTGGCACGCGAGGCCAATTTCGCTTCCGATACACAGCAACAATCCGCTCACATCGAGCGCTGTGCGGCGACTGAGCGCCCTAACAGCGATTACATCTCCCGACTTACGCCCTAACTAGGGAGTTAGGGCGATCGGGCAACCACGATCGCACGATATCGGGACCCTAACTCCCTAACAGCGATTAGACCACACTAGCTAGGGCCCTAACTCCCGATGGATCGTGAAGTCTAATCGGTGCTTAAGGCTGCGGTCCGAAAATCAATAAAAGCGCTTTAGAGTGCTCAAACGCGTTCCGATATGCAGTGAGTGCGCTAACGTTAGCCGGCATGGAGACCTGCATGACGTCATAATTTACGTCATATCGGACTTACGGCGCTAATGCTCTGAAGTGAAATCACTGTAAGCGAACTGTCAGTCTGACGTTTGATACTTGTGTTTTCGGCTGAAAATGAATGTATTTGTTCTGGATGAGCAACGGAGAAACAATGTTGTGATTAAAAATCCACAAAACAAAAGTGCTGAGAAGCAATTGAAAACAAAATAACATAACCTAACCAAATTTTTACTCGACATTTAAATTGACAAGTTGATACGCTAAAACCTTGGTCCGTAATCGTAAGCATGCTGACAGCACTGTTAGCATTTTTAGTACGCTTTTTAATTCGGACTGGGTCATTATAATCGTCAGCACTGTGAGCGCTGTTATCTTATTTCAGACCGCAGCCTAATATTGAACACCGTCGTCCGAGATGTGCAAATATTACTAACATTCTCAGATAGGCAGCCATATTGCAATTTACCTATTATGTTTACTTGCAATGTAGTAGATAATGCCAACGCCATAGTTTGAATTAAATTCGTCACGGATCACAAAAGCAACGGAAGCGTCACTTCACCAAGACATTCAAATAAATAGCGACTCTTGCTGCGCTAATCACCAACTGCTCGGTATTGCCTCTCTTATTCGTGTATCGCGTTCCTTTTCTGACGACGTTAGGCCATCCATATTAGCAAGTTCAATTACAAACTGCAACCTGCACAACTTTTACTATGGAACTAATCTTGAAATCGCGAAAAAACTGAATCTTGATGTATTGAACAGCCGATTTCTTTTTCGCGATTTTAAAATTAATCCCACAGTAAAAGTTGTTCGGGCAGCTTGTCTGAACAAGCAAATAAATTTTGGTTCCTTCTTAAAAAGTTATCCATTAGAAGTGAGATAAACTTGAGGTTCGGATTTTTGTGACTATTTGGACAACCGAATGCAATGTAATATGCCTTCATTTTGGTTAGTTGTCGTTATTTCACACTACGAACGACCCTCCTAGTACGCGGAGTTGCGACGGGCGGAGTGCGTCAGACTTAGACAAAAGTCACAAGCGTACTTTTGCGCAGTCTTATCGCATAAAAAATGTAAAGAAAACAATTGCGCGAGGTTGTCACAGTCACAGGCTAATGTCATTTCCATACCTACTTACATCTTTTTTTTTCTGCGGAAAATAAGCATGTGGCTCTTGTCTAAGGGGGCTGATACGGTAATGTTAAAACTGTACGCAATCATTTCGGACCACTTTAATAACGCGAGCGAGTACCTAATTGTAAATAATTAAATAGGCTTGTTAACTTAACATTAGTTAAACATGCAGAGCAAAAGTTTAAAAGCTTTTATAGTCAATTAAAGGCCGATTTTTCACTCGTCAGATAACCTTTAACTGTCGAATAAATAAGGCGGTTTGACAGATTTTCTATATAAAAGCTGTCAAACTGTCATATTTATTCCGCAGATAAAAATTATCTGACTATTGAAAAATCGGCCCTAAAAGAAAGTTTTTTAATCGTCAGATAACTCAACTCTAGAATAAATACGGCGTTTTTTTTTGTACAGTGTTTTCTGTAGAAAAGTTGTGCCTTGGAGTGTTGCTGTTCGGTTGTTTTTAACTTACTCTGAGGTGTTGTTTGATCCTGTTAAAGGTAACAAAATATTTACAGCTAGACAAAGCAGACTAATGGGATTGAAAAAGAATATTAGTAGATTGTATGATAAGAGAGCAAAGTAGTATTTTTAAGGTGAAGGCGTTACTTTGAACCACGAGCGTAGCGAAGGAGTCTAGAATAGAATCCCGAGCGTAGCGAGGGATTCGAACGTAGAATCCAGAGCGCAGCGCCGTAAAAATACTACTTTGCTCTCTTATCATACAATCTACTAATATTCTTTTTCAATCCCATTAGCCTGCTTTGTCTAGCTGTAAATATTTTGTTACCTTTAACAGGATCAAATACCTTACCTTTAAATGGAACCAGAGACATTAGTACAAAGCTCGACTGTTAGTCCTCAATGAAAAATATAGGTACTTAAACTATACTTTTATTGTTTCAGGATTCTACCAACTTAAACGACGGGCCCAATGGAGAAATTTATTGCAGAGGCTGCTATGGCAGGAATTTCGGACCAAAGGGTGTAGGTTTCGGTATGGGCGCAGGCACATTGACTATGGCTTAAATGTCTACAAGGCTGGACTTTGTAGGAATAAAATAAATTCAGAAAGGGGGAATGGTAGCTCAAAAAGAATTTATCTATTACAATCTGTGCTACCTGTCTGTTAATCATATCATTTATTAAACTGGTTTTAATAATGGTTGATAATATCCAAGAGACTAATAAAATAGATGTTATGTATGATGATAAGTGCAAATATTTTATGCAATGAAATTATAAATTAAAGGTTACATTCCTTTCATACTGTACAAATCGTGAAGAATGTGTCTGGGCCCTTAGTTTATAGATTCGTCATAAAATATTGTAGATATGTAAGACATTTAGATTTAAACGTAGTTTAAGAATATTAATAAAATTGGGAAAAATAAAAAAAAATCGAAAGAAACAATAATGGCATTGTGATTAATACTTCCACAGTCACATTGTGAATTGGAGGTAAAAAAAAAACTATCCTGTAAACGTGGAAAAGATTGCAAATAAATGCAATCGTTTCGACCGACCAGATCTTGCTTTAAAGATCTGAAGTGTCTTATACTTATTTTTATATTCACCAAAGATTCTGTATATAATTTTATCATATCTATATATGTACTTGCTTCGGCACAATAAGCTGTGCTACAGTAATTCCTAACTATAAAATGCTTCAGCTTTTGCTATGTAACATGCACTTTAAATAAATTGTATTTAAGGTAAATTAAGACAGCTTATTGCATAATATGGACATAATTAAAATTAATAAGTGAAATAAATTTATCATTTTATTTAATAAAAGAATTAAATACATAATGATTTCATGTTTTATTTAATATGAAAATAAAAATTGATAGTCTATGGCCAAATTAAAAGCCACGACCAATGGGGCTTTAAGACCTAAGTTTTAGAAAGTTCACTAAGTAATACACGGTGTTTCATAATAACCAATAAATAATCAATGCGTTATCTAAAACTAATTATTAAAATGTGTTTACACGTAATGTCATTCAACCCAAAATTTTCATGTAAGTATATCATAGTAATATAATCATCATGTCTATAATTTACATGAAAATTTTGGGTTGAATGACATTACGGGTAAACACAATTTAATAATTAGTTTTAGATAACGCATTGATCATTTATTGGTTATTATGAAACACCGTGTATAATAAGAAAATGGTATCTTATACTGGGTTATTTTTGAAGTTAGGTTATTTTTGAATTCATTTAGGTTCAGTGGTTGTTGAATATTTGTATGGAACAGCTGACTTTTTTCCGCGATTTCGCGCTTGGTCCCATAGTTTACTATGAGACCAAGCACGTTCATTTTGCTTGTTTAAACAAGCACACACAATTTGGTTCCTGCTTCAAAAATAGCCTTTTATACACAGGCTGGAGGGAAAGTAGGTAGGTAACTACTCTAAACAATGGAGCTAACTTTCACGCAAAGGAAACATTCCTTTATTTTTGAAAAGAAACCGAATCTGTTATGGATATACCTACTCAGCGTTGCCAGAATTTTTTTTGGCAAGTAGTGATTTTGAAAGTTTTTGAGATAAAAAAAACGGGATTCTTTCGTCGAAAGCGATTATATGATTTAGCTCGGTCCTCGGGCAAACATTCAACTCATTTCCTAAGAGGTCTAGTATTTCAAGATATTTGACAGTTTAGATGACCTTCCTAAATATGGATCAACACAACCTTATATCTCGTAATGCCGCACTTTGGTGCGGTTGAGCCCATCGATAAATAAAATAAAGGTACAGGATATATTGTTTTTAGAATTTTAGCCGGCTCGATACCTGGGTGAGGGAAGTGTATTAAAAAAAATGCCGTTTTCTTTTCAAAAATAAAGGAATGTTTCCTTTGAGTGAAATTGCAATCTCCGTTGTTTAGAGTACTTTCTCTTCAGGTGGCATTAAAAATTCCATCTTTTATACCTATCACGAATAAGGTACCTTTTTTTGGGGGGGAAATGCGTGACCGTATCATACCCGCCGTTTGGCTAGATGGCGGGCGTGTGTGAGGCTCTCCCGGCAGTGCCACGCATTCCCACCATCATCATGTCAGCTACAATCCTACTGCTGAGCATAAGCCGCCTCTAAAGTGGAATTTATTCAATTATTTAAATATGACGGGACTTTGATTAAAAACTTAATTATAACAAAACAATATTCAAAAGTTTATTATATCATAATATATTGCATTAAAATCATAAAAAAATTGTAGCTTTATAAAATGCGACCAATTTTTTTTATATTTACGTTAGATGAACGTCTCGATGAATTTATACGCTCTCTGCTCAATGGGAGAACCAATTAAATGTTGGTGTTAATTCGAGTACCGAAGCTTATCATACACTTCCCTCACCCAGGTATCGAGCCGGCTAAAATTCTAAAAACAATATATCCTGTACCTTTATTTTATTTATCGATGGGCTCAACCGCACCAAAGTGCGGCATTATGAGAAATAAGGTTGTGTTAATCCATATTTAGGAAGGTCGTCTAAACTGTCAATTATCTTGAAATACTAGACCTCTTAGGAAATGAGTTGAATGTTTGCCCGAGGACGAGCTAAATCATATAATCGCTTTCGGCGAAAGAATCCCGCTTTTTTTACCTCAAAAAGTTTCAAAATCACTACTTGCCAAAAAATCTGGCAACGCTGAGTAGGTATATCCATAACAGATTCGGTTTCTTTTCAAAAATAAAGGAATGTTTCCTTTGCGTGAAAGTTAGCTCCATTGTTTACCTACCTACTTTCCCTCCAGCCTGTGTATAAAAGGCTATTTTTGAAGCAGGAACCAAATTGTGTGTGCTTGTTTAAACCAGGGATGTTGCGAATATTCGCACCCGCATCCGTAAATGCGGAGCTTCCGCATGGATTTGGACATCTGCATCCGCATCCGCATCCGCAATAATCAATGCGGATGATCATGCAGATGCGGATGTAAGACAAGTTGCGACAATAAAGAAATTGGGTGGAGCCGGCGAATGGCGCGTGTCGTTCGGTACTTGACTTTAACCAATGGGAACGAAAAAATTGGTGACAAGATCCGAAGCGTTTGTTGTGTTGTGGTGCATCATTTGTTTCTTGTAAATAAATCATTACGTATTTGTTTGCGCTGTGGAATACTAAGACTTATCGTTTATCCACTCCACGTGTTCCTAGCGAATAATTTTATTTAGTGGCGCGGGTTTAATTTATGAACTTCTGCGTAACCGGCTTGAATCAAAGAGGGTGGCAATATTTATTAAGTATAATGCTCCTATTTTTTAACCGACTTCAAAAAAGGAGGAGGTTCTCAATTCGATGCGTATTATGTTTTTTTTGTGTGTATGTTACGCGATTACGCCGCCAATTGTGGATCGATTTTCAAAATTCTAACCGGCTTGAATCAAAGAAGGTGGCAATATATATATTAAGTATAATGCTCCTATTTTTTAACCGACTTCAAAGAAGAAGGAGGTTCTCAATTCGATGCGTATTATGATTATTTTTTTTTTGTGTGTATGTTACGCGATTACGCCGTCAATTGTGGACCGATTTTCAAAATTCTTTTTATATTTCATCGAGTATACTCCTGGGATGGTCCCAAAGTCACCAAAGTCAGGATTTGATGATGGGATCCCATGAAAATCGAGGAAAACGCTTAGAGTAACGCAATTAGGGTTTCGTTCACTAAAAAGATTTCATTCACTAAAAAGTTAAAAATAAAAAATATTTTAGAAAAAATAAAAACCGACTTCAAAAACACTGAAAAGTTAAAAATAATATAAGATAATGTCCTCCTAACCGATATTCGGTCACGGCGGCCAATCTCCACAGAGACTAGCCATCTGCGCAGGAGATGTTATAGTGCACAAGTGACTGCGCAAACGCAAGTGCACTCTCTGTTCCTTCACTCGCCTAGACCGATGGGACGGTTAACCGACACGACCGGGGCGAGATCAGGCGCAGGACCCACTGTTTAACGTGCCTTCCGAAGCACGGAGGAGCTTGAGCTGTTTCTTATTTTGGTCACCCATCCTAGGACTGACCATAGCGAACGTTGCTTAACCTTAGCAATCATTCGCTGAGCGCACGCGCCAATGCGCCACCAAGCTCCTCATAATATTAAGTCCTCATAAGTGTAATGTTGTTTGTACCTATTCTTATATTAATTTTAACTTTCAGTGTTTTTGAATACGGTTTTTATTTTTTCTAAAATATTTTTAACTTCATTTACTAATTATTATACTTATTTTTTTTTATATTATAAAGGGGAAATATTTGATTGTTTGTTTGTTTGTATTGAAATTAAATAGGCTCCGAAACTACTGGACCGATTTCAAAAATTCTTTCACATTGAGAATCCTACATTATCCCTGATGAACATAGGCTATAAAATTATTTTTCCTACGGGAAAATATAAAATTCCCACGGGATAACAAAAATACCGCGGGCGAAGCTGCGAGCGGAAAGCTAGTAATTAATAAAAAATTTAATAATTACTTTATTATTATTTTAATTCTTAATTCATATACTTTTTTTCTATAACATCTTAAACATCCGCATCCGCGGATGTGAGCCTTCACAAATCCGCATCCGCATTCACATCCGCGGATGTAAAAAAATCGGCATCCGCAACATCCCTGGTTTACACAAGCAAAATGAACAACGCGCTTGGTCTCATAGTAAACTATTGGACCAAACGCGAAATCGCGGAAAAAACTCAACAACCATTGAACCTAAATGAATTCAAAAATAACCTAACTTCAAAAATAACCCAGTATAAGATACCATTTTCTTATTATACACGGTGTTTCATAATAACCAATAAATAATCAATGCGTTATCTAAAACTAATTATTAAATTGTGTTTACCCGTAATGTCATTCAACCCAAAATTTTCATGTAAATCATAGACTTGATGATGATATTATGATATACATGAAAATTTTGGGTTGAATGGCTGCAAGGTGGCTGTATGATCTCAGATCTCTGTGTTATCATAAAAAAAGAAAAGAAGCCCGAATTTTTCATCAAATCTATGAATTTATTTATCGTAATTTTTGTTACGACGTGAGTTTATTACGTAATAAAAGTTAAAATGTCGAATTCTAGTAGTGGAAGTGATATTGAGATGACACCCATACAAATGTTCTTAAAATGATAAGTCAATATATATTATAATAACTAATTATAATCATCAACATTCATTACTAATACATTGTCACACACAAGAAACGTTCATTACAATATGTCATATAAAACTTGTCACTCATTCCATAAACTATTATCATCAAGTGGCCAGTAAGCTTCGTAGGTATATATCTAACACACCCCCTTACGAAACTTATCGTAGTTTTCGTAGTCTTCACTTGATGTTGATCATTTTCTTCATTAGTTCATGACTCGCTCTAGGTAATGCTTTTGTAAATCCATCTGCTTCATTTTCTTTACTTGGTACATACTTTAATTCTATATCTCCTTTGCGTACCACATCTCTAATAAAATGTTCTTTTATATTTATGTGCTTCGAACGACTGTTGATTATTGGATCATTCGCAAATTTTTGTGCGGCTTGATTGTCGTTCCAAAATTTTACTTGCGTAATAGACTTTCCAATGTCATTCATTAAATTTTTTAAATAAATTGCTTCTTTTGCGGCTTCCGTTAGTGCCATGTATTCTGCCTCTGCTGTACTAATAGCAACGGTTCGCTGTTTTCTCGATTCCCAACTAATAAGTCCTTTCGCGAATTTAAAACAATATCCTGTGTAAGATCTTCTATCTATTGTACATGCAGCCCAATCTGCATCTGCGTGACCTTCTAATTCTTTTTCGCTTTTCTCGTATACTATTCCTTCCGCTTTTGATCCTTTCAGGTATCTAAGAACTCGCTTAGCTGCTTGCCAGTGCTCTTGACCATAACATTCATTAAACTGGCTTAAATAACTAACTGTAAACATGATGTCAGGTCTTGTCGCTACTGCCAGATACATCAGTGAACCTATTAATCTTTGATATGGAATATCTTTACATTTCGTTTCTTCTTTCTTTAGATTTTTAATGTTAGGTTCTGCTGGTGTCATCACTGGATTACAGTTTTCCATTTCAAATTTATTTAACATATTCTTTATATAATTACTTTGGACTAACTTCAATGTCTTTTCTTGTCTTTCGAATTCTATACCTAGACAATATTTTAACTCTCCGAGTTCTCGGATTTCGAATTTTTCTCCAATCTGTCTCTTTACCATATTTATCATGTTTTCATTCTTATATGCTACTACTATATCATCTACATATATACAAAGAATCATCCTCTCACCCCCTTTTGTGTATATGTACATACATGGATCACTATTTGAAGAAGTAAATCCTATTCTTCTCAGTTCTTCATCTAGCTTTAGATACCATTGTCGACCAGATTGTTTGAGTCCATATATTGCTTTTAGTAGCTTACAAACTTTTGGTTCACTTCCACTCTTCAAATCATTTAGCATTATTTTGCATTTATTCAGCAATTCTTTGTCAGTTTCTTCATTCATTATATCTTTTAAATATTTTTCTAGATTATTAGGTATTTTCATATAAATATTTTCTTCTAAACTTCCATTTAAGAATGCTGTACATATATCAATATGTTCTAATTTCATATCTTCTTGTATTGCCATTGCTGCTAGTAATCGTATACTACTTAGTTTTGCTACAGGTGCAAAAATGTCATTGTAATCGATGCCTTCGATTTGTGTGAATCCTCTAGCAACTAATCTAGCTTTCTTTCTTTCTAATTCACCATTACTTTTATATTTATTCTTTAATATCATTTTACTATCTACAATGTTTTTTACATCTGTATTTTTATTTTCTATTCGCCATGTTTCATTTTTCAAATGAGCTTTTATTTCCACTTTTATGGCATTATACCACTCTTCTTCGTTTTCTTCACATTTATGTGTCATATCATAATCATTTGCCCATGTTGGTGCTTTTCGTTCTCTTTTTGGTCTTTCTGTTGTAATTTGCTCACTTGTATCATTAGTATTATATTCAATTATATTATCATTATTTACAGTATCATTTGTTTCATTAATATCATCATAGTTTATTTCATTATTTTCGTTATTATCATTATGTATTTCATTAATGTCTTTAGGTTTATTACATTCTACTTCAATATATTTTTCTTCGTTTTGTTCAATTTTATTATCTTTATTTATTATTTGGTCTTCACATAATATATTATCAAATATATTCTCATTTTTATCTACATTCTCTTCATAATACATTTTATTTATTATTTTTACATCTCTTGTTATTACAAGTCTATTTTGATAAGGTATATATATTCGATATGCTTTTGATATTTCTGAATATCCAATGAATATTCCTGGGAAAGCTTTAGGTGCAAATTTTCTTCTGTGTTTATTTTTATTTAATACATATGCTTTCGCTCCGAATATATGTAAATGTCTGACACTTGGTTGTTTTCCAACCCATTTTTCGAATGGTATTTCGTTGTTAATGCTTTTATTGATGCTTCTATTCGATAAATAGTTTGCTGTGTATATAGCATCTGCCCAAAAAGATGTTGGAGCGTTCGATTCGATTAGCATTGAACGTGCTTTTTCTACTAGGGTTCTATTCTTACGTTCGGATATACCATTTTGTTCCGGTGTATATGGGGCGCTTAATCTTCTTTTAATTCCATTTATTTTTAAATATTCATTAAAGTTTTTGTTAATGTATTCTGTGCCATTATCTGTTTGTAAAATTTTTATTTTTATTCCTGTAAAATTCTCTTCTTCATTTTTAAATTCTTTAAATTTGTCAAGAACTTCATATTTATTCTTTATGAAATATACTCTACAATATCTCGAGAAGTCATCTATAAACGTTACGTAATATCGATTTCCACCTATTGATTCTCTTGGCATTGGTCCACAGACGTCACTATGGACAATCTCTAGCTTTTCCTTTGTTCTTGGTTCATTATTGCTTATTTTGAAAGGAGTTTTCGTCATTTTTCCTTGAATGCATATTTCACAATCTCCAAGTTTATCATTTTCATTAAATAGTAGACCTCTTAATTTATTTTCCTTTAATGCTATTTTCATGTCTACTTCATTCATGTGTCCTAGCTTCTTATGCCATTCTTTCATTTCATTTTCTTCGACTTTAGTAGTCAGTGCTTTATTTTCTTTCACTTTTGTAGGTTTTACATAATATAAGCCATCTTTTTTATATGCCGTCATTAACATGTTTCTATTTTCATCTCTTACTGTTGCTTTATTCTTTGTAAACAATACTGATAATCCAATATCTGTCATCTTTCCAACTGATAACAGGTGAGTATTCAAGCTTGGTATATAAAGGGTATTAGTTAAATTCATTATACCTTCAGGTGTATAAAACGAGACTGTACCTTTACCTTCTATCTTCGCAGTATAGTCATCTGAAGCTAATTTTAATGTATTGCATGACATATCGTTATTAATGTTATGGAAATACTCCTTTCTATGACTCATATGTGATGTGCATCCACTATCAAGTATCCATAACTTATTTTGCTCTGTAGTTGCCATATTACTTTTTTCAATAAAATTATTGCAACTTTGTTTGAAAACTTTCTTGGCATCTTGCGTATATTTATTATTTTTATTGTATCTACATTCGTTGGCTTTATGACCTTTTTTCTTGCATATGTGACAGTTAAATTTAAAATATCCATTATTATTTTTATTTCTATTTACATTAAAAACTTCTTGCCTTTCTCTCTCCTCAAAATTATTGTTTTTATTACGTCTGGCATTAGCTTCTTCAATTATTTTTATTTTTAATTCTTCGGGAGTTGGCAAATTATCTCGCGATTCTATCGCAATTCTAAAATTTTCATATGAATTTGATAGGCTATATAACATCATGATACTTAATAAATCGTTATTTATTTCTATGTCCATTTCATTAAGTTTATCTACATTATCCATGAATTTATTTAAATATTCACGTATATCTTCACCGTCTTTATATTTAGATAATATCAATTCTTTTAATAACGTGGCTTTTCTTGCCGGTCCCTTACTACGAAATGTTTTGTCGAGAAGGTTCCAAACTTCTTTCGATGTTTGACAGTTTTTAACTAATTTTATTTCCGATGGGGATATTATCAAAAATAATTCAGATCTAGCTATAAGGTCTTGTTCGTCAAATTTATTTATAGCTGTTTCATTATCAGTTGGTCTATTTTTCTTACCTGATACATAGTCCCATAGTCCACTTCTTATTAAAATAGCTTGAGCTTGTACACGCCAACTGTCATAATTATCTTTTTTCAAGGGATCTATTTTATACGAAGTACTTTGTAATCCGGACATAATTAATATTTTTGCTTACCATTTATTTTATTTTGCCTATAACCTCTTAAAATGATAAGTCAATATATATTATAATAACTAATTATAATCATCAACATTCATTACTAATACATTGTCACACACAAGAAACGTTCATTACAATATGTCATATAAAACTTGTCACTCATTCCATAAACTATTATCATCAAGTGGCCAGTAAGCTTCGTAGGTATATATCTAACAAATGTAATAATATTTTCATACTAATTTAATTTTATAAACATTTTCAATCAAACACGTTTTTATATGTTCCTCACAGGTGTAGTATAAAGCACCATGTAGCACTTGGGAGAAAGTCCGATTCCTCCCAAGTGCTACGAAGTGCTTTATACTACACTTTCGACTTTTTTCCTGCGGTGAACAATCTAAACGACGACGTGAGAACTTCCCACGTCGTCGTTTAGATTGATAATCACGCACTCAGCCCTAATAGATGCGCTATGCGGTTAAACGTGAAAGCTTTCTCATTTACCCGCATAGCGCTATCTCTGTTATCGGTCGGCGCTGGCGTCTACTCGGTGAACGTGAAGTCTCGCTAATGCTAATCGTCGCAGATGGCTTTCGCTCACCACCGCAGCCTCGGCTTAATGGCCGGCTTCGCCGGCCAGCCTCAGCCGCGGCGGCTCGCTCATAGCCACCTGCTCCTCAGCATGCAGGCCACCTCACCCCTCCGTGCCTTCGCGTTTCTGAATAACACTCTAGGGGTAGGGCAGACAAGACTACATGGAGTCGGTTTTAAATAGCACTAGTTGTTTTTTATAATTAGTAAACCTCGTATGGAGAAAAATACATTCCGGATTATGTCAAAGAAGATTTTATGGATACCTATTTACAGTTATTATTCTTTATAAAACTGTCTTTAGTGAGTTATGCATAGGTAAGGTATGTCAAACAAAATTATGGATAACAGTTATGCGTAGTAAAATTTGGTATGGCAATCCAAATTATACCTTTCAAAGATTATGATTTTTAATATTATGCCTTTCGATAATTATGCATTATAATGTTAATGCCTATTGATGTGTTATGCCAAATATTATTATGCTTTTTGATTTTTATGCCATATGATGTATGCCAATCGAAATTATGACAATTAACAGTATGCGTTTCAAAGTGTCACCATCTTAAAGAGTAGCACGGTGGCGCATATTTAGTGTGACTGACGTGATAAATTTTATTGACGTCGAAGGAACACGTGTGACTGAGTTTTATCACAAATTTTTTGGCGTGCCTGTGCGCCGACTGCTGTAGTTGTAGCAAGGGCTTTAATACTTTAGAAGATGTAGCAGTAGTCGGAGACCAAAAAAATTGTGATAAGACTCAGTCACACGTGGCCCTTGACGAGCGTCAAGAAATTTTTATCACGCCAGTCCCACTTAATACGCGCCACCGGATTGTCACTGATATTGTGAGATAATGCGTGACTCCAGTCGTCTTGGCAGCCCGTGCTACGCCTGCTGGAGTGAGAACACTGTGGGCGAACTGTCAATGTGAAATGAATTTATCTGTTCTGGATGCAACGGGAAAATAATGTTGTAAGCAATCGCAAACAAAATGACATAACCTAACCAAATTTTAACTCGACATTTTTTTTTATTATCACAATTATTATACTTTACTTTTATCATAACAGTGCTACATAAACCTTTTTAGGTTTTACCGAACACTGGGATTCACCATTAATCTTACAATATTTACACACAACATCAACATTGACAGACTCGCAAGGTGGGTGGATATGAAACAACTACTTACGCTATTTTTGCTCTTACCCTCTACACGGCCGGTTACATTAAACAAGATAACGGCACCACAATAGGAACAAAACCTGTGTACACACGGGCCGTGATTCTCTAGTGAAGAATCACTTTTTTACCTCTTTATTATATATTGAATATTTATTTGAATAATGCTATATTTACTTCTTATTTATTTGTGTTTATTTTATTTTATTATTAGAGATAGATAATGATTTTTTATTACTCTTTTAATAATTATTAATTTTTTATTACTCATTTGGTTTGACAAGTTGGTACGCTAAAGCCCCGGTCCGAAATTGTCAGCATGCTGATAGCGCTGTTAGTGCGCTTTGTAATTCGGACCGGCGGTCCTACCGCCTAACTCATAGCGATGCACTCGCTATGAGTTAGGGGTAGAGCCGTGGGTGGTTATAATTGATGGCACTGTGAGCGCTGTTATCTGTTTCGGACAGCAGCCTTTATTTGCCATATCAACCAAGAATATGTCTATAAGAAATGAAATTAAAAAATATATCAAATACACAGTAATAAAACTGTATAATGTCAATGGTCTCAATATTATGTTATGCAATAGTTACATAATAAGAGTTCTTAAAAGTCAAGTATCAATGTTACAAAATGAGGCGTGCCGAGTTTTGTAATAAAAGGCCCGAGAATTTTAAGACCTAATTATGTACCGTTGCATACACTACTTTTTCTACGACCGCTAGAACATTATTTCATAAATAAAAATACAGCAATTTAGAAATAATACATTTGTGCAGTGCCGATAAAACACTTGACATTCAAAACGACATTGTTTTTTTTTAATCATCTATCAAGACAATTCTGAAAAAATACTTTGAACGCGTTCAAGTTAATATACCAAAAAAAATTTAAAATCTGTATTTCATGTAGGTTATTTATGTAATAGAAAATAAAACTCGATGTAAATATGGTAATTGCAGTTATAATATTTTGATTTGATTTTAACTCTTTTCATGAATGCGTTTGAGTAGACACAAATTTCAATAGTCGTACGTTGTCACTGGCCACATTTACTAAAAAGAATTAGCTTATATTCTTTAGGTTTACTCATAGGTGGGTTCCTTTGAAATCCATAGATACATAAATAGATTTCGTGTATATCTTCGATTTTGTTGTCGATGTCGACCATATAAGTGCCCATATTACAATGTTCGAGTAGAAAAATACATTTAAGTATTAGGTTTTCATATAATGGAATGAAATTATGGAGTAACTAACGAGTTTTATCTGCGTTAAAATTATACGTCTAAATTTATACTTTTTACTCGTATTTTTAAGTACTTAAATTAATATATAATATGTAGGCTTTATGCGATTTCACCACTAGAAAAAGCGTTAAAATGACAAATAGTTGCATTTAAATTATTTTTCGTTAAAAATGCCACTAAACAGATGACATTGATTATGGGCACTAATAGAGAAGAAACAAACACATTTTTTATAATTATTATTAAAAATCTCCAAAAATGTCCCAGAACTTATAATTATGGCACATCCACCAAAACCTTGTTATTTTATTTATTTATAAGTAATCAATTCAGGTACTATTTATAAATCACAATTGTGCCCCTTAATCTGTTAATTAAATTGCACAAAACCTGGATATAGATTGTTCCGAATCGAGGGTAGAATGGACTGCACTAATAAAAAATAAGAGACATCCAAAACTAGATTTTCAACTACGCCGCTTTTTGAATTTACTGAACTCTATCGACTTTATCTCATATCGGCACAAAGTAAAAAGGCATAGAGAGCGGGTTCTAGCAAACCTTGAAATAGATGAATACGTCGTTATCTCATATCGGCACAAAATAAAAAGACATAGAAGGCCGGTTCTAGCAAACCTTGAAATCGATGAATACGTCGACCTCGCTTCAAAGCAGCGCGGTGTAGGCGGAGTAGAAATGAAGCAGAAGACTCTTTGCAGACTGTCTTTTATAAAACACTAATAGATTTTGAGTTACATAATCAAGGAGCTGTAGGTACGCAATAAGAACTATTTTCGTAGTGCAAGTGACGCATACTGCATACTACCACTGCATACTGACGACAAATAAATATAGTGTATTTTTCTAAAGAAAATAAAATAGAAATTTAAATATGCGAGTTTTACTGTAATAAGTTTATGGGTACTTAGGTATCACATACCTAATCATTTAAATAATAATAATAATAGTGCTATTACTTAAAATAATAACAATTAATTTTAATAAAAGTTGTTTAATATTAGTAAGAAAATTGTCGCTGTTTATTAGAAATGTAAGATGAATTCTTACCTTTCTTTACTTCTCGGTATCTAAACTAAAAAACCGAAATTCCTTTTATTTGTATTTAGAGGCATTGCAAGGCACAACAATACCCAATGCCGTGTCAATTCATTTCACACAACATACCTAAATAATAATGATACTGACGAAACACGATAGAGCGATAGCAGCGAGAGTCACACGCATTAAATACGTGCAGTGTATAACCAAGGAACGCGCAGTCACAAACAGCCTTGAATCGTTTACTCCGAACCTCCCCGAGATCGCTGTACCCGCGCGTCAATGTGTGCGTGGGCCTGTTTCCGCCAGACGTAGATAGCCGACTCTATGTGTCTATTTACTTTGTGGTATCGGCGACGCGATGGCTGTGGCAACATTGTATTAGCAGGCGCGCGACTATGGTTTTAAATTTGCGAAAAATGCAAACAATAATAATTATATATAAGAAAAATGGTCATATTATCTTGGTAAATAGTCCGCGAAAATTTAATTTATTTATTTACTTATATTTATAATAAAAATAAGTTGGTGTGTCTAAGGTTTTGTGTAATTTAATTAACTCGTATTCTGGCGTTGTTAAAACATTAACCGAATGGACATAATAACGGAAAAAAAATAAAAATATCTTATCAAAATACAAATACTTAGCACTAACAGAAAAAAAAAACAATTTCAAACACTTAATATCTAGAAGTTAATACATATTATTGCATGCAGTACATAATTACATTACATCCTACTTGCGAAACATCAATCATCAACGGTAACATAAGCATAATCAAATTACTATTGATATTATTAAAATTAGAGTAACAAAATCTTAACATCACAGATTAGCTGTTGGTATTGGCGAATTCACTTATTTCAAGATGAAATTTATTCAAATAATTTGGTGCAAATATAAAGAAATGAAATATGTATAAACATTACAATAGTTACTCAATCTTACGGTGATCGGAACAAAACATTAAAAATAAAATAAACACAATTTCCAAAGAGGAACAAAACAAATCATAGCATATTTTTTTTTATACTTGGTGATGGGAAAGTACGTTGAGCTGATTTAAGTACGGAACAGGGCTGCTACTCTGTTTCTCCGAAACGAACTTTCGTCAATGAACGAAGATCAAACGAAATATCGAAAATGTCTACTCTAGTTCATTTTCGAATACACACAATAATTTCGTTTCCATAGACAACTTTCGTGAACGAATGATGAACGAATGGAATGAGACTATTGTTAAGTGGGGTGAATAGAGAGAAACAAATAAGTTTCCGGGGTCAATAGAGTGAAACAAAATATGAGGAACCAATGGAGTGAGACCTTAAAATGGGGCGGATAGAACAAAGGGTGTCCGGGGCAATAGAGTGAATCGAATACTTTTCCTTTCTTCGATAATATGTATTTTCTCGTTAATTTGTTAGATAATAGTAAATTATTTATGGATAATCTCAAAACATTTTTGTCAAAATGAAAACAATTACGATTTCTTGGAATTTGAATTTGTATAAAATAGAAGGTCAATAAAAGTTCCATAAGTGGTTTAGCAATGTTTTCGAGTATTTTTTTTTTCACCCGCTATGGCTCGCGACGCGACACATTTCTTAGAAAGGAATGTTTCAGTCGGAGTTACATTTTGTGTTGTGTTGTTTGTTTTCAAGTTAAGCATTCTAAATTGTAAGTATAAAAATCTTATTGGTACTTATCAATAGGTATATCTTGAGCATTTATGTAAATAATATTGATGATTACTGATTTTAGCTTAAAATGACAAGCTCCGTTACCCCATAGCTAATCGTTGCTCTTCTTAATTACCTATATTCTCAAATAATATGCGACTGAGTGTAATTTTGTATAAAATCCCAAGTCGGGGATCGACACTAAATTTATATTATTTCCGAGGCAACGTCGGGTCTTTCTACACTTTTCACGCTCCTAACGCAATATAGCTTCAAGCGAAAGTATTCCAGCAACAATTTTGCATTAACTTACTTAAAAACTCATAATTACGAATATCAAAAGGTAACACTTTTGTGTTCGTTAATTTGAGGTTAAAATTCCAAAAAATAAACTGTCAAATTCAATTCCTCGTTTGGTACTTTCGTAAACTAGAGTAGGTTTGGAGAATATATCTGTCAAACCATTTTCGGTCGAACGAACATTCGAATCGAAGAGAACCGTGGTAGGAAACATGCGAAATTTTCTTTTTCGTAGAAATAGAGTAGACCCCCAAGATTGCACACATTATTTTTGACAGGCAGCTATAGTCACGGAATTTTAGTTTTGCTGGTTAAAGATTTCTTGATTTCGTCGTATTATGTGGATACACAACAAACTGAAAATATCCGTAATTCGTGTATTGATATTATACTCGTACCACTAAATACAAATAAAATTCTCTGATCGTACTTAAACATTCTAAGTTATAGTAGCAGAGTAGCTGCTCTGAAAAAAATTACCTTATACTTTCTTCACAACCAAACGGGGGCCTTTTGATTTTTTTGTGGCCGATGTGGTAGGCTCTTCGAACCCATACTTAACTTTAAGCCGTTCCCGTATAAAAAGACCTCTTATCAAACGACGCCAGTTCCCGTATATTCTGGCTTCGTTTTTCTCTTGCTCTTTACGTTCTTGATCTTCCTGATCCTGTGAGATCAAAACATGATCGTTAGTCTCCTAACACAGTGCTGATGATGTTACTGTCATGCTATCAATAATAAACAAAATTTCACCAAGGCCGGCCCAGCGCCTATTGACAGTATGCCATGGCATCTTATAGTTCCTTATTGCCAAAAATTTGTAAAATAAACACATATTCCTCATATCTGAATTTAATGTTACTTTTGAGAAGATTCTGTTCAAATTAAGGGAACAACAAATAACAAAGTCAGACACTGACTGTGAGCTGACTCACGAAATTAAGACAATGTTTTGTGTTATCAAAACACTACTCTGTAGCGTGCCGAAGCGCCACTTATGAGAACATAGGAATTGGCGAACACACTAGATGTTGTGGCGTAGTTAACAAAGCCAAACACAAAGCAACAGTTTGACTATGATTAGAAAACGCCCGTATTTTGACCGGTTTCTTTGATAAATGATTAACTTTGTAGCTATTCGGACCCGGGTCCCAATAGAAGTCAATTGCTATTCGGACGAAATTAAAAATAACTTATAGGATAAAACTGAAAACTGTAGGTTAAGCTAGGTTTGACGTTATGACAATCGGGGAATGGCTAACGCCGATCCCGATTGTGTCTCTACGGAGGTATCTGGAGGGTTTTTAGCCAGTAGGGGGTCTTCTACCCGAGTCCGGCATATCCTTGGGGTGTCCTCGTCAGTCGGCCCCTTGTCGAATCCGTAAGAAGGATTTTCCCTCATAAAAAAAAAAGGTTCGACATTATGACCACACAAATCATGCTCCGCTCGCAAAAATCTATTATTACGTAAACGCCACCTCTTCGCAATTTTTTCTAGGATGCGAATAGCAATCGAATTCGATTGCTATTTGGACTCGGTACTGAATTGTTATCGAAAAAACTTAAAGGATCAAACTGAAAACTAGATTAGGTTAGATATTGTGACCACACTCTTCTTCTTCATAGTCGTATTCTTCACTTGGTGAAGAATACATCGTGGTCTAGTCTGACGGGTCTGCAATCACTCTTCGCATGAGACTTTGCCAGGTAATTCTGTCCGTTGCCGATCTCATGACCTCTGCAACTGGAAGCCGGTAAGGGATCTAATTTGGTCGGTCCAACGCGTTGGTGACCGTCCGCGTGGTCTTTTTCCATCAACCTTACCGACTACCATCAATTTCTCTAGGTTATCTGGGTCTCTGCAAGCAATGTGTCCGATGTAGCTGAGAATTCGCTGGAAATACAGAGTAGAGAGTCTCGTGGTGATGTGTAGCTAGGAGAGAATAAAGACGTTAGTTTTCCAGGCTGTCAATGGAATACGCAGCATTCGCCGCCAACACCACATCTCAAACGTGTCAATTCTCTTTCTGCCACCTTTCTTTATGGTCCAGGATTCTGCACTGTAGGAGAAAATGGGGAGTACCAGTCTCACCTTTGTCTTACAAGATATGCTGCGATCTCTCCATATTCGAGTGAGTTTTGTCATGGCTGATTTGGACATCTGTAGGCGCCTCCTTATTTCTTTCTCGCTGCTCCCGTCATTAGTGATAAGCGAGCCCAGGTGTTGAAATTGGTCCACAAATTCTAGGTCATGAAGTATGTTTGACCGCATGAGAGTACCTTGCTGGTCTATCGCCAGGATCTTGGTTTTGGCCTTGGCTTGTTTTATGCTGAGACCGACTCGTTCACTTTCTTCGGAGAAGGACGCGATCAATGTAGTGTTGTCAGCGTAGCGCAGGTTGCTTATCCCCCCCCCCCCACACATATACCACCCTCCCATCCCTCTAGGGATCTTCTCATAATGTACTCCCCATAAATGTTGAAAAGGATTGGAGACAATATGCATCCTTCCCCGACCCCTTTCTGCGGTTTGAACGGGTGGGACATCACAATATTTACCCTCACACTTTGAGATTCAGGTTCGCTATAAGAATCATAAGATGTTTAGGTACCCCCATCTCCGATAAGATACTCCAGAGGCTTTCCCTAACGTAATCTAGCATTCCATCTAACGTAATCGAAGGCCTTCGAGTAGTCAAGGAAACACATGAGCATTGGAACATTGAACTCGCGACACTTTTCTATTATCTGCCTGACGTTCACAACACACACAGAAAATGAAATTGAATGAAAACTGCATGTTTTCATGCTCCGGGTACGAAGAGCAATCGACTTCTATTAGGAAGGTCCGAATAGACACAGCCATAAGTTAATTTGTCTACCTGTCTGCTTAGAATATATGCAATTTTAATTTATTAATTTTTATTCAAATTGCACATTAGTTAATTGCGCAATCATGCTACCATTACATTGACTATTTGTAAATATATAGAAATAGTAAATGTGTATAAATAACTAGCCCTAAATGGATGTTTCAGTATTATTAAGTAGTTAGGTTTGGTTGGTCATCTCATCTATCGTTCAGATAAAAATAAGAAAGTAGTTGCCCAACTAATTGGGATGATAACTGAATTCTCATTTTTACGTCTCGTCATTAAATATTAAAATACCGTGGAAAAAAATGCAGTCCTGTGAAATTAGAATTAAAATCGGCTTAGAAATACATTAGATACAAGCATTTTAAGTTGTTAATTTGAAGGCGATTTGACAGAGATCCGACATCAACCGTGACGTCACTGTTGAGTACGGCCATATAAACTCCATGTAAATTGCCGTTTTGCTAGAAAGAGATGGAGAAAAATCTTTAATACCTTATATCTTGGTTGTTTTTATAGTTATTCGAAAATCAATTTTTTCTTTCTGATTATTATATGAATGAGCTTCTATTAAAACAAAAAAAAAATTGTCATCTAGCCTATTGAAATATATTATGGAGCATAACATACATTGACCCAAGCTTCCTTGATAATCTCTTCAAACTCCTTGCACACAACGAATCCATCAAATACTGGATGTGACCAACCGCCATTAAAATCAAATCCGGTCATAGCTGGCGCACAATCGATGTTTAATTTCTTGGCAATCTTATTCAGACCTGGCACTGAAAGAAACAAAAATTGAAAATATACAGGGTGTCCCAAAAAATAGTGTCAAGCGTAAGTCCAGAGTTAGAGCACCTCTTGGAGTACCCGAATCACCCCCATGTATGTTCCGCGATTATTCGTAGTTTTCGATCGATCCTGTATTGCACAAACGAACCCTTCGGTTTCTCCAAACAAGTCCCCGAAGCGTAGCCAGTGTACGGAGGTCTGAGTCCACGTGACGCTCATGCAACGCCTTAAAGAACCTACCATGCAGCTCTTTTTCCATTCGGTCTCATGGTCCACGGCTCTTGCCAATTCTCAGTGGCCAACCGATTAAATCGCTGCGATATCGCTACGGTTTTAATTATGAGAATTGGTCTAAAGGCCAATTTATAGACTTTGTGAACTCAAAAATCTCTCATCCAGAAACTGTGTATGCACGCCTCAATTTAGTATTATACAGGGTGTCCCAAAAAATAGTGTCAAGCGAAAGTCCAGAGTTAGAGCACCTCTTGGAGTACCCGAATCACCCCCATGTATGTTCCGCGATTATTCGTAGTTTTAGAGTAATAATTTTTTTTCTGACTTTTTGATAATTTCGATCTAAAGAACTTAAAAATTTTTAATAAAAAAAAGTTGAACATATTTTAATGTTTTTCTTTATGCCACTGAATTATCTTTAGTGCTTCTTTTATGTCTAAAATAATCAGCTTCGTAACTTTAGTGGAAATTTAGAAAACAGTAGTGTAAAGTCAAAATTTGAATGGTGGTGAATAATTACTTAAAAATTCATCTTTAAATTAAAAATCTAAACAGGCGAATTCATGGTTTCTAAGTATGTGTAAAAACTTCTCTAGACTCTCTGCTTTCATAATCATTTAAAAAAAGAAGTACTTAATAGGGCTACTTTGGCTTAAATCGGCCATCAAAGACAGCGAGGTGAAAATTTCATAAAATTTACCAAATTCCTATCAGATGATAAAAAAAAATATCTGGTCTTTTTATAATTTCTAAGGTTCAGATTAATTACAATTTAGCAAAAATTAACTACATGAAACCCATATTTAAATATTTTTCTCGCGGATCACATCGGTTGTAGTGTTGGATGTAACGCAGTACTTACCTGCTAAAAAATTGCCCGAGTGAGAGGATATGAAAGAGACCGCATTATTGCTATCTCTCTCACTCTCATTGGCGAAATGGATAACTGTAACTGAGGAATGCTATTCTTTGTGACAAGGGGATGAGGCGGGGGGTGTAGTCCGAGCGCCTATTGTGTTCTGGCGCCAGTCGTTTGCCTGCTTTTGTTTGCGCGTTACGTACGATACGCTCATTTGTGATTATTTGACGAACTTTGCTTTCTTTACGGACCTTGAGTGCGATTACGATTTGGTTTTGTGTGAATACGGGATTTTGACAAATTTGGCATTCTTAACGGACTTTTCAAGCTCTTCATTTTGTGATGTCTTTTTCATCGCAAGAATATGCTCTTATGCATTACTTTTATGGATATGCAAGAGGAAATGCTTCTGAAGCAGCCAGGTTGTTCCGGCAGCAAGTACAAAATGGAGGTGGACCTCAGCCTGAAACTTGGCCTGATCATCGCATGATTTTAAGAGTACATAACTCTTACATGGAAGGACGCCTACCAGGTAGAAGATCGGGGCGCCCATCTGAAATGAGTAACCCAGATACTGTCCAATCAGTGGTCGAAGAAGTGGTGAGAGATCCATCAGTTAGTGTAAGAACAATAGAACGTCGAATCGGAATTCCGAAATCACAAGCACATCGAATACTTCATCATGAGCGTTTTCACCCATATCACATCCAGAAAGTTCAGCAGCTCAAGCCCGCAGACTACCCGAGAAGGGTGGCATTTTGTCAGGAAATGTTACGGAGACAAGCTGAAAACGAAAATTTCTCTTAAAATATTCTATGGACTGATAAATCACATTTTAAGCGATGTGGGGTGTTTAATGCGCATAACTACCATTCGTGGAGTATTGAAAATCCACACCTCACAAGGGAATCTAATTTCCAAGAACAATTTAGTATCAATTTGTGGTCAGGCATCCTAAACGGACAGCTGATTGGTCCGTTCGAACTACCGGACCGACTGAACAGCGAGGCCTACTTGCAATTTCTACGACGTGATCTCGGCGTCTTATTAGAAGATGTAGACCTATTAACGCGGAGAAATATGATTTTTCAAAACGACGGCGCTCCATGCCATTTTGCTAGAAATGTTAGACAACATTTGTCTGAAACATTTCCAGGCAGATGGATCGGTCGTGGAGGGCCCATTGCGTGGCCGCCACGGTCCCCCGACTTGAACCCCATAGATTTTTTCGTCTGGGGATACTACAAGGAATTAGTATACGCCAAGGACATTACAAACGTCACAGTGTTAAGAACAAAATTAAGACAAGCGGAAGAAACAATAAAAAACAACAGAATTGCATTTATAAATTTAAAAGAAAACTTTTTTAGACGATGTAGAATATGTATTAAGCACGAAGGTCGTCATTTTGAAAACTTTCTTTAAGCGATCGAATAATAAATACTTTGAAAATAATGTTTTGTTTCATTTATTAAGTTATAATAAACCTTCAAAGGTTATTAAAGATGGCAGCAGGAACAGTTATTTTTGACCTTCAAATAATAAATTTTTAGCTTTTCTACAATCATTTTTGGTTTATTAATAAATAATTGGAATTAAAAAAAAAATTATTCAGAAGTCGAGTTTTATGAAATTTTCACCTTGCTGTCTTTGATGGCCGATTTAAGCCAAAGTAGCCCTATTAAGTACTTCTTTTTTTAAATGATTATGAAAGCAGAGAGTCTAGAGAAGTTTTTACACATACCTAGAAACCATGAATTCGCCTGTTTAGATTTTTAATTTAAAGATAAATTTTTAAGTAATTATTCACTAACATTCAAATTTTGACTTTACACTACTGTTTTCTAAATTTCCACTAAAGTTACGAAGCTGATTATTTTAGACATAAAAGAAGCACTAAAGATAATTCAGTGGCATAAAGAAAAACATTAAAATATGTTCAACTTTTTTTTATTAAAATTTTTTAAGTTCTTTAGATCGAAATTTTCAAAAAGTTAGAAAAAAAATTATTACTCTAAAACTACGAATAATCGCGGAACATACATGGGGGTGATTCGGGTACTCCAAGAGGTGCTCTAACTCTGGACTTTCGCTTGACACTATTTTTTGGGACACCCTGTATAATACTAAATTGAGGCGTGCATACACAGTTTCTGGATGAGAGATTTTTGAGTTCACAAAGTCTATAAATTGGCCTTTAGACCAATTCTCATAATTAAAACCGTAGCGATATCGCAGCGATTTAATCGGTTGGCCACTGAGAATTGGCAAGAGCCGTGGACCATGAGACCGAATGGAAAAAGAGCTGCATGGTAGGTTCTTTAAGGCGTTGCATGAGCGTCACGTGGACTCAGACCTCCGTACACTGGCTACGCTTCGGGGACTTGTTTGGAGAAACCGAAGGGTTCGTTTGTGCAATACAGGATCAAGTGATTGCGACCAATAACCACCGGAGGTATATCCTAAAGGATGGAACCGAATACATTTGTAGGGCCTGTCGCCGCCCAGGAGATGCCCTCAGACATATCACTTCCGGATGTCCGTCACTTGCAAACTCTGAATATTTGCACAGGCACAATCAAGCGGCCAGGATACTCCACCAGGAGCTCGCCTTGAAATTCGGTCTGACTGAAACCAGAGTACCATACTACAAGTATGTGCCGGAGCCGATACTAGAAAACGACCGCGCGCGCCGTTACTAGGACCGGCCCATCACTACAGATAGGACAACTATTGCTAACAAACCTGATATAGTATTGATGGACCAGGCACAATCAAGGTTATTTTTAGTGGATGTCACCATCCCCTACGATGAGAACCTCGTATGGGAAATAGACGTTTTGGAACAGTTATCCTCTTGACACTGTTGACGTTTTGATACAGTTGTCCATATGAACCTAAACGCTTTTAAACTAGAACACAGCAATGCCAGCACCGCTGCTTGGCGTCAGAAATAAGAAGGTACCCATGCAGACGTATTTGGTAAAAAAAAGTCCCTCTCTTTCGATATACATTTTTAGGAATTCCATTTATAAATATTTATTTATTTATTTTAGTTTTTCTCTGTGACTAAAAAGTGGATTGTTTATTTCTGTTTAGAACTAGTACTAATTCATTAGTGATTCTGATAAGATTCAGATTTGTTTAATGTACTTACACTTGATATGTGCAGTCCCTTTAGGGAGCATACAATCTTTAAACAGTTCCACATTGCCGTATGCGTTCCGTGGCACAATACCGTGTTCAGCGACTGGAGGTTCATATTCCTGCACTTGCCAGGGTCCGAATATTTCCAAGGCCTTATCTGTTATCATCTTGTTCGATAGCTGAAAATTGTAAGAAGTTCGAGTAAGAATTGCGTGATCAGAGAATACAATTATTTCAATAAGTTATCTTGGCACGTGACTGAATCCACAGACAGTTTTGTGGGTCACTATAAAATCATAAAATATAGCAATTAGCAACAAGGTATTTTCACACTTTACCAGGAAGAGTAATATAAATACTTTTATGTGCTATGCTTAATGAAAGACAAAACTTCGATTCGCAGCACCGAAGGACGAGTTTTGACAAACGAGTAGTCTGTAACGTAGTATATCTTTATCATCAAGCTGTATTTTTATAAATGACGACTCAAACTGGCAACAAAGTTGTATCAAATCAAATAAATTTATTTAGTTTCACAAATAAACATTACGAAAAAACAAGTAATACAGGTAAATCAAATAAAGTGAAACTAAAAAGGCCGCCACTCAGAACTATGTTGCAGAATGCATAACACCTGCAACGCTGGTATTCTGTGGAAGCCTATACAAATGTATGTGTGCTGGCCAACAGACAATCATCTGTACAAAATAATTGTAGGATAGGTAACATATTATAATTTAAGCAATAGCATAACATATCAAAGTGTAAGTAATAGGAATAAATGATATGTTGTGGAAAATGTTCTATTGTGAAAAAACGAGTGTGCTTATGACCACACGATTGAAGTGAAACTTCTATGAGAGGAAGAGAGAAAGAAAATGTGCGCGCGCACTGCTGTCTCTTCGGGCAAGGCGAACTTCCGTTCGCCTTGCCCGATCACACTTTTCGTAACGCGTTCGCCAGCTTACTCCCCAAGTCAAGCGTGCCTAAAGAAGTTTCACTTCAAAAACCCCTTTTGACAGTTACGAAGGACACAGTCATCCGCTATAATCTTATTTGTTGTTCAAACAAAAACATGTTGAGTTTACTTCTAAATGAATAAATAGAACTTCTAAATGAATAATAGAAATAGAATCTTTGTGTAATATTTTATCATCCCTATCAATTAATACTAACCAGCAGGTCTGCACATGGTCTGCGCAGATGGACATGTGTTTAAAAATACAATTGTCAAGCCATATACGCGAGAGAGAGAGAGAGAAACATTTATTGACCCAAGACAAAATACAAATACAACATGGACAGATAGTAATTTACTCATGTAACAAAACATAGATAACATCTAAAGTAATAATAATAATAATAATAAACTCTTTATTGCACAAAAAAGATATAACAAAAGAAACAAATGTAAAAAAAAACAAGAAATGTACAAGTAGGCGGCCTTATTGCTATAAAGCAATCTCTTCCAGGCAACCTTAAGATAGGAAATATGGGAAAGGAATTAGCAAGGGAAGGGTGCAGAAATGGGAATAAATAAAAATCGTTTGTGTCATAGGGAAGGAAATTACATATCTAACAATATAGTGGCTAAGGAATTGTAGATAGGAAGTGACTACGAACTAGGGATTTGAAAGAATCTAGCGTACGCGCTCTCTGAATACTCTCAGGGAGAGAATTCCATAGCCGGACGGCTTGAGAAGGAAACGAGTATGTCAAAAACTGAGTTGACCGAGGCGGGATGTCAAGGGATAAAATGTAATTTGATCGCAAAGTACGACTCGAAGAATGGGACCGAAAAGAGAAATAAGACTTAAGATAAGGTGGAGACATTGGATGGAACAAAATATTGTAAAGGAGTGACAAGACATGTAAGTCTCTACGCTGTCGAATTTGGAGCCATTTGAGTTGAGAACGATAGTAAGAAACATGGTCAAATTTTCTTAGATTAAAAATAAATCTAATGGCCACATTTTGCAGACGCTCCAGCTTGTCGAGAAGTTCTTCAGACAGATCCACCCAGGCACAATCAGCATAGTCGAGCAGTGAAAGTAAAAGTGATTGTGCTAATGTTGATTTAGTACTAATTGGGAGAAAGTTACGAAACCTGTTGAGTGAACCATATGCAGCATAGATCTTTTTGCGAATAGCTTCAACTTGCTGTCGCCATGATAAGCACTGATCAAAAACTAAACCTAAATTTTTAACGCATTTGCTAAAAGGAACAATAATGCCACCAAATATTACTGATGGTAACAAACTATAATCAATCCTTGAAATAAAATACGGACTGCCAATAATAATTGTTTGCGATTTTGTAGGATTAATGAGTAGTCCATATGATTTGCTCCAATTGTCGATCAGTTTAAGATTGCTGTTAGTTTCAGCGATAGCATGAGAGAGATTTAATAACGTTGCTTGCGTATAGATCTGCAAGTCATCAGCATACAAGTGATAGAAACACGAAAGTGAATGTGTAATGGAATTAATAAATATAGAGAAAAGAAGTGGAGACAAAACGCCACCCTGAGGGACACCCGCATTGATACTGCACCAATCAGAAAAAGAATCCTCAATGCGTATACGTTGCCGGCGCCCTAGCAGGTAACTACGAAACCAGTCAACTACGGTAGGAGATATGCCAAGAGAACGTAGCACACCAGTAAGTACATCAAAATCCACGGAATTAAAGGCATTACTAAAGTCTAAGAGAGTCATTAGTGTAAGTTGACGGTTTTCCATACCCTGGCGAATATCGTGTGTGATTTTGGTTAGAGCAGTAGTCGTGCTATGACCCATTCGGAAGCCGGATTGCATTGGATTAAGTAGGTTATTAACATTAAGGAACTTGAGGAGCTGACGATGAACTAATTTTTCAAGGACTTTGGAAAGGAAAGGGAGAATTGATATAGGACGAAAATCAGAGAAGGAGCCAGGATTGATTTTTTTCGGAAGTGGAATTACAAATGCATCTTTCCATGCAGAGGGAAATTTACCTGTGGTAATAGAGGTATTAAGGATATGTGGTATAAAGTAATAACATATAGGTACAAATATTAGGCTTAGGATTATCACTACGTGGGTGGCTGTACCACGTAGTAAAGAACAAGAAATCTCAAAACTATAAAGCAAGTCAAAAACATAACGAACCAACAAGCGACAGCGCATGAGTAGTCAATTGACGTATGTTTTTATTTAATTTACGTTGTAAATTGTGAAAGAAGTCATGAAAAACATAATTAATAAAAATTACCTACATAATATCGACTCAATTCTATTCAGTTCAACAAAGGTTTCAATAACCATTACTATATTTTACTTCACTTGGTTTTGTTTCTGAAAGTACTTTTATATATTTTTGATTTGTCCATCGAATACATATATTTGTTATGAGTGTTATAAAATATGTATATAATTATGACGTAAATCAAAACTTTGTTGGTCATGGGGCGATTTTCGACATTGTCCTTTGGTGTAGACATACGTTTATGGGAAATTAAATCGATCGACATTTTGCCTTTAGATATAATTACCAATGCTAATGTAAAAAATTATAAACAACGCCAATTAGCTTAAAAACTCTAGTGGAATCATGAAAGGACAAATAGTTCAGAAGAAAATTTTAAAGCATGACGCATGTAAGAATGAACAATCACAAATCTGCAGAAGTAAAGAAACAGTAAACTTGAAAGAAAGAAAATCAATTTTATTTTAACTCCACAAGACAGTACACAATTAACATTACAAATACAGAGATGATAACACAAACCGTGTAACGCCATGTGAAGTCAAAATTGCGTCAGCTCAGTTTAAGCAGCAAGCGAGGCAAGCTGCACTGGTTTTCTGCTGAACGCAGTAGTGACATAAGGTACCTACCCAATACACACCCAATTTACAAGCGAGCCAACACTATGTACATTCCAGCGTAGATTCGGAACTCAGCTCCTCATGTGAATATGACATTGACAGACTGTACATTCTGTCATACGTAGTTATTTGTCTGTGATTCTGTCACTAAAATTCAACCAACGCGTCTTAGTTACTATCTCTACTTGCATGGACTTGTATTGGAATATTACAGAACACAGTCAATAGGCAGACGGAAAGTTTCTATACGGAGTAGCCGCAAAAAATAATCAAAATTCCCAAAGCCTTATGAATAATTTTACCGTACCTTATCCCACTTAGGTCGAGCTTTGACAACTTTGTACGGTTGCTCCCCAAGGCGCACTACTTTGGCCTCCTTAAGCCACGTGTCCCTCGAGCGGCACGTGTACACACACTCGCGTGCGTACACGGGCTCGTTGCGCACGAACCCGAGCACGGCCGCATCCGGTGGGTAGATTGCTTCGAACTTAAGCAGGTGGCGTTTCAACGCGTACAGCGGATGGTTTTTGTATCTATGGAGAGAATTTTTAAGAAAAACTATCATCATACTACTTTATTAAGGACGATACTATCTGCTTAATAAAATGTTACAGAAAATAGAATGCTACTTTATTTTACTTTAGACATTAAACAAATATGCAAACATCTACAGGTCTCTCTAAAGCAGTTTGCAATGACATGACTTCATTTGTTATTTATGTTGCTTAGGCCAATGTTACATATTATAGGACTAAAAACTAGCCGGGGGTGAACTGTACTGGGCAATCAAAATTTATACTTTTGCATTTACAAGTGTTATCTAGTAAAAATCGTGATAGTATAATACCTAGTCTTGCCATAAATATTGTAAGATAGAAAAAACATTTTTTTTAACTGCTTAAAACATTTATTACTTTTACACTATGTTAGTTTAGTACATAAATATAAAACAATTAAAAATATATAAAGCTTATTCGAAGTGGTCTCCATTGGCTGCAATACAGTCCTTTAAACGTTGAGGCCAGTTATCAATAGAAGCACGCACTCTTTCCATGGGAAAATTCTTCACTGCCAATCGTATAGACTGTTTTAGGGACTCCAAATTATCATGGCGTTTAGAGCAAGCTGTACTCTCTAAAATTGACCATAAATCATAGTCTAGTGGATTAAGATCGGGACTAGACGACGGCCAGTCTTCAGCTCTGATGAAGTCCGAAACGTTCGCTTCTAACCAAGACTGCGTGGAACGAGCTTTATGACCCGGCGCCGAGTCTTGCTGGAAGGACCATACTTGGTTATTGAACATGGTGATGTTAAGGGGCTTAACTACCTTCTCAAGAATGGTATCTTGATATACTTGTGCCGATGTTTTGATACCTTTTTCACAAAAATATGGCTCAGTCACTCCTTCATAGCTAACACCCCACCAAACCATCACTGAACTCGGATAATGTCCACGTTAGAGCATTGAGCATAAATACGGTCATTTTGTTTGTTAAAATGTTGCTCTATTGTAAAAATTTTCTCATCCGTAAACAAAATTTTTCTGTGACCTCCCTTTGCGTACCGCTTCAGTAGTTGTTTCGATTTTACCACCCTATTCTTCTTTAAATTATCAGTTAAGAAGTGACCAGTGCGTGTCTTATAGGCTGCAAGTCCTAAGTCATCTTTTAAAATACGTGACATGGTTCTAGGTGCTATCTTCATTTCCCGAGATAAAATCTTTTGCTTTCGGACAGGATTTCTTCGAATTCTTTCCCTTACTGCTTTGACCACCTTTTTCGTACGAACACTACGTGGACGGCCAGATCTTTTTCTATCACAAACAGAGGAAGTCTCATTGTACCTACTAATAGCCCGGTACACAAACATTTTACTAATACCAAGGGTATGGAGAGTTTTAAAAATTGCATTTGGCTCCATACCTACTTTGTGTAATGCAATCACAGCGATTCGGTTCTCTTTATCACCCCACTCCATTTTAATATCGCAAAATATTATAAAATGTATTGGCGCCAAAATGAGAAAACACAATGAACAACCGTATAAAAATGACAGATTCGAAATTCAAATGTAATATTTTTTTTATTTTTAAGTGTAACAGTATTTATGGCCAGACTAAGTATAACAACAATATAATTTTAAAAAAAGTTACAAAGCCACAATAAACATACATATTATACAGGGTGGCCCGTTCATAGGCGCTCCGGTTTTTACAACTCAAAAGATGTCAAAAATTACAAAGTACTAATTACACATATTTTTTCAGATTTTCAGGTGGATTGGAAGAGGTGGACCAATTCCCTGGCCGCCACGCTCACCTGATCTCAACCCGATAGACTTTTTCATCTGGGGGTACTACAAAGAAAACGCATACGCGTAGGAGAGTAATAGTAAAGAAGAGCTGAGGCGGAAAATTGAAGAAATAGGAGACAATAAGAAGCAACAGCTTTTAACAGGAAGCTTTTAGACACCTCAAAGACAATTTCTTTAGGAGATGTAGGTTGTGCATTTCTGTGGGAGGACGCCAATTTGAAAACCTTTTATAAGTGGCATTTAAATAAAAATTTTGAACTAATAACTGTGTTTTATTCAATTAATCATAACTCCATCAATTATAACTAAAAATAATAGAAACACAATAAAATCCATAATCTTTAAAAAATACATTTATTGGTCTAAAGGCCAGTTTAAGTAAGAAAAACCCCTATTAAGGTCTGGTTTTTATGAATGACATTTGTTGTTACAGGTTCTTAGCAGTTTTTACGATTGCTTAGAAACCTCTGGCACCCCTCACTTATTTTTTTAAGCCCTAAACATTTTTGACTACCTTGAACTTGAACTCCAATAGTAATTTTGAACTTCAGATAAAATTTAACGTAAGTTCTGTAATGCCTAGCCAAACCGCTTTATTTTAGGTGTTAGCTAACATCATGATAATTAACATTAACATTACACAAAAAAAAACATCTGAAAACGCTAGGAAAAAAAAGATTAAAAGGAAAACCAATGTCAGCTCAAAACTACGGAAAAAAACTAAAAATAATTCTAGCTCCTAAACTACAAAAAATCGCTGAACATACATGGGGGTGATTCGGATACCCCATAGAATAAGGCTTCTAAATTTTTCGTTTGGACGCCTAATGAACGGGCCAACCTGTATATTTTCTAATATATAGACCCACCCAAGCGCGCGTGGGTACCGTCTAATAGGTATTATTAAATATTATTATTATTAAATATTAGTATTATTAAATAAGTAGAAAAACATTTTAGCAGATTTAGTACCATGTCACACCAACTATTCCTTTTATTTAGTATGGTTACACCTACATTGCATTGTTAATAGTTGGTGTAACATGGTACTAAAATGGTTATCTACTTTTGAAGCCGGCTGTACATATACTTTTTTGAGACTCACACAAACAGTTTGTCTGTGTGGACACACAGACAAACTGTTTAAAAAGTTTTGTGGACCACTTTATAATATTAAGGAAAATAATGTACCTATCTGTTTGTAATAAGAATAACAAAATAAAATTTTGACATTAAAGGTATCTAAATTACTTTTCTGTTAAACTACTCACTCAGCAATACTCTTGGGCAACGGTGCCTCAAGCTGCATCCTATCAAGCTGTTCATCTTCTTCTCTGTTTCGTGCGGTATTGGGACCGAGCCACAGTTGGGTGGCAGTACTCCACCAGGCAGGCTCAGCGCGCTGTTTTCTTGTCACTGTATTCCAGTGAGGTACATATCGTCTTGTCACGTCCTTTAAGTAGTTGCTGTTATCCCAACCGACAATATAGCATACGGGATGTGTAGCCCGACTCTAAAAGTTCAAAACACCATTTTAAAACTCACTTTATATACTTAAATTATGCAATAATAAAATAAAAATGTATCCTACAAAATGAAACTTTTCATACAGACATTATTTTATGATATTATTATTTTAAGCAATCATTTACTATATGTATAAAACTAGTTGGACACCAGTGCGACTTGAATTAGTGCCTGATAAAAGCAACAGAATCGCCCCCTTTTAGATGGAATGATGAGGACATTATAATGATAGGCGAACTAAAGTTACTGACACAGCCCTAAGAATTACGAACCTGGAATTGGAAAAACTAAGGTTATCATCATCATTTCAGACAAGAGACGCCCACTGTTGGACACAGGCCTCCCCCAGTGATCTCCAAACCGATCGGTCCTGCGCCTCGCATCCAGCGGCTTCGCGCGACCTTCACCAGATCGTCGGTCCACCTTGTGGGGGCCTACCAACGCTGCGTCTCCCGGTACGCGGAGTGTCAGCACGGCATCCAAGGAACTTTCGCCTCTCTGCTCCGGTAAGCAAGTTATTTCCAAGTCGTTTAGAAGCAACTCGTGATCTCTTTCATTTAATTCTGCCTTTAAATAAAACTCGTTTAGCCCAAATAGCAAATATTGACCTATTATGACAGTCGAAAACTAACGTAAAAGTTGCCTAGACATACTTGTCATAATATTTAACTCATTATAGAATTTTATTCAACAAAGATACATGTAAGATTTATATAATAATATGAAATTAATGGAAAAGTGATAAATTATTTAAATACATATCTTTAATTACTCAAATACAACTAAATTATGTTTTAATGATTTAAATATGCGGAGAACACTGTACGCGTGCATGTCGGAAAATCTAAAGGAGCAGAGGGTACAAACGTAACCACAAGTATTTGGCATCATTGCGAAAGACATTTGCAAACTTCAGTCCTGTGGTTGTGTTTGTGTATAACGTCCGTTTAGGGGTTAATAAAAAATACATAAGAGTTATCACAAGGATAGTTTTATTAAAATAGTTTTATTAGACATGTGATGTGGTTGCAGCCGCCGTACTAATTTTGCTTATACCCTAGAAAGGGTTAAATAAATTTAAAAAAGAATGAAAAAAAAAGTTAAATGGTTTTATTAATTCAGTAGGTCCAAGGTACAGTCATCACACCACTCTCCTCATTAATCTAGGGTATCGATCAGACAAAAAAAAATAAAAACGTAGGGTGTAGCGTAACCTGAAATAGCATTTTTATAATGATATAAGCTGTTGCTATAAATTTCAAGCACCCCACGATTTTATTTTTTGTCTGATGACTGGGTTGTGAAATACTATGTAATCCGAAATTTTGTGACCGTGGTCATCTTTTTTTTTCACAATATACTGTATTCTACAAGTCAAGCTCTTGCATTTGATACCCATATTGAGAAGATTGTACAAAAATACGTAATGCGCGATATTATTGCAGCGGCCATTTTGGATTTACAGAGATACTAATTAATGCATATTTTCATTGTCATCAGAACTAAATGTGTATTTCAAATTTCAGGTTAATTGGACATTGGCAAGCTCAAGTTTATCTCGCAAGATTTGGCCCAATCAAACATAAATAAAAACACAGGGTAAGCTAAATAAAACCGTTTAAAACCGTGAAAAACTTACATAAATACTTTCTGCGCAATGTACTTTTCCCTTTATAACATCAACAGGAACCCACTGCTCTAGCTCTTCGACAAACACTTCACACCACACATCAATTTTATTTTTTGGAGTATCATCATCAGAGGACAGAACCCTGCGATCGATTTTTTTGCTGCAACTTGGCTTAGGACTTGTTTTTGTGGGTTTGAATTCATCACCACTATCTTCCGCGTTCCGAACCTTAGGATCTTCTTCGGGCAAATAGTCACTATCATCATCCGATTCCTTCTTTGATTTACCTACATGCAGAAAAATAATATCACATGTTAAATATTAGTATACTTCAAATAATAAAATTAAAACAGGATAATATGTGTAAAGAATCTGTCGAGCTATATAACAATAGTATATTGAACATATAATTGAAATAGCTTTTCCATAAAATCCCTATGAGTATAGTAGACACAAAAACTTTACTCAAACTTGGTACAGTGATGCATAGGATTTGCTAAGAATGATTTGGGTTTTGTTTCACAAAAGAAAAAGAAGAATCATCTGGGTCAATGTTCCAGCTGTTTCTTTTTCATATGGGTGATGCAAATCTGAATTTTACAATATAACCAAAGAATCTATATTATACCGGGTGTATCAGAACGCCGAAATAATATTTAAGAGCATATAGGTTTGATATTAGATGGACCAAGGTGCTTGTCTCAGACCTTTAAACCTAATACGTTTCGAGTTTAAACTGAGAGCAAATCCTTTTAAGTGACAGCCATAGTCCAGCTGACTTTTGTAATATTCATTAATTTTGCCGCGCCTGGGCACAAGCCATAGCTACGTAAGTAGTCTGTCTGCAATAACTCTCGATATTTATTAAAGAAGTAACAGACGTCGGCGAAGTGTTTCTCGTACGCTAATGTAGGGCTGTCTAGGAACAAAAAATAATATATGTAGTTTGAAAAAAAAGTATATCATATTTTACCTTTAAATATTATTTAAGTGCTCGGGGACATCCTGTTTATATTGAATAACGGGAGAAAAACGTAACAACTCGCTTTAAATTTTCCTAGCCCAACGCATGATATAAAACCTATCATTATGCAGTTATTTAAATAGTTATAGTATTTTGAAAAAGTTTCAAAGCCGCAGCAAGGCTGTTGCCGCGTGACCCATATTTTCGAATGATAACCATCATTAGTATAAAAATAAAATTAAAAATTTTAATAGCCTCCGACAAAAACCTCCAAAAAGTAAAAAATAAAATGTATTGATTGGCCCTTTCCATCCATCCATCAACAGCTCATATACGTCCCCACCGAGGGGCTCGAGCCTACCCTAAATTAGGGCGATTAGGCCTTAGTCAACCACGCAGGCCAAGTGCGGGTTGGTCGACTTCACACACAACCTGTAAAGAAATTCTTTCTTCACAGGTGTGTGCAGGTTTTCTCACGATGTTTTCCTTCACCGTAAAAGCGTCGAATAAACGTACATATGAATTCAAAATTTGAAACACACATTGGTACGTGGCGGGGTTCGAACCGCTACCTCCCGATTGGAAGGCGACAGCCTTACGCACTACGCCATCGACGCCTTTTTACTTTGATATATCCAGTAATATTTTGATTAGAACGTCGTCACGTCGGGGATCGCAATTAATATATCTGTTTATTTAATTATTTTCTGACGGAATACGTACAGCGTTACTAAATATATTAATTGCGATCCCCCGATGTGACGACGCTTATATCAAAATATTACTAGATATATCAAAGTTAAAGAGCCAACCAACACATTTTATTTTTTTACTTTATAGAGGTTTTTTGTCGGGGGTTATTTAAATTTTTAATTTTAATTTTATTTTATACTTTTTAAGCCCTAGGCCTAATCACCTTAGTTTGATACCCATATTGAGCGAATTGTAAAAAAATATGTAATTCGCCATTTTGTGGTGGCGGCCATCTTGGATTTGAAATTTATCATAGTGTGTAGTATTCTACTAGTCAAGCCCTATTATTCGATACCCATTGCTTAATCTTTAAAACTACGCAACGGATATTGATGCGGTTTTTTTATAGATAGAGTGATTCAAGAGGAAGGTTTATATGTATAATACATGCATAATGTAGTAAAGAAACACTGATAATTTTCTAATGTGATGTCGTAAATAAACACATTTTTTGCGCTTACATTGCAAACGCTTGCTGAACCCTACAAGATAGATCAAAATAATGTACTACAGTATCTTACACCTTCAAAAGGTCTACAAAAAAGTTCGCGATTATATATGTCTATAGTCTATCTCTTAGGGATAACCATTTTTTATCCTTTACTTTTTACGTGAAATAATGGCTTATTTACGAAGCGATTTTAAGCAATACACCATGAATTCTTATCCAATTAAGTACCTTAAATACATTGTGCATTTAATATAGATCAATATGGCCATTTACAGCATGTAATTTAAATGAATATTTTCGAAGATATTACAGATTTAAAATGCAGGGACATAGCGGTTGCGGCGGGACCGGCCGAGGAGCCGGCGGCGCGTGCCTATAAACAGCGCGTCGAAGGCCGCGCTTCGCCCTATAGCACATTATAATTAGCAGGACAAAAAAGCTGTGAACGTTATATATAAAGAAGACATTCTGTAGTATATTTAGCACCAGCATTGCACCCGTGCGAAGCCGGGGCGGGTCGCTAGTACTGAATATATAGTAATGTTTGGCACTAACAACTCTGCTTTATTCTTCAAGCCCTTTCATTTGATAACCATATTACTGGAGAATAAAATGTGGTCCGCTATTTTTGAGCGGCGGCCATATTGAATTTAGAGTGTTGTTACATTCATAGTGCTCTACTGTTCAAGCCCTTTCATTTGATACCCATACTACTGAGATCCGAGCGGCCATATTGAATTACTCGTAAGAGTTCCTAGATTCGTAGTGCTGTGCTCTTAAACCCCTTTTATTTGATAACCATATGTTACTGAAGTTGAAAACGAAATTGTTTCCGCCATTTTCCAGGCCTTAAGCTAGAGTTTATGCCCGCCCTATCTTGCCCTTGTAAAAACTCAAGGTCTCTAGGTGGCCCAGGCGCCGAAATCTTGATGGAACAGACAGTTGGACTAAAATTATAAGTATTATCTTTGGGCATTTTGGTCAGGTTGGGTACGTAGTACTATTATCTATTCTGTGGTTTGGGGACACATAAAAAAACCAAAGCTAATAATATATGTACATATAACAATTATGCCATTTCAGATCACCTTGAACCATTTTTTTCCTGGTTTCTTGTTTCGCCTCTTTGATTCTCCCTTTTATTAGTTGAACAAGATCACCGGTTACGTCATTTTTATCGTGCTTTGTTCTTTTACCTTTCGCCAGATCTCTATGGCTTATTCTCTTTTCATCTTCTAATTGAGCATCTAATTTATTTTTTGACAAAGAAAGTTTGGGTTTTTTGGGTAATTTAGATGTTGTTTCACAATCCTTCGAAAAATATTCACTTTTTTCTACACATGACCCAGGGTCACTTTTAGTTCTTTTTTTATTCATTTTCGGTTTTTCTAATTCTTTTTTAACCATTGTACCCGGATTTGCAGTTCTTGATCTTTTTGGTGGGGTAGTGCCCTCATTTTTCATATTAGCTTTCTCAAAATATTTACTGGTTTCATCATGTTCACTAGGTTCTGTTACTATTATTTCAGGTATTTTCGTTTTACTTTCTTTTTTAATTGTTTTCTGAACTGCATTTGCTTTAAGAGATTTTGGAGTATCTTTTGTTTTTGTTGATTTCCCTGGACTTGTAACTAGCTTCTGATTATCACATTTTTTTCTTGATAAATTATTTCTTTTTGTGCATGTAATGTCATTACTTTGTAATGTTTTTTGATTGATGTCTGTTTTCGTGATCAGATTTTCTTTAGGTTGTTTGCTTTTGGATTTTGAGGGTTGATTAGTTTCTTTGCTTTTTGTTGAATTCGGACTTGAGGATTTTTTGGCTATCTTAGGAGGTGATATATTTTCGTGAGTGACATTTGAATTCTTATGTTTCCTAGTTCGAGAACTTCTAGTTTCAACTGACAAGTTGTCATTACTACCATCTAACTGAACAATATTTGTGAAAATATTATAAGTGTCATCGATTCCATCTAACTGTGATATTTTTTCCTTATTTTGTGTCTTTGATGAGCGTACATTTTTCTTACTAGACTTACAGTCATCTTCTTTAATAGACACACTCGATCTACCCTTACTTGTATTTCTGCCATCTTTGCTTTTTGTTGAAAGGGAACATAATTCAGAAGAAGGTGGTTTAATAGGCAATGTTACAAAATTAAACATAACTCGACACTGTAATCCGAGAGCTCGCAGCATGCATACAAATATGTACACTAGATACTTTTTTGTTGTAACTATCCTGCTTTTGATTTGGCTTATGAGGTGATCTTTTAGTGGAGGTGCTTTAGGTCTAAATTTATTTTCATGTTTATCTTGTTTAAATGTTAATTTATCTTTATACCAAGTAGTTATTTGTTCTACATATTTAATATCAACCCTCTCATTAGGATAGCATTCTTTTGAAGGGACCAGTGACAAAGAAGCAGACAGTAGTTCTTGATTATTTAAAGCTCTGCTGACATAGTTACCATGCCCCAACCAACATAACACATGAACTTTGTGCATATACACTTGATATTCCTTTTTCACTCTATTCATTTTTCGTTTCATCATCATTTCAACATCTATCTTTTTTGTTTTTCTGCAAATGGAATCTGGAAGATCCACAATGAGTTGTATGCCTTGTTGTGGTATCGATTTTGATTCTGAAAAATGCAAATGTTATTTTATTATAAAGCACACACACTACTGATGATATCAACCTTATTCTTTAAAATAAAATTGGTATTACTTAATGCACAAAAAATGAATGCAAAAATGCAAAAATTGTATGCATTAGTAAATCTCATTTTATTGTTTACTAATGGGCCCGGCAGACGTTGTTCTGCCCGATTCCAGCACCACCTACCGGGTCCAAATTTACGTTTAAACTTTCCTTGGACCTATACAAACATACACAGAAAATTTCGTAAGAATCCGTTAAGCCGTTTCAGCCATATACTGGAGGAAGACTCTGTACTAGGGTCGTCTGCTTAGGTACCTCCGTCTTACCTATTTCTGCCGCAAAGCAGCAGTGCTTGCATTGCTGTGTTCCGGTTTGAAGGGTAAGATATGGCAGTGAAATTACTGGGTACTGTGACTTTACATCTGGTGTCACAAGTTGGCAACGTACACTGTGGTTCTTGTGGGGGTTGCAGTTTTGCTGCGAATCTCACAGGAGCTACATGTATTATAGGCGACTGTTACCACTTACCATCAGGTGGGCAGTTTGCTTGTTTGCCAACTTTCTGCAATAAAAATAAAAAAAAGAGTTTTTATGGGACTAACACTCAGCGATTCATTTTTATATATAAAGAAGAAAATTAAAACAATGCAACTTTTCCTTTGCCTCGGATATCTTAATAGTCCTCGCCATTGGTGAAACCTACACCAAGAGATAAATCATATTATCAATTAGAGTAGTAATGGCATACAAAAATTGTAATCTAATAAACATTGTTTTTAAAAGACTTCAAAAAAGGAGGTTATCAATTTTATGCGTATGTTTTTTTTTGTGTATGTTACGCGATTATGCCGCCAATTATGGACCAATTTTCAAAATTCTTTTTGTATTCCATAGAGTATAGGTAGGTCCCATTGTCACCAAAGTCAGAATCTGATGATGAGATGCTAGGAAAATCGTGGAAACCCTTAAATTTTATAGGTATGTTCAACATGTTTCTTCAGAAGCTATTCAGGTATTTACGTCTGGTAGTCATGAACCGAGCTGATGATGGAAGGATCCTTAACTTTTAGGAGTTTTTTAAATACAACAGGAACATATTGACCCTTTTTGAAATACAATAGGTACGTATTGATACTTTGTCATATCCTTCAATTATTGACTTGTAGTGAATACCATATTAAACCACTAAAATGATATAAATAAAAAAAACCTCCGAGGATCCTTAGCTTTAGGGAGATAGAGGTTAGTTTTTTACATACAATAGGCACATAGTACTTATCAAGTATTTGGTGAGATGGTATTAAATTCAAGATCTTACTCAAAAGATAAAAATATTTTTCTTTACAGACTATTTTTATCAGTTCAACAATAGCCTTTCAACAATGTTTATATTCTATTTTAATAAATAGTTGAATTTAAAAAAATATATTTCTTTTCCTTGTTAAAATGTTTCAGGTAATTAGCATTGGCACAGATTTCATCAATGGCAGAAGACTAGTGATATTTTAGGTCAATTAGTTGCAGACATAAAACTTGCAATATCATAAGATGTTTAAAAAATTATACAAATTAACTTATAAATAAACATTGGCTACACAAACCTTTGACTTCTTCCCAATCTTCCATTTCTGAATCACTGTCATCATTTATCTTTTTGGATTTAGATTTCTTTTTTAAAGGTTTAAGTTTAGGAGAAATGACTTCTTCGCCTTGAGCTAGTAAATCATTAACATTGCTTTCAGAACCTAATTTGCTTGTATAATTACTTACATAGGCTTTTGTTTCTTCTAATTTAGATTTATGTTGTTCAAGTTCAAGAAAAGTTTTTCTGGCAATTTCTTCACTCTCATTTTTATTGTTAGACCACACCTGAAAGTAGTTTGATATACCAATCATTAAGTCAAACATAACAAGCCTGCTCAGGATAGGCGTCCGACAAGAAATGAGGGATTTGGGCTTTCTCACACCATGCTAGCCCAGTGCACAGAGAGTATGAGAGCCTGCGGGGTATACACAAACGTCGATCTGGAATCCCCTACGCCCCTAGCCATATATTGTTTCATAATATGTTATACCAGCTGATATCTCATAGAATATTGATAAGTATTTTTTCCATGCTTTATCCAACATTGCTTCTTTATGGAATGAACTCCAAGATCTAGTCATACAAGAGAAGGCGAAAGCAGCAGCCCTAAGACTAAGAACGCAGGGACAATGGAAACACAATATAGAAAAAACACACACAATAATACTAGATTGCAGTACAAAAGAAATACCTCTTCTCAATGCACGAGTCGATAGAATACCATGCCAACATGTCTAAGGCAGAAAATACGATATCCAAGATACAATATCCAACTCACAGCAGAATCAAAAGATTGCTCTGACATTAAAGAAGTTAGGATATACGGACGGACGGACGGTTCCAAGACTACTAGTGGAACTGGGGCCAGCGTCTTCTCAAATGACCTTAATATCAAATTCCAAGCAGAATGCATTGGCATCACCAGAGCGACACAGGCGGTTGCAGCTATAGGTGTTAGTAATCTTAACATAAAGATTATCTCAGACAGCGCATCTGTCCTGCAGGCCCTCCAAAACAATATTATCAACTCTGTCCTTATACTGGAATGCCATAACATGCTCCAAGCCATAGCAGATACAAACCGGGTAACTATGCAATGGATAATAGAACACAATGGCTCACATGGCAAAGACGCAGCAGATGAATTGGCTAAGAGAGGTTCAAACACAAAAGTGTATGGACCAGAACCCTTACTGCCCATTCCACAGGCCCAGATAAAAACCTGGCTGCGTGAGAAAACCAAGGAAAAACATCTAACAGAGTGGAGCCAATGAGGGATGCAAGCAAACAAAAGAGGCAATCCTGGTACCATCCAGAAAAGCTAGCCCCTTCCCTCATCAAACTAAACAGAGACAAAATCCGAAAAGTTATAGCTACTATAACCGGACACTGTCTCCTAAACAAACACCTATTTACAACAGGGGTGACAGACAGCCCTCTTTGCAGAGGATGCATGAAGGTGGAGGAAACGCCACAGCACGTCCTTATGGAATGCACAAGCATGGCCGATCAACGGGCGAAACTTCTCCACTCCCTGAGAAGACAGTGGAAGAATTTAGAGGAGGCCAATGTCAATGGACAAGCCAGAAAATAAAAAAAAGAAATATATATTCGGATATTATATAATGTAAAACCTAGAAATAAAGGCTATCTTTATCTTTATAAGGAACAATCAAATTTTATTTGAAGTAAATAAACTCTAATGACTTCGTAATAAAGGTTTAAATTAAATGCATGTATAGAATGACATATGACAGATTAACTGTTTAGTTGTCAATTACGTCATGATTATCCATCTCTTTCAATCACATATAGGAATAAACCTTTTGAAAATTATAAGTCACTGAGAATGTAAATGAAAAGTTTCTTGGCCGACCGTACATGGCAGGATAGATCGCGGGTCTCTTGATTCTACTCGGGACACAGTCCAGTACCGAAACCACAGCGCCACCGACACACCTATTTTATATATATTTGGTTACCTTTATTTGTAAATAATTAAATTAGATATTTTAATGATTATCTAATCAAGCATTGGGCTGAATAACGGTTTGGAGAGTCTCTATGAAGCTGACATGGTTATTATGAGTGACTAAAGCATCTTAAAAATAGAATAAAAGATATTTTGGGTTATCCAACCTTCAATTGATACTATTTGATATCACATGGTTTCATTAAATCTCAATATGTACGAGGGTTGGTCAAAAAGTTCGCGGAATGGAGGGTAAAAAGTAAGAAATAAAACACAAAATTATTTTTCCTTCTCAATGTATTCCCCCTTAACTCTAATACATTTATTAGACCTATCAATTAATTTATTAATACCTTCGAAAAAAAATGATTTCTCTTTGTCGTCAAAATAGGTCGAAATTGCGCTCTTCACTTCTTCATCGCTGGAAAATTTCTTCCCTCGAAGCTCTTTTTTCATTTTTGGGAACAAATAATAATCACTTGGGGCTAAATCTGGGCTATAGGAAGGATGTTCCAAGATTTCGAAGCCCACTCTTTGAACAGCAGCCATCGTAACTTGCGCCTTGTGCACGGGTGCATTGTCGTGCAAAAGGAGCACACCTTTAGTCAATTTTCCCCGTCTTTTTTCTCTCACAGCATCTCGCAGACGTTCTAATAGTGCAGCGTAGTACTTTCCAGTGATAGAGACACCCTTTTCTTTATAATCAATAAGGAAGGAGGATTCCCTCTGAATCCCAGAAAAAAGTAGCCATGAGTTTTCCAGCCGACAGAGACACTTTGAATTTCTTCGGAGGTGGTGTGCCCTTTTTGTGCCACTGCATGGAGTCTTGTTTGGACTCAGGCTCATAATGATGAACCCAAGTTTCATCTCCAGTCACAATTCGGTTCAAAACTTCCATCGTTTTGTTCACCACAGAGCGCTAAAAACTCGCGACAACACTCAACTCGCCGCTGCTTCTGGTGTGGCGTGAGCATTCTCGGCACCCATCTTGCACACACCTTTGACATGCCAAGATGGTCATGTAGGATGTTCAAAATGGTTGTAGCTGATACTCCAATCATTTCTGCAAGCTGTTTCTTCTTTAAACGGGCATCTTCCAATATGATTTTTTCAAGTTTTTCGACGTTTTCTGCCGTAGTTGCCTCGACAGGCCGCCCTGGCCTCGGATCATCTTCAATCGAATCCCTGGCTTGCTTAAACAGGTTGTGCCGCTTGTAAACCATGGTTTTACCAGGGCAAGAGTCCCCGTAAACAGAACACATCTCTTCCAAAATAGTCTGGGGAGGTTTTCCTTGTTTGGTAAGGAACTTGATGACTGCGCGAAACTCAATTTTCTCCATGTTGCAAATTTTCTTCCAGATTGACTTGTTGATTGATGTGTAGCTCAGGTAATTATGACCTATTTTTTTTGAAATTTAGTATTTATACTCTTAGTGAGTGTCACAACTAGTGCAGGTAGTAAAAAATCACCTTTCCCCCTTCCATGCCCCTCATTCCGCGAACTTTTTGACCCGCCCTCGTATGATGTGATGTTTTAAAATACATTATAAATTGGTTAATGCTGTGTATCTTGACACTTGTAATCACCACTTGGTTTCATTTCATAAAGGAAACAATGCATAATTAACTGAAAATCACTCTTAATTGTATATCATATTCTGAAAATAATGTTTGGACTAATTAAATAAAAGAAGAAAACAAGTTACTGTATCCATCAAATCTTATAATATGTCACCACTAAGGGGCTCAAGCCTACCCTAAGTTAGGGTGCGTAGGCCTTAGGCCAACCACTCTAGCTCAGTGCAGATTGGTCGATTTCACATACAACTTTGAATTTCTTCAAAGATGTATGCAGATTGCCTCACAATATCTTCCTTTACCATAAGAGCGTCAGACAAATGTACACATGAAATTTGAAAAACGAAAAACACATTGGTACATGGCTGGGTCAAATTAGAAGGCTAGTGCTGAGTCCACAGTGCCACCGACGCTCTTCAATATAATTCAATTACAGTGAAATAATAATTTATTATTAAATTACAAGCCTATTTCCAATAAAATGTTTATAGCAGTCTTGTTCCCACCATTTCTGTTAGTATAAAAAAGGGAAGTATTTTTGAGTATTATTTTTGAACTCAACATGTCACTTGAACTAATTATTACTTTAAAAATACTTCATCAATACAGTTATTACTTAAAAAAACTATTACTACATTTTTTATATTATATGAATAGAAACATGGGAAGGGCTTTAGATTAGCAACCCACGATTTGGGGGGTGAGGGGTGGAGGGGGAGTAGGGGAGGAGGGGAGCTACCCCCCCGTACCACTCCCCCCTCTCGGCAATGCGTAGTTTTCGAGACAATAATTTTTAATTTTTTCCCAAACCTAACCTCAAAATATATGGGAAAAGGTTGGATTGTGTATTTACTCATGTTTGTGCCGCACCTAGAACCTATTTAAGAATTAGAAGATGTCAAAATTGGAAGATCAAAGAATTAATAATATAATGTCAGTTGTATAGGTTCCCATAGAATAATACGCATGGTCATGTTCTGAACCTAACCTAACCTACAGTAGGCAATTTCGTCAACTATTTTCTTTTTTAATGGCGGGGGGCTGCGCCCCCCCGTCCCCCTGCTCTTTCGTCTTTTCTCTAACCCTGCGTTCCGTAAAACGATAAAAGTGATAATATCGCAAATCCGACCAGTCACAACATAACCTACTGATTCAATAGCCCTTAGATTTTGTGACGATTTAATTTGGTCGGATTCGCGATATTATCGCTTTTATCGCAATTCGGAACGCACCATACAAGGTGATTTACTTCGCAGAGGCGCGTTCAGCGCCTCTGGGTGTAGTTGTCCGGTTGTTTTTTAACTCACTCAAAGGCGTTGAACGGATTGCAGAGGCGCGTTCAGCGCCTCTGGGTGTAGTTGTCCGGTTGTTTTTTAACTCGCTCAAAGGCGTTGAACGGATTGCAGCAACCAAATCTTTTATCTCCCTCTTTCACATGATTTTTTATTTCTCTCTCTTTCTAGTAAATGACATTATAGAACATGGCCGCCAATATCATCCAATCACGTAAGAGTATTTCAGTCATAAATGTCAGAGCGTTTTACAACCATCAAATTCGATGGTTGTTCGGTTGTAACTCGCGCCGACACTCAAAGGTCTTGAACGGGTCGGTTGTTTCACCCGGTTGTCACGCTCGAAGGCATTGAACGGGGTTAGAGCGAAAAGTTGTACTTCGCGCGAAGGCCCTGAACGCGCCTCAGCAACCAAATCTTTTATCTCCCTCTTTCACATGATTTTTTATTTCTCTCTCATTCTAGTAGATGACATTATAGAATATGGCCGCCAATATCATCCAATCACGTAAGAGTATTTCAGTCATAAACGTCAGAGCGTTTTACAACCATCAAATTCGATGGTTGTTCGGTTGTAACTCGCGCCGACACTCAAAGGTCTTGAACGGGCCGGTTGTTTCACCCGGTTGTCACGCTCGAAGGCATTGAACGGGGTTAGAGCGAAAAGTTGTACTTCGCGCGAAGGCCCTGAACGCGCCTCTGCCATGACTGACGATTTCTGACTTTGACACTTGACAGCTTGAAATCAAAATGGTCGCCATTTCATTGCGTTTTGTTCGTGACAAAGTGATAAAAATATGGTAATTAATTCCTTTAAATACGAATTATTTTACAAATGACAGGTTTTAGTAACATTATTTTTAATAAATTTGTCTTTTTAATTAGTTATATTGCTTAAAACAAATTAATTAAGTATCTATTAATCTAATATCAATTAATTTAGTATATATTCTGTCCGTGGGAGAGCCATGCTTCGGCACGAATGGGCCGGCTCAACCGGAGTAATACCACGGCCTCACAGAAGACCGGCGTGAAGCAACGCTTGCGTTGTTTCGTCGAGTGAGTGAGGGTACCGGAGGCCCAACCCCCCTACCCCCCCTATGATGGCGCAGTTCAATAGATTGTTACCCCAGGAGGGTACCAACTGCGCTAGCGTTGGAGAATCCCTCTCTGGACGTCCACTTTCAGGACGCAATATATCTGGGCGTGGACGCCTAGGCCGCCCCTCGTATTCTAGGGGGGGCAAAACCGCGCTCAACCATACCTGGGGCAAGAGCAAAACCACGGCATCCCCTGCCAGATTGTCTGTGGACTTCTGCAACATCAGGGGGCTTCACTCCAACCTGAATGCTGTCCACCACCACCTCGAGACAGCAAAGCCGGCCTTGCTCTTTTTGACCGAGACGCAGATATCATCCTCGGCGGACATTTCTTATCTCTCCTACCCTGGGTACGGACTGGAACACCTCTTTGCACCTAAGGCCGGTGTGTGCGTGTACGTCAGAGACGATATTTGTTCTCGGCGCCTCAGTCATCTTGAAAGTGCGGACCTCTCCACCTTATGGTTCCGTGTAGACAGCGACGACCATCCCCGCATCTATTCGTGCCTCTATAGGTCCCATAGCGGTGATACCGAAACTGACCGACTCATCGAGCACGTCCAAATGGCTGCAGACTCTGTGCAGCAACAGATCCCACTCGCAGAGATCGTGATACTTGGCGATTTTAACGCTCACCACACCGAATGGCTCGGTTCAAGCAAAACCAATCATGCGGGGAAATCTGTTCACGCCTTCGCTCATGCATATGGCTTGACGCAACTGGTCACCACGCCTACGCGATTTCCCGATGTGGAGAGCCAGGAACCTTCACTGTTGGATCTTCTGCTGACTGCTTATCCTGATGGCTACCTCATATTTGTCGACGCCCCTCTGGGCTCCTCGGACCACTGCCTTATAAGGAGTACGGTGCCACTCACGTGCTTGCAACGAACTCGAGTTGCACGTAGTCGCCGTGTGTGGCACTACAAGTCAGCAGACTGGGATCGGATGCGGTCCTTATTTGCGTCCTACTCTTGGAGGCAGGTTTGCTTTTCGCCGGATGATCCCAACATCGCTGCTGAGTCTGTTGCTGATGTGGTGTTGGAAGGGTATGGAAATTTTTATTCCATCCTCAGTAGTCCCCATTGGTGGCAGGTTCCAACCTTGGTTTGGTCAATCCTCCAAAAAGGCTTCTCGCTGGAAACAGGAAACCTACCAAGCCTGGGCAAATGCGGTGACGTCTCGGGGTGGAAATACCAGCGCCTTAAAAAAGCAGTATAACTATGCCTCCAGATCCTTCAAAAGAGACATTGCAAGAGCAAAGTCGGAGCACATCAGTAGAATTGGCGAGAAACTAGAGCGTCTTCCTTCGGGGACTCGTGCGTTCTGGTCTCTTGCCAAAGCTATTCAGGGAAATTTCTGCACGCCATCTTTTCTACCACTGCACAAAGATAACACATCGTTAGCCCATGATGCAAAAGAGAAAGCCGATCGTTTTGGGAAACTCTTTGCCTCCAACTCGACTTTGGATGACGGGGGCCAGGAACCGCCAACCATACTGCAGTGCAAGAGCTTTATGCCAGATATTCGGTTCCACCAAAGTTCAGTGCGTGATACTTTTGCTTGATTACTATCCCATAAAAAAAAAAAAAGTATCAATGCTTAAAGTAACGAAACGCATCTCACTAAAAAATGGCAAAATCTAAAAGGCCTTTGCCATCAAACACAAGATAGAAGAAACATAATCGATATTTTTCATACCAAATTACAAACTAATTATAACAAATAAACTATAAGTTTCCGAAACGTAAAACTTCACAAATGTACTTTAAAAAAATATAGTCTTTCCGATGATAAGTATCTGAATCAGCAAATCGTGGGTTGTTAATCTAAAGGTGAGCCGAACCATACAATCCACATTTGTATGATCAAATTTTATTTGAAGTAAATAAAATCTAATGACTACGTAATAAATATTGTATTCGCTCTAAATTTCTAAAAATATAAATATGACCTTCATAATAAACTTTGCCATACATACATCTCTGTACTCATTATTTTCAGCATCATCACCGCCAGAATCTTGGTTTTCATGATAATGTTTATATAATGTTGATTTTGCAGCTGGCTTATTTGAAAATTCATCCTCACTGGTATCTGAAATAGAATATACTGACTCTGTAGATTTGTTCAAGATATTTCACAATATTAAACATTTTTTTATTGTAGTGTGATTAGATGACCAATTTTCAATAATACATACTCACTTCTACTAAAATTTAATCAACGAAAAAACAAAGCATAGAAGTGATCAATTTAAATGTTCTTCGTTATATTGAAACCTAATTATTGAGAGTAAATTTTCACTTACATTTTATTAATGTAAACTGCAATGGTCTGTTTGCAAATTTTCAAAATTATGAAATAAACTAAGAATTCACATACCGCTATCAGATAGGTTTAACACTGAAGGTAATAGTTTATCTTCATCAGTTAAATCTTTTATTGAAAAAGGAGTTGGAGAGATGTTAGTAATTTCATCATCAGACGTCAGTTTACTTATTTTACTTAGGAAACGTTTTGAAAAGTTTTTCTTTTTAATTGCAGGAATTGGTTTCGTATTTTTTTTTGATTCCGTAAATTCTTCGCTGGATGAATGTTCTTGATAATCTTCGTCCGAAGTTGGTGCTTCAGAGATTTCGGCTTCGGATCCAGAATCACTAAAAGGGTCTTCAGCGTATGGATCGCTATCAATATCATCATTGCAAACTATTTTAATATTTTTTTTGCGAGTATTTGGCATTGTGTTATTAAATTATGTACCTATCACAAATTATCTCAAAATAAACAATTTTACGAAAACCCGGCATATATTTTTTTTTTTTTTAATTTTGTTTATCCCATTTGGGAAAGGCAAAGGCGTCAACCATACAGCCTAGTCTGTATGCAATAAACTATTGTTATTCATTCTTCTTTTGAATTCACAAATCGCCAAACGTAGAGGTTACATATTCATAAATTGCTTCAAAGCATTTTTCAATGGAAAGAAGTTTTTGTAAAGAGCGCGGTAGATCTTGCTGGTGTTTCATTATTTTTGAAATTTCTTCTAATAAAATGTTTCTTTGCAGGGCAAAAATTGGACATTCGTAAAAAAGGTGATGCAGAGATTGAGGTAAGGTGGTGTTGCACCAGTTGCACGATGGGGAAGAAGTCATGCCTAGCCGGTACAAATGGTCATTGAATCGACCGTGCCCAATTCGCAAACGGCAAATAATAGTAAAAAATCTTCTGTTTATGTAATTGTGTCTATTGAACCAGGGTTGTTTTATTTTATTATTTATTTCTCGATACCACTTCCCTTTTATGAGCAAAGTACTGTTCCAGTGTTCTTCCCATAGCTTCAATATTTCTTTCTTGATTAGAGCTGTACAATCAGTATATGAAATTGATATGTTTTTTATAGGTACGTCTAGAGTGTTCATAGTTTTGGCCAGTTTATCTACTTCCTCGTTTCCATATACACCGATATGAGCTGGAGTCCAAAATAATATAATGTCTATTTGATAATTTATTTTTAAATGATGTATCTGATCTCGGATATTATATATTAAATGATTTGTGACTGATGAAAAGGAAGGATTTCTCAAAGCCATCAACACACTCATGCTGTCAGTAATAATAATCCATTTTTTGTATTGGCTGAACTGTTGAATGTAGTTAAGAGCTACAATTATAGCAGTCGCCTCAGCAGAAAATATGCTGGCATTTTGGCACATTTTAAAACTATGTCCAGTTTTACTACCTGCATCATACATAGCTACTGCAACACTTACATTCGTCTTTGAACCATCTGTATAAATTGATCGATAATCATTATAAGCCTGTAGACTTTCGTAAACATCATATTTATCTTTAAAATCTTTATGTAGGACAATATGAATGTCACAGAATTTACTAGCATATGAGCCACTATAACAATGTAAAGTAGTACTACAAAATATATTACATTGTTCTTTTAAACTTATAAAATGTGAGAAATTCTTTGAAAGAAAAGTGTTAGTGGAACATACATTTAATTTATTTAAAAGATCATTATTCGAACGTGATAAGAGTTTAAAAAGAAATTTAAGTTTTAAAAATTCAAAGCGAATAACCATTGGTGGTAAATGACATTCGACCTGCATAGAATTTATTGGGGAAGTGTTCATAGCACCTAGTATTAATCGTAAGTTCTTATTCTGTATTTTATCAATAATATCTATGTATTTTGGATCGGAAGCGTAACAAAAGAAAGCATACTCAAAATGACTTCTGACCAAAGCTTTATAAAGCATTAACACAATTTTAGGATCAGCACCCCATTTCAATCCAGTAACGGACCTAATTACATTAGTGGCTTTTAAAGCTCTGCTCACCAAGCAATCAACATATAAATCCCACGTAAGATTTTCGTGAAAAATAACACCCAAGAATTTAACTGAATTATCAATAGGCAAAGTATGATTGCTGTATGTAATATTAATTAGAGGTAGAGAACTGTATTTTGGGCAAAATATTACAACTTTACTTTTTAAAAGGCTAACATTTAAATCAAGTTCTGAGAGGTAATCTGCCAGCTTCACTAGATTATTATTTAATGTTAATTGAATATCTAATACATTAGTACCTTTACAATAAATGACAAGGTCATCAGCAAACTGAAGGTTGTTGACTAAATTATTATTAAGAATGGAATTTAGTTTTCTTATATACAAAATATACAGAATAGGACTCAAGATGCCTCCTTGACATACACCTTTGCTAGAAAATCTAGGGCCTAAAAATTTATTATCTATTTTGACATACACTTTTCTATCCGTGAGAAAAGCATATATCCAATAAGCAATTTTTACAGGTAAGAAAGATAATAGAGATTCAAACAAAATACCATGATTAACGTTATTAAATGCACCTTCTATATCAAAAAACACTGCTATTGTATACTCCATATTCTTTTGAGCTGTAGTGACGTCCAAAAAAAAATGTGCTAAGCTTTCTTGAGCCGAAAGTCCTCGCCTAAACCCAAACTGGTTTAAAGGTAAAATTGAGTTCTTTTCTATGAAGAATTCCAATCTTTGTTTGATTAGCTGTTCAAATAATTTACCAGCACAAGACGTTAAAGCGATAGGACGATAAGAATCGGGATGAGATGCAATTTTTCCAGGTTTTAAAATAGGAACCAAGCAGTCCATTTTCCAATTAGGAGGAATTGTGCAATCTTGCCATAAAATATTATAAATTTGTAAAAGCTTATAAAGATTGTCAGTGTTAAGTAGCTGAAACATCTTGTACGATAAACTATCTAATCCACAAGCAGTGTTTTTTCTAGATTTCAGAGCTGCAGTTAATTCGTCAAAAGAAAATGGATCAGTGAGGAATGACTGATTATCTGGTAAACTATTGTCCTTCACAATTGGCCTGTTATTTTGCACAAAGTCAGGCGTGTATTTACGTAAAAAATCACTGACCCACGAAAAATCACTATTTTGCTTTTTATATGTTTTATGTGTAAGTTTTCTCATGTTACCCCATACTACTGAAACTGGTGTCAATCGATTTAATTTTGTACAGAATTCTATCCAACTACTTAGTCTTTCTCTCTTAATGGTAAGTTTTTTAGCAGCTTGAAATCTTTTGAAATTAATATATTTTTCTTGAGAAGGATTATTCTTAAAATCAAGATAGGCTTGCTTGCTTTCCTGGACAGCTTTAGCGCAATTACTATTCCACCAAGGAACTGTTCGATATTTTGATTTTAAGTTTTGAGTAGCAATGTTACGTGATTCGGACCGAGAGGTACGAGAGGGAATTGACTTTTGTGCAGCTGTCAAAATGATTTGACAAAAAGAGTTGTATGAAGGACTGTCAACTCGGTTGTCAAGGTGTAAACACTTACAATTGAGTTTGCTACAAAATTTTTGCGATTTTTATTCAATATCAGTTTTTGTGTTGCCGATTTCTAATCCAGTGAAGTATTTCTGTTTGTGTAAGTTTTTTGTGTGCTTTTCGTTAGGTTAGATTGACGACAATGTCGTCAATCTCACCTGAACCGCCTGACCCAGGTCTGAACACTAACTCAGTGCCATATCCCATAGAAGAAGTTGTGATTACTAGTGAAGATATAATGTCAGTCGACCAGCCTTCCATCAGAACCGGTCGTAAAAGAGCCAGTGAGGAAGAATCCTCTGTTATTCCGAACAAAATTAACCCATCGGAAAACGTTGCCCCATCTCAGTCAATCCAACACGTTTATGTTCATCCCAGCTTAACTGAGACTAAAAAATATAATAATACAGATAAAGGCCCATTCCTAGTACATGTATCCCGCTCTGAACCACACCCCAAAGCAGGTACATCTATAAACCCAATTCTGTTTGGCAAAATTCTTTCCAATGGAAATATTAAAAATATTGTGCATCACGGTGTTAAAAGTGTTGGTAGAAACCGCATCTCAGTGCAGTTTTCAAATGGTGAAGATGCAAATATATTCCTCACTAACCCCATTCTTTCCATTAAAAAATTTACAGCATCTATTCCATCTTTTAATATTACCCGCATGGGAGTAGTACGTGGTGTTCCAACGGAGTGGTCCATGGAGGAGTTCGTCCAATCTGTAGAGATTCCAGAAGGGTTCGGCTTCATTCTAAAAGCGAGACGGTTAAATAGAAAAACCACTAAAGATGGAGCTCTGGAATGGATTCCCACTCGCACAATAGTAATCACATTTAGTGGCCAATGCTTACCATCCAAAATTTATAGCTTTTATAATGCACTCCCTGTGGAACCCTATGAACTACCTACAATACAGTGCAATAATTGTTGTCGGTTTGGCCACATTCAGGCTCAGTGTCGCTCGCAAGCTCGATGCTATCGCTGCTCAAAATCTCATCAGGGCACAGAATGTTCTGTCCCAGAAAACTTGGCTACATGTATATGTTGTTCTGGACGTCATTTTGCCACAAACAAATCTTGCCCTGAACACAATAGACAGAAGTCAATTAAAACTACTATGTCCCAAGAAAATATATCTTACAGCGAGGCTGCTGCCCGATTTCCTCCAGTACGTCGGTCATATGCGAATGTGGCTCGTGAATTGTTCCCCCCTAATATCTCCCAAAATTCTTTACAGTCACCATGCGACACACCACCCCACCCAGATTATTCTCCACTAACAATACCTTCCCCTCGTACCCATACTAGCTACAGGGAAACAATAACCACTCCAAAACGTACCCACACCCCATTGATTAAGGGATATGACAGGATTGCACATCAATCATTGGTAAATAACTATGACCCACCCTCTTCTAATAATGGTGTTATGTTTTCATCCCAAAACCAAAACTCACATGTAACTTCTCAGTCCATACACTATTTAGACTCTCTCCTATCAATAATCTTAAATTTAATTAATAAATTTTGTGATGTCTCTCCACCGCCCAACGTTGCTGCCAAACTAAACCAACTCATGGACATTGTATCCAAAATTCCAGCTAATACAGTGGAACGCACGTAGTATCCGCCCTAAAAAACAAGAGTTGTTCCAGATGATTAATGCCTTTAGGCCCGCTGCCTTTGCCATCTCGGAGACTTGGCTAGTCCCTGGATCTAATTTTAGAGTCCCGGGGTACTGCTGCCTTCGTGATGACAGAGATGACGGATATGCTGGTGCAGCAATATTAGTCAGCAATAAATACACATTTTCCCGAATTCCTCTCCCAAATATTCCCACAGGAATAAACGCAGTTGCTGCCAGAATTGGCTCCATAACTCTGCTATCCATTTATATCCCTAATCCTAACATCATTTCCATTCATGATCTTCATTTCCTTTTTTCCACCCTATCAAAACCATTTGTAATAATGGGGGATTTTAATCTTTCCCATCTTATCTGGGGCGGCCCTAACTATGACTCACTGGCCTGTGACCTAGTGGACCTGATGGATTCCATGCATATATGTCTCCTTAATGATGGATCTTCAACTCGATGCACTGCTCCAGCCCTTAATGATAGTGCTGTTGACCTCTCGATGTGTTCTCCAGATGTCCTATCGATGACGACTTGGAAAGTTTTACCAGAGTCATATGGCAGTGACCATTATGTCATATCACTATATATTAATTATGGCACATCCATGAATAGGTTATATCCTCCATTATTAAAGTACCGTCTTACAGCAGCAAACTGGAACTCATTTTCAACAGACACTGACATCAATGTCTTAGCCCTTCCCGAGGATAACAACGGTGACTTACAAGAACAATACAACCTTTTCGTTTCATGCCTAGAAAAAGCAGCTGATGCCAATATTCCACAAAAAAGATCTAAAGTGGGACACAAAGTTTCCCCACCATGGTGGGATTCTGAATGCACAGTTATTCTAAAACAACGTAAAGAAGCCGAAATAAAATATCGCCAGTCAATGTCTGTTGAAAATTACATAAATCTAAAAAAAACCACAGCCAAAGCAAAGCGTCTTTTTAAAAAAAAGAAAAAGTTAGGGTGGCAAAATTTTTGCGAAAGTTTATCACCTCGCACACCATCTACACTACTCTGGAGGTCTATAAAAAAGTTTAGAGGGTCCTTCTCAAGCTCCTTAGAATCCAATGACCATAGCATATGGATTGAAGATTTCCTTAGTAAATTAGCTCCCCCTGATGTTCCCAACCTAGACTGCTTCCCATCCCCTTATCTCCCCTCAATCTCCCAACATCCTTTTAATAACCCATTTACTATGCCAGAACTTCTTTCTGTGCTTGACACAGTGAAAGATTCCTCTCCTGGTCCAGACGGTATAGTGTACTCTATGGTGGCGAAAGCTGGCTGTTTTACAAAACGTATGTTTTTAAAATTAATAAATTCATTTTTCGAAACAGGTTTGGTCCCTAATGCCTGGAAAAATCAAATAATTATCCCCATACCCAAACCTGGGAAGGACCCTATAAATGGCTCCTCTTATCGACCCATCGCACTATCCTCAACCTTGTGCAAAATTATGGAGCATATGTTGAAAAGACGCCTTGAATGGTTTTTAGAAAGCAAAGATATACTAGCTGACTCACAATTTGGTTTCAGAAAAGAAATGAGCACTATGGACAACCTTGCTATCCTTACCACAGACATCAGAGTTGCTCTCTCTAAAAACCAATTCCTGGTGGGTGTGTTCTTGGATATTTCCTCGGCATATGATAATGTCTTGCTTCCAATACTCAGGCAGAAAATGCATTATCTGAGTATCCCTGAGAGGTTGGCACATTTTATATGCAATTTGCTAAAAGAGAGAATAATCCAGGCCCGCGTTGCCGGAACACTCCTACCCCATAGACATGTATGGAAAGGTCTACCCCAAGGCTCAGTTTTAGGTCCTCTTTTATATAACTTCTACACCCATGATTTAGAAAAATGTGTTAACTCCTTTTGTAATATATTACAATACGCAGATGACATAGTCCTGTATCTTGCTTCAGACTCATTAGAGGGTGCGGCGCAAAAGCTAAATCAGGCCCTATCCTATTTAGAAGATTGGTTAGTTGATCATGGTCTCAATATTTCAGTTCCCAAAAGCAGTGTAGTGATATTTACTAGAAAAAGAGCTTTCCCACACATTGACATTCAATTTGCTGGTCAATCTTTTCCTCTAAACACCCATGTTAAATTTCTAGGCGTTATATTAGATAAAACCCTGTCAGGTAAACATCATCTAAATTATCTAAGAAATAAATGCGAAAAGAACATCAATATATTGCGCTGCCTTTCTGGGGTTTGGTGGGGAGCCCATCCTTCTTCACAGAAATTGGTATACAACGCTATAATTCGCAGCGTACTGGAATATGGGTCCCAAATTCTTGAACCCTGTAACAAAGAAGCATCTTTAGCTTTGGATAGAATACAGTTTGCCTGCCTACGTATAATTCTTGGGGCAATGAAATCCTCACCTACCAATGCAATGCAAGTAGAAGCCGGTGACCCTCCTCTAAGCCTTCGTCGGAATTTCTTATCAGACAAGTACTTATTTAAAGCTTTTCAAAACAAAAAACACCCATTGATCCCAAAATTAAGAGTATTATCCTCCATGATTCCTGGAAACAAATATTGGACCAATAAAAATTCCCCTAGTTTGATTAAAAGTTACCATAAATTAATGTTAAATAATTATGAATACTATCAAATATCGTCCCCAATTTTAACAACAGTTTCATTTGAATCCCTTCTTTTTAAACCATATACTGTTCTGAATTTAGGTATTGGAAAACACCAACCTGGAGCGAAAAACTTATTTGCAGACGAAATCCAGAATAACTGGCAAGACTGGTGTCACTTTTACACTGATGCATCTAAGTCTCATATGGGAGTAGGTGCTGCCATTTGGTTCCCTAAATTTAAAAGTCAGGCGTGTATTTACGTAAAAAATCACTGACCCACGAAAAATCACTATTTTGCTTTTTATATGTTTTATGTGTAAGTTTTCTCATGTTACCCCATACTACTGAAACTGGTGTCAATCGATTTAATTTTGTACAGAATTCTATCCAACTACTTAGTCTTTCTCTCTTAATGGTAAGTTTTTTAGCAGCTTGAAATCTTTTGAAATTAATATATTTTTCTTGAGAAGGATTATTCTTAAAATCAAGATAGGCTTGCTTGCTTTCCTGGACAGCTTTAGCGCAATTACTATTCCACCAAGGAACTGTTCGATATTTTGATTTTAAGTTTTGAGTAGCAATGTTACGTGATTCGGACCGAGAGGTACGAGAGGGAATTGACTTTTGTGCAGCTGTCAAAATGATTTGACAAAAAGAGTTGTATGAAGGACTGTCAACTCGGTTGTCAAGGTGTAAACACTTACAATTGAGTTTGCTACAAAAATTTTGCGATTTTTATTCAATATCAGTTTTTGTGTTGCCGATTTCTAATCCAGTGAAGTATTTCTGTTTGTGTAAGTTTTTTGTGTGCTTTTCGTTAGGTGAGATTGACGACAATGTCGTCAATCTCACCTGAACCGCCTGACCCAGGTCTGAACACTAACTCAGTGCCATATCCCATAGAAGAAGTTGTGATTACTAGTGAAGATATAATGTCAGTCGACCAGCCTTCCATCAGAACCGGTCGTAAAAGAGCCAGTGAGGAAGAATCCTCTGTTATTCCGAACAAAATTAACCCATCGGAAAACGTTGCCACATCTCAGTCAATCCAACACGTTTATGTTCATCCCAGCTTAACTGAGACTAAAAAATATAATAATACAGATAAAGGCCCATTCCTAGTACATGTATCCCGCTCTGAACCACACCCCAAAGCAGGTACATCTATAAACCCAATTCTGTTTGGCAAAATTCTTTCCAATGGAAATATTAAAAATATTGTGCGTCACGGTGTTAAAAGTGTTGGTAGAAACCGCATCTCAGTGCAGTTTTCAAATGGTGAAGATGCAAATATATTCCTCACTAACCCCATTCTTTCCATTAAAAAATTTACAGCATCTATTCCATCTTTTAATATTACCCGCATGGGAGTAGTACGTGGTGTTCCAACGGAGTGGTCCATGGAGGAGTTCGTCCAATCTGTAGAGATTCCAGAAGGGTTCGGCTTCATTCTAAAAGCGAGACGGTTAAATAGAAAAACCACTAAAGATGGAGCTCTGGAATGGATTCCCACTCGCACAATAGTAATCACATTTAGTGGCCAATGCTTACCATCCAAAATTTATAGCTTTTATAATGCACTCCCTGTGGAACCCTATGAACTACCTACAATACAGTGCAATAATTGTTGTCGGTTTGGCCACATTCAGGCTCAGTGTCGCTCGCAAGCTCGATGCTATCGCTGCTCAAAATCTCATCAGGGCACAGAATGTTCTGTCCCAGAAAACTTGGCTACATGTATATGTTGTTCTGGACGTCATTTTGCCACAAACAAATCTTGCCCTGAACACAATAGACAGAAGTCAATTAAAACTACTATGTCCCAAGAAAATATATCTTACAGCGAGGCTGCTGCCCGATTTCCTCCAGTACGTCGGTCATATGCGAATGTGGCTCGTGAATTGTTCCCCCCTAATATCTCCCAAAATTCTTTACAGTCACCATGCGACACACCACCCCACCCAGATTATTCTCCACTAACAATACCTTCCCCTCGTACCCATACTAGCTACAGGGAAACAATAACCACTCCAAAACGTACCCACACCCCATTGATTAAGGGATATGACAGGATTGCACATCAATCATTGGTAAATAACTATGACCCACCCTCTTCTAATAATGGTGTTATGTTTTCATCCCAAAACCAAAACTCACATGTAACTTCTCAGTCCATACACTATTTAGACTCTCTCCTATCAATAATCTTAAATTTAATTAATAAATTTTGTGATGTCTCTCCACCGCCCAACGTTGCTGCCAAACTAAACCAACTCATGGACATTGTATCCAAAATTCCAGCTAATACAGTGGAACGCACGTAGTATCCGCCCTAAAAAACAAGAGTTGTTCCAGATGATTAATGCCTTTAGGCCCGCTGCCTTTGCCATCTCGGAGACTTGGCTAGTCCCTGGATCTAATTTTAGAGTCCCGGGGTACTGCTGCCTTCGTGATGACAGAGATGACGGATATGCTGGTGCAGCAATATTAGTCAGCAATAAATACACATTTTCCCGAATTCCTCTCCCAAATATTCCCACAGGAATAAACGCAGTTGCTGCCAGAATTGGCTCCATAACTCTGCTATCCATTTATATCCCTAATCCTAACATCATTTCCATTCATGATCTTCATTTCCTTTTTTCCACCCTATCAAAACCATTTGTAATAATGGGGGATTTTAATCTTTCCCATCTTATCTGGGGCGGCCCTAACTATGACTCACTGGCCTGTGACCTAGTGGACCTGATGGATTCCATGCATATATGTCTCCTTAATGATGGATCTTCAACTCGATGCACTGCTCCAGCCCTTAATGATAGTGCTGTTGACCTCTCGATGTGTTCTCCAGATGTCCTATCGATGACGACTTGGAAAGTTTTACCAGAGTCATATGGCAGTGACCATTATGTCATATCACTATATATTAATTATGGCACATCCATGAATAGGTTATATCCTCCATTATTAAAGTACCGTCTTACAGCAGCAAACTGGAACTCATTTTCAACAGACACTGACATCAATGTCTTAGCCCTTCCCGAGGATAACAACGGTGACTTACAAGAACAATACAACCTTTTCGTTTCATGCCTAGAAAAAGCAGCTGATGCCAATATTCCACAAAAAAGATCTAAAGTGGGACACAAAGTTTCCCCACCATGGTGGGATTCTGAATGCACAGTTATTCTAAAACAACGTAAAGAAGCCGAAATAAAATATCGCCAGTCAATGTCTGTTGAAAATTACATAAATCTAAAAAAAACCACAGCCAAAGCAAAGCGTCTTTTTAAAAAAAAGAAAAAGTTAGGGTGGCAAAATTTTTGCGAAAGTTTATCACCTCGCACACCATCTACACTACTCTGGAGGTCTATAAAAAAGTTTAGAGGGTCCTTCTCAAGCTCCTTAGAATCCAATGACCATAGCATATGGATTGAAGATTTCCTTAGTAAATTAGCTCCCCCTGATGTTCCCAACCTAGACTGCTTCCCATCCCCTTATCTCCCCTCAATCTCCCAACATCCTTTTAATAACCCATTTACTATGCCAGAACTTCTTTCTGTGCTTGACACAGTGAAAGATTCCTCTCCTGGTCCAGACGGTATAGTGTACTCTATGGTGGCGAAAGCTGGCTGTTTTACAAAACGTATGTTTTTAAAATTAATAAATTCATTTTTCGAAACAGGTTTGGTCCCTAATGCCTGGAAAAATCAAATAATTATCCGCATACCCAAACCTGGGAAGGACCCTATAAATGGCTCCTCTTATCGACCCATCGCACTATCCTCAACCTTGTGCAAAATTATGGAGCATATGTTGAAAAGACGCCTTGAATGGTTTTTAGAAAGCAAAATATACTAGCTGACTCACAATTTGGTTTCAGAAAAGAAATGAGCACTATGGACAACCTTGCTATCCTTACCACAGACATCAGAGTTGCTCTCTCTAAAAACCAATTCCTGGTGGGTGTGTTCTTGGATATTTCCTCGGCATATGATAATGTCTTGCTTCCAATACTCAGGCAGAAAATGCATTATCTGAGTATCCCTGAGAGGTTGGCACATTTTATATGCAATTTGCTAAAAGAGAGAACAATCCAGGCCCGCGTTGCCGGAACACTCCTACCCCATAGACATGTATGGAAAGGTCTACCCCAAGGCTCAGTTTTAGGTCCTCTTTTATATAACTTCTACACCCATGATTTAGAAAAATGTGTTAACTCCTTTTGTAATATATTACAATACGCAGATGACATAGTCCTGTATCTTGCTTCAGACTCATTAGAGGGTGCGGCGCAAAAGCTAAATCAGGCCCTATCCTATTTAGAAGATTGGTTAGTTGATCATGGTCTCAATATTTCAGTTCCCAAAAGCAGTGTAGTGATATTTACTAGAAAAAGAGCTTTCCCACACATTGACATTCAATTTGCTGGTCAATCTTTTCCTCTAAACACCCATGTTAAATTTCTAGGCGTTATATTAGATAAAACCCTGTCAGGTAAACATCATCTAAATTATCTAAGAAATAAATGCGAAAAGAACATCAATATATTGCGCTGCCTTTCTGGGGTTTGGTGGGGAGCCCATCCTTCTTCACAGAAATTGGTATACAACGCTATAATTCGCAGCGTACTGGAATATGGGTCCCAAATTGTTGAACCCTGTAACAAAGAAGCATCTTTAGCTTTGGATAGAATACAGTTTGCCTGCCTACGTATAATTCTTGGGGCAATGAAATCCTCACCTACCAATGCAATGCAAGTAGAAGCCGGTGACCCTCCTCTAAGCCTTCGTCGGAATTTCTTATCAGACAAGTACTTATTTAAAGCTTTTCAAAACAAAAAACACCCATTGATCCCAAAATTAAGAGTATTATCCTCCATGATTCCTGGAAACAAATATTGGACCAATAAAAATTCCCCTAGTTTGATTAAAAGTTACCATAAATTAATGTTAAATAATTATGAATACTATCAAATATCGTCCCCAATTTTAACAACAGTTTCATTTGAATCCCTTCTTTTTAAACCATATACTGTTCTGAATTTAGGTATTGGAAAACACCAACCTGGAGCGAAAAACTTATTTGCAGACGAAATCCAGAATAACTGGCAAGACTGGTGTCACTTTTACACTGATGCATCTAAGTCTCATATGGGAGTAGGTGCTGCCATTTGGTTCCCTAAATTTAACGTGGTCTTAAACTTCAAATGCCCCCCTATCTCTTCTATCTTCACTGGAGAATCAATAGCAATTTATGAAGCTGTAAAATTCATTTATGCTTATAAATTCAAAAAATCCGTAATATTCACAGATTCTCTCAGCTGTTTACAGGCACTATCTTCCAACCACTTTTCTAAAAATAATAGGTTTCCAATAACCCTTCAAACTAGGGAATTATTGCTTAGATGCCATGAAAATAATATCTTGGTAAACCTCGTTTGGATCCCCAGCCACTCAGGAATACCTGGAAACGAGACAGTGGATACATTTGCTAAGGATGCGGCTATTTTAGGATGTAATGACCATTCTAAAATATATTTATCTGATCTCTGCTCTTTAGCTAAAGGAGATATTATGAAGGATTGGGCCAACAGTTATGAGAAATCAAAACAAATTAAGGGGAAATACTATAGCGACATTCAACCCACAATCCCAATTAAACCATGGTTCTCTCGATTTCATGACGCTAACAAAAAAACCATATCTACAATCACCAGATTGAGGTTAGGCCACACATGTACTCCACTCCATCTTTTTAAAATTCATGTAAGAAATACTCCAATCTGTGACTGTGGCACTGAAGAAGGTTCAACCGACCATATTTTATTCAACTGTTCTCTAAATTCTATATCTCTATATGACTTATTACCTTCCACCATCCCCCGCCCTATAAATATGAAATCACTCCTTTGTGAAACAAATTATCCTGTTTTAAAGCTCCTCTGTAAATATATATCTACTAACAACATTAAACTATAAACTGTTTTTTATTACATGTTTTATTTGTGCTGCTACATTGTCGTGTTGTCAATGTCATTGTCATGTTTTGTCCATTTTTAGGTGACCCAAAACAAAACCATAGCACACTTTTGGCATTTGTTAACAAAAGCAAACTCAGAAACAGTGTCTTATCCATAAACTCGAGATTGGCAGTAATGGTTGTGTAAAACGACCGATTGCCACTTAACCAAGAAGTGAAGTGAAGTGAGTTGTATGAATTTATTGGATTACTAATAGGGTTACATTGAAAATTATCTAAATCCTTATTAACAATTGAAGAATACAACTTCCAATCAACTAATCTATGATTAATGCGATTGTTAAAATCATTTTCATCCTGAAAATTGTTTTGAGAGTTAAAACATTGTGAACTACTATTGAATGTAATCTTAGTAAATGTTGGCAAATGATAACTGCCCAATGGATCGTCGTGTACTGACCATTCGCAGCGAAGAGCTAATGAAGGAGATACCATAGTCAAGTCCAAACCATTGGGTCTCCAAGAATGAGAACCGACAGTTGTGACCTGACCATCATTCAACAGGACTAAATTGCATTCATCTAAACACTCAAGAATATCCTTACCTCTGGAATCCGATAACGGACATCCCCAAATTGAGTGATGAGCATTGAAGTCACCAGCTATAATCGTCGGCCTATGGAGAGAATTCAAGAAATGTTTAAACTTATTTTTAGAGAAACTGGGAATACAATTTGTTGGACAATATATACTGGCTATTGAAATAGTGTTCTGATTTAGTTCTAAATGTATTACAATTGTTTGAAGAGAGTTGTCAAAATAAGATGTTACTTTTTGATATTTTAATGATGTATGGATTAAAATAGCAACACCATTATGCTTGTTGCCACAGTCATTACGTTCAATATGATAACCTTTGATTTTAAACTGCTTCTGAGGCTTTAGCCATGTTTCACATATAATTGCGATATGAATAAAATGGTCATAAAGAAATTTCGTAAAAATAAGTTGATTGCTTAATAAGCTTTGAGCATTCCACTGTACGATATTCAATTGATTGGGGGTGAATTGTGGGGATTTGATTGCTTACCAAAAGTATTTTTTAAGACCTCTAAAACACTTTTAGAATTTATAGAAGTATTTTGAGTATTATGCAAAGAAACACATCTAGTTATGGTTTCAACTAATAATGAGAGACACTTGCTGTCAGTATTGAGCAGTGTAAACAAATCTACATTATTTTTTGTCTTACTTTCTAATTTGGGAAAATTTAAAGGATTTGTAATATCTGCATAAGAAGCAGGCTTATATTTATTTCTATTTTCAATGATTTTGTTACGCGCCACACCGCCTCAGCCAATCGCAAGCCAGCCGAAGCCAGCCAATCAGAGCCAAGCACGTGCAGCCATGTGCCAGCCAGCCAAAGCCAGCCAATCAGAGCCAAGCACGTGCAGCCATGAGCCAGCCAGCCAATCAGAGCCAAGCCAAGCTAGCGCCTTATTACCGGAGAAACTATAAAATGCCGCGCTATCTCATATTTAGATCACTTCTCTGTTTTACTGTTTCTAAGACGGAACTCTGCCCGATTGTAAATCGAAATTAAACCAGTGTGATTCTGCAACGTCTACTTTTTATTATATCCCGTTACAATTTTCTGTTTTTTAACTGGGCATATTGGAGACACACTAGTATGATTGCCATCACAATGAATGCAAGTAGCTTTTTCGATAGAAACTGTACAAGTCTTATAGTTATGATTTTCTTTACATATACTACATTTTTCAGAATTTTTACAATATTTTGCCAAATGTCCGTATCTCAAACATTTGTAACATTGCTTAACTGGTGGTATATATTGAGACACATCATGTCTCCAACCACCAATATCTATATGATTTGGCAAAATGGAAGTGGCAAATGTCACTATTACTGTAGTTGTAGGTTGTAATATAAAACCCTCAGTCACATTTATTTTTTTCATTATTCTTTTTATTGTTATTATTTTTTTTGTACTTGTTATCATAGTAAATATTCTCTTGTTTGATATAATGGTAGGTACATTTCTTATAACTCCGGACACCTCAGTTGTAGCAGCAGGAATACTGGCTTTGAATTTGTATTCTTTCAAGAAGGTATTATTATTTAAAAAGGCATTCGCCAAGTCTGGTTTTTCAAAATAAATACCTATCTTAAACTTATTGATATTTCTTAAAAATTTTACGCCTTTGTTAAAGCGCTTTAAACAAGTTGACAAAGAAAGAAGATCTCTTGTTCCAATTGGTTTCTGGATGTCTGATGACTCAACAAAAACCACAAATTCAGTGCCGCTAATTTCTTCCGGATATCTGCGTATATAGTCAGTAACATAATAAGGCTTGTACCTATCTGCATTGCTTATTTCTTCATCACTGTCCGAAGAGGACATATCCGTTTCTACCAACCTTACCTCATCTGTCTCCCTATCTGCATCACCAGACTCCGGTTCATCCTCCTTTTTTTTTCTTTTTCTCGAACTCCGCTTCCCCATATCTGCTTATAATATTATTTAATGCCTATATGTTATATACCTCTTTTGTTTGTGTTTTATTAAGTAACTGACTACAATTAAAAAATTACAAATAAAATATTTTAAAGAGCCCGCCTTTACTATGTGAAGTTCCCGCGCTTTTTTTCCCCGGCATATATAATGACCACAGATTAAAGAGAGTATAGAGTATGTCACACAATCCCTACGTTCCAGATAAAGCACTGCTACTTTCTGAGGCTAACATCTGATGTTAGCCTCGTTTTGCGTTTCTTATAAGAAATGTTGACATTTTTAGCCGCGCTAATTGTTACAAATGAAACGCAAGGTACTGATTTTTCGTGCTGAATTTTGACACCTCACCTACTTAGTCCAGCCACTTAACATTTTTAATAATATAAATCAGAATTGGCTAATACTACAAATATCTTTCAATGTTTTTTTTTAAATCCGCTGAAAATCCTTTTTGATTCATGAAAAAAAGATTCCAAATGTCAAATTTGAAAGCTGTCAAAAAGTGGTATCAGAGGACCCATCTATTAACATGGGTATTAGATGCTAGCATTTCGTGTTAAAAATGCTTAAATGAAACGCATGACAACCAGCAAGAAAAACTAGCATCACCGGCTAATGAAACGCAGAGATGCTAAAAATGTTGGTATTTATGGCTAAAAATGCTTATCTGGAACGGGCCGAAACTAATAAGGGCGCGTTCCAAAACGGGCGAAACTTACTCGGAGTAGAGCAAATACTCTAGGCCGTTCCAAAACAAACCCGAGTGAAACCGAAGGTAAACGAGCATTTACTCTGACAGTTGCTCGAGTGTTTTAGAACGATTTTGGGAGAGTAATATTTTACGCCGATAGGGCGATTTTTATCGGTGTCTGGAGACCGATAAAAGAACATCGGCCAAAACCCCATAGTAGCTGGACCTGATATTAAATAACCATGGGCATCATTACTTTTGTATTCATTATAGACCTAACATTATTTGAATTAGTTCCATAGCTCAATAATTCATTAAAAACTTCAGTAATGGGAGATATTCTCATTTTTCTTTTTTAGGTTGGCTGTGTCTATTCGGACCCGGATCCCTATAGAAGTCGATTGCTATTTGGACCCAGAGCATGAAATAAGCAGTTTTATTAAAGTTTCTGTGAGTGGTCACAATTTCTACCTTATCTAACCGACAGTTTTCAATTTATCCTAAATTTATTTTTCGATTACGAGTCTCTCGGGTCCGAATAGTAATCAACTTCTATAATCTAAGGATAGGGACCCGGGGTCTGAATAGCCACTCCGTTTTAGGTTAAATGATCTAAGGTTTTAGGTTAGGAGCAATATACACTCGCGAGCAGGCGTTGGAATCACCCCTATAACTAGCGGGTCGTTAGTGGAGCGGCTCTGAGACAGTCTCCGCCATTTTTTTTGACGCCATTTTGCTTTTGGGTGCATGTGTGTGTGTCGTGTCGTGTCATTTCATCATAGAAGTAGAACGCACACATTTGCATTTCATTTTTCATTATTACATTGTTGGTTTGTTTAAATCTCTAATTTATCTTCAGATTTTATGTGTTTTAAGCATGTTTTTTAAGATTTTTGACACTCACTGTTCTTGATTCAATAACAGTACCTGTGTGTACGAAGGGATTCGGCAGTTTTATCGGTTTGTTTGCTTGTGATTTTCTAAACTTAATAACTTTTTGACCTTTCATTGTTTCATACTATTTCATGCTAATATAGCTGAGCCCACCTGGTTAGCTACCATAATCTTACTTAAGTTTATCAGATCACCATGGTGACAGTACAACTTGTACAGAGTACAACTTGTTACTCTGATAATCAGACATCCAGCAACTCTCTTGTAGGCAAATCCAGGTGAAGAACGCTTTCATCTTTGGCCTAATAGTTATTTACCAAAATGTATGAAGTTGAACTTTCCCATACTAAAAAACGAGCGAACTTTATATTGTTATGAATCCACTAAAATATTTTACAGACCATCGGCTTCAACAGAGGTTACATTTCTGGATGCACATCAATTTTGAAATCGATAAAAACAACTTATGAACACAGAAAAACTAGTGTTATTTTGAAACACAAATACTTGAAGATGAATATCTTGAGTTGAGTATGCAATAAATAACTTCCTCCAAGTGAAATAAATTCAGGAATACTTAAAAATCCAATAATGATAGGTGAGCAAAGTTGTGTAATATTTTTTTCATTAAATAAACAATAGTTTAAAATTAATTTAATATTATGTTTTCCATTAAATAACCTACACTATGTTGTTGTTCAAAATTACATGTAATTTTTTTTTAGATTGAATGAAAATGAAAAACACTTCTTCTCAAAAAGAGTAGCAAAGCTCTGCTAAAATTGATCTTCTGATGGTGCACATGTCTGGGCGCAAGGTGACTTCGGAAGCATAGAGAAGCTCGATATGTTAGAAGCTTTGGTTACTCACCATGGACCTGAATTTCATTTTATCAATTTTATTAATATGCTAAGAACATAAGCCACTGCACAAGCAATGAACAGGACATGAATAACAGAAAGTGGGCTGTCAAAAGGTGATTAATTTGTTTTTGACATAAATATGTTTGCTTATTAACCCCTTGTTTCTGAAAGGCTAATCAGTGATAAAATTAAATATAGTACATTCAAGATAAGAAAGTTCCCTTGACAAATCGATTTTTTCCGTTTCATGCATACTAATTTCCGTGATGAAAAAAATAATTTATCTCCTTAGGTTATTTTTATCAAAAATGTAATAATTAATTCCACATTAAATAAAAACAAGAATATCAGCCTAATTAAATAAAATTATAATTCTAAAGTTTAAAAATAAAATGTTTGTGTAAAGTATAAGTTCCGATTCATGACTCAAATAAATACTTAATTAAACAAATATTTTATCAGAATTATAAATAATTATATTTAACTGGATGGGATATTTTGGGATGTTGCCTTGATATTAGGACACCTAATTTTTATGGTTGTATCATATAGAATAGCTTTAAAATTAACACTTTTTATTCATGTCAATTTTCTCTCAAGTCTTATAGTTTGCGAGTAAATAAGCTTTGAAAATCACAATAGTCACGACGAAAAAAAAAATGGGATGTTACGTTGCTATTATAACACCTACTTTTTATGGTTATATCAGAAAATGACTAGAACGTGATGAGCAGATCAATACACACTTGTTCACAGTGGCTTTCTATTTCTTGTGTTTAGATTATGAAATCGAAAATTGGTACCAAAGGTTTTATAATTTTTATAGACAAATCAAATTTTCATAATTAGACTGTTCAGCTTAAATCAATATATTAATTTAGTTAAAAATATTTCTTAGAGAAACCTTTGCTTGTGAATTATAAATAGCACCAACTGAAGTCCAAAAATACTTTCTATACTAGCAGCCGAAACCCAGCAGTAATAGCCAATTACATGACACTGAAAATAACTAAGTAAATTTATCTTGCCGTATCAACATAGTAACATGCTTGAATTGTTTTACTACATATACAACAGAACTAGGTCTGTTCGCGAAGGACTATGTTGATCCCACAAACGTGCATCAAGTGTAATACCCAAAAATTTTGTAACTACAATTGATGAGTTCAACGATTCGATTGTATCCACTTTCCTTACATTTGGCCATGAGAATTTAATAAATCTAGTTTTATTTGAGTTTAGTGAACCAATTTGGAACATTTAACTCTGACACAATTATTTAAGAGAATGTGAAAGTTTGATAAACATAATTTTAAAAGCATTACAAAAGGAATGGGTATGCCATTCCTTTTAAATGCTTTTTCAAACTCTAATTAAAATCATTTATATGAATGAATATCATTAATTTATGGAAAACATTTCTTATTGACCTTAACATATTCATCAAAATTAAAAACTAGATTGATTTGTTTGGTTAGATTACCTACTATAAAATTAATTGCTTTTAATGTTAACTTCTTCAAAATGTATTCAAACGTTTTAAACTATTTGCCATTGTCTGCAGAGTTCAATTCTTCAATCTGAAGTTTTGTAAATAATCAATAAAACAAAATTATTTTCAAAAACAAAGTAATGTCTTATATAATTATCTTTTTTGTATCAACAGGTGTACAGATATTGAGAAGTGGAGAGACTAAGATCAGATGGAGAGGCAGGTTATTTATTTTTACTAGGTTTTTCACTGTTTTTCATTTTAGAGTCGTCACACTTTATACAAATGCTTATTTATCTTTTCAGAATCGCAGAGTAAGCACAGCGTTGCATGGCGGAGAATTGTGGGTTCTAATAAGTTCCATTGTGTACGTTTTTGTCATATTGTATGTTAAATTCAATAAAAAGATAATCGCATTTCGTTGTTTTGATTTTTAATAACCTAAAATATTATCAGAATTAAAAAAGTAGATTAGGGCTGTAAATTTATATCGATAATTTTCAGTATGTCGATAATAAGCAGTCGATAGTTTTGCAGCACTATCATTACGGAGCTGTCATTTCACTACGAAACGGCCGCTAGAGGGGTTGATTCCTATCTGTAACAGTAATATAATTTGTGCTCGCGAGCAAAAGTTTGGAATCAGTTACTTGAAATTGGTTGCGCGTTATCTTGAGTAGTTAATACTTTTTTAATAATCGTAAAAATGACATCATTTTAAAGGTTCAACTCTTTACTTTTAAACTGATACCGAATTCATTAAAAACAAGCCAGTATTTATGGAGCCATTCCGTATTAAGTGAAGGTGTATCGAAAAAGACGTGTTTCAATTGTTTGATACGTCACGAGTTGCGACCTATTGACCCCCTATAAAAGCACCTGTTATCGGATTTTCTTTATCAGTCGACTTTCACACGTTGACCGGTACACATCTCCGCCACTTTTGACCCTTTACCTTGTACGACAACGGAGACAACACCTACAGAAGCAGCACAAATCGTAGCCCTATTGCAAGAAGGGCTCAGCCAGCGGGTTTGTTGCTCGTCGGCTCCACATAAGCCAATCCTGTGTTTCGAAAGTTTATAAGCGCTTTCGGGAGACTGGTGGCTTTATCCCGAGACCAAGATCTGGACGGCGCCGGTGCACATCGAAGAGGGATGACCGTTTTATCGTGTCAACCTCTCTCCGAAATCGGCATTTGACTGGTGTCGACGTCCAACAGGAGCTCCGAGATGTTCGTGGGGTAGGAGCCAGCGAGTGGACAGTTCGTCGACGACTCAAGCAAGCGAATCTGACTCCAAAAAGGCCTGCCACAGGCCCGAAACTCACGGCAGCTCACCGACAAGCACGCCTTCAGTTTCCTCGCACCCATCTTGATTAGGAGGTTGAGCAATGGAGGCAAGTCCTGTTCTCCGACGAAAGCAAGATGTGTTTGCACGGTAGCGACAGAAGAGGACGGGTCTACAGGCGGCCTGGGGAGCGATTTGCACAGTGCTGTGTCGCTGAAACAGTGGCTTATGAGGGCGGCTCTTGTATGATGTGGGCCGGCATTTCCTTCGATGGTAAAACCGAGCTTGTTTTCGTGCCTGGCGGGAGATGAGGAGGCGGTCTAACTTCGGACCGGTACATTTCCGATATTCTCCTGGAAAATGTCGTTCCCTATACGGGATACACCGGTGATGACTTCCTCCTTATGCACGATAACGCTCGTTGTCACACTGCCCGTGTAACAACGGAATACCTCGAAGAAGTCGGTATTGCCACATTGGACTGGCCAGCGCTCAGCCCTGACTTGAATCCCATTGAGCACGTGTGGGATGAACTGAAGAGGAAGGTTCGTTCCAGAACTCCTGCTCCTTCATGTCTGAATGAGCTGAAATCAGCGTTGATTGAGGAGTGGGAAGGTATTCCACAAGAATCAATTCAGAAGCTGATCAGGTCTATGAAGAATCGTCTTGGAGCAGTTATTAGGGCGAGGGGAGGGAACACAAAATATTGACACTTATTTTTAAAGATAAATAAAATTTTTATTTAATAATTTTTGTTGTTTTATTCATTCATTATTTTTCCCTATTTCCTTGTTTTCCTACCTCCTTCACTTAATCCGGGATAACTCCACAATTACGGGCTCGATATGAATTAATTTTATATCGATTTAAAGTGGACAGTTGCACCTTTAACATGATGTCATTTTTATGATTATTAAAAATTTATTTAGTAAGCAAGATCACGCGGAACCAATTTCAAGTAACTAATTCCAAACTTTTGCTCGCGAGTGTATATATATTTTAATCCTTGAGTAAACTTAGAAAGAAAGAAAAAATATTTATTTGGCGCTAACTTAGAACTACCTATGTAACGTTTAAATAATTAGAAACGTTACGTGAACATATAATATGTAATAGGATTTTATTAATATACGAGTATGTAACAATAAGGATGTTTAGAAATAAAACACTTTCATTCTCTAAAGATTTATTCAACGTAGTCTCTTATATTTATAACAACACTGACTAAAAAACCTGCTGGTACCGCTATTGTATTATCTTGGTGCCTGGCCCGCCCAAGGTATCATATACCTCAGTCATAGTAATAACACGGGCACAACATACAATTGTTTTCCAGTCTACCAAGCAACTACAAGAATATTCTGTGATAGCTTCCCTTCCAGACACAATATTTTCTATCAACATATAAGCTGGTCGTAAGAAGCAGGTGATACCAGAGTCCGTGAAAGAAAATAGGGGTCAAACTCAAAAAAACAGCACAAAGGAGAATCAAAAATCGGACAGTACCCACTTTAGAGAAGCAAACGCAAAGATTGACTCAAATTGACTGTAAAATCAATGAAAGACATAATCTGTAATTCGATTTCGACATTGACGATCCTTTACACGCAAATCACCAAAAAAGAACCAATACTTTGAATTATGCATCGTTTTCTTAGTATTATTCGTTTCAGCAGGTTAAAAAACTATTTTCATAAAATAAACATTTTTAATGTTATTAAGTATTTTTTTAGAAAAAATATCTTTTTTTCAATTAAGCGCGAAGATGTAATATTTATACGAGAGTGTGAAACGGAACTTGACGTCATTTTCAAGATCTATCATCTATGGTGAAAACCGTTCAAAAACTATATTACGATTTCATATGCGAGAAAATTGATTTTACGAATTCATTATTTTATCTGAAACTCGAAGTTCTGGCGGTTTAATAGTTACGTTTTTAAAATTAACTCTTAAAAGCATATCTTTTAACATACATTTCATTTATGCCCATAGTCAGGTCCGATTTGGCCATTGTTCTTTACCTAACAGCTGTAGAAGATGACACATCAAAGGGGCAATACTATCGCAAAATACAGCCTATCATATTTACTAAGCCTTGGTTCTCCAAGCTAAGATTTGGTAAATCGATAACATCTATTTTGATTCGAATGCGCCTGGGACATGTATGTACTCCTGACCGTTTAGCGAAATACGGTATAATAAATGATCCTACATGTGAATGTGTTGAGGCTGAGGCTGACATAAATCACATTTTTTTTCAGTGTTTTAGATTTGACAGAGCTACTTTTATGGATTCGTTAATTTCTAAAAATATTCCTTTTCCTACGTCCATTCCTGTTCTTTTACACAATATAAATCCAGATGTATAAATGATAAACTACTAGCAAAGTACATCAGAAAACATGATATAAAAATTTGATTTAAATATTTATTAATGTTTATTACACATATTATTATTGTATCATTTCACATATCATTACATACCTACCTACCCACCTGCTATTCCTATCCTATCCGTTTGAACTTACCTTGTATATTCATAATTCGTTTCCTGCTTTTTATACAACTGTATCCTAAATCCTACCCTACCTTACACCTTTCCATAAACCAATCGTAATCCGAGTCAATCGAGTTCGCTTCTCCGCAATCGATAAGAAACATGAACACTCACTTGTCTAAGGCAAATGGCAGCACCAGCCTTCACGCCAAGTTAAAGAAGAAGAAGAAATATTGACCTCAGACTAAGTACACCAATGGACTCGCTATGTATTAAAAAATAAGACTCCTAATAAAAAACCCTCCTCTGTTGGCCACATCTTGACGTGATGTCGTGGGTGCAGTTACAAACATTTGAATATCACATGCACATACGCCCAGCGAGACCGGAACAAATTTCTGTAGGCCATCCAAAATATTTGTCCCGTGCGGAAAACGAACCCGCGACCTGCAGGCCTATTCGCTAACTACGGTTGGTAACTAGAACTGTCATTTTTGAAAGCCACTTTATATCCATTGCGGGTTTAGTGATCTTATGTGTTACGGCAGCGTTCATGATAGCAGTAATGGATGTTAAGTTCCTTTCAAAAATGACATTTCTAGTTAGCAACCGAAGTTACAGAATAAGGGGGCTGTTACGCAGTAGGCGATCACTCGACCTCTGCGAATCAAATTAAATTAGAAAAAAAAAACATTAAGTAATAAGTAAAAATATTTTGATTCTTTTAATAATAACCTTTAATTCACGAAATTAATAAGAAACAAAAATAAACAAGCCAGAGCGTTGTACACCCAATGCCACGCGTGTTTTGAACAGTTGTATGATGGGTGTCATGGCATCAAGGTTGCTAGGAAGTAGTAGGGAACGATGCGAGAGAGTGCGTGAGAGTGAGAGATAGAAGCGAAGTGAAAGAACGGTAGGTGCGGCGGCGGAGCGAGGAATACAGTCATAGCCCCACTGCAGCTGCACGAGCCAAACTTTATTTTTGAGCATTCAGCATGTCCAAAACGGCAGATTATATATTTTTTGTAATTTTCATAGCATTTCGCACAAAATAAAAAGAATCAATCATTTTTTTTCGCAACTTCGTCATCCTTCCACTCTCTTATGTCACGCTGAAATCGCCAGATTATTAAATTACACACACAAACAAACAAACCCCCCTACATAAAGATTGGGTAGAGATACTCAACAGGGTGTAAGGTATCCCCCATATATTAATCTGACGCGCCGGAATGACTTCAAAAATCCCCTCTTGGGCTCCCCTACTATCAGAGCCAACAAAGTTGCGGACGCTAGGTGGCGCTGAAGTCGTGCACACAGCAAATACTCTTGGTATTTTTATTAAATAAATTAAACATGTATCTTCTAATCCATGCACATACTCTAATTTTATCTTAGTATATTTAGAAATCTTACAAAATATGTTAGTTATATTTATACAATCAACATTGCAATTTGTTTTTGACAGTTCAACACAAGCTTGCTCTTCATTTATTTCAAAAACAGACTTTGGCCAGATAGCAGCATCATGACTCAACCACGTCGGACCTTCCCACCACGGTACCATAAACAATGAGGATCCGTAACGTTAACTATAAATTTAGCTTTGTAGGCAATTAAAATTATATATTAAAATTTTCTATGATGACAATTGACGAAATTATGACGAAAAAACAGATCGCTCCGTCAATCGGCCGTTTGGCAGGCGTGTGACGTCACACGGCACGTCTAGGCAGACTCGGCATCGTTGCTATCACTCCCGAGTTTTCGACTAATATAATTAAAAATACTATATAGTGCTAAGTAGTATTCAAGAGGTTCAGTACGATTTGAGTGAGTAATAAACTAGAAATCGGTTTTGTGCAAGGTCAATCGGATAACCTTCCTATTTTACTTTACTTTTAAAATTAAAATAATAATATATGTAGGTTATTGACCTCTAAAGTTATGTCACTAAGTTATAAACTAGTATTTACCTTTTGAGTATTTCTTTGGTTCTCATCTATGTTTGAAACATTCAAATAGAAATGTTTGAATCTAGGTAGTTATAGGTTGGTATTCTAAACACAAAATAAGTAGGTAGGTGACATGAAGTCTTTTCTCAATATCTATTTCTATATCTATGATTATCTTGTCATTGTGAGTTTGTTAATCTAACAATATTTATCTTATATTTGTATTTAATATGATGTCCATTTTTAGTGAATAAAAACCTTACATTATTCCAAGGTTTTGTCAATTATTTCAATTTTATTCACTAAAGCATTATCATGGATAAATATCTACGACCCGAAAGATTCGACGTTGACCCAACTGCGGCAAACGCATCTATACAATGGGAACACTACAAGAAGACATTCTTAAGCTTTCTTGCGACGCAACAATGTGAACTTCAAGAAGGTAAGCCGAATGAAGATCATTCTTGCTTTAAGCTTTTCTCAATTAAAATTACAACTATTAATTAATCACGTCTCTCCTAATGTCTATGCCTATATAAGCGAATGTAATAGTTTCGAAGATGCAATGACAACTCTTGATAGAATATTCACCAAACCAAAGATATGTCATTTACGCTAGATACATATTGGCTACTCGGAAGCAGTACAGCACAGAGACTGTAGATACATAGATGCAAGCGCTTAAACAACTGTCAAAAGATTGCGATTTTTGTAGCGTTGATGCGGAGACCAATCGAAATGATTATATACCTACGTGATGCGTTTATTTCGGGATTAGCCTCACAAAATATAAGGCAACGCTTACTGGAGAATTTGTCACTTACCATAGACCAAGCCTATAACCAAGCATTATCTCTAGAAAGTGCAGAAGCTAATGTTAAATATTATGCTAACTCCACGGTCAACTCGATTCAAACCATCGAGAATAATAATGAAGCCCGTAGCAGCAACGAAAGAAGTCAGTCGGCTGCAGTTAATCTCACGAAGAGAAAATGCTTCTTTTGTGGAGGTCTTATTCATCAAAGGAAATATTGTCCTGCATTTGGAGCAATTTGTCAAATCTGTAATAAGAAAGGACACTATGCAATTGTTTGCCGAAGTAAAAACCCAACAAGAAGTGCTGCTGTCACGGAAAAAGAAGAAAACACAATAGCTTGTATAATAGCAGCTTCACCGTTATCATTACGTAAAGCTATGCTCCCTGCTTTTATTAAAGGCGTGAAAGCTGAAGCACTTTTGGATACAGGCAGCTCCCTTAGTTTTATTAATGAGGACGTCAGATGACTGATGTTGATACAGCAAGACTTGTATATTTTTCTTACTTTCATAGTTTGATGTCATATGGCATGGGGAAATGCTGCCGACATTCAGATCGTTTTTGTGCTCCAGAAAAGGGCTATTCGAGCCATCTATAACCTTAAAATGAGAGATTCTTTGCGAGAAAAGTTTAAAGAAATTGGTATTATGACAGTAGCGTCGCAATATATTTATGAGAATCTAATATATGTTCGCAAAAACATTCATTTGTTTTGTAAAAATAGTGATATTCACAAAGGAATATGTTAGCTTTACCAAATACCAGGCTCCAAGAAATCAATAATTCTTTTAGAGGCCTGTGTATACGTTTCTACAATAAAATCCCAAGTTGTATACAAGAACTCAGCTTAAACAAATTTAAAGTTGCAATCAAAGATGTACTTATTAAAAAAGCATATTATAAAGTGTCTGATTACACGACGGACAAAAAAGCTTGGGTTTGAACTCTCATTTCTAATAGTTAACAATGTACTGCGTTTTGTTTCAAAGAAACATTCAGTGAGAGCAATTTATAAGCTAAGCTCACGCACTTCTCTCAGAAATAGCTTATATAATGTGAATTAACACATCTCTTCTTGTAATGGAAGTTGAGCTCAAACTTTTGCATTGAGGTCAGCTTCCAATTGACGACCCTGTAACAAAATCAAAATTGTAAATGGCGATTTAAAAGAGGAGATAAAAGATTTTGACCTTTCGAGTTTCTTGCCTGTTCTTCTCGAGAAGGCTCTCCCAATTTCCGAACAGGTGTAGAGTCAACTTTTTTTTTTTCATTCCTACTTGTATTTGCAGACATCTTGAGTATATTCAGGATGTATGCACATACAAGGTTAATATGATTTCATTAAATTAGATTGTTTTGCTTTGTTTTGACGTCAATAAGTGTCTGTAAAGGCCTATGTTGAATAAAGATTTTTGAATTTGAATACAATTTTTTTTACCATATTTACAACTAGAGTCATAGAAGGCTGCCCCAGAGCCCCGAGCGCACTTAGAGCCATCAGTGTATACCTTATGCCATAATTTGTAATTATTATGTAATTCGTGTAATACAGAATTCTTTAAGGTGTTAGGTTCAATATCTTTTTTTGCTGTTTTAATACACTGTAAATCTGATTTAATAATATTATTTATATTAATATTTGAAATCCATTAAGGTAGCGAAAACATTTGCAATGGATAACACTTATGTATGTTTAAATCTTTAACTTCATTATAGGCTGTTACCAGAAGCGGCTTCTTTTTGTTACGCCAGTAGCTGTTGGTACAAAGTGCGCTCAGATCCCGTAGGAACTTACAAGTCACGTTATCAGTTATTGATTTAGATTTAAGGCAATATTTGTATGCTAAGTATTGACGCCTTATAGCTAGTGGGGGGATACAAGTCTCACACTCCATTACCTGAATTGATGTAGTTCTAATAAAGCCTCCCACAACTCTAAGTGCCTGATTCTGAACCTTATCCAATTTGTAAACGTGAGTCTTCGCGCTATTATCATATAGGAAGCTACCATAGTCTATGCAACTTCTGACAACAGACATATATATTCTGCGGAGTTGTTTTGGATGAATTTCCCATGATGAACCTGCTAACATTTTAAGTATATTTGTAAATTTTTGAGTTTTTTCACAAATTTCATTTGTATGTTTAGACCACCGTAATGATCTATCAAGCCACATACCTAAATACTTTACGCTATCTTCGCACTTTAGTGTATTCCCATCAATGATTAGCTTAACGTTACTTTTCTTATGACCTCTACTAAACACACAACATTTAGATTTGGAAGAGGAAAGCTGTAAATCTACATTTACCAGTAATATAATTAATGCATCTTATGCTACCTGAAGTTTTTCCTCGCCATCTTTAAGCTTATCGGTATAATATAATACAAAGTCATCGGCGTATTGTAATATTGAAACATTGTGAATTGTTTGGCAAATTTTGTACGTAACAATATTAAAAAGTAAAGGAGAAATTGGATCGCCCTGAGCCAAACCGCTATCCGTCCATCTACAAATGTCAGTGTTACTTCTCCCTATCTCTCCTCTAATTTTAAGGTATCACTCTTAAAGACTTATATTCCTACTTCGGAACGGTGGAATGGGGCGCCCAGAGTAACAACTGCCAATAGCTGATAATCCCAAGTCAAATGATATTGCCGTATATTTTATTGCTTCATAATCATACACATAATTATTACAAAAACATAATAGCAGTTCATAATTCATAAATCAGTAGTGGCTACTTTTGCTGACCCCGAAAGAAGTGAAGATCTTAGTTGTAATTTTTTTACACAAATTAAATAATTGGAAATGTGTCACAACTCATTAATTAATTGAAGTTAATATCAATAGAAACAACATATACCAAGTGTCACGCTATGTGGCTGCATTTATCCTCCTGTGTTCAGGTAGACGTATCCACGAGTTGACTTTCTTGTCATACATCTCAAGACATTCGTATCGAGTGATGATTATTGTTATACTATGGCCGAAATTTGGTTCCAAGATTGATTCATCAAAATTTAGGCAATCTGGTTGGATGCTTAATATTATTAGGGACGAAAGGCTAAATTTAGTATTTTGGATGAATAAACATACCAGTAAGAAAATCAAGACGTAGAAGCATAACAAAATTATTCGTATCTACCAGGGGGAAAGTTAACCACCCTCGCGAAGCGTCATTGCATGTTAATTTCAATCTTTATTCAAAAAAGCGGGAATCATCCCTTCACCCGGTAGCTGTAGAGCTGCAGTTACCTTTCTCTGAAAACTGAATAAACAGCAACCTTGATCTAAATGTCTTAATTATAAGGGAAAATTGTTGACCTATACAATTTTTTTTCTCTGAGACATTATTTTGAAAGGACGTCGCCTCAATCTGCCTAATCGATGTACCGCGAGGTACATACACTAATCTTTTTTTGTTTGAAAGAAAATACATCATTTTATCTGTAACAATTAATCTTTGATACTCAAAAACCTGTTAATCAATTCCAACTTAACAGGTATCAGTAAATGAAATGATGAGATTTTTATTGCTATTGTTAAGTGCTATATTAATACTGCAGATACTATGATTATGTTGAGTGAGTACAGAGTACACGTCCAGGGATGCGCGCGAGTTTACGTAAACTAGTTTGAATGAAAATGTTGATATGCACTTTATACGATGGAAACGGACGATACCATAATAGACCGTGGTACTACCCTACCTGAGAGTTGTAAGAACTCTCAGATAAGGTACCAAAATCTTACTTTATTTTCTGGTTGAAATGGAACTCGAATCGGAAGCATCTTATGAGTGAATCTGTCGTATCAAGAATCTGTTTTTAACCGAATAATCCGTCGAAGTGTATATCACACACAATACAAAATATGATGCTTCAACATTTATAAAAGATGCTCTTCGTCTTTTTTAGTTGGGCGGTCTTTGATGGGATTATGGAAAGCATTTATTATAGCCCCTGCAGTCCCAAAGTCCATCGTTAGATAGGTAGCGGCCTTAGAATAATAACGCTATTATTCTAAGGTAGCGGCATTGTTTGTTACTAAAGTCGTTTCTTACTAACTTGAAGTCCCTTTTGAATCGTCCATTCAGAGTGTTCTGTGATTCAGAGTTTGTGACACTAACATTTGGTCATTATAGATCGTATTTTGACATTTTGTAGCGTTTTGTTACTTGCGTAGAGAAAGATGAATTGCAAGTTACAATTTCTTTTTATTTTTTTTACTTTGATGGTTGTAATCCCATTAAGTTACGTTTTTGATTTAAGTGCACGATACATCAGTACATAACAAAAAATAAACTAAAAATTAAATATTTTACTACAAGTTTTGCAGACGTCGAAACTAAACGCAATTGAATACTCAATCAACTCAAATTCGTATCGTGTAATTAACACTTTTATTTATTTATTACCTACGTTTATCTTAATAAAAAAGGAATTTTCGGAATTCTCGAATTTTTCTCTACAGTTTGGTAAACATGTACACCTCAAAGTGTACATACATGGGCAAAAATGAGTGGACTATTGGCAATCCTCAAGCTCCATTTAGATAAACTTAATCATTTGTTCCGATTTAATTGTTATACCTAAATCCTTGATTGTACATATAAGCAAACAAGCATATCTTGAATTAAATAGTAGTCATATTGTTCCTTAAAATAATTATTAAAATAATTTACTTTGTAAAGTCACTTTGTTTTTCATTAAAAAACGATTTGAACAATTTCACAGTACGTCTAGCCATCGCCGGCAGATTGTAAACACATCTCACAGTGGGTCTAGCGAAGGCTCGAACACCTAAATAGAACCGTTTTCCCCCCGAAGGGTAGAAAACGAATATTTAGGTTTCAGCACTTACTTACATACCCTCATTGAAAATGTTAGGTGAATAATTGTATATAGGGTAGATGCACACTGCAAACAGGTAAAATTCAAAGGGTTAATCTCACAGTGGGTCGAGCTACGGCTGAAACCTAAATATTCGTTTTCTACCCTTCGGGGGGAAAAGGGTTCTATTTTAGGTCTTATGCTCTGACAATTCCACTGCACAATATTTAGATCCCTATATTTATAACTTGTGTTATCCATTAATGAAGCAATTGAATATATTTTTTATCCACTCTCCTTCTTTAACTAAACTTATAAAAAACAACTTACATTCTTCAAGTAGCAACATGAAAAAATTTAACACTTTTTCTTCTAAACTGACCTTAGCCAGTAAAGTCTGTTTGAGTCTTTTAATAAAAACTTTAGTCTTATATTTGTCCCTGGTGTCTTCTTTTTTCTCTTCTCTGTCCCTGAAGTACTCTCATTTGATATTAAGCTATTTTCCCTCGTAGATTGTGTGTATTGGATTTTCTTTTCTGTTTTGTTTTTCTTATCGCTTTTTCTTTTTATTGATGTTTTTGTTTTTCCATAACAATCCTTCTCTTACTCGCTTTCGATGTCCATAGCTTCATTATTAGATATAGCTTTTGTTAAGAGGATTGTGAGGCTGTAAATTTTCATACAAAAAGCGATAACGCTTTTCTCCCACTAAACATAGTCCAATTTTCATAATTTTTGGAAATGTTGTAGATATAATGAAGATCTAGGTTTGTACGTTTTGATTTTGAAGAAATATTGCTCAGAATATAAATTATTAGCATCTAAATATCTATATTTTAGACTTAAAAACTACCTTGAGCATTTTTATCTTTTTTTGACTAAATTTTACTGAATTACGAAAAAAGCAAAACGTACAAACATCGTTTAAGGTATACTGAATAGAATGAGACCAAAAGTGTCTAATTTCGTAAAGGTTTAGGGGGGTAAAACAGTTATCGCCCGAAACAATATTTCAAACAGGAATTGTAGGCAATTTCGACCAGTTCTTGCAACTCTCTCTATCGCACGATACGGGTCGGGGGCAGGGGTATAATGGGACATAATCTACTAGTGATGTGACATAATGTTATCGTAGTTATTGTCGACTAGGGAGGAGAAAGTAATATCGATATATCGATCAATACTGAAAGGTATTACTCAAGTCTACACAAAAACCTTCTACATCAAAAAGTAAATGTCTTTTCGAATACGTTTATTGATTTTAGTGTTTTATTTTAAGGATCTTATTTCAATACAAACCTTATTTAAGGGTAAGCAGCCTGTAGCCTGTTAACTAACTGTAAATTCCCAAAATCAAATAAGAAAATAAATTGTAAGTATGTAGTTGTTTGATAACCGGCTTCGAAAAAAGGAGGTTACTCAATTCGACCGTATACCTATATGCTTTTTTGTATGTTTGTTCGCGGATACCTTCGTCGTTTATGAACCGATTTTGATGATTCTTTTTGTATTCGATAGGATACTCCAAGGCTGGTCCCATGGTCATCAAAGTTAGGATTTGATAATGGGATCCCATAAAAATCGAGAAAAACCATTAAATATTTACGTGTGTCCAACGTGTTTTGTGTATATGTTACGCAATTACTCCGCCAATTGTTGACCGATTTTCAAAATTATTTTTGTATTCGATAGAGTATGGTGATGATGAGATCCCATGAAAATCGAGGGAAACCCTAATTTAATACTAGGGTATTATATTAGGGTTTCTTTCACTAAAAAGACTTTATTCACTAAAAAGTTAAAAATAAAAAATATTTTCCAAAAAATAAAAACCGACTTCAAAAACACTGAAAAGTTACCGGCACCGACTTCAATATAAAAGTGTGATGTTGTCTGTACCTATTCTTATAATTATTTTTAACTTTTCAGTGTTTTTGAAGTCGGTTTTTATTTTTTATAATAGATATGTGCCACAAAGACACACAGTCAAAAGAAATTCGTTTTTTGTTTCTTGTGATAGGTATTTGTTATGCATTGTATGTTCGTTATCGTATTCTAAGTTGCTCACAAACTATTTTTCGTATAACCAAGTTGGAGCAGCTAAAAAACGTGTAACAAACTAGATGCAAGTAGCGTTATTTTCAATATTATTTTATTTGTACTCGCGTTATGCAATCTACGAATGTATAACAAATACAAACGACAAAGTAAATAATATATGTAGGTTAGGCAGGGTAGGCATATATTTGGAGAAGGCACCCTTCGTACGGTTTTGACGTTTTTTTTTCATTTTAACAATATAATTTAAAGCACCTGATTACATATAATCCTACTAATAGGTTTTTTTTTCATACGACAGGGAAGCTCTTGGCCTTATATCGGAACACAGCAATGCTATTAACATGTTATTATGGCGACAAACTTAGGTAAGACGGTGGTAGCTAGCCAGGTGGGCTTAGAAGCCCTACCACCAACCAAACCGATCAGAAAAGCTTCTGTCCCCAATGGGAATCGAACCCGGACCTCCCGATCAATACCCGGTGGCCTCAACCACTAGATCACGGAGGTGGAAAAAAATAAATTCTAAAACTATTAGTATAACTAGTTATTTACTTAATAAAACGCCTGCGTTTTTTAATTGTGGATGTCAGTCCAGTCTACTTTTTTAATGTCATCTAGCCACCTTTTCCTTTGGTATTCCGGGCTTTTCGAGGAATCTTGGGTTTGAGGATCAATTATGGAAACTCATAGAGGGATCAGACACAGAGCCCTGTTGTTAACCCTGATTCCACCGACGCACATTATTTTTGTTTTGCTGCTGACTAATTTCAAAGATGGATGGAGATGGAGCTAGTTGCAGATAATGTTACGTTTGGCTTATTAATAAAGAAATTGAGGTGAACATCACCAACAAAAATAATCATATAATTATTAAAAAATATTATTCATCATCTAAGCCTTTTCTTCTACCATGGCGGTATAGGCCTCCTTCAACTTTCTCCATTCCGTTCTATTTTGAGCTACTCTAATCCAAGTTTGTGCCCACCATCTTGACGATGTCGTCCTTCTACCGCATCTGTGGTCTCCCGTTGGGTCTTTTACGGTTCCATGGCCTCCACTCTAAGATAGTTCTGCACCACGAGTCCGGCTTTCTGGCTATATGTCCAGCCCATTGCCACTTGAGCTTTGCTACGTGGTGTGTAATGTCCGAGACCTGACGCCGTTTTCGGAACCAACTATTTGTTTTCGTGTCCCGGAGTGTTACTCCTACCAATTTTCTGTCCATTGCTCTTTGTGCCACCTCTAGTTTGTGGACGATGGCCTTAGTTGTTATCCATATCTCGGCTCCATAAGTAAGCACTGGTAGGACACACTAGTTGAAGATCCGCGCTTTCTGTTTAATGCTAATGCTCATATTGAAAGCAAAGCCAAGTTCTGCAAAAGCTGCCCAGCCCAATCAAAAAAATATTATTATTATTTATTATTACTTTTTATTTTTGTATCCCTGTTCCTATTTAGTTTGTATGTAAAAGTATTATTATATGTTTAATGTTTTATTTTCAGAAAAGATTCACATCTCAAATGCAAGTTATTTTAATTCAGTATAACACTCATCTTAAAAAATGGCATTTTCCTTAGACAGGTAAATATAGGATACATACTTTCCTAACAAAAAGTCCTCACCCTCAATCCTATAAGTTACCTATAGGGATACCAAATAAGTGCCTTCACAATAAATTTCAATACAGAAATAATTTACGAAATGTAATCAAATTCTGTATTCCGAACCTCATCTACTAAAATATTATGAAGAAAGAAGATTAAGTACGTTTGTATTTTTGTTTGTAATGAATAAACTCAAACACTACCAGACTGATTTTAAAAATTCTTTGGCTAATAGAATGCTACATTATCACTGAGTAATATAGGCTATAAAATTATTTTTCTGTGTGAAAACATAAAATTCCCACACGAAAAATGAAAGTAACGATGGCGAAGTTGCGAGCGGAAAGGGAGTCAGAAATATAAGCAACGCAAAACATTACGAACGATAGAATAATAATCTCGAGCTCTCGCGCCGGCCGCCGCCCGCCGAGTATCGTGGCCGAGTCGCGCGCTGCTGTGTCGTAGTGTGCGTGAAAATTTGCGCATGTTGTATTTGTGGTGTAACGCCAGACCGGAGGCCGAGCAATGTGAAACAGATAGCATTTTAGAAAATACCTACTCGCGCCGCGCACGATTACTTCACAATCCTCTTAACAGTGCATTTTTATAGGGTGGTGTATTATTAATGCATGGCAAATATATATTTTGTGTAGAAGACCCACTGCTATTTTTCTGTTGATCTATATTTTGTTTTTGTGCTTCTTTTTGGTTCAGATACCTTCCTAGTGCTTGTTTGTATGTGTAGCTTTCATTAAACATAATATCACGAATTTCTTTTTCTTTTATGAATACAGGGCAAGATTTATTTAATGCCATTGCAGTTAATACATTTAAATTGTTCTATTTCACAATTTGCATGCTCACCGCTACATTTGGGACATTTTATTTTTTTTGTTGGACAAAACCGTATAAGGTGACCAAACTTCCAGCAGCCCGAACATTGCGTCACTGGAAATTTATATGGCCTGACCTTGAACCTACAGCCATACCCAATTACGTATGGGGGTAAGGTGGGTCCTTTGAAACACAAGCGTACAGTTTCGCTAGGTATCCATTTTCCACCTGCTAGTCTTTTCAATCTTTTTGCCGAAGTAATCTCAATATCGCATTCTAGACTGCTTAGAATTTCTTGCTCGCTCAATTCTAGGTCCACATCTTTAATAACCCCATACGAGAAGGAGAATATGTAACAAGTTTTTGTTACATATTGTGACGTTTTGCACCAGAAAACTTTTTGCGCTTTTCAAATGCCAAAACTTGCTTAGCGAATTTTAGATTTAACGCGTGATTCTGAAAATTTTATCTAAAACTGTACAAAAGTTATGGACTTGTACTCTACAACATATAAGTCTACTATAAAATGATTTAATACGTCAGAATGATGTTGACGGCATCCGAGTCATTCAACATCAGCAGAATTTAAAAACACTTTTAATATTTGCTAGAATATGAGGTTTGTGAGAATCACTCTCTGGTTTTATAAAAAAGTATATCAATATGCAACTCACCAAATCTTGGAGTGTAGTTGAGCATTGCACTAACATGCTCACTAAGTCTGAGTGCAGGTTTTGACCTAAAACAAAAGAAATTTTGAAACAAACAAAAAACTGCAAATTATTAAATTTTGTTGGTTAGAGCTTTCATAATAAAATTGTGGAAGGACTCTGTACCACCAACAAGTGAAGCACTTCACACATGATAAAAGTTAGCTAGCGTGGTAAATAGGTACTTATAAGCCGAGCCACTACACGCAGACCGACCTAGTGTGATGTACCGTGAATACCGTGATTCACATGCATAGTTGTTATCTTTGAGGAGCTCTGTGGCGCAGAGGTTCCTGCGCTCGGCCTGCGATAATGGTTGTTAAGCTACTTTCGCAATGGTCGGTGGCTGGATGGGTGACCAAAAATTTACTATGTCGAGTACCTTCATGCTTCGGAAGGCACGTTAAACAGTGGGCCTTGCGCCTGATCTCATTCCGGTCGTGTCGAATAACCTTCCCATCGCATTTGCGGGTGAAGGAACAGAGACTGCACTGTAATATCTCCCGCGCAGATGACTGCTGAAATTCGTTGCCGTGACCAAATATCAGTCAGGAGGACATTATTATATGTATAATAACTATACTAAAAGACAATGCTAAGTCAATTTTTTATTTTCCTCATTAATGGTAAACTCATATCGAATGGTAAAGTATAGGTAGCTTTGTTAAAACTCCACTCACTGTAACTATTAGTGTGTACTTAATAATTAACGTATATTAAATCTTACCTTCATCCGTTGTGATGATGTTGGTTGGATGTGGTCATCAGTTATTTTATGCAGCATCCTGATATCACCTAAATGGCAGTTCGCCTTATACACCTCAAAACTATATCACTCCATCTGGCAGTTTTGCCAGATAATGACAGATCCTTTGTCAACAAGTTGTTGGATGCCTTTTATGAGGTGAGGGGGATCATAAATAATATTTAATTTATGCCCATTGATGCTGATTTTATTGCCTAAAAATATAAATAGTAAGAATAATTTATAATGGTATAAACATATTTTTAAAAGTGTAATGTAGGGCATTGTGGTATTTTCTACACAAAATTGGACCGTCTGACTGAGGTAGGACCATGAAGCAAAGGTAGGACCTCCATCTGAATAGGCAACATGACTTTGTAATATTCTGAGCCTATAGAGTAAGGTGGATAGAGCTTTATTGAAGTGGTGTTGAGTTGGTTAGTGCCTCTTGTTTTTTAGACCAGTTAAGAGATGGCTATGGTAAATATTTTGATGAAATAAATATGTTACATCTTGTAGTTTTAAATTTGGAGTACAAATCTGCAATTTCGTACTTTAATCCCAAATAGTAATGCTTACCCTCAGGTTCACCATTTAATAACTGCTCTCGATTAGTATCTATTTGGAAACTCTTCAAACATGTTTGAAAAGTCGATCCCTAATCACAGACAAGGGCCATTGGGAGTAAACCTGTCTGTGCTATAGCATCTACAACATCCTGTTAACAAGAAAAAATAAAAATTTTAAAATAAAAAATTTCTGTCATTTTTCTTAAGTTTTCTTTTAGTACCATGAAATATAATATCGTTGTAATCGAAATGTTTATTATAAACCATATTAAAAATGCCATACCCTCAAAAGATGTTCTTCAAAGTGGCAGCAGGTGTAGCACCCTCACAATAATAGAATGCTATCATTTGTCTCCATGACGAAACAATTCCTCGAACCATAAAAACTAAAGCATGATCACACAGCTTTTTCTCATTGCCTTATCCAAAGTTGACAAAACCAGACACTTCATCAAAGACAATAGCACATGCCTTCTTCTTCATGTCCCAAGTTTTCACAGATTGTGTCAATTGAGCTAGGATACCAGTATTTAGCCCTGGAGACATAGTAAATTCATGGGTGAAGGTAGTCAAGGTTCTTCGAGAGACCTAAAACTGCCTACAACCTAATTCATCCGGCTAAATATACCACTGTATTCCTAAAACAGATATTACTCTCTCTCTTTGTCCTCATTTATTAAGGAAAGAGATGTTACCCATTGTCTAAGATCAAATTTACCTCTATTCATTATTTCTTTGGCCTCTAATATAAACTACTTCCTCCTCCGAGTTCAAACTTGTTAAAGTATTATCTACATAGAAAGATTTACGTAAAATACGCGCGGTGTTTTAAAGTTCTCCTGTGATATTATTTAAATGGTGATCGATTGTGGCTGATAACAAAAACGGACTTGAAGTCAAGCCGAATACAACCCGACAGAGTCGACCGACATACTCAATAATATCTGCGCAGTTTTCATCTTTCCACCACAAAAATCTCAAATAGTCACGATCGCATGGTGCTACCGATATCATCAAAAAGGCTTTTGCTATGTCCGCCGTAATACCTATTTTGCCTTCCCTAAAACCTATTAACAAATTGGGGATTTTATCAAAAAAACTTATTCCTTTATTCAAACAGAAATTTAAAGATCTACCACAACTATCACGTGCAGAGGCGTCGAAAACTGGGCGTAATTTAGTACAAATAACGTACGCCATGTGTGTTATGATTTTGAAGTATGTTTATCTCTTCAATTGTCCCTCTTTGTAGCAAATCTTTAAATACATTAAAATAATCATTTAATTTACCTGTTGTCACTAAGCGCTTTGTTGTCGACTCTAATCTTTTTTCTGCTATAGTGCGATTGCTTAACAGCTCACCATAGCCTGGGTTCCTTGGAAGTGTTACCTCGTATCTCCCCTGGTCATTTATTATTAAATTCTTCTCAAAAGATAAAACTGCTTCCACTTCATTTTGTGCCTTTGTTCAAACCTCCACTGGATCCTTGATTCCTAAAAATTCCAAAGACCAGACATCTGAAGAAGATAAAAGCATGACCAATATGCTTAAAACAAGGACATTGCCCGCGATTTTGTAAAGCATTCGTCAAATGTTATGTGTGTTCTCGACGACACTCATCTGTAATGTGTACAGCTGGTAACAAGGAGCAAGTTTCCGATAAAATATCTCGAACATTGACGCAATATGCTCAAAACAGCAGTATCACACTACTTCAAAGTTTGATGGTAACTATATCTTACAATAACAACAGTGTAAATGTCAGAGCTTTAATCGACAATGGAGCACAACGGTCTTATATCAGACACTATATCGCCGAAAGTCTTAAGTTACCTGTTGTTGGTAATGAAATTTTAATCCATACTCTATTTGGTGGAGTAAAATTAGGTTTAAAAATTCATAATGTATGTAATATATACTGTAAATGTCAAAGGTTATAAATTTTGGCTATAAGGATTTATCCATCGTTAAAAATTTAGCCACCAAACATTTCGCACCAATGGATTATTTTATGCGTGAATGTTTTAATTTAATGGCTTCACAAACACTTTAGCCTAAACGAGCACCTTGCAAAGCGGCGCAAAGCTCCAACCGAGGAATGGTCTCAACCTCTGGGATGCCTTCTGGATTGGTAGTCCAGCTTTCAGATGCACGGTTGTAACTTTATCATTACTGGCGCTTTGTTGCTCTTCCGCCGTTGAAAACTACACTAATTTCATACAGGCCGACGTCCGGGGTATCTTTGGTGTGATGCTGGATCATTTTGGCCCTAGGGTCTGTGGTCTTAATAACATGTGCTTGCGATGTTGCGTAAAGCTGTCCATCAAAGTGTTCAACCTCTCGGTTATACACTTAAGTCGGGAATTAACGGCTCTTCCGTCCCCTGTCTTCAGCTTCGTCAGCGGTCATGGTACATCACTAGGTGTATCTATGACCGAATGGTGGCTGCGTACTGGGAGTCGCAGCATCTGTGCATGGGCCTCCTACAAGCTTAGTCGGCAATATGGTGAAGTTTAAGAGGAGCCGCTGAAAACTGGTAGCGTAGGACTGTCGGTTTGAAGCTCTATGAAGGAGACCTATGTCCCAACAGTGATCACTTTTCGGTTAAAATGATAATAATAATCGTCTAACAAGAGCGTATCTAAACGCAAATTCTGATTTATTGTTAGTTATTAGCTAAGATTTCAAGACAAATTGCCAAAAACCTATCGCATCATTTTATTACGATTACTGATGTTTTTTGCGTAAAAAGGTAATTAAATTAAGTTTAAGTTTTAATTCAAGTTGATTTAATACAATAAACATGTTATTAAAACAAGCATTTAGCGACAGATATCCGTGTGCCTCACCATTGATTTCGATTTGTTAAAAGGTTTTATAATTTGCCATAATGGAAAGGTTGTGTTTGTTTAAAGAATGGTAAATGTTCTGAATCAATCCCGTTAAGTGCTTTTCAACTGAGCTTTATTGCCTGTATAGCGAAGTTGAGTGGATGAGCTCGCCACTTCGCAGCCTACTCCCCCGCTACATTTGCTGTTAAATTTCTTGTTTCATAACACCGTCAATAGATATTTCTACCTACTGCGTGAAAAAAGGAAAGCTTTATGCTTTACGTATATTACTTTCATTAAATTGGAAATCAAAGAAAATATCTAAATTTACTAACAGTGTTTGTATAATTTGATTGTCATCAGGGAATGTTCAGAAATAAGACTTACCAAAAATTACACTTTAGATTTTAGCATACACCTTTGTGATATAATTATATGTTACGTACGGGTACTGCTAGAAGATTCAGTAAACTTGGGTTTACCCGGGTAAAGTTATTATTAAGCAAACCTGTTGGGTAAAGTTCGAATATTAAATAAAAACAATTAGTTCCTATTCGGCGTTTACCCGGGCACACCTAGGTACGAGTACAACCAACACTGGCTGGGTAATGTTAGTTGTTACGTAATTTTGAATACGTGGAGGGACGCCTTTTTTATAGTGAGTTGGCCTAGCAAATGACTCCAATCCATCAAGACAAAATACACTGCGCACTAGCCATCTTCAACTTACCGACTTACAACGTGCTTCTTCACGCACTATTTGTAAGGATCCTGTATTGTCCTGACTATTGGAGTATTTTACGGCTCACTAACACCACAACACGTATACAATCGCACTACACAACCGCTCCGCTCGACTGCCGACAGACGGACGACTGACTCGTGGAGTCGTGGCGTAGGTAGGCGCACAACCAACACTTTAGTTAACACACCACATCCCTTTTTTGTTTTATTTATTTTTTATTAATTATCTATTTATTAATAAATCTGATTTAAAATATGTTTTGTGTAAGTAATAGGCTTTTCATCAAGTGTGATTAATATTTATTTGTTCTCTAAATGAATCAAATATAATTGATGCATCAATAGGTAATTCAAAATAAAACATTATTTAGTAAAGTAGATATAGGTTTCAACATTCATTTCTTCGTCGTTGATTTCATTTTGATCTTGGCACACGCTCCATTCTCCTTGAATGTTTTTCAAATACACTACATTTCTTCTACGAATTTGACCAGTCTCATCATTCCGAACCGTGATATCTCCTCCATTATTATTTTCTATATATGTTTCTGGATTGTAATCCAAGTGTAATTTATTTTCTCTATTCATATTTTTGATACATACTTCGTAAAAAAAAAATCGTCCTTAAGATAGGTAACCTTTATCGCCTGGTCTTAAATTACATTCTTCAGCCTTCCGTTTCCTATCTCCATTTTCCTTTCCTTTTTCTTTTCTTTCTTGATCCCGATTCTTAACCTCAATATCCTGTGATATCCTTTCCATTGTATCACTTACTATTGGTAATTTGTTCCTAAATCTTCTATTTAAGAAAAGTTCTGATGGGATTCTCCCAGTAACAGAATGTGGTAGGTATGCTATTATAGTTAAATAATCTAGTAAACTCTCCTTCCAGTCTTTATTTTCAGCTATACTTATTTTAAGTCGTTTAAGTATGTCACTATTCTGTCGTTCGACTTCTCCATTTTGTTGTGGCCAATATGGCACTGTATTGAAAAGAGTGATGTTTCTTTCTGTAAGAAATGATTTGAATTCGTCGTTATCTGCAGTTATCGAAATTGGGTTTCTTAATTGACTGAATATTTCTTTAAGTTTTGCTACAATTTCTGTGGACGTGATTTTGCGACAAATCTTCACTTCTTTATATCTGCTGTAATAGTCGACCACAACAAATAAGTGGTCACCACTTGGAAGAGGGCTCATCAAATCGATCGCGATCAAATCAAATCGAACTCACGCCGTGTCATAGGATTTGGTGGACATGGTGCAGATACGAGCGTGCATCCTTTACACGCTTTCACGACATTTTCAGCATTTTTGTCGCGTTTAGGCCACCAAATTTTTGTTCGAAGTCTCGCCTTCATCGACACGATGCCGGGATGTCCCTCATGAGCTGCATCTAAAACTCTTTTACGGAGTGCCGAGGGAATCACAATTCTTGTTCCTCTCAATAAAATACCCCCATGGAAACATAGTTCATTTTAAAAGACTTTGTATAATTTGACATTGTCGTCCCATATGTTGTGATACAAACCTTCTTTCACGTTTAAAATTTCCTGGTCGTCTATTGAACTATTTACTATTTCGTTGAGGGCAACAGCCCGAGGTCGGGCAAAATCCACAATTTGGTAAATATGACCTTTAATTATTGCATTAGGGATTTTTCTGCACCTTTATTGAGTCTAGACAACGAATCTGCGATATTGATTTTCCCCGATTGATAAACTACTGCTACCGACGCTGAGACTGCTGTTATCAACACTGAGACTATGCTATCATGGCTAAAGCAGTGGACAAGACTTTTGGAGGGGCCGCACCGACACCATGTGCTCACTTCTTGTCTTTCAACGGCGGCAAGTACTCGGTTATCACGAAATTATTACGCCGAGTTATAATAATTAGTAGTGCTATATTTGTCGTCTTTATTTTGATCAGTAATTAAATAATTGTGTGGGTGGTGTGACCACTTGTTTCTTTTTAAATAATTAACCTAGCCCCTGATATGTAAGACTGCCTTATAGTCGTACGATTGTAGGCGCACAAACCATCTCTCTATCCTAGCACATGGTTTGGATTTAGTACCAAATATAACCTCCAATGGTTTGTGGTCTGTTATAAGTTCAAACTTTTTACCATAGAAAAATATGTGAAAATGCTCCACCTCCCATACGAGGGCTAACGCCTCTTTTTCTGTCTGGCAGTTGCAGCTTTCACAGTCAGTCAGAGTTTTGTGACCGTAAACCTTGGATCTCCTTCAGAATTAATTTGAACTAATACTTCACCCAAACCCACTGGGCTTGCATCTACTATGACAATCGTACGATCGTTTACATCGTAGTATCCTAAGCTAGATATATTTGTCATGATTTCCTTCAATGATTCAAAGCACTGCTGCTGTTCTGGTCCCCAGTGTTCTGCAATATCTGTTCGATCTCCGTTTTTGTTTCGTAACAGTGTTTTAAGAGGTTCTGTAATTGTTTCATAATTAGGGACCCATTTGCTCACAAAATTAACCAAGCCTAAGAAGCTTTGTAGTTCTCCGGTTGTTTTGGGCGCTCTAAATTCTTTTATTGTGGAAATTTACTTTGTTGCGGTCAGTGCCCTATCTATATTGTTGAGAGATAGGGGAATCCTGCCCAAATAAAAGATGAGTGGACTGTATAAAAGGATGTACTGATCAAATTACGAATTAGTACAAGAAATGCCCGACAAGACAATAGCGGCGGCGAAAGGTATGTATGCGCGCGTGTTCAAGCCTAGAGCGAGGGGCGGAATGGTCGATTGTCGTGCGTCTACAGCTCGTCTTCCCCGCTCCCTTCATCAGCGGGCCCGGAACCAGTCGACGCGACGCTGTGGCCGGCAGCGGCCTTGTCTTCACCATATACTCCCCGCGTTGAAGAGTCTTCAACGGTTTCCAACGGCAGAGGGCATATGTTGTTGAAAGCACGGCGTATGATCCCCTTCCTTGTTTTGATGTCGGCCACTCTAGCAATGCCATCTTGGCCGTAAAGAGTGTACGATGCGGCCGAGTAGCCACATTAGTGGAGGCAATGCCTTTTCCTTGATTAAGACCAGAGTCCCCTGTTTCAGTTGCCCGCGTGAGCGCTGCCATGTGGTTTTCTGCTGAAGCCATAAAACATACTCGTTAGAGAAACGAAACCAAAATTGCTGTTTCAGGAGTTCGATGCGCTGGAACCGTTGCAGTGATGTGATCCTGGTTGACTTGATCTATGGATAAGGCACGAAAGTTAGAGATCGGCCAATTAGAAGATGGGCAGGAGTAAGGGGGTATAAATCGGAAGGATCGTCGGAAAGCGGAGTAAGCGGTCTGGAATTGAGGATTCCCTCCACCTGACTCAACAAAGTAGACATCTTTTCGTACGTCAAATGAGTCGAATCAAGAACACGCCTAAGGTGATGCTTTGTTGATTTAACAGCAGACTCCCACAATCCGCGGAAGTGTGGAGTATATGCTGGAATGCAAGAAAAGAAATGTTAATGCCATGTTCATTTAGTTTTAAGCTTTTTGCAGTTCTGTACAGTTCATTGGATGCGCCCACGAAGGTTGTACCGTGATCGGAAAAGATGTCCCGGGGTTTGCCTCTGCGAGAGATGAAACGGTTTAAGGCTGCGAGAAAACCTTCTTTTGAGAGATCTGAGACAAGCTCCAAATGCACTGCTTTCGTAACGAGGCATACGAAAACGCAAATGTATGACTTTATTAGTGTGGAACCTCTTCCTTTATGGTTTACTATCATCACTGGCCCGGCATAATCTATTCCTGTCTCCAGAAATGGAAATTATCTAAGCACGCGTTGCTTCGGTAGGTTTCCCATGATCGGCTGTGCATTTTGACCCTTGTGTCGAGTGCATGTGATGCAAGCACGCACGATGCGCTTGGATAAGTTAGTGGCCCCTACAGGCCAATAATTATGCCTTACTAAAGCCAGTAAAAGCTGCGGACCGCAATGGAGATGCGTTGTGTGAGTTGATTGAAATATTAGCTTGGTAACATCATGATTACTACAAAGCAAGTGTTGAGCTATGCGGCAAACAAAATGTAATGAATCTTCAAGCTCTTTAGTTGAAAGTGGACCCGCTAATTTAGATTTGCGACAGACGATGTTTATAAAGCCCCGCCCCTCGCTCTGGGCTTGAACGCGCGTGCATACATACTTTTCGCCACCGCTATTGTCTTGTCGGGCATTTCTAGTACTTATTCGTAATTTGATCAGTACATCCTTTTATACAGTCCACTTATCTTTTATTTGGGCAGGATTCCCTTATCTCTCAACGATATAGATAGGGCACTGGCCGCAACAACTTTTTCAATGGCCTTACCCTTTCTGCTGACAACTCATGTCCTAAAAACTCACTTTCCTCATTTTAAAAGAACATTATTATGTCGTTTCTTATTACTACATTATTATCTTTCAGAACAGACATTACTTTCTGTAGTCTCGAATCATGTTAATGCAAGTCCTTTCCATATACTAGAATGTCATCAATGTAATTTAATACCCCTTCACACCCTAGAAGTATGTGCTCTAATGTTTAAGATGTCTGAAGCACACGATATACCAAATATAAGTCTCTTGTATCTAAATAAGCCTTTACTGGTTATGAAGGTGGTTATATGTCTCGAAACCGGGTGTATTTCAATTTGGTAAAGTGAGTCTTTTATGTCCAATTTTGTAGACTTTTGCATTTTTCATTTTAGGTAACAACTTATCCACTGTCGGCATTGTCTAAAATGCCCCTTGAGACCACACTTTAGACAGTATTTTTCTCTTGCTGGGCATTTGGCATCATGTGCAGCATGTCTGAGATTACCACATCTTCCGCATCCATGTTGTACATTCTTTGGTTTAACAATATTTCTTTTATATCTACTATTCACTTTATTCATTTCTTCATTTCCATTTGATTTTGTGGATTTTCTAAAACCTTCTGTTAACAACTTCTAGTGCGTTTGCTTCTGTGATAACTCGGTCTACTGTAATTTCATCTCCAATACACAGTATCTTTTTCCTCAGTTCGGGTAGATAACGTCTTTCCGTTATTTGATCGATAATGTTTTCATCTTGATCAACAAACTGACATTTATCAGCTTGTTTTCTCAGTCCCACTAGGAATTTTTCGAACTTTTTATCAGATTCTTGTTTGAGAAGCCTGAATGTATGTCGCTTGTAAACTTTGCTCTGTTTCGGTGCAAAGTAGGAATCTAGTTTAGATATAGCTACTTCAAACACGTCCACGCCTTCACTTGGTTCAATATTAGCTCCAGGAATATTGTAAAATACTTCTTGCAAATCCAAACCTCCGAAATCTAGTAGGAAGGCCTTTTTCTTTACATCTTTATCAATATTGGACGCTTCTAAATATATAAGCAATGCACGTTTCCATCGCTCCCATCGTACACCCACTAAGGTAGATTCTTGAGTATATTTTAATACGAATTGTTTACAATGGTAGGTAAGTAGTTGACTTGCTGAATGCTTGGAGAAGAATGACAGTTTTTGAGAATGAATGAATGAGTATTTGCTTTACACTGAATGAAAGGATTAGATGAACTATTGATGAATGACCGACGAATGATATGGCGTAGACATCCTCCCAGGGTTGAGAGCTCCTGCTCTCAAATATCAATTTCTTCCTGTGGGTTAGGTAACATGCATAGCTTGTTGGCTGGCTCTGCGTACTATGCCAGTGCTTGTAGTGACATCGGCTACGCGTGGAACTCCGTCATTTCCTGGGAATATCTTCGAAACTCGTCCGAGGCGCCAGCACAGAGGTGGGAGATTGTCTTCTTTGATTATGACTAAATCGTCGGGCTTTAGATCTCTGCACTTAGTTCGCCATTTAGTACGTTGTTGAAGTTCAGTGACGTATTCAGTAGACCATCTTTTCCAGAAGTGCTGCTTGATTTGAGTCAATCGCTTAAAGCGGTCTAGGCGATTGATGTTGACGTCGAGAAGCTGCGTTGACGGCAAGGCCATGAGTGATCTCCCAATTAAAAGTGACCCGGGGTAAGAGGTGAGAAATCGGTAGGGGAGGAACTTAAGGGGCAGAGAGGACGACTGTTTAGGATGGACTCAATTTGTGAAAATAGTGAGCTTAATTCCTCAAACGTCAAATGTGTGTTTTTTATAGTTCTCTACAAATGAAATTTTGTAGACTTTACGCCAGCCTCCCAGAGCCCGCCGAAGTGAGGAGCGTATGCAGGCGAGAATCGGAATTCTATACCTTGACAAGCTGCAAAGTCGACGAAAGCTATCTTATTTGATTCCAGAAATGAATTAATTTCTTTAGCTGTGGCAACAAGATTTCTGCCATTGTCGCAGTATATTATTTTAGGCATGCCTCTACGGGCTATGAATCTTTTAAGTGCTAAAATAAACGCATCTTTGCTGAGATCGCTAACAGCTTCTAAGTGAATGCACTTATATCTAAAACAAATGAAAATACACAGGTAGCACTTAGTTATCTTACAACCTCGACCCTTACGATCTGTTATTAGAAAAGGGCCGGCAAAGTCGGTGCCTACTGTATAGAAAGGAAAATTAGCCTCAACTCGCTCTGGAGGTAAGTTGCCCATAATATTGTGCATTGTTTGAGCTTTAAATCGACGACATGTTACACATTCACGTGCAATGCGCCGAGCCAAGTTGTGTCCGCCGATGGGCCAATATCTCTCTCTAATTGAAGCGAGAAGCTGCTGAAGGCCTGCATGTAATAGTCTCAAGTGCTCTTGCGTGAATAATAACTTTGTTAAATGGTGATCTGCCTTTAGAATCATGGGATGTTTCTTATCATATGTGTATTTTGATGACTCTATACGACTACCTACACGAAGAATATTGTTTGAGTCTAGAAAGGGATTAAGAGAAAGAAATGTTGCGTTTGTTCTTAGTGACTTATTTTTATTTATCAATTCAATTTCTTTTGAAAATGAGTTCTTTTGGCTTTGTTTTTTTAATAGAATATTAAGAGCATTGTCTAATTCATTGACTGTTAATGATCCTGATAATTTATTGTTAGGGTTTTTGCAATTATGAACAAATCTTAGAATAAAGGCTGTAACTTTTTGTAAGTATAATTGTTTGGAATATTTTTTAATATCTACAAAATTATTGTGACCGTTGGGCGCAGCCTCCCCCACGAAAGCGGGAAACGCTTTTAACTCTGGCAATGGGACGCAATCCTGAGTAAAAGCAGTAGGCCATGATGATTCGGGTTGAAGAAGAAATTCGGGACCAGTCCACCACAATGAGGCCGAGACCATTTGATCAGGATCGACGCCTCTGGACACCAGATCTGCGGGATTTTGATTTGTAGGCACATGGCGCCATGAATTAGGATTAGTGAGATCTGTGATTGCGGCTACTCTATTTGCGACAAATATTTTAGTTTTATGAGTAGTACGCAACCAACCTAATACTACACTTGAATCAGTCCAATATACAGAACTGTCGATATTGCATCTAAGCGATTCTGTGACCTTCGCGGCGAGCTGGGCTCCCAGCAGAGCGGCGCAAAGCTCAAGTCGTGGTATTGTTGTTAGTTTTACAGGAGCCACTCGTGATTTAGCAGACACCAGACTGACTTGAACTTGTCCTTCTGCGTTAAAGGATCTCATATATATACAACAGCCATAGGCGCGTTGTGACGTATCACAGAAGCAGTGCAATTGAATATTGGTGGGATTGTCGACTAAGATTCGCCTTGGCGTCTTAACAGATGTAAGAGCTGGCAAGTTGTTAGCAAATTTTTGCCATTGCGACTTAATGTTAGTAGGAATTGGATCATCCCAACCAATTTTTAAGTTTGAAATTTCTTGTAGTAAAATTTTAGGCTTATCAATACATAGTGACAAAAGTCCAAGGGGGTCAAATATTTTAAAAGTACAAGATAGAATTTTACGTTTAGTTATCTCGGTAGTGTCTACATTTTAAAAAAAATCATTTTGAAAATGAAATTCGTCAGAAGAAGGAATCCAACCTATGCCAAGGGTACTAGTGGAATTACTGATCATAAGATTGCCTTCCTCTACTGCGGTTTCATGAAGCAAATTTGGCAAATTTGACCTATATTTTCGTAAATGAAATTGTCCTTGATTTAGTTGGCTAGCTACTGAGCGTTGAATATGACGTAACTCTTCTGCTGTGTCTGCTCCAGTTAATAAGTCATCACAATACAGATCCTTTTGTATAACAGTTTTGATTACAGGGTCGTCACACTCTTCACCCAGCTGCCAAAGACAGCGCGTTGTGAGAAAACTTGCACTAGAGAAGCCGTAAGTAACGGTGTTTAGGCGGAAAGTTTTTATAGTCTCGTTTTCATTTTCTCGCCATAGAATACATTGCAAATTACGATCAGACTCTCTTAGCCGAACCTGTCGAAACATCTTTTCAATATCACCAGTGAGAATATACTTATGCTGGCGGAATCGTATTAAGATATTGAAAAGATTATCTTGAACAGTAGGTCCAACTAATTGTATGTCGTTTAGAGAAATGTTAGAGCTAGTTCGTGCTGACGCGTCAAACACTACACGCAGCTTGGTAGACTCACTTTGGTCTCTAAACACAGGATGATGCGGCAAGAAATATGCGTTAAGTGGTTTAGCCTCTGGGGCTTCAGAAAGATGGCCTAGATCTTTATATTCTTGAATAAATTCAGAATAAAGACGTTTGAGATCAGGTTGCTTTCTAAATCGACCCTCTAAGTTCAGAAATCTCTTTTTTGCCATATTGTATGAATTACCTAGACGGCTTATATCATCGCGTAAAGGTAGTGCGACACAAAATCGACCATCAGGTAAACGAATAGTGTTTGTTAAGAAATGTTGTTCACATAACCTTTCTTCACTAGTAAGAGGGTTAGCTTGTGGGAAGCTTTCAAGCTCCCAAAACTTAGCCAGTTCTTCATGTAGACTGGGAGAATAGTCCTCTTTATGAAGAAAGTTACAGGATATTGATTTAGGTACCTGTTTTTGAAAGTTGAAGATAGGACCGGCAACGAGCCACCCTAGCTTAGAGCTCTGTAGCTTAGGATTGTTAGGGCCTAGGGAATGCTGTTGGGAGCCTATTATATCCCAAAATAGATCAGCACCGATTAGCATATCAATTGGAGATGACTCGTTAAAACTCGGATCCGCTAACTGAAATCCAGCTAGATTAAGTTTACTTATATCAAATGAAATTTTAGGTAGATTATTTGAAATTGTAGGTAAAATTAAGCAGTTTGAAATAACACTGAATGAATTGTGCAGTGAATGTAGGCGCACAGCACATTGTTCTGTAGGTATTTTTAGATGAGTATCTCCAATACCAACTATTTTAGTGTTGGAATAGTCTGGAGAAAGCTTGAGATTTTCCTTTATAGTTTGGGTGATAAATGTAGATTGACTACCGCTGTCGAGCAGTGCTCGTACAACCATGGTTTTATCAGTGATAGGATTGGTGATGTTCACCTTGGCTGTGCACAGAAGAACTTCAGAAGTGGAGGTAGCGGACAGTGAAACTAATTCATTTTTGTTAACAGATTGATTCTTGGTGTATGATTGAATTATGTCGTTTTGCAGAAGCGGCAAGATCCGGGGAGACGACAACGTTCAGTAGTGTGGCCACCCCTTAAGCAGTTGTGACATAATTTATTTGCTGACACAAAATTCAACCTATCATTCACAGGCTTTGATTTGAATTTTTCACATTCAAATAAACGATGTGTTTCACTACAGCAAGGACATTCGAATGCCTTGGAATTATAAGAAGAATCTTTAGGGATGAATTTAGTTGCTACCACCATAGATTTAGTCTGATTATAAGTGTGAGGCCTTTGAGGAGTATTATTTTTAAATTTATCTACTTTGTAATCCGATTTATGTCTATTCACTGTTTCTAACACATCTGCACGATTTTTTAAGAAATTCAAAAAGGTCACTAAGTGATGGTATGTCTCCCAAAGAGTTCCGATGTTCTTCCCATCTAATATAGGTCGCGTTTTCCAACTTAGCCGCAACAATGTATATGATAAGAACATCCCATTTATCTGTAGGCAAACCGAGTGTACCGAGAGCCCGCAAGTTTTTTGTTACGTGATCTATGATAAATCTAAGTGACTTGTCGGTCTCTCGCACTGACTCGAAATTAAATAATGATTTCAAATGATTATTGATTAATTGGCGCTTATTATCAAAACGATCGCATAAAAGTTTCCACGCATCTGGGTAATTTCTATCCGAAACCTCTAAATTCGAAATCACGCGAGCAGCTTCGGCTTCGAGATAAGAATTTAGGTAATGAAACTTGTGAACGTTTTGGATCTTGTCATTATTGTGCACTAACGAGACAAAGGTGTCCTTAAACTCTAACCATTTAAAATATGTGCCGTCAAACCTTGGAATTGTTATTATGGGCAACTTAAAACCTAAAGCATTATCACAGCTATTATTATTATAGCATTGTGACGAGCTACCAAGGCTTGTATTTTCATTTCTGTTTTTTGATAGTAGCTCCTGCGATACGGCAATACAATGATAGAAATCTTGTTCAATTGAATCACGAATTTTATTAATAGTTCATTTTCTAAATTAGTACTCAAACTCTCTATTTGACATTGCACCTCGTCAAATTCAGTAAACAAAGCTTCCAATTTGGGTAACTTTAGTGCAAGCTTATTGATTTCAATCTTAGAAATGTCTGTTGTTGTAGATAAATCATCGATATAATTCTTGTATTTGGTTATACGCCCTTTGATTGAGCTACGTTTGAGACTATATTCTTTAAGACTAAACTTTTCTTCCGACATGTTAACTTGCAATAAAATTAACCACACAACCCAACCGAATAAATTCACGCTGTTACTTATCGCTAATTATAATGTAAACAAAGTGCATACGATACGCTTCTCACGGCGACAAACGACTGTTCGGCCGGCTCGGTGTACCTTTTCCTAGAAACCGGTTCGCTAGGCAACAATCAGCGCTCAGTCAGTTGACGAGACGCGTACCGCTGGAATAGATTGTTTATGCACAATTATTATGATAACATGTAATAATTTCGTAGCAGTTGTATGTGTATGGTTTTTTATGGTCTTATTTCATTTAAAAGTGAAGTATTAACGTTGTAGTGGTGCAAATTTCATTGAAATATTCGTATTTTACTTTACATGAATTTAGAAGTGCAAGTGACGTTTCAATTTGATGAAAACCTAACGGCTTGTCGGTTATTGTTGTAATATTTGAATTGAATTTATAACGAAACGAAAGTACGAATTGAAACGTTAATTAGGTTAAGAATATTAATATTATAAATAGGATTCAATTGACGTTAATTATTGATTAATAACGCACCCTTGTAGGTAGTTTGAGGAATCGAATCAACGACTTTCTACAAATTTCAACTTAGGAATAACGATAGTAGATTTAGGAAAATAATGATTGGAACGGGCTCACGTTATTTTAAAGGTAGACGCGTCGAGATGATACAGCTGATCAGGCAGCGCTGAGTCGATATTGTAGGTTGATTTCGACGTTTTTCTTGAGTGTAGTTGGCGATCAGGTAGGTGTTCCGTTCGACAAGGCGTTGGATGCACGGCCACAATGTAGTCGCAACAAATGCTCACTGTTATCCTTCAGGGGCACCAGATAGGCTGCGGAATAGTGTGGTCGTGTCGATTGCGTTCTTGTACAAAGCCGGAACGAATATCTGACGAGTTGATTCTTCCGAATAATAGTGTTGCAAGTCCTGTCACGGTCGCCACTTTTTGTTCACGAAGAACAAAAGAAACAGAATATGTAGGAATTTGAGTATATTTTAATACTAATTGTTTACAATGGTAGGTAAGTAGTTGACTTGCTGAATGCTTGGAGAAGAATGACAGTTTTTGAGAATGAATGAATGAGTATTTGCTTTACACTGAATGAAAGGATTAGATGAACTATTGATGAATGACCGACGAATGATATGGCGTAGACACACATAAATATACTGCAATGCTACTGTCATAATACCTTGGAGCTTGGTAGCGCATTGGCGCGTGCGCTCAGCGAACCATTGCCAAGGTTAAGCAACGTTCGCTGTGGTCAGTCCTAGGATGGGTGACCAAAATAAGAAACATCTCAAGCTCCTCCGGGCTTCGGAAGGCACGTTAAACAGTGGGTCCTGCGCCTGATCTCGCCCCGGTCGTGTCGGCTAACCGTCCCATCGGACTAGGCCAGTGAAGGAACAGAGAGTGCACTTGCGTTTGGGCTGTCACTTGTGCACTATACAGGGTGTCCCAAAAAATAGTGTCAAGCGTAAGTCCAGAGTTAGAGCACCTCTTGGAGTACCCGAATCACCCCCATGTATGTTCCGCGATTATTCATAGTTTTCGAGTAATAATTTTTTTTCTGACTTTTTGATAATTTTGATCCAAAGAACTTAAAAATTTTAAATAAAAAAAAGTAGAACATATTTTAATGTTTTTCTTTTTGCCACTGAATCATCTTTAGTGCTTCTTTTATGTCTAAAATAATCAGCTTCGTAACTTTAGTGGAAATTTAGAAAACAGTATTGTAAAGTCAAAATTTGAATGTTAGTGAATAACTACTTAAAAATTCATCTTTAAATTAAAAATCTAAACAGGCGAATTCATGGTTTCTAAGTATGTGTAAAAACTTCTATAGACTCTCTGCTTTCATAATCATTAAAAAAAAGAAGTACTTAATAGGGCTACTTTGGCTTAAATCGGCCATCAAAGACAGCAAGGTGAAAATTTCATAAAACTCGACTTCTGAATATTTTTTTTTTAAATTCCAATTATTTATTAATAAACCAAAAATGATTGTAGACAATTTATTATTTGATGGTCAAAAATAACTGTTCCTGCTGCCATCTTTAATAACCTTTGAAGGTTTATTATAACTTAATAAATGAAACAAAACATTATTTTTAAAGTATTTATTATTCGATCGCTTAAAGAAAGTTTTCAAAATGACGACCTTCGTGCTCAATACATATTCTACATCGTCTAAAAAAGTTTTCTTTTAAATTTATAAATGCAATTCTGTTGTTTTTTATTGTTTCTTCCGCTTGTCTTAATTTTGTTCTTAACACTGTGACGTTTGTAATGTCCTTGGCGTATACTAATTCCTTGTAGTATCCCCAGACGAAAAAATCTATGGGGTTCAAGTCGGGGGACCGTGGCGGCCACGCAATGGGCCCTCCACGACCGATCCATCTGCCTGGAAATGTTTCAGACAAATGTTGTCTAACATTTCTAGCAAAATGGCATGGAGCGCCGTCGTTTTGAAAAATCATATTTCTCCGCGTTAATAGGTCTACATCTTCTAATAAGACGCCGAGATCACGTCGTAGAAATTGCAAGTAGGCCTCGCTGTTCAGTCGGTCCGGTAGTTCGAACGGACCAATCAGCTGTCCGTTTAGGATGCCTGACCACAAATTGATACTAAATTGTTCTTGGAAATTAGATTCCCTTGTGAGGTGTGGTTTTTCAATACTCCACGAATGGTAGTTATGCGCATTAAACACCCCACATCGCTTAAAATGTGATTCATCAGTCCATAGAATATTTTTAAAGAAATTTTCGTTTTCAGCTTGTCTTCGTAACATTTCCTGACAAAATGCCACCCTTCTCGGGTAGTCTGCGGGCTTGAGCTGCTGAACTTTCTGGATGTGATATGGGTGAAAACGCTCTTGATGAAGTATTCGATGTGCTTGTGATTTCGGAATTCCGATTCGACGTTCTATTGTTCTTACACTAACTGACCCAGATACTGTCCAATCAGTGGTCGAAGAAGTGGTGAGAGATCCCCACTTCTTCGACCACTGATTGGACAGTATCTGGGTCACTCATTTCAGATGGGCGCCCCGAACTTCTACCTGGTAGGCGTCCTTCCATGTAAGAGTTATGTACTCTTAACACGTTCGCGGACGCGACGGTTATAGCAGTCATCAGTGTTTTACTCAGGGTGACGCGCCGGCTATAGCCGTATATTTTTTTCGTACTCCAGAGACACCACGGCTTTAGCAGACGTTTTTGTATACTGCTACCATATATTTCATCATAAAGTGCCCCCAAACCGAAATTTTCTAATTGCTAGGTGTCATATAACATCTATTTTCACACCTTCAAACGTGACACCACTCGTTGTTGCTTGTGTTCGCACGCAAACTGACGCACCTGTCATAGCAGCGAGTATTGTACGGCGATTTGTTCAGTTGGCCGGTGAGTGCCCCATAGAGCAGAGGTGTCGTGACTTTTTTCGCAAATAGTATTGGTTCGGCTGTATAAGGTGAGTTTATTTAATTTTTTGAGTAATGATATAGTGATATCAATGTCAAAAAACATTTAATGCAACATTTGCTACAAATTCGTAAGTATTTCTGTGTAAAGAAATGCATACTTTGACTTTCTAAATGATTGATCAAGCTTATAAAGATAAAAATAAACTGTTATGTTTGATGGTTGTAAGATAGCTGTTAAACCTGGACTGAATTGGCAATAAGGGTTAAGTATTACTAATACACTGCTTTCCCATATATTTACCTACGTTTACCTTATTTTATTATAAATGTAATAGCATTCCAAAGATAGAAAAAAACTTTTACCTTAGTTTTATGGTGTTATATCTTACATAATTTTTGCGACAATACACACAAATTTCTATGACAATATCTATATAATCTTACACTCAATAGGTATTTTATTTTACTTTTCAGATGTCTAGTCAAGATCAGAGTGGAAGTAATCGAAAAATGTATGATCCACACGAAAAAGAAAATGAACGATTGTTGAAATTATTCAATGAAGCTTCCTCCGAAGAATTATCTTGTGGTTCAGATAAACCTGAAACACCGAGCGATAGCGAATCATTGTCAAGTGAGTCAGAACAGGATCCCTATAACGACTGTGATGGTGACTATGGTTCAGACACTAATTACATACCTAATGAAGAGAGCGGGTCATCCACAACTCACGTATCTGACTCTGAAGAAGAATGTAGCAAAGTAAAGCATTTAAAAAGACCAAAGACTAAACTCTGCGCAACTCAACCCAACCAATATGTTTTCCCTATAGAGTCTCCAGTTACTTTAGAAGGTAAGAGCGTCCATGTTCCTATTTCATCCGCCGCTGTCACTCAAAATGGACAAGACGAACAAGTGTCCTCTGTTGACTCTCCAATCACATTAAAAGATTTAGGAGTTCATGTTCATATTCCTGCTTCAGTTCAGTCAGCTGCCTCAATTGCCATTTCATCTCCAGTTAATATGGAAAATGCACTAATTTCAATCCAGTCACAAACAGACACTTTTAACTTGCGCTCATTTGATTCCGATACCATTCCACCAAGATCAATAGAATCACAAACGATTTTACAGGATATTGACTGGACGGACAATGAAAATTCAGTATCTTCTCAAAATATTGATACGACAGAACAAATACCGAGTTCGCACATGGTTGACAATCAGCAGCAACCTATGATGCCTCTAGATTATCAACAACCTAGTACATCATCATTTTTAGACGTACCTCGGGCCAATCGTCATCGTCCTAGATCCCCTCTTGTCATAGACGAAGATTGGCAAACATCCACTGCTCCTATACCAGAGTTTGAGTTTGATGACAGCGCTGTTGGGCCTCAGTTTTCCATTGATGCAAATACGTCTCCGATAGAAATATTCAATCATTTCTTCCCTCTTCCAATAATACAACAACTTGTAGATCGCACTAACAGGTACGGTGCTGCATTATGCAATATGAATAGACCACATACTAGAGGTAGTCGAAAAAAAACCTTTCGTCCTACATCCATGGAAGAAATGAAGCGGTTTCTGGGCTTATGCATTTTACAATCTCATGTCGAAACACCAAATATTCGAAAACTCTTTACATTCAGTGATCCCTTATATTATCATCCCATATTTACTTACTGTATGTCAGGAAGAAGGTTTGAACAGTTATTAAGATGCTTGTGTGTTTATGAAGGAAATGCCAAAGCAATAAATAAGGTTCTAAGTTTTGCTAATTAAATGATTACTGTTTTTCAGAATCTATACAAGCCACATAAGCAGCTTTCTCTAGACGAATCAATGTTATTATTTCGCGGTCGATTGTCTTTCAGACAATATATCAAAACAAAGAAAGCTAAATATGGAGTAAAATTTTATATCCTGACTACTAGTGATGGCTACATTTTAAATTTTAGAATTTACCAGGGTAAAAATGAAACCAGTAATGACATAGACACTGAAACTAATTCAAAGTTAAAGACTGAAAAACTTGTTCTGAGTCTGATGCAGCCATATTTATACAAGGGTCACGAGCTTTACATGGACAACTATTATAACAGCGTAGCCTTATCCGACAAACTTTTAAGTTGCATGACTCATACTACAGGAACTTTAAGGAAAGATAGAAAAGACAATCCGAAAAATGTTGTGAGCAAAGTACTCAAAAAAGGTGAGCATGTGTGGATGAGGAAAAAAAATGTGTATGTTTCAGCCTGGAAAGACAAACGAAATGTGACTATGATCACAACACAACACCATCCACGCATGGTCGTAACACGGAACAGATTTGGCAAGCAAATGATAAAGCCTAAAGAGGTCGAAGTGTACAGTAAATATATGTCTGGGATAGACATTTCAGACCAGATGCTGTCCTATTACTCCACTCCAAAAAAGACAGTGCGGTGGTATAAAAAAGTATTTTTCCATATTTTTGACATGGCCATATGGAATGCCTATTATACGTTCCGTAAACATTGCAACGATAAAGAGACGATGTTGCAGTTCAGAGAACATATCATTAGATATTTACTAGGATTTGACAATTTGAATTGCTCCAACATCATTACTTCTACAAAACCGACAAACCCGAGAAAATCAGGGAACCCGAGAATATCTGTATCCAATAGTAATCAGGACAGTTGCCAAGAAGGGGCATCCTCGCAAGTGTTAAACATACACTGGCCGGAACCGATACCAAAAAAAGTAAACTGCAAACGTAACAAAGCTTTTTTAAAGTGCCGCCTATGCGCAAAAAACAAAATCAAAAAGGAAAGTAGCTATCGGTGCAAAGGATGCACCAGTAAACCACCTTTATGTCCTGGATGTTTTGAGCAATGGCATTGTCAAGCAGAAAATATCGACTGATAATATGTAGGATAGATTCCTCATTTAATATTTTTTTGTATTTAATTAATTTTATTGAGTTGAAACTTAAATTAAAATTAAATATCAAGGTTAGTGATTAACGATACTTTTTTTTGGTTAGTGATCAACGTTATTTGATCGATTGCTGACAATACTGTGATTTGCCGAAGTCTGATATAGTTTTTAAAGTAAAAGTATAACTTTTACTCATTTATGTTTAATGTCAAGAACGACTGGTCACATAAGTGCAATTTTAAAATAAGTTGAAAAATGTAGGTAGGTATATTAAAAAATTGTAATGTGTCTCTATATTGTCTAATAAAAATTAGGATATCAAAACATGCTGTGACTTTTTGAAATTAAAAATTTAATTTAATAAAGATTTAAGTGTTATTTAGGTAATCGAAACAATTAAAATAAGGAGAAAAATGTTGATTTTTGGAAGTCGTATATTTTTGAAGGTACCATTATGTATGTTTTCATTTGAATAAAAAAGAGTCTAATTTTGTATTTTCATTGTTAGGAGTTTTCTAATACCAACCAAATTAATTTCGAATGTCTTTGTTTTTGTATTGCATTCTGGGCTAAGATTATAAAGGCTATGGGCGCAATATGCTGCAATAATGACTATTTACTACTGTAAATCATTATGCCTTTGCCCCTTACTTTACACAAATAAACAATTTCCGAATGAAAAACGGCAAAAGCAGTTTTTAGGGTACCATTTATATAATAAAAACTATTCACCAGCGACGCACCGGCTATAGCAGGCAAAGGCTATAGCTTTTATGTCCCATTTATAAAGTAATAACTATTCACCAGTGACACGCCGGCTATAGCAGGATAAGGCTATAACCGTTGTGTCCCATTTGTATAGTAATAACGATTCTGTAGTGACGCACCTGCTATAGCCATTGAATGCTATAGCCGATGCGTCCTATTTGATAGTGATAAACCATTTGTCTGTGACGCGACGTCTGTAGCAGGCGAAGGCTATAGCCGTTGTGTCCCATCTGTAAAATAATAACTATTCCGCAGTGACAGGACGTCAATAGCAGGCGACGGCTATAGCCGTTGCGTCCAATGTTATATTTACAAACTTTTTATTCATGACGGAACGGCTAAAGCAGGCGAAGGCTATGGCCGTTGTGATTTTATTTATGTTCATAGAAATTTTTACTAGTGACGGTGCGCCTATAGCATTCCATACAAAAACAAAGTGTCAAAGTGGCATTACAAAATCAGGTCGAGTGTCCGCGAACGTGTTAAAATCATGCGATGATCAGGCCAAGTTTCAGGCTGACGTCCACCTCCATTTTGTACTTGCTGCCGGAACAACCTGGCTGCTTCAGAAGCATTTCCTCTTGCATATCCATAAAAGTAATGCATAAGAGCATATTCTTGCGATGAAAAAGACATCACAAAATGAAGAGCTTGAAAAGTCCGTTAAGAATGCCAAATTTGTCAAAATCCCGTATTCACACAAAACCAAATCGTAATCGCACTCAAGGTCCGTAAAGAAAGCAAAGTTCGTCAAATAATCACAAATGAGCGTATCGTACGTAAGGCGCAAACAAAAGCAGGCAAACGACTGGCGCCAGAACACAATAGGCGCTCGGACTACACCCAATCAATCAATCAATCAATCATCATTTATTTGCCAAAATATGGTTACAATAGTTGTTAGCTCTTCAGTTTCCAGCATATTTTGTTGAATGTCAACGTGCAAATATTACATATTATAGAAAATAATTAAATTAATGAGGTTCAGTGACGTCAAAATAAATAAAATTAATTTAAAGATAATAGTTATTCGCAATGTCACAAAAAAAGTACTTCTAATCTACTCATAATTAAAAAAGTCAGGAAAAATTGCATCGATATTGAATTAAAATGTCAGAAAATTACATATGTTTATCATTTACATAATTTATACTATTAAACTAAATACACACGAATATATATTAGAGTATTTTATCATTTAAAAAATCATTAATTGTATAGTACATTTTGTTAATTAAAAATGTAAATAATTCAGTCCTAAATTTGGTTAAAGTCAGTTTTTTTTATATTTGAGGGTAACTTATTAAATATACGAATGGACATACAATATGCATTTTTAGAAAATAGCATTAGTCTTTGGATTGGAACACATAAATCATCCCCTTTTCTACCTCTATATTCAAGATCTTTTTTTTGCTTATATAAGTGAAAATACTTTTTAACAAACATTGCCATTTCAAGAATATATAAACATGGAACTGGCAGTATTCCAAGCAATTTGAATAAGGGCTTACACGAGTCCAAATAACCTGCACCACAAAGTGATCGTATACATTTTTTCGGAATTTTAAAGACTTTAATTGCATCTACTGAATTTCCCCACAGTATTATACCATAACGCAACACAGATGAAACATAACCATGGTAAGCTATGAGTGCCGATTGTTGCGATGCTATCTCTCTTATCCTATTCAGAGCATATATAAATCTGTCAAGCTTATTCGTTACAGTGTCAATATGAGCTTTCCAGTTACAGAATTTGTCTAAGGTTATTCCTAAAAATTTTGTGTCATTTACTTCTTCTATAGGTTGGTTATTCACACTTATATTAATTTTATCATTTTTGCTATTTATTGTTTTAAAATGAATAAATTTTGTTTTATTTGCATTTATTATAAGATTATTATTTTTCAACCACTGTGCTATTTTCTGTAATTCTGTATTTGCTTTATGTTCTATTTTTCCGTCTTTATCACTTATAATTAGGGTAATATCATCGGCGAATAAAATACATTTTTGGTCGGTAATATTTGGCAAGTCGTTAATATAAAGCAGAAAAAGTAGAGGTCCCAGAACACTCCCTTGTGGTACACCGCATAGATTTTGTCTATATTTTGATGTAACAGATTTCCTATCTTTACCTTGTATGTAAGATATTTCAACACATTGTAAACGACTTTCAAGGTAGCTTTTCAACCAGTCCAAAGCATTACCTCTTATACCATATCTTTCTAATTTATTCAAGAGGAGTCTATGCGATACGAAATCGAATGCTTTGCTCATGTCAAGATATATTGCAAGAGTCTTCATTCTAGATTCAAGGGCTCTGTGTAATACCCCTAACAAGGTTGAAGCATGCAAGAGTTGTACTACTGTTTTTTCGAAATCCATATTGTTCATCCTTAAGAATCTTGTTAAATATAATAAATGTGTAGATTTTATCATACATGACTTTTTCAAAAATTTTGGATAGTACTGGAATTAGGGTTATAGGTCTATAGTTACACATTTCATTGACAGAACCTTTTTTATGTAGTGGTTTAATTAACGATCGTTTCAGACATTTAGGAAAATGACCCTGAACAAAGGACACATTAATTATATGAGTAAGTGGCTTAACAATAAACTTTGCAGTTTTTTTTATTATATTCGTATTTATCTCATCGTAACCAGTAGAATAGGTATTATTTAAATTCATAATTATCTTATAAATATCGTTTTCATTAATGGGTGTCAGATATAAACTATTCGGGTGATAAGGTATATCACGAACAGCATTAGATAAGTCAGTTTTTTGGTCAAAATTAAGTTTGTTAGTTTCATTTATAAAATATTCATTAAAACTTTCACTTATTTTTATTGGATCATTAATATATAAATTGTCACTTAATTTAATTTCATCAATATCATTCCTAATGTCCTTCCTATTTATATTATATTTTATTACCTCCCAAGCTGATTTGCAAGTATTTTTAGCTTGAGAAATGTATTTAGTATTAGTATTTCGTTGTGCCTGATATATACACTTCTTCAGTATTTTTGTATAGTTTATATAATTACTTTTATTTATTTTTTTATTTGATGAGTTAAGTCTGTATTGAAGGTAAAGACGTCTCTTGTTAACACAGCATCTCTTTATGCCTTTAGTCAACCAAGTGTTTTTAATAGGTTTGTTAACTTTTTTTATCCTAATTAATGGAAAACATAGATAATAAAATAATTTGAACAACTCATAAAATTTACTAAATGCTCTCTCAGTGTCGTCCTCTTGTAAGACTTCATTGAAGGACAATGCTGAAACGGAATCCATAATTTTTTTTATATTATTTGGGTTCATATCCCGCCTCTTTTCAAACCATACCTTCGGTTTTATTTTGTATTTTGAAGCAGTCTGGAGTTCAAACGTAATAGTTTGGCATGTCTCGTGATCCGATAAACACATATAATGTACTTTTGGATCAACCTCAGTTTTTATATTGCTAACTATGAGATCTAAACAAGCTTTTTTACGAGTAGGTTGCTTGATATGGTTAACTATATTGTGGTTGCTTAAGATACTTGTCAGTTCCTGAGAATTTTTGTTTGACTGAATCATATCGATGTTCCAATCACCACATAATACTATATTTTTATTGCGTTTTCGTGAAAGTCTACTTAACAAAGAATCTAAATTTTGTAAAAATATGTCAATTTTAGATGATGGTGTTCTATATATACAAACTATAATTAAGTTGAATTGCAGTATTTCTACAGCACAGCATTCAAATGCAAATGGTATAGATTCTTTTATATCATAAGCCCTAAAGTCCAACGTATTTCTCAACAATATGCAGGTGCCACCTCTTCGCTCTGTTCTACAAAACGTTGAGGCAACATTATAACCATTTAGATGTAAATTACTTTGAGAGCCTTTTTTTATAAATGTTTCAGTTAAACATATTATATCAATATTTCTTAGTTCATTCAGTGCTTGTTGAAATAGATCACATTTACTGAGAATACTCGCTATGTTTTGATGAACCAGGGTTATTCGTTTTCTTAATACGAAAAAACGTACTTTCTGTATTGATCACATTTGACTTATCAAGAACTAAATTAGGATCACAACGTTTAAAATAAAATGGGATGGTTTTTTGGGTTAAAGTTTGTTTAGAGCTGTATTTTTTTACATAATTTGGTTGTTTACTATTTAGCAAAATATATTTGATTTGTTTTGGTGCAAGGTATTTTTTAAAGTAAGTAATAAAGTCCATTTCTAAGCTAATCTTTAAACATAATTCATTTAAATATTGGTCTTTGTTTGTCAAAAAGTATTGAGAGTGGAATTCTATGAAATTACAATTTGGGTAGGATTTAGTCAACAACTTTATATTATAATTTAATAAATCTAAATTTAAGTAAGAATTGTATTGCACATTCATTATGAAAACCTTAAAATGTCTTAATTTGTACAGTGCAGTCCCTAACTCTGAAAACAATAAGTAGGGGTTTTTGTCATTCATACCTAATGCTAAAATAACTATGTCATCTTTATTCAACTTATTTTCTAAATCACTACAACTAGTCAAAATTTGAGAACATGAAGCTCCCGTTTTTACTATAGTCGTAAAGCAAAATGAGTCGCTTATTAAATGTTTCCTATTAACATGACTTTTTCTGATAAATTTTATATTTGTTCATCTCCCAATATTACTACTTTAGATTTTGATGCGTTACATTGAAGACCAGTAGCTCCATCTTTTGAGTTGTCAGGGATAACATCTTGCGATCTTGTTGATTCAGTCGTGCGTCGTGTGTTTTTGTTGTGGTCTAACGAAGTGGTGAAAATATCCTTCGATGGCGATAAAGTATCCATGCACTGTGAAGATGTGTAATTCTTATTTTCACTTTGTAACAAATCGTGTGAATTTTCCAAATTACTGTGTTTATTGAGATATCTCTGCGGCGTATTAAACAACACTGATTTATACATATTCAGAGGAGATACTCTGGTTGTTAATTGTGTATTTATGTTAGTTATTTCATGTCTAAGTGGCGTCATGGTGTTTATTTTCTTGCCTATTACACAGGTAAGCCTTTTCAATGTGTCGATTTGCTTTTTTTGTCTTTCGTTAGTATTTTATAGACAAGTATTTTCTGCATTCAAGTTTTCTATTTCTTGTTCTGCCTGTTCGAGTTTAATTTTGAGGTTATCGATTTCCTGCAAATATTCCTGGCTATTATAATTTGTGTTTTGTTGTATTTCACTGTATGTGCTTAGCATAGTAGAGTCCAGAATTGTTGAATTTAATGCATCTTGTGTGAGTATAGACAAATCTAAGTCTGATTTTGCTCTAGGCAGTTTATGGCGTATTGTGATATTTTCCATATTTTATCTTTTTAACTATAAGCCAAATAAATGCAACAGTAACTGTTGTTATTCAACTATTTATCTTGTTGTCGGTATTTGACTTTTACGATTCACAAATACACAAATAATAATAGTAGAATAGCTGTTCTAGGTACTCACTGGTCAGCTGATGTTTTGAACTGGGTAACGGTTGAGCAATTCAGCACATATCTTAAATATTCCTTATTTAGCCCTTATGATTTAATAAATATGCGTATTTACTCCCTATCAAGATATCATTTCAATCTTTTGATGATTATTTAACACATTTATAATGATATTCACTGGTAAAAGATCACTCTCAATATTTCCGTACTTTCACAGTTATATTTTGAATAGATTTTATTACCAACACTCACAGACGTGCCATGTATTATAACAAATTATTTTTAATAATTCTCACTCGCAAATTGTAAGGATTACTATTTTTAAGATTTTTTTAAGAACAACCCGTTCAAATCGATAGCACTGCTCACGGTCGTATCACCCCCCGCCTCATCCCCTTGTCACAAAGAATAGCATTCCTCAGTTACAGTTATCCATTTCGCCAATGAGAGTGAGAGAGAGATAGCAATAATGCGGTCTCTTTCATATCCTCTCACTCGGGCAATTTTTTAGCAGGTAAGTACTGCGTTACATCCAACACTACAACCGATGTGATCCGCGAGAAAAATATTTAAATATGGGTTTCATGTAGTTAATTTTTGCTAAATTGTAATTAATCTGAACCTTAGAAATTATAAAAAGACCAGATATTTTTTTTTATCATCTGATAGGAATTTGGTAAATTTTATGAAATTTTCACCTCGCTGTCTTTGATGGCCGATTTAAGCCAAAGTAGCCCTATTAAGTACTTCTTTTTTTAAATGATTATGAAAGCAGAGAATCTAGAGAAGTTTTTACACATACTTAGAAACCATGAATTCGCCTGTTTAGATTTTTAATTTAAAGATGAATTTTTAAGTAGTTATTCACTAACATTCAAATTTTGACTTTACACTACTGTTTTCTAAATTTCCACTAAAGTTACGAAGCTGATTATTTTAGACATAAAAGAAGCACTAAAGATGATTCAGTGGCAAAAAGAAAAACATTAAAATATGTTCTACTTTTTTTTATTTAAAATTTTTAAGTTCTTTGGATCAAAATTATCAAAAAGTCAGAAAAAAAATTATTACTCGAAAACTATGAATAATCGCGGAACATACATGGGGGTGATTCGGGTACTCCAAGAGGTGCTCTAACTCTGGACTTACGCTTGACACTATTTTTTGGGACACCCTGTATAGTGCACAAGTGACAGCCCAAACGCAAGTGCACTCTCTGTTCCTTCACTGGCCTAGTCCGATGGGACGGTTAGCCGACACGACCGGGGCGAGATCAGGCGCAGGACCCACTGTTTAACGTGCCTTCCGAAGCCCGGAGGAGCTTGAGATGTTTCTTATTTTGGTCACCCATCCTAGGACTGACCACAGCGAACGTTGCTTAACCTTGGCAATGGTTCGCTGAGCGCACGCGCCAATGCGCTACCAAGCTCCAAGGTATTATGACAGTAGCATTGCAGTATATTTATGTGTGTCTACGCCATATCATTCGTCGGTCATTCATCAATAGTTCATCTAATCCTTTCATTCAGTGTAAAGCAAATACTCATTCATTCATTCTCAAAAACTGTCATTCTTCTCCAAGCATTCAGCAAGTCAACTACTTACCTACCATTGTAAACAATTAGTATTAAAATATACTCAAATTCCTACATATTCTGTTTCTTTTGTTCTTCGTGAACAAAAAGTGGCGACCGTGACAGGACTTGCAACACTATTATTCGGAAGAATCAACTCGTCAGATATTCGTTCCGGCTTTGTACAAGAACGCAATCGACACGACCACACTATTCCGCAGCCTATCTGGTGCCCCTGAAGGATAACAGTGAGCATTTGTTGCGACTACATTGTGGCCGTGCATCCAACGCCTTGTCGAACGGAACACCTACCTGATCGCCAACTACACTCAAGAAAAACGTCGAAATCAACCTACAATATCGACTCAGCGCTGCCTGATCAGCTGTATCATCTCGACGCGTCTACCTTTAAAATAACGTGAGCCCGTTCCAATCATTATTTTCCTAAATCTACTATCGTTATTCCTAAGTTGAAATTTGTAGAAAGTCGTTGATTCGATTCCTCAAACTACCTACAAGGGTGCGTTATTAATCAATAATTAACGTCAATTGAATCCTATTTATAATATTAATATTCTTAACCTAATTAACGTTTCAATTCGTACTTTCGTTTCGTTATAAATTCAATTCAAATATTACAACAATAACCGACAAGCCGTTAGGTTTTCATCAAATTGAAACGTCACTTGCACTTCTAAATTCATGTAAAGTAAAATACGAATATTTCAATGAAATTTGCACCACTACAACGTTAATACTTCACTTTTAAATGAAATAAGACCATAAAAAACCATACACATACAACTGCTACGAAATTATTACATGTTATCATAATAATTGTGCATAAACAATCTATTCCAGCGGTACGCGTCTCGTCAACTGACTGAGCGCTGATTGTTGCCTAGCGAACCGGTTTCTAGGAAAAGGTACACCGAGCCGGCCGAACAGTCGTTTGTCGCCGTGAGAAGCGTATCGTATGCACTTTGTTTACATTATAATTAGCGATAAGTAACAGCGTGAATTTATTCGGTTGGGTTGTGTGGTTAATTTTATTGCAAGTTAACATGTCGGAAGAAAAGTTTAGTCTTAAAGAATATAGTCTCAAACGTAGCTCAATCAAAGGGCGTATAACCAAATACAAGAATTATATCGATGATTTATCTACAACAACAGACATTTCTAAGATTGAAATCAATAAGCTTGCACTAAAGTTACCCAAATTGGAAGCTTTGTTTACTGAATTTGACGAGGTGCAATGTCAAATAGAGAGTTTGAGTACTAATTTAGAAAATGAACTATTAATAAAATTCGTGATTCAATTGAACAAGATTTCTATCATTGTATTGCCGTCTCGCAGGAGCTACTATCAAAAAACAGAAATGAAAATACAAGCCTTGGTAGCTCGTCACAATGCTATAATAATAATAGCTGTGATAATGCTTTAGGTTTTAAGTTGCCCATAATAACAATTCCAAGGTTTGACGGCACATATTTTAAATGGTTAGAGTTTAAGGACACCTTTGTCTCGTTAGTGCACAATAATGACAAGATCCAAAACGTTCACAAGTTTCATTACCTAAATTCTTATCTCGAAGCCGAAGCTGCTCGCGTGATTTCGAATTTAGAGGTTTCGGATAGAAATTACCCAGATGCGTGGAAACTTTTATGCGATCGTTTTGATAATAAGCGCCAATTAATCAATAATCATTTGAAATCATTATTTAATTTCGAGTCAGTGCGAGAGACCGACAAGTCACTTAGATTTATCATAGATCACGTAACAAAAAACTTGCGGGCTCTCGGTACACTCGGTTTGCCTACAGATAAATGGGATGTTCTTATCATATACATTGTTGCGGCTAAGTTGGAAAACGCGACCTATATTAGATGGGAAGAACATCGGAACTCTTTGGGAGACATACCATCACTTAGTGACCTTTTTGAATTTCTTAAAAAATCGTGCAGATGTGTTAGAAACAGTGAATAGACATAAATCGGATTACAAAGTAGATAAATTTAAAAATAATACTCCTCAAAGGCCTCACACTTATAATCAGACTAAATCTATGGTGGTAGCAACTAAATTCATCCCTAAAGATTCTTCTTATAATTCCAAGGCATTCGAATGTCCTTGCTGTAGTGAAACACATCGTTTATTTGAATGTGAAAAATTCAAATCAAAGCCTGTGAATGATAGGTTGAATTTTGTGTCAGCAAATAAATTATGTCACAACTGCTTAAGGGGTGGCCACACTACTGAACGTTGTCGTCTCCCCGGATCTTGCCGCTTCTGCAAAACGACATAATTCAATCATACACCAAGAATCAATCTGTTAACAAAAATGAATTAGTTTCACTGTCCGCTACCTCCACTTCTGAAGTTCTTCTGTGCACAGCCAAGGTGAACATCACCAATCCTATCACTGATAAAACCATGGTTGTACGAGCACTGCTCGACAGCGGTAGTCAATCTACATTTATCACCCAAACTATAAAGGAAAATCTCAAGCTTTCTCCAGACTATTCCAACACTAAAATAGTTGGTATTGGAGATACTCATCTAAAAATACCTACAGAACAATGTGCTGTGCGCCTACATTTACTGCACAATTCATTCAGTGTTATTTCAAACTGCTTAATTTTACCTACAATTTCAAATAATCTACCTAAAATTTCATTTGATATAAGTAAACTTAATCTAGCTGGATTTCAGTTAGCGGATCCGAGTTTTAACGAGTCATCTCCAATTGATATGCTAATCGGTGCTGATCTATTTTGGGATATAATAGGCTCCCAACAGCATTCCCTAGGCCCTAACAATCCTAAGCTACAGAGCTCTAAGCTAGGGTGGCTCGTTGCCGGTCCTATCTTCAACTTTCAAAAACAGGTACCTAAATCAATATCCTGTAACTTTCTTCATAAAGAGGACTATTCTCCCAGTCTACATGAAGAACTGGCTAAGTTTTGGGAGCTTGAAAGCTTCCCACAAGCTAACCCTCTTACTAGTGAAGAAAGGTTATGTGAACAACATTTCTTAACAAACACTATTCGTTTACCTGATGGTCGATTTTGTGTCGCACTACCTTTACGCGATGATATAAGCCGTCTAGGTAATTCATACAATATGGCAAAAAAGAGATTTCTGAACTTAGAGGGTCGATTTAGAAAGCAACCTGATCTCAAACGTCTTTATTCTGAATTTATTCAAGAATATAAAGATCTAGGCCATCTTTCTGAAGCCCCAGAGGCTAAACCACTTAACGCATATTTCTTGCCGCATCATCCTGTGTTTAGAGACCAAAGTGAGTCTACCAAGCTGCGTGTAGTGTTTGACGCGTCAGCACGAACTAGCTCTAACATTTCTCTAAACGACATACAATTAGTTGGACCTACTGTGGTGATGCCCAAAGTAGACTCCACCACGTCGGCGTTTCACCGACTTGTATTGCTGAATTTTATTCACCGACTACCAGCTCTTAGAAAATTGGTATTACTTACCTTGGATCCGATTGATCTCCGTATGTAGCCGGTGGACTTCCTGAGCTAGCTCGAAGGAAGTCGCGGCTCCTGAAGGGCTGCTTTCTGACCGAACCGGATGGTACACTTGCCTATTAGGCCACCAATACCCGAACTCGTTAACGAACACAAAAGCGTTGATACACTCTCACCGGCACTAAAACTTGGCGGAACCTCGCACCAACAATCACTTGGTGCGCCGCGCAATACTATTTGTTAGATGCTTATATATTTTATTGAAACCCGGTGGTCATCATAACCTAATTCAATGTCATGACATTTCGACTCGACTGACATGTTACATGCGGCCGGCCGCCAAAAAGGCTCTCACTGCACAGACTATAATGCAGTGTTGCCACTCGCTCTTCCTCGAGCGTGAACATCCCCCCGCTCCGGACAGTCCCGGACTGTCCGCCAAATCAGTCTAAGGGGAGGCGAGAAAGAGTAGCGACCGCGCGCTTCAAAACAGAATCCCCAACTAGGACCTCGGCAAACCTGGGCACACCATCAGACCCTAGAGTAAGTTGGACAATGCGTCCGCGACGCCAACGTAAGGGTGGCAGGTTTGGGTCCTTCACTAACACGAGGTCTCCAACCCTCGGTGGGTTTGTCTTATCTGACTACTTAACGCGCTGTTGCAAAATGTGTAAATATTCAAGGTGCCAGCGGCGCCAGAAGCTCTGGGTAAGCTGCTGGAGCAACTCAAACCGCGAAAGGCGTCCTGGATTGATATCTCTATACGGATACTCGGGCAGGGCGTTAAGTGCCTATCAAGAAATGGCCCGGCGTGAGGGCCTGCAAATCGTTCGCGTCGGTAGACAACGGACATAACGGACGCGAGTTGAGAACCGCCTCAATCTTATGAAACACCGTCGCGAGTTCCTCAAACGTGAGAATAGTCTCCCCAATAACGCGGCGAAGGTGAGTCTTGGCGGCCTTTACAACAGATTCAAAAATCCCTCCCCAGTGAGGGCAAGACGGCGGGGAGTATCGCCATGTTACCCCCCTACGGGAGAGTGTGGATCCGATCTCAATATTATTTTTATCTAAAAATTCACAAACTTCTCTTATATGTCTATCAGTGCCCTTGAAGTTCGTCCCACAATCGGACCGAATTAGAGAAGGCAGTCCCCGGCGGGAGACAAATCTGCCTAACGCTGCTAAGAAAGCGTCCATGGTGAGTGCACTCACCACCTCCAAATAAACGGCTTTAGTGGCCAAACAAACAAACACACACAAGTAAGCCTTTTCAGTCTTAGCATTACGGAGTCGCGACGTTTTTATAGTGAACGGTCCCGCGAAATCAGTTCCAACTCCTAAGAAGGTCATCGATTCATTCACACGATCAGCAGGCAAATCACCCATTTGGGGCTGCATCGTCTCGGGGCGTAAACGATAGCAGGGCAGACATCGAAAGATAACAGATCGGATTATTCTTCGCGCTGACAAAATCCAAAACTCCCGTTGGAGTAGCGCGGTCAATGCATTACATCCGGCATGAGCATTCTTCACATGGCGATCAATGATCAACAATCGCACCAATGGTCCGTCCTTGGGGAGCAACAAGGGATGACGTGATCTATAAGGCAAGTTAGCGTGCCTCAATCGGCCTCCTACACGCAACAATCCCTTATCATCCAGAAAGGGAGTCAAACGCACCAAGGGTCCCTTTAATTTGGATGTCCCGGTACGGAAAATCTTAAGTTCCGGTTCAAACGCTCCAGACTGGGTCATACGCACCCAATGCAAAAGAGCATCTTGGCGCTCCTGCGGAGAGAGGACCGGACACAAATCTTTGTCCTGAGGCCGTCGACAATTTCGAATAAATTTTCTTATCCAAGCGGTCACGCCGAGCAACTTGTCCAGAGAACTGTAGCGGTCTAATAAAAATTCCCGCTCTGGAGCCGCCATAGTCTCGACAGCGTGAACACGCAAGCCCGGATTTGGTACCTTCACCACAGCTGGTGTGGAAGGCCAAGACGGCTGTAACAACCATTCGTGACCCCACCACAGAGTGTGGTCAATAAGATGAGGGGCTTCGCTGCCACGTGATGCACAGTCAGCAGGGTTTATTTCACCTGGCACGTGGCGCCAAATCAACGTGGCCTTCGAGGCCTGTATTTGGGATACCCGATTGGCCACAAATACTTCCAGGGAGTGGACGGAGTTCTTAATCCAACACAGGACAACCTGACTGTCGGACCAAGCAAAGAGCGACTCAAAGTCCACACTACGCCCCAGGGTGTCAACAACGTGGTTCATCAACCGAACCTCTTCTAGTAGCTCCAGACAATTCTAACTTCGGAATCGTTAATCGAGTCCGAAGTGGAGCAACCTTACTCTTAGCAATTAACAAGTGGAGCTTAACAGCTCCTCTATCATCGACAGTCCGGATATATACGACGGCGTATCCACTCTCAGACGCGTCACAAAAGCCATGCAGGCTGGCCGTAAAACGTCCCTTAGGCAGTATATGTCTAGGGATACTAACACGGTTAATGTCGGGGAGAGACGACATGAAGGACTCCCAATCTCGCAGCAAACGGCCCGAGAGGGGTTCATCCCACGACACTTCGGCTGACCAAAGTTCCTGCAGGAAGCACTTCATCCAAAACACTACGGGACTAATCCAGCCATTTGGGTCAAAGGTACGAGCTACTGTAGATAAAACTAACCGTTTCGTCCAGACCCTGGGGCTTGGCAGCTCCAATCGATAGGTGAACGTGTCCTGGACAGGTCTGTATTGCACTCCCAAAACAGATAGTAAATCTGGAGTGTTGGCATTCTCAAAAATATGAGGCTCCTGCTGGTGGTCGTCTGGCAAGTCACACAAAAGCTGAGGTGAGTTGGACATCCACTTCCTCAGTTCATAACCACCAGCCCCGAGAAGAGCAATTAGTTCATCTCGCAAAATCAAGGCTTCCTCGACACTAGAGGAGCCCGTACAAATATCATCCACAAATGTATCCTCCTTGAGAACCAAGGATGCGCGAGGGTATCGTAACCGCTCACGTTCAGCGAGTTCCACAAGTGAGCGAATTGCCACAAAGGGGCTCGAACGCAAACCGTATGTATTGGTGTTCAGCTCGTAGACTAGCATGGGATCTCTGGGATCCTCCCTCCATAATATGAGCTGATATCGTCTATCGTCCGGGTGAATCACAGTCTGCCAAAACATCATCCGGATATCGGTCACAAAGACGACGGCATGGCGACGGAAGTTGGTCAATACATCACCCACCTCGTAGTGCAACTTCGGTCCAGCATGCAGACATTGATTCAGCGAAACTCCGGTAGACGTAGGAGCTGACCCATCAAAAACAACGCGTATCTTCCCAGTGGAAGGTTTCAAAACCGCGTGGTGAGGAAGAAAATTATGTTCCTCGTTTCGCCAGTCCAGTCGCGAGACCGACATGTGCCCCAGTTGCTCATATTCTCGCATGAAGTCGACATACTTCTGTTTGAAGTCGGAGTTCCTACTCATACGATGCTCCATGGACAGCAGCCGCTTCTCGGCCAACGGCCGGGAGCTGCCAAGTGAAGGGCGAACTGACAAAAAGGGCAAACGAGTGATCAGCCGTCCCGAGTGAAGGCGACCTGTATTGTTCTGGTAGAACAACTCACACTCCTCTTCCAAGGGGTTCACTCGCTTCACGGTAGGTGGCTCTTCCACCTCCCAAAACCGTTGAAGGACATCCGATAAGGTGGAGCTAACAGTTATGTAACTGTCCACCGATGGAGATGGTGGGTTATGCGTAACTGGTCCCATCACTACAAACCCAAGCGATGTAGATAAGGCTACCAGCCCACCCTTCTGTAACTCTCTCCTCTTCCCACAATACACGCGGCCTAGAACATCGGCACCGAGCAATAAGTGAATCGGACCGGTTCGGTGGAAGGAAGGGTCAGCCAAGGTCAATCCTGATGTCGCATCAACGACAGCGCGCGAAACGTGCTGTTGCGGAAGCTGACCAACAACCTTCTCAAAAATAATCGCGGTAGCGCCAATTTTAGGCGCTGAAGAGAAGTGGGGGGAAAAGGAGAACAAAACCTGACCGATCGGATCCGGGATCCGCAGGTCTCCGATTCCCCGTACCGATTCAAGGTATGGAGATGTGTTCAAACTCAACTGCCGGACCAGCCAGCTGGAGGCAATGCAACCCTGAGCTCCCGTATCCAAAAGGGCGCGAACTAAAACAAAGGTGCCCCTCGGGCCCCACACCTGTACGGAGGCTGTTGGTAACAGCACCTGCTCCTGTGGGGGGGTTGCAGCCGACAGTTGGTTTAATGAAAATTCTCCCGCATTCCCCGCAACGGAGGGGAAGGGGGGTCCAAAGAAAAATGCGTGCGCGGCGGAGGAATAGGGCGCTCAAGGCGCTCGAGCGGGTCCCAATCCGGCACGTACTGGCCCCGATCAAAGCGGCAACGGGGGGCCGGGCGGTGCCCATGATGGGCGAAAGTTGGGGGAGCCCGTGACAACCGGGGTCTCTCCATCAGAGGGGGAGAGAAGCGTATCGGCTCCCGACGTGGCTCCCTAATAACCGCGGCCCAATCCCGCGGTGGCGCCTCATAAGCGGCGCGTCGATCCCCCCCGCCCGTAGGGGTGGGGCGCCCAATCCTCTCACTGGAGGGGGGGCGCCTGTCCAATCTCCGCGGAGGGGTGGCACGCCCCTCCGATCTCCTCGGAGATGTGGGTGACCTACGAGGGCCCCCGCCCGTGTGCGAGTCCCTCTCTCCCTCTCCACCTCACGAGTGTCTCTATTGTTGAAGCACAAAAGGGGGTGATGGGCCCCTCCACAACAGTCGCAATCTCGTGGGTGGGGGCAAGCCGATGCCATATGAGCCCCCAGGCAGCGGTAGCACCAATTCCGCTGCTTGGCCATATTCCTACGCCCCTCGGTGCGTAGGCCAACAAATTTGGGACAGGCCGGCAAACGATGGCCATCCCGCTTGCAACACTTACAAGGCAGCGGCCTCTCCCCTTGTGGAGAGTTCTGCCGCACGGCAGTATATTGCTTGTACGGGCGGCGCTCTCTCCGTGGGGCTGCCCGGGTTGCCTCATAGCGGCCTGTACTCGGTCCCGGTATAGGAGCCAGATCCAAGTGGTCGGCCATCCGACACTCATCCTCCAAAAATCTGAGGAGAACCGAATAGGGGGGTAGGTAGGAGGCACTATTGCCCCCATACCTTTGTTCAAAGCGCCCCTTCATCTCCATGGGAAGCTTATCGAGGATGAGGTGGAGCAAAATAAAGGACCACTGGTCCACCGGTAGATCAAGTCGTTTGAGCGCGTTAATAGCGCTTAGCAGCGGGTTCAAAATCTCCTTCCTCAATGAGGAGACTCGCGATACTCGTGGCAGCCCTAAAATGGCAGCCACATGTGTGTCCGCTAGCAAGCGAACATTCTGATACCGGGCGGTCAACAACGCCCTTGCAATCTCATAACTGTCATCGTTGACAGGTTGATGCTGGACAAGCACACCAGCCTCTCCACGTAAGGCAGAGAGCAAATAGGCCAATTTCTGGCTAGGGAACAGATCGTCCCTCGAGTGAACCTGGCTATCAAAGAGGTTAATGAACCCCATCCAAGAAGCCAGGTTCCCATCAAAGGTTGGGATGTCTAAAGTGGGCAGTCTGCCCAGCAAGCCGGCCGGGGTAGGCTTGACCTCCCCGGGCGTGCACGACTCACCCCTCCGGGCGGATAGGATTGCCTGAGCCTTGTTTATAATCACATCCGCCTGTTCAAAACACTGATCATAATCGGCATTAAATTGGTCGACTGCCCGCAACTCAGCGGCACCCTCGGCTGGGTGGTCGAGCAGATATTGTTGATGAGCAACGAAAAGCTGCTCCAATTCCTTCAAGCGAGCAGGTACTCCCTCATGCCGAATTAACAAGGCCTGTTCTCGGTCTGGTCGGTCTACCAAAGCGACGGCACTAGCAAACCATCTCAAAATCTTTTGTGCACCCGCGCGGGCACCACTAAGCGGGCTGACTGGCGGGACCATTTTGCACCAAAATTAATAAACACTATAATAATACACGGACAAACAGACCGACAACCGCAGACAATAAAACAGATCGGGAGGAACTTCAAAGGCAGAACAAAATATATAAACAAACCAAAATCAAGTGTAAATGCTAGAACTTAACTAGAATAACAAAGGCATTTAACAACAGAATTTTTCAAACAAATTAAATTCAAGCATTAAGTCAATAACTTAACAAACATAATATTCAAAGGCAAACAAAACAAAATCAAATGTAAATACTAAAACTTAACACAGCAAAATAGTGTATTACAACAACAGCAAAGTCATTTAGCAGCAAAATCTTTTAAACAAATTAAATTCAATTATAAGTTTACAACTTAACAAACAAAATATTCAAGGGCAAAACAAAGATATGAAAAAACAAACCAAAATCAAATATAGGTAAATGCTAGAACTTAACTAGAACAACAAAAGGCATTTAACCCCAATTTTTCATATACAATGACAATGACAACTAGTTAGGGAGATCGGTCCACAAATGAGATTGTAGTCGGTTTAAAATCAGCAATCAAAACCAATTAATATGTATTGCCCGTTTGGACAACCAACAAGATTACAATATTAATCGTACAATACTAATCAACCACTCAAATCTAAAAACCACGCTCTGCTACCAAAAGATGGTGATGCCCAAAGTAGACTCCACCACGTCGGCGTTTCACCGACTTGTATTGCTGAATTTTATTCACCGATTACCAGCTCTTAGAAAATTGGTATTACTTACCTTGGATCCGATTGGTCTCCGTATGTAGCCGGTGGACTTCCTGAGCTAGCTCGAAGGAAGTCGCGGCTCCTGAAGGGCTGCTTTCTGACCGAACCGGATGGTACACTTGCCTATTAGGCCACCAATACCCGAACTCGTTAACGAACACAAAAGCGTTGATACACTCTCACCGGCACTAAAACTTGGCGGAACCTCGCACCAACAATCACTTAGTGCGCCGCGCAATACTATTTGTTAGATGCTTATATATTTTATTGAAACCCGGTGGTCATCATAACCTAATTCAATGTCATGACATTTCGACTCGACTGACATGTTACATGCGGCCGGCCGCCAAAAAGGCTCTCACTGCACAGACTATAATGCAGTGTTGCCACTCGCTCTTCCTCGAGCGTGAACATCCTGTTCAAGATAATCTTTTCAATATCTTAATACGATTTAGACATAAAAGAAGCACTAAAGATGATTCAGTGGCAAAAAGAAAAACATTAAAATATGTTCTACTTTTTTTTATTTAAAATTTTTAAGTTCTTTGGATCAAAATTTTCAAAAAGTCAGAAAAAAAATTATTACTCTAAAACTACGAATAATCGCGGAACATACATGGGGGTGATTCGGGTACTCCAAGAGGTACTCTAACTCTGGACTTTTGCTTGACACTATTTTTTGGGACACCCTGTATATCCCCTACGCAGATGGCTAGTCTATTTCATTCTATGTAGAGATTGGCCGCCGTGACCGAATAACGGTTAGGGGGACATTATTATAATACCAAATTATTTAAACTTTTCTCGCAAAGAATCTTCCATTTTAAAATTATAGATTGCTCGAATAGCCCTTTTCTGCAGCACAAAAACGATCTGAATGTCGGCAGCATTTCCCCACAACAAGATACTATACGACATCACACTATGAAAGTAAGAAAAGTATACAAAACTTGCTGTATTAACATCAATCAGCTGACGTATTTTCTATACAACGTGAGCTGCAGAACTAAGTCTCTTTGACAATTTATTGGTAATGTGGACGCCATTGCAGTTTAGAATCAAATGTGAACCCAAGAAATACTGTGGTGTCCACAAGGTCAACACCTATATCCTTTATTTTACAGTTGTGTGAACCTCTTTCACATTGGTGTCGATTCTGGCATGATTCTCTAAACCTAAAACTAAATTTGACAACAGTCTATCCTTGTCATACTCTATACAAAATGACAAGGAGAGACTGTTGTCAAATTTAGTTTTAGGTTTAGAGAATCATGCCAGAATCGATACCATTGGGTAAAACAAATTTTATACATTTTGTTGATCTTCCCTTCATTAAGTGACAGGTTGTTCACATTAAACCAATGAACAATTTTTGAGATCGAATTATTTACATCATCATTAATTTGCTATCCTCTTTTAATTTTAAATAAATGTGAAGTATCATCTGCAAATAAAAGTTAAATAATTAGATATAACAAGCCTGCAAACTTTTATTAACACTTTGGAAAAAGTTTTTTACATAAAGACAAGTTTAAACTCATCACTGTGTAACAGCCCCCCCCCCCAACCTTAACCCTGACCTAACCTAATCCTAATATAATATAACCCCCACCCTATTTCTTAAAAAAACTAAAACTTAATCTACCAAGGTGAACAAAATCACCGGTGTGAAGTTAGCAGCCAAAAGTAGCAGCCGATGCCGACCCGACCAATTTAAGAAGTAGTTATAAAATCTTCAAATAAAACTAGTTAATTCAGCCTTTAAAACATTAGAATATATGTCACATTGCCTAAAGAACATAAAATAAGATAAGATCATTAAAAATTCCATTCTAACACTAATATAAATGAAAAAAGTATTAAATCAATGAGATGATATTTTCAAATATGAAAACTGTGGCGCCTATCATTTTGTAGGCTCCTAACTATCTTGATATGCTCAAAACCTTTTAGAAAAGCCTAAATTTATTATTTTATGAAACCTATATCACCCAGAAACCAAGTCATTAACTAAATAAAATGATAGTCAAAATTTAAATCAGAAACTTGTTGCTCTATAAGTTCTGGTCTTTCCTCTGTACTTGAGCAAATTCCATCATTGTCATGTTCATCATTATAATGATCAAAAATTACTTCTAGAACGTTGTCATTACAATTAGAACCCGAGATAGTTTGAGTATTTTCCAAATAGAATTGTTTGGTCGTAAATTTTACATCTTTGGCAATAAAAATTTTCTTCTTCGAGGGTACCCAAATTCGAAAAGCTTTTGACCTGTCTGAGTAACCAACAGACATTCCAGGAATAGCTTTAGATGCAAATTTATTCAGCTTTTTATCTTTACAAAGGATGAAAACTATTCTACCAAACTGGTACAAATGATTGACACAGGGTTTCTTTTGGACCCATTTTTCGTAAGGTGTCAAAATACAATTATCGTGAGAGGAAATAGTTTTGTTTACACTTCTGTTGGATAAATAATTAGCAGTATGGATTGCTTCTCCCCATAGACTTAGAGGTGCATGGGACTCGATCATTAGGCATCTTGCTTTTTCCAACAGTGTTCTATATTTCCTCTCAGAAATACCATTCTGATGTGGTGTATACGGTGCTGAAAGTCTTCTTGTGATTCCGTTTTCTTTTAGAAAGTTGTCGAAAGGTTTGTTACAATATTCTAGACCATTGTCTGATTGTATTGTGACGATTTTGTTTCCAGTGATATTTTCTAACTCTGCTTTGTATTCCTTGAATTTGTCTAATACATCGCTTTTATTTCTTATACAATATACACGACTGTATCTGGAATAATCGTCAATGATGGTCACAAAGTATTTATTCCCATTAAGTGTTTGTGCTCTCATTGGTCCGCACACGTCACTATGTACAATTTCAAGACGTTTTGTAGTGCGTGGCGTAGTATTTGGTTTACTGGGTAGTCGTTTTATCTTTGCTTGTATACAGACTTCGCAATCTCCTAAGTTTTCATCAGCATTAAATTTAAGACCAATCAGACTTTCATTTTTCAAAGCAAGTTTCATGTCATTTTCATTCATATGACCTAAGTATTTGTGCCATTTTTGAATATTAGTTTCTTCAGCCAGGCTACATTTTTCAGTTTTCGTAATGTATGATGCAGGATGTACGTAGTATAAGCCATCATTTGCTCTGTGTGCATCAAACAAAATACCAACATCTGGGCGCTTAACAGTAGCTTTTTTATTCGTAAATAATACGGTGCAACCAGTTTCGGTGATTTTACCAACTGATAGTAAGTTAGAAGATAATTTAGGAACATAAAGTGTATTTTCTAACGTAACTTCTCCTTGTGTATCATTATTTACAACTTGTAGTGTGACATCACCTTTACCCATAATAGCAGCTGTAGCATCATCAGAGGCTAATTTTAAAGTCTGCTGATTTGGTTTGCTTATATATTGAAAATTCTCTTTGCAATAAGACATATGAGAGGTACACCCGCTATCAAGAATCCATTGTTTATTACTATCGTGATTGTCTTTATTTGAAGAAAGTAAACAAATAGCAAAATTGTTTTTCGGTGCAACTTGTGCTTTGCTATTGGTATCTTTATTTTTATTTACATATTTTAATTTTCTACAATCACGTATAAGGTGTCCTTTTTTCTTACAATATTTACAACTTCTTACGAAATAAGACTCTTCACTATTTACAATATTAGTGCTCGTGTGACTACTGTTCTCTCGAGCTTCAGATTCCTCTAAAATTTTTATTTTAAGCTCTTCTGGCTTTGGTAGAGAATCTCGAGACTCAATGGCTACTCTAAAGTTTTCGAATTCTACAGGCAAACGATACAGCATCATCACAGCAAGTAAATCTTCGTGAATGTAAATATCCATATCATTTAACTTGTCTACAACATCCATAAAGTTATTTAAATGATCTCTAATGTTACCTTTAGTGCTGTCCATTTTAGATAAAATAAGCTGTTTCAGGAGACTAGCCTTTCTGGCCGGGCCTTTACTAGCGTAAATTTCTTTTAACTTTCTCCATATATGACCCGCAGTTTTGCAATGTTTAATTTGTTTCAACTCGCTTGGTGAAATTAAAAGAATCAGCTCAGACTACGCTAAAAGATCTTGCTCAACAGTTTTTGCATCGGCATCACTTGAAATTGGATTTTCTACAAACGACCATAATTGTGTTTTTATAAGTACGGCTTTTGCGCGAAGTGCCCATGTATCGTAATTATCTTTAGTAAGTGACTCAATTTTTGTTGAGGTTGAAGCCATTTTTACTATTTTATCGCTCTGCTACTATATCAAATGAAATAAAGAGATTAGAGAAAAACTGTTGAATTGAATTTTTATTTAATTGACAAGTTACAAAACCAAAAGTATTATAAACAAACGTTGCTAGGAGACAACACTGTGCGTATACTAAGAAGGATAGGTATACCTTCTTACATTTTTTAACCGACTTCAAAAAGGAGGAGGCTATCAATTCATGGCGTATGTTTTTTTTCTGTGTTTGTTACGCGATTACGCCGCCAATTGTAGACCAATTTTCAAAATTGTTTTTGTAATTGATAGAGTACCTATACTCCAAGGGTGGTCCCAAAATCACCAAAGTCAGGATCTGATGATGGGATCCCATAAAAATCGAGGAAAATCCTTAAATTTTATGGGTATGTCTAACGTGTTTTGTGTCCCAAGGTTGTCCCAAGTAACATTTTATTCGGGTCTCGGTTGTATACTTTGCCTCAAGGTTTTAAAAGAGTCATAAAAAGGTTAACGTTTGCTATCTGGTCGTATTAAGTATTTCGGAAAGGTTAATAAGTCCTAAAACTAATTGACTATTATTACAACCTTGGAACCGCTGATAAGAGTTTAAATTAACATTATTTTGACTTAGGTTTTAGGAGCATATAGTCCTAAGATCTTAAAGTTGTCGTAGACTCCTGATTCAGTTCTATAAAAGCTAACTTTATACTAAAGTGAGATCTAAAGGTTAATTTCTTAACATATATTATAAGCTATAAAGTTGTGGAATTTTAAAATCACCTGTAAGTCATTTCTAAAATCTACATGAAACCTTTAGGCTATATTAGAGTTATCTAGCAAACAAATTAGGATTATGTGGTAAAAACCCAAACCGGTAATGCTATTGTATAAGCCTACGGCATGATTTAAGTCCTACGAGAATATTTTTAAGCTTAAGAAACATCCTCAAAAAATTTTAGTTATCTCCGTTTTAGCACTGCAATAATAGGCTAGTAGTTTTAACTAGCTCCGCCAGAGCTACTTAGATCTTATTTTGGCAAAAAATAATAGCTTTTAGCTGTTACTGTTTTTAGGTGTTCTAAAAAGGTTAATTTAAATTCTTTCTGGTGATTTCCTAACGGCAGCCATATTTTTTACTGAAATAAAAAATCTATCGGAACAAAAAGCAATATTTTTAATAAATTGAACAAGGCAAAATTAAGTAATGTGTGCTATAATTTAAAATGTATGTTTTATATTGATAGAAGTTTCATTTCTAATGCGATTTATCACCAACTATTATATTTTATGATTTTTATTTTATTAAAATATCTTCAGAATTTTAACTTAGGAAGGGCCCGCCTCTTATACAGCTCTATTATCCTGAAGTTTTACAATATAGTGCCAGTCGCAGTATTTTTTAATTTTTCCTGACGTCAGCAAGCTACTTATTATTTTTATGAATACCACACTTACCTTATCTCGCCATTTTAAAACAAAGAATCGCCATTATAAATAAAGAAGACTTGAAATCCAATTGTTTCTGTGTAAAAAAATCTTAAATAGAAATATTTTAAAACCTGGGAGACTCGGAAAAGCATTTATTCATGTCCAAAAAAGGTTTTATGTTGTCATAAAGATACATCCAAGACTAATTTAGAAGGTTATATTAACCTTAAATAAAGGTTTTGTCATTTAAACTATAGGTTTTGCTGTAGCTCAGAGAGGCTCTAAAACTTTGGCCCTTTTTTCAATCAGGAGGTTATTATAAGGTTAATATAACATTATTGAGTCTATAAGACTTAATAGAAGATATCCATATATAGATTCTAAAACCTTTTCAAAACCATTTTAGAACCTAAAATGTGACTTGGTATGTTACGTAATTACTCCGCCAATTGTGCACCAATTTTCAAAATTCTTTTTGGGTACGATAGAGTATACTCCTGGAATAATCCCAAGTTCACTAAAGTCAGGATCTGATGTTGGAATCCCATAAAAATCGAGAAAAACCCTTAAATTTTATAGGTATGTCCAATATTTTTTTGTGTATGTTTCGCGATTACTCCGCCAATTGTGGACTATTAGTGCCATTAGTGTAAAAAATCTGTGGGTTGATTTTGTAAGTTATCGACAATTGGACATCGTATTAATTCAAACCGATCTTTTAATACGTTTTTTGGAAATTTGTTTCGTTGTTGTCCGAGTGGTCCTGGCATATAATATTATGTTAAATAAATCAATCAACATTTCAATGAACATAATTCCGTTTTCTGATCAAGCTAATTAATTCAATTCCGTTTGCCGATCAATCAACCAGTTACAAAATCGCCGTCCCGATTTTGTAAGCACAATAGTCCAAAGATTTTATGGTCTATTTGTGTAAAAAATCTGATTTATAAACACAATATTTTTTTTACTACACGTTTGTAATGTATTATGCATTTCCCGCTTCGCTTTTCTTAAATATTTTCCTTCACCCTAAGGTTGCCTGGCAGAAATTGCTATTTAAGCAATAAGGCCGCCTTTTGTGTTTGTTACTGTTATATGTAATTATTTTTAAGTTTCCTTGTGCAATAAAGCATTCATTAAATCATTAATTAAATATTAGCCCCATCCTGGGACCCGAATAAAGGACCTTAGCCCTGCAAGGTTATTGTCAGCAACACTGATGGCACATTTTCAATATTTGTTACGAATAGTTACGTAAACTATGACATAATTATTTACTAGATGGCAAAATGAAAGTGATGTTTCTTAAGCTATAGATACATAAGTGTATTAAATGATAACAGCAGATAACCGGCACCTCAGAATTAATTAATCCACTCAGAGATTGCATCTAAAAGCCCCGCTGCCCCCGCGCACCCCTCCCGGGTCGATCCGTTTCCAGCCACTTAAACTTCACGCGGCGCGCTCTAGCTTCCGTTTTAATTACAAAATTAATTCAAAATGTAATTAAAGTTAACAATAAGGCAGCAAACAATTGAAGTTATTTATGTTAGTTTATGCTTTATGGTGAACGCTGGCTGAAAATGCGATTTACCTACTAGAGAAAGGGTTGGAATGTCCTTTTATATTTTACTTTAGAGGTTTCTCTGTCATTATTTCATTTCTCTGTCATTAAACACGGAGATGCTAGAGGTATAAAAAATAGCCTACGATCTAATATCAGACCTTCCATATACAATACACAAAAAAAATTCTCAAAAATAGGTCAAGCTGTTTCGGACGAGTTAGATAATAAACACTGTTACACGAGATTTTTATATATTAGATAAATCAACAACTTCTGCTCTAGCCATACTTCTCTTATGTTATGAAATCAGGCGTTAAATCCATTATTATGTCAATCAATTGAACTCATTATGTTAATACAAATCTTTGCTATACGGAAGTATTAACAACTTAGGAAGTATCTACAACTCGAAAAAGAAATGAAGATTGGTTTGCCGCTTTATACCTATTTTTAACCCCCGCCGCAAAAAGAGGGGTGTTATAAGTTTGACGTGTCTGTCTGTCTGTGGCATCATAGCTCCCGAACGGATGAAGCGTTTTCAATTTAGGTTTTTTATGTATTAAAGGAGTTTTTTTATGTATTAAAGGTGAACAAATTTTAAAACCCAATACAGTAAGTGGACTCGGCCCCTCTTTGAAATTTTAAACCTACGAGCTACGGCCGCTCGGCATTGCTTGGTGCGTGGCCCGCGATAGGGCTGCTCGCTTACCGACCGTGTGCGCTCCGTTTGACTCGTGCGTATGCCCTGCGGCGAACTGCATTCGTGACAGCTCTAGTAGCTATGCGATCCCAGATCGAGGCGCTTAGGCAAAGCACGTGTTTCTATAAGGTCATTCTACTGTATATACTATTACCGTGGTGCGGGCGTGGTCGGTAGTGCCGCCCCACCTCGCCGGGGATGTCGACAGCATGGCGGATCTCTTCGCAAACGACATGAAGGTCGTCTGCCAAGCCGCCATGCCGAGGGCGCAGGCCTGCCCCGAAAGGGGTCAGGTGTATGGGTGGACGCAGGAGATTGCGGACTTGCTTACCACCAGTATGAGGGCCAGGCGCGCCTACGTGCGTTGTCATAGGCGCGCCAGAACTACACCCGACGAGGAAACTGAACTAACTTCGTCGGGTGTATGCGGCAGCCAAGAAGGCCCTGCGGTAGAAAATCTGCAGGGCCAAGGAGGAATCCAGTTTTACGGCTCCTGGACGAGGATCCGTGGGGGCATTCGTACCAAATGGTGGGGGGAAGTTAAAGGCTTCCGCTCCCCCCACCTCCGCTATGGACAGAGGGCTGCTGGAGCGGGTGCTGGGAACTCTGTTCCCTGATCCCGGTCGGATCCAGCCCCCCAGAATGGTCCCCCCGTACATGGAACAGCTGATTTTTTTTTGCGATTTCAAAGTTGGTCCTATAGTGAAAGTTGTTCAGTTTGCTTGTCCGAACAAGCACACAAAATTTTTTAGTAACAAAAAATAAAGTTGTATACGTTGTATACTACACCCGACGAGGAAACTGAACTAACTTCGTCGGGTGTATGCGGCAGCCAAGAAGGCCCTGCGGTAGAAAATCTGCAGGGCCAAGGAGGAAGCAATTTTTTACGGCTCCTGGACGAGGATCCGTGGGGGCATTCGTACCAAATGGTGGGGGGAAGTTAAAGGCTTCCGCTCCCCCCACCTCCGCTATGGACAGAGGGCTGCTGGAGCGGGTGCTGGGAACTCTGTTCCCTGATCCCGGTCGGATCCAGCCCCCCAGAATGGTCCCCCCGTACATGGAACAGCTGATTTTTTTTTGCGATTTCAAAGTTGGTCCTATAGTGAAAGTTGTTCAGTTTGCTTGTCCGAACAAGCACACAAAATTTTTTAGTAACAAAAAATAAAGTTGTATACGTTCAATATGGCGCCCGTGACGTTAGACACTGCTTTAAGCCCTCGGTGCATGATTTACTATTATCATTACAAGGTACTTTACATATAAGCAACCTTGATCGAATATTAGCTATGATAAGGTTTCACATTAATTTTTTCTCACCGTACTCTAGGAGGTTATTAATGTCGTTTAATTTCGTATCTGACGCTCCTACGGTGAAGGAAAACATCGTGAGGCAACCTAATACATCTGCGAAGAAATCCACAGGTGTATGTGAAGTCGACCAATCCGCACTGGGCCAGCGTGGTTGATTAAGGCCGAGGGCCTAAATACCCTAAGGGCGCTTGAGCACTTAGGCCGCTTGCGCACTTATACGTATTCGGCTCGTGTTCGATACGTGAAAAAACCGAACGGGAAATTTACGTCCTAGCGTTTGCGCACATATCCGTATTCGATTCGTGTTTGAGACGGTTGTGCGATAAACGTCAAGATGGCGGGATCACATTCTGTTTTTAAAAACCCACTGCAATTTAGTACTCATTTGGTACTATTTGATACCAAACATTATAATTTTGGTACCTGCTTAGCTTAGAAAAACTTCGTCTTTGATTATTATAATGGCGGGATCATGCTCTAACATAAAAAGCAGTTTCTTTTAAAATCGAATATTTAAATTCTGATGGCACAAAAAATGTATGAAAAAGGTTCATAAAATGAATGAAATATTTTACAAAAAAACACACTAGCACAAATAGGCGGCCTTATTGCTAAAAAGTCATCTCCTCCAGGCAACCTTGAGACAAAAGAATGAGACAGCATAGTCAATAGGGGAAAGGGTGCAGAACTAGGACTTAGGAAAGTTTGTTATATGGTAAAGGAATTACGAGCAAAAGTTCTAGCTTAATTAATTGATATTTGAATAAGCTGTCGGTTAAACATAATATGTTTTCCAGTATAAATTGTCATTTTATATCAAAAAACGATTAATCAATCATTCTAAATACATATAAACGTTACTAACAACTTCATCAAATAAAACATTTCATGGAGACCCGCCATCCTGCTGCACACATACAAACGACTTGAAGTGAGAATTTACGGATCGAATACGAACCGAATATAATATAAACGGTTCGTATTCGATTCGTGTTCGGTTTTGATCCAGTTTGGGCATCCTAGTGATTGTATGGACGCTTGCGCACTCATACGTATTCGGTTCGTGTTCGATCCGTAAAATCTCACTTCGAGTCGTTTGTAGGTGTACCTACATCAGGATGGCGGATCTCCATCAAATGTTGTTTTATTTGATGAAGTTGTTAGTAACGTTTATATATGTATTTATAATGATTGATTAATCGTTTTTTGATATAAAATGACAATTTATACTGGAAAAAATGTGTTATAATTGGAATCGAATCGATAAGCGCGGCGAATCGGTGGCTATTAGTCTCGACATCGCCAAAGCTTTTTATAGAGTCTGGCACAAGGCTCTTCTTTCCAAGCTTTCGGCATACGGACTACCCGCGCAGTTCTGTACGTGGATTGCCAGTTTCCTCCACGAGCGTAGAATTCGCGTTGTCGTTGACGGCTGCGCTTCGCGGTTCGTGGCAGTGAACGCTGGAGTTCCCCAAGGCTCCGTTCTATCCCCAACATTGTGTCTTCTGCATATCAATGACATGCTTTCCTTGGGATGTATACATTGCTATGCAGACGACAGTACAGTGCATGGGGGATATCACGAAAGCTCAAGGGTTGCTCGTGGTGATATTGGTAGGGAGAGGCAGAATCTTATCATTGAGCTCAACAGAACGCTGGACCTCGTCTCCGAATGGGGCTCCAACAATCTTGTTGCGTTCAATGCTAAGAAAATTCGCTGGGATCTGAACCCCAGAGACTACATCGAATCCGTCATAACTACTGCCTCACGGAAACTCGGTGTCCTGAATAAGGTGCGTAGAAATTTTGCGCCGGACCAACTATGCTTGTTGTATAAAACTCAGGTTAGGTCTTGCGTGGAATATTGCTCGCACCTTTGGGACGTCTCCGCTCAGTACCTACTCGATGCTCTGGACAGATTGCAGCGTTGCGCTATTCGGATATTTGGCAATGTAGAGGCAACTAACACCCTCGAGCCTCTACAACTTCGTCGTGACATCGTCTCTCTAAGCGCCTTTTACCGAATGAATGTTCCATGGGGAATGCTCTGAGGAGCTCTTTAACCTTCTCCCTCCCTTTCCATTACTTAACAGAAACACGCGTAAGGGCCTTCGGAGTCATCCGTACACTGTGTTCTCCTTTTCACACCGTACCAAGAAATTCTCAGATTCCCTTTTTCTTTCGTTCAGCAAACACTTGGAATTCTCTACCTGCGCACGTGTTTCCTCCTGTTTCATCCTACAACATGGGTTCCTTCAAAAGAGGTGTGAAAAAGCATATTTTGGGCCGGCAAGGGGCGGGCAGGTAGGATAGTGGATGTCGTCCCTACTCTATCTGTCAACTCATTTGGGCCTCTTTCATCGCTTAACATCAGGCGGGAGGAGGTCATTTGCCGGGCCACACATAAAAAAAGGTTAAAACGCTGTAGGCATAGTATTCAAATATCAAGTAATTAAGCTGGAACTTTGTAATTCCTTTCCCATATAACAAACTTTCCTTAGTCCTAGTTCTGTACCCTTTCTCCTATTGAATATGGTTTCTCATTCTTTCGTCCTAAAGGTTGCCTGGAAGAGATTGCTTTTTAGCAATAAGTCCACCTATATGTACTGGTCTGTTTTTTTGTCAAATATTTCATACTTTTTGTGCTATCAAAATTTTAATATTCGATTTCAAAGAAACTGTTTTTTCTGGAGGTAGCTACAGTAAGCCCCCATTGAAGCTATAGATTTACACTATGAAAACCGCAACGTCAAACAGTTTAACTTGACAAGGAGCTTACTGTACTAAATTGTGGTTTAATCTGTTACATCAAATAGTAAGTAACTTTAATGTTAGAGCATGATCCAGTCATGTTGATAATGAAAGTCGGATTTTGTCTAAACTAAGCAGGTAGCAAAATTATGATTTACTTAATTTATTTATTTGTTTATTATAAATTATAATTATAATTTATCTTCTTCTCTTATGAAACGCTGTGTGGTAGTCTAGCAAAAACTCGAAAACAGCGGGACCGATTCTTACGAAATTTTCTGTGTGTATTTGTATAGGTCCAAGGAAGGTTTAAACGTAAAGTTGGACCCGGTAGGTGGCGCTGGAATCGGGCAGGAAGGACAACGTCTGCCGGGCCCACTAGTATTATATAAATAAATATTTATAATGTTTGGTATCAAATAGTACCAAATGAGTACTAAATTGCAGTGGGTTTTTAAAAACAGAATGTGATCCCGCCATCTTGACGTTTATCGCACAACCGTCTCAAACACGAATCGAATACGGATATGTGTGCAAACGCTAGGACGTAAATTTCCCGTTCGGTTTTTTCACGTATCGAACACGAACCGAATACGTATTAGTGAGCAAGCGCTCTAAGTGTGCAAACGTTAGGACGTAAATTTCCCATTTGGTTTTTTCACGTATCGAACACGAACGGAATACGTATACGTATTCAGTTCGTGTTCGATAGATTAAACTACAATTTAATACCTACCTACTTCCAGAAATTAAAAGCAGTTTCTTTTAATCGAATATTTGAATTCTGATGGCACAAAATGTATGAAAAAAAAACTGTATGAAATACTTTACAAAAAAAAAACAGACCACTACAAATAGGTGGCTTTATTGCTAAAAAGCACTCTCTTCCAGGCAACCTTGGGAAGAAAGAATGAGCATATTCAATAGGGGAAAGGGTACAGACAGAACTAAGACTAAGAAAAGTTTGTTATATGGAAAAGGAATTACGAGCAAAAGTTCCAGCTTAATTAATTTATATTTAAATAAGCTGTAGGCGTTTTAACATTCCACTTATAACATATGTTTTCCAGTATAAATTGTCATTTTATATCAAAAACAAAAGTGGGTACTTCATGGGAATTCACCATGATTTTGGTCTTGTCCATGTTTATTTTAAGTTTCGGCGATACGAATTTAAAGTTGCTCTGTCCACAGAACACAAAAAGAGGTCCTGTGCTACACCTCGCTAGTCGTATTCATGAAGCAAGTCGTATTGGTTTCGAGTTTTGGTCCTTATGGCGGACTGTTAAGTGGTGTTTGCGTACAATGACTGCAACTCTTGGATGTAGTCTATTTGGCACATCTGAAGTGACTTAAGTATAACTCAGGTCTCGACAGAATCAAAAGCTTTCTCATAGTCCACTAACGCCAGGCATATTGGCATGTCTTCTGTATAATCTGCCGCAGTGCATGAATGTGGTCTATGGTACTTATAGCCATTACGAAATCCGGCTTATTTGGGATGCTGGACCTCATCAAACCTGCGCGCGGGATGATTTGTGATGACTCTCGATCTCGAGTACAGCTTGTATACATGACTCAGGAGTACGATAGGTCTGTAGTTCTAGGCGTTTTGCCCTCGAGTGTAACTATTTGCCTGTTAAAATATGTAAGTTTTAACTGTTACGGAAGCATCATAAGTTCATCATCAGTTTAGTGGCACGCAATTTCCCAGTGAATTGATATACTATCAGATATTACTTTGATATATATACACCAATACACGCTTAGTATGTATTGCCACGGAATACATAAAAGCAAGCACGGTCTGTCTCCATACAACAAGGAATTGGTCTACTTCATCACACTGGGCAAACGGCTTGGTGTCGGGTTTTGTTTTGGTTTTTTTATCTCTACGTTTTAGGCGTAAAAACAGAAACACGCCATATTTTACATATTGACCTGGATGTCGATTCTGTAAAATTCGAACAATAGCTCGCATCTCACTTCGATATTCACGCTCACTTCGCATAAGATACAAGATACCCTTACATAGCCATTATCACGAGTTAGTAGCGATAAAATTCTAATAAATAACTCAGAACTATTTTTTATCACACAAATAATTTTAAATGTATTTTTAAACTATGATAATAAACTTTGCCTGTTTTCACTCACAAAATAGCAACGTTTTATTTGACACTTTGTTTCGAATTCGTGTGCGAAGTGAGCTTCGAAGTGATAAAGGAATTCCCTTTACGGAATGCCACTTCATACATCATCATCCCATACTTATAACGTCAAAATCTCAGGGTCCCTCTAGTTCCACTCGCTGCCATGCTCGCAAGTGTAGCGCTGTAGCACAGATTACTTAATAGTTTCTAGTAACTTCGAATCTACATTCGAATTTTGAGAATGCCAATCTAAGAACTCACTGCGGAATCAGATTCGAAGTTTGAAGTAAGGTTTTACAGAATCACACTACTGAAGGCCGCTCCGTAAAGCTTAACTTAACTTAATTAACGTATAGCTGACTGTACATAATTGAGTGGACTACGAGAATTCCCGTAGTCCTTCCGACATCCACGAGAAGAAAAGAAGCAGCGACACATACATATATTCTTAATCCATCACCGTATGGACGAAATACTAACACAGTGGCGTATTTCACTAAAAGCAAACAGGCACGCGATAGAAACAACAATCTAAGAACAGAGTAAATCTCTATCCCGTTGATAAACCTTTAAATGTTTCATGAAGTGCTTGGGTATCACCTGGTGTGACGAAAATAACGAATTCAGAACGTTTTCAAAACAACACTCAGTCTGACCTACATTATGCATGAAGCACTCCATTTGCTGATCCGCTCAGGAGTCCCGCTCGCGGCTCGTTAAGCGCCTACATTAGCTACAAACACTTATTGATTTTGAAAGATTGACGGGATTTTTGAAATACCTTCCCTCTCAAATTTGTGTGTTAGCTTTGAATTGGGAGGCTAAGATATCTAATGTTTTCTTGCTAAATCTTACGAGTCTCAGAGATTACAAAATTAGATCGCAGACTTAACTAAATACTTTCAAAATGTGTTTTGACGTAAGTATTATCGATATTACTTACCTAAATAAGTCAATAACAAAGCCCGATGATAGTAAAAATAAATTCCGCAGATATTTTGAATTTTGAGAATCACTTCAGTAACATTGAAACATCTATTTACATAATACCAGTAATACCCGTCATTGACGGCGCATTAACTCTAAGCTGTAATTCACATATGCATCTCGCGCGACGTCCACGGGGCGGTCAGCCTCGCCTGGGCTCGGGAGGGGAGTCAAAATGCAATATTAATGTAGTGCCGAGTGGTGGCCCGAGTGCATTTACTTAATGGATCGTAGGCAAAATGTTTACACTGTCGTCGAACACGAAAAAAACGACCAGTCACAAGTTGGATAGAGGGAAGCTCTTTGGCAGGATTATTGCGAGCGACCGAGTCGTGCCGAGTCACACAAATAAAAAAGTTACTTACTTCATCTGCACGGATAAAAAAACTTACGCGACACCTCCACTACAGAAGGAAAGTGCGGGATACATTACCGGAGTGGAAAAGTTAAAAAGCTTAAATGTATCTCCGGCGCGGCTAAAAGTGTCTGACAAAAGTTCGACTTCCATTTTAAAAAGCTCCATTACAAAACATCGAGATTCGTTTCCGCTACGCCGCGAGCGCGAGCTGACGGTGGCCGGAGAAGACGGAATTAAACTCAAAACTTTTCAATTTACTTTATATGAAATGGAGCATGCCCGTATCGTGACACCGCAATGAGACTGAGCTCTCGCGCTGACACAGCGCTTGTGCCTCTTGATGTGCGAAGTGCGATTGCACGTTTGCAAATCGCGGGCTCAATAAAGTTGGCGCAGTGTGTCACAAGTCGACCAACTGCGCCCGCTGTGATTTATCCAAGGTCCGATGCATCTAAGCTTTCGTTTCTTCTTTGCCCCGTACGACACTAAACATGAATTCGTTACACGTGTATAGACTGCGGCGTTGACGTGATACTTACGACCTGGAAACGTAAACGAGACATAGAATCACAACTTGATTGCATAACTAGGCAAGATATCTTAAATACAGTTTTAAATATTTTTGATTACTTACGTATATTAAATTTTATTTGAAATATTAAAGTTATGTAAGTATTTCTCTGTCCCATATTTATTTCTCTATCTCATACTCGAATCCTGCTGGGCGTGTATTGCAGTCCATCCTTGAGAGTGGACTACTTTACTTCTTTTGAGCAACTCATCGAGACTTTTACTCCTTTTACTTGCTTTCACTCATACTATTCTCATGGGTGACTTAAATACTTGTCTAGTCAGGAATGATTCCCGATCCCAAAAATACTCTCGTTGGTGAGATCCTTCAATCTTCATATTCTTCCGCTACAAGAAACACATCATTTTCCCAATTGTATCCTAGACCTTGTATATCTATTGTATCCTTGTCTCTCCTAGACCTTATGATAGTCTCATCTCTAGATAGGGTAAGTAAACATGGTCAATTTTCCGCTGACGCTTTTTCTTACCACGACCGGGTTTTCACGACCTCATATCGTATTCGCCCTTCAAAACTGAAATCGCGAATTTTACTTCGGCGTAGTTTTGGCAAGATGAATCTCGCGAAGCTACGAGAGGATGCCACTAACATAGATTGGTCGGATATATTCACCTGTGACTATGTTGATGAACAAGTGCAGCTTTTTAACGAAAGATTAACTGAGATATTCGATGTTCATGCCTCTTTAAAGCCTATTAAAATAAAACATCTTCCAGCTCCTTGGCTTACTGATGGTATCAGAAAACTTATGGCTAAAAGGAACAAAGCGAAAAATAAATACAAACTGGATTCTTCAAATGAAAATCAAGCGAAGTATAATGCAGCGAGAAATCGTTGCAATACAGTAATTAGAGAAGACGCCACATTCGTAAGTCAGTAGAAAATAAAGATCTAGCAAACGTTTGGAAATTCCTTAAATCTCTTGGTATTGGCAAATCTCATCTAGGTACATAGCAACGACTTCAAATTAGACATTACTCTTTGTTCTTTATTCACACTTTACTTCAACGACACCTTTCAATGGTGCTCGTAAATCTGAGACTTTCAAGAATCTGCCTGTTCTTTGCCTGTACCTGATTATCCTCCTTTCGTTATGGAGCAATTTACGGATAGTGATGTTAAGAGAACTGTCATTTCTATATCCCCTGGTGCTATTGGCAATGACAGTATTCGTCGTAATATGATCCTTCCTATATTAGATAACCTTGTCCTAATCATATCATTTATCCTTAATATTTCTATCACCTCTGGTAAATTTCCCTCTGCATGGAAGGATGCTTTTGTAATTCAACTTCCTAAAAAAGTAAATCCCGGTTTTTTCACTGATTTTCGTCCAATATCAGTTCTCCCTTTCCTTTCCAAATTCCTTGAAAAATTAGTTCACCGTAAGCTCCTTAAGTTCCCTAAATGATAATAACCTTCTAAATCCAATGCAATCCGGCTTCCGAACGGGTTATAGTACGACTACTGCCTTAACCAAGATCACGCTCGATATTCGCCAGGGTATGGAAAATCATCAACTCACAGTATTGACTCTCTTAGACTTTAGTAATGCCTTTAATTCCGTGGATTTTGATATACTTATCGATGTGCTGCGTTCTCTCGGCATATCTCCTACAGTAGTCGACTGGTTTTGTAGTTACCTGCTAGGGCACCGGCAACGTATACGCATTGAGGATTCCTTCTCTGACTGGTGCAGTATCAATGTGGGTGTCCCTCAGGGTAGCGTTTTGTCTCCACTTCTTTTCTTTGTATTTATTAATTCCATTACACATTCACCTTTATGTCTCTATCACTTTTATGCCGACAATTTGCAGATCTACACGCAAGCAACATTATCTAATCTTTCGCGTGCTATCTCTGAAACTAATAGCGATCTTAAGCTGATCGACAACTGGAGCAAATCATATGGACTTATCATTAATCCCACAAAATCTCAAACAATTATTCTTGGCAGTCCGTATTGTGTTTCATTACTGTGACTGATTATAGTTTGTTGCCAGCTGTAGTATTTGGCGATACTATTGTTCATTTTAGCGAATGTGTTAAAAATTTAGGTTTAATTTTTGCTCAGTGCTTATCATGGCATTCATGGCGCCCGCAAGTTGAATCTGTTCGCAAGAGGCTCTTCGCTGCTTATGGTTCACTCAGCAGGTTTCGTTACTTTCTCCCGATTAGTACTTAAATAGAATTAGCATAGTCACTTCTACTTTCACTGCTTGATTATGCTGATTGTACCTGGGTGGATCTGTCTGAGGAGCTGCTCGACAAGCTGTAGCGGTTGGAAAATGTGTCCATTAGATTATTTTAAATTTACGAAAATTTGACCATGTTTCTTACTATCGCTCTCAACTCAAATGGCTCCGAATCCGACAACGTAGAGACTTACATGTCTTGTCCCTTCGTTACAATATTCTGTTTCATCCAATATCTCCACCTTATCTTAAGTCTCATTTCTCTTTTCGATCCGCTTCGTCGAGTCGTACTTTGCGATCTAATTACATTCTATCTTTTGATATTCCGCCTCGCTCGACTCACTTTCTAACTTACTCGTTTCCTTTTCGGCTGTCCTGTCCGGCTATGGAACTCCCAAGTCCCACCCTGAGAGTATTACGAGAGCGCGAACGCTAGATTCTTTCAAATCCCTAGTTCGTAGTCACTTCTTATCCACAAATCCTTAACCGTCATACTTTTATTTATGTCCCTTCGCTATCACACATGCAATATTTATTCCTACCTTTGCACCCTTCCCATTGATTGTCCTTTTTCCCATTTCCCTAGCTTAAGGTTGCCTGCAAGAGATTGCTTTTTAGCAATAAGGCCGCCTATTTGTACATATCTGTTTTTCTTTACATCTGTATCACTTTGTAATGCAATATTTGTATAATAAAGGGTTAATTATTATTATCATTTATTTCAAAAAAAAACCTTAATTTTAAGTTTTTTACAATAAATATATAAAACAAAATACTATAAAAAAACTTAAATTTCGTATGCCGTCGACAGCGAGGCAAGGGCTAAGCTGCCGGTGGTAAGGACTGCAGAGAGAGGAATCTCCGGACAATACGTGCCGTGTCGAGAATCACTACCTTCTGTATCCGACCCTTGATCCATTCCTCATGCGAGAGCCTCTTAAGATGTTGGTCGAGACTTTTTGCTATCAAGCCATTCGCAGATACCACTATCGGAACAATGATCGCCGAGTCAGCATCTCACATGGCGGTTACCTCGTGAGCCAAGTCAAGGTACTTGCTGACTTTGTCCTTCTTAGCTTTCACGAGATTCTCGTCATAAGGGATGGTGATATCGACGAACACTGCTCGGCGTTGGGACCGATCGATCACTACGATATCAGGCTTATTGTGCGGCGTTAAGGGGATTAAATGCAAACAATAGTCCTGTCCGTGATGATAGAGCGGTCCCAATAGAGCAACGCACGATCATTTTCAAGAACTGGCCCTTGTGCATACTTATAGTACGGCGTCGCAGACTCCACAAACCCGTATCAAATGGCTCGTTACTTGTGGATAATCCTGGCCACTAGGTTGTACCTGTGCAAATACTCGCCGTTAGCAAGATGAGAACAACCAGAGATAATATGCCTGAGCGACTCTCCGGGACGGCGGCATGCTCCACAAATGTCAACCGTACCGTCCTTCAGGATATATTTTCTATCGTTGTTCGTCATCATTACTTCGTCTGCAATTGTAGAAGCAAAGCCTTCGGTTTCCCCAAAAAGGTCCCCGAAGCGTAGCCAGATTACCGAAGCGGGTAAGTCTACATCAGGTCCAGTCAAGGCCCGATAAAACCTCCCGTGAAACTCCTTGCCCACCATACCTCCTTGCGGTCTTCGACGGTGAGCACCGATGGTTTCGCCAGTTCTGGATTGCCATGGAGAGAGGGGTAAGTCTTTTGTCAACTGCCACAACATCACGATGCATCCCACATTCGTTGTTAAGGAAGTAATTCCTGAGGCTGAACACTTCACGGTTGTGGAGGTTCTTGGCATTTAGAAAGCCACGACCACCCCATTTCCGTGGAATGTACAGTCTCATAACAGACGAGCGAGGGTGGAGCATGCGATGTGTTGTGAGTAGTTCTCCAAAGCGTCCAGGTCAGTATCCACTCAGTCTTTCTTATTATTATTATTAAAACATTTTCAAAGAACTTAATGGCGAGAAATCGTTAAAAGGTCCGGCTTTTTGATAAATACCTCAAGTTCGTTTTTATTCGGTAGGATATTTTTTATTAATAAAAAAATATTGCATAATTATGTTAAATAATGTTGAGATATCATAGGTTTTGGTACTAGATCTAATTAACGATATGGACCTTTTTATTATCAGTTAGAAAAACCTTTAAATTTCCCTTTTATTTTTTAGCAAATCTTTACATTCGCATTTTATATTACATTTTATTTTATATCTGTAAATAATGTTTTTGAAACAATTAAGTAGGTAATTGATTTTGTTGGTAACAAAATGGTTAAAAGAGTATGTAGAAAATAGTAACAAATATCATATTTAAATAACATTAATTTAACTAACACTATGTGTAAATTAGTAATTACCTAAAAGCCTAGCCTAAAAAGAATGAAAAAAAACACAAAACTTTCCTAAAAAACTTACCAAATATTATCGCAGTTCAGCTCGTCCCTTGAGGTCGTGTGTGTGCCTACTGCCTTGTTTCTAAAATAAGTGCCTTATCTGTTAGATAAGTACGTCATTATTGAATCTTGCACAGAAAAAGTAAACATGATCCAAACACGAAGAAATATATCGAAAACTTTTCTATAGAAATATATTGAAAACAAAAAATGTAAAGTATCAAGAACAAGTATCGAGTTCGCAACATCCGTGCGGGCACCTCCACACAGAGCAAAGTAAGTCGAATTTGAGAAGAGTTGTAAGGCTTTGGCTCCGAGATAGTGCTTTTAGGCCCTAACCCCTCGGGTGATGCAGCGGGTCCGTGGAGCTTCTTAAAATGTTTCACTTATGTATATATGGGAATACATTACCCCAGCCTCCGGGTTACTTGAGGCGCGTACACTTACTTTTAACACGAAATTGAAGTGACGTAAAGCCTTCACTCAGCTCTCGTGTGTATATTCACTTAAATTATGTTTCATTGGAAACCTGAAACGTTTCTATTCTCGGAATACCCACTTATCAACGATTTTTTGGTCCATGACTATTTACTGTTGTTGTTCACTGTAAGAATAATATTGCTTTAAATTTATTCTTCATTCAAATTATTTGTACCTAATACTTAGCTTTTAAAAGTTTGGAACCATTTACTATCTGTATAACAAACAACCGAATTTTAAATAACATAGTTAACAAGTCATTCATAAGACAAACTAAGTTACAGAATAAATATGATAGTTTGACAGAATATTTTCTATATACTGATAAACTATCATATTTATTCCTCAGAAAAAAGTTATTTTAATAAGAAAAAATCAGTTGTTGATTCCCTTAGTCGATAAAATAATTTAGTTCATCGCTTTAATCATCATCACAGCTTATATAGGTCCCAACTAAGGGGCTCGAGCCTTCCCCAAGTTAGGGTGTTTGGGCCTTCGTCAACCACTCCGGCCCAGTACGAATTGGTCGATGGATGTATGTTATACACCTTTGAATTTCTTCACAGATGTATGCAGGTTACCTAATGATGTTTTCTTTCAACATAGGTTATATGTACATGTTACGGGTAGTGCTAAAAGATTCAGTAAACTTAGGATTACTCGGGTAATACTAGTATTACTCGGGTAATACTAGTATTACTCGGGTAATACTAGTATTATCCAAGCCTTTTGGGTAAAGTCGGAATCTATACTAATATTATATAGAGGAAAGATTTCATTGTTTGTTTGTATTGAATAGGCTTCGAAACTACTGAACCGATTTTGATGAAAGTTGGTATAGGGATAGTTTGAGACGAGGGGAAGGACATAGGGTTATTTTCCTACGGGAAAAAATCCCAAGGGAAAACCAAAATAACGCGGACGAAGTCGCGAGCGGAAAGCTAGTATTAAATCAATTAATATCCGACGTTTACCCATACACACCTACTAGGTCTAACCAACACTGGTATGAACGGGGGTGCAGAGGGCGCAGCCCCCTTGATCAGGGGGATTGGAATCGGCGGAAGACCCCTGCAAGGAAAAAACTTATAGGATAAAACTGAAATCTGTGGGGTAGGTTAAGTAAGACATTGTGACTATACACAAATCAAACTAGATGCTATATGCTTGCTTGCACGCTGCAGGCTTGTCTGCATGCCTGTATGCTTGCTACGGACTTTACCCAAAAGGCATGGGTAATACTAGTTTTACCCGGGTAAATCTAAGTTACTCCATCTTTTGGCAGTGCCCGTAAAATCCTTACATATTACAAAACAAAGTCCCCCGTCGCGTCTGTCTGTTCGCGATAAACTCAAAAACTACTGCACCGATTTTCAAGTGGTTTTTACCACTCGCGTGATTACCATAGCGTGATTCTCGAGGAAGGTTTTAGTATATAGTTTGTTAAGTTTTTGTATTTATTTCTGTGTACATTAACGATATTTGTTGAAGATGTCAGGAAAAAATAAATTAAGGCGAAACGTAGTTCGCGGGCACAGCTAGTACAAATATAAAAAACGAAAATCGTAAAAACACATTGGTAGGAGCAGGATCCAAACCCGGACCTCCCAATTAGAAGGTGAGTGCAGAGTCCACAACTCTCGCTCTCGTATTTATGATAAATTAAAATTGTTTCTTGCTTAGTTAACTTAATTTTACCTGTTTTCTGGAAACATTTCATTGTTTTATCCTTAAAACTTGATAAAACATAGTTTCTACAACAAGCAATTTTTTTGACTTGACTTTACGCAACAAAACTGGTAGACACGTTTTTAATTTTATTATTGTTTTTTTTTATACCACTGAGCTGGCAAACAAGCGTGGTAAGTGTGGTAATAGTCACTTATAAGTATATGTGGCTCTTGTGAGATTCGTAGCAAATCTGCCTCCCCCTCAAGCATAATTATTTTGCCAGAACAATTGTTAATAATACGAGTAATTCAAATGATGATTGATGTTTATTCTTATTAACATAAATTAATGAAAATTCAGGAATAAAGAAAATATTTCACACTATTATCTCTAAAAGTCTACAAGTATTATTTGCTAATCCCTTCGGACGAAGCCTTCGTATAATTATGATTGAACTTCACGTACAGGTAAGTTCGTTTAATCATTAATTATACTCGGCTTCGTCCTCGGGATTAGCAAATAATACTTGTAGACTTTTAGAGATAATAGTGTGAAATATTTTGTTTATTCCTGAATTTTCATTAATTTATGTTAATAAGAATAAACATCAATCATCATTTGAATTACTCGTATTATTAACAATTGTTCTGGCAAAATAATTATTTCCATTAGTATTAACATTACTTATGGTTCTATTATAGAATCGATAGAATGTGCTTGAAGAGCCGCTCCATCCAGCGGTTCGTCCTATTTGATCTAGGCCGACACCTAGGTGATGAGCCGCGGATGTAGCGGCGTGCTGTGCGCGGTAAATATGTTTAGATCAAAAACGCTATCGCGCAGTGTGTTCTTTATTCACTGACTTAAGGTTTGGGAACCGACAGCATTATAAGGCTTTTTAGCACTTATGAAGAGAAGGAAAGATTTCAATATTTTTAATATTAATCTAGGACAAGGTTTGTACTTTGTGTGCTGTCAACAGCGCAATGAGAGTGATGAGTTTTTTCGAAAGTTTTTCAAAAGACAATGTTTCATTGGCGTAAAATTGGCTGTCATAATTAATAACTATTGAAGTATCCCACATATTTGGGCAAGGGAGGGCGTAACCGAAATATTCCTTTAAAATATCTTTTTACTCTGTCATAGTGTCATCTTCTCGTAAATTATTTTCCCCTAAGCAGGGCGAGCGCGGATCTATAGGAGTTAAGCGTGCCATATTGAGCTCCCTCTTCATAATTGTTTGTTGAAATAAATTATTTGTGGAATTGAAGGATTATACAAGTCACAATTATTGTCGTGGGTGCAGTTACAAACATAGAATATCACATGCACATATGCCCAGACCGGAACAAATTTCTGTAGGCCATAAAACATTTGTCCCGTACGGGAATCGAACCCGCGACCCGTTGCGCAGTAGGTGATCACTCGACCTTTGCGCTAAACGTGTCGTCGATTCTATGTCAGGATGTACCCGCCTTGATTCGGCATCTGCCGTTATATTATCTGATGAGCTAATGTAATAAGCCATAACATACAAATTGCGACATTCACACCACTGCCATAGTTGACGAGTGATGCCAGTGAAGTGGGGGAACTGAATACCCCCCATTGTATTGATGTAAGAGATTACTGTAGTGTTGTCGATGCGGAGAAATTTGACAACTACTTATACTTTTGGCGAACACTTTTAATCTTGGAAAAGCAGCTAGAATTTCTAGGTAGTTAATGTGTTGTGTTCTCTCCTGAATGCTCCACAGCCCGCTAACCTTCTCTTTGCCACGTACAGCCCCGTATTTGAGGCGTCTGAGAAAATTTCCAGATCATGTGTATCATGTTTGATTTTACAAAACGGTATTTGTATTGCGTCATTCCTAGGGATATTTATAAATTTATCATAATTATCATTAATGATGATTTTAAGTTTAATTACTTTATGCGCTCGAATATTTTAGTATAAGGCTAGTGTATTCTACAGCCGGGCAAACTGAGACTAGTAATTCGACTATTTGTGCGAATTGACGTATTCAACATCATTTAAGAGTTAACCATTTCTTTTTTAAAATTTCTGATTTGTGATCTGGAAATTTTTAGTCTAGATTAGAACGAAACCTTAAAAATGTACATATATTACTAGGTATCATTAAACTTTTGGCCTCGTTAATTAAAATCAAAGAGAGGTAATTAATTTTTTGGTTTGTATATTTGGCCAATAATTATCTAAATAATTAGTTGATTTTAGGTCCGCAGAACGGAGTAATCGGACAATTGGTTTTATTGCCTTGATGGTGCAGTACTCAAGCCAAATAGTTCTTGTTCAATTTGAAATCTTAAATATTTTCTTGAATTAGGGTCAATACTTATTAAATAAAAGGCATCTTTTAAATCTATTTTTGTCATGAAACAATTTTTTGTTTATGTAATTTTAGCACTTAGCGTAAATTTTCAATTTTTAAATGATCTGCTTTTATAAATTTATTAAAGTTTTTTTTTTTTTAATTCAGGATGAAACCATGTTTACCATTTGGCTTAGGTACCAGAATATACTTGATAAAAATTGCCCTTCAGTAGGTTGGCATTTTGAAATAGCACCATTAGCTAACTAGTTATGAATAGCTTAATTGAAATCATCTCTTTCTGTGGCTAAATAATGTTTCACCTTTGGAACAGGTAATTGGTTAACGGGACTAGTGAATGGGATTTCGTGTCCCTTGATGCAGGATAGAATTTCTGCATTCTTAGTTATAAGAGACCATTGGACATAAAAAGGGGCAAAGTGCCTGCATATTTTACTGGATTTTGCAGCGATCGCGTGGCGGCGGGCGGCTGCTGCGAGTGTCTCGATGAGCTCGATGGCCGACCTCTACTGGCAGGGGGCTCCTTCGTCTTCGGACGATTTGGCTGCTTCCGAGTAGGATAAGGGCCCTTCTAGTTTAATCATTCCTGGAGGTGCTAGGCGTCGGTGCAGGCGCCTTTTTTTTTTTTTTTTTTTTTGTTTGTGGTTTATGCAATGAAGTTTTTAACTCTGCACCCTATTTATTTATCGCCTTTGCAGTCTTAATAATTTCTGACAGGTTTTCGCCTAATGAATGAATAAAAAATGGTTAAGTATTTTAAAGCTGGTCTTTCATGTCCTTTTAAGGGAAGACAGAATAAAATTCCGTCGTATGACTGAATCCGGTACTGCAAGTCACAGAGAATACGTTCTGTGTCCATCAACATTTTTATTAATTCTGGGTCACTGTTATTTTTCAAGGTCAGCGAATTAATAGCTTGGTTCAAGCATGAAATAGCCGTAGAAACTTGTTTTTGCCTAATTTCGATATTGTTATAACGTTTAGCGTTTATATCGGAGATAGCCACCTTAATTTCGGCATTCAGTACCTACGGGAGCATTAATTAGTTTGCAGTTACTCGGCGAAAGGTATTTCACATTAATGTGTGTTCCAACTTAACTGCAAAGTCTTTGTGAATGTCGGCTCCAAAAGTATTCGAAATAGTTGGATCCTCGCCCAATATTTCAAGTATTGTGGTGTTTAGCATCGCATTAGCTGACCCAGGCTCGTCGGTATCCGTCACTTGCTCAGGCGCGCCGGCGGCGGCGGTGGTGGCGGTGGTGGCGACCTCCACAAGGGTGACCGTCATGACGGCACAGAAGATATAAACGGTGGGCTCGCACAGAGCGTAGCCACTTCGGCGGGTTCTGGGTCGAGGTCGACCTGCATCTCCGAACGTGGCTCAGAACCAATAATCCCATCGAGCAGTAGGCCAATTATAAATCTTTCATCGTATGACATGGCATAATAAATCATGAAATGCTTCATTTCGTATTACCGATCTCCAATGATATCATTACTATGGCATAATTTCGATGATGTCAATATCATATAACGAACGAATGATCAAAAATCTGACCGAAAATCATAATTTTCGCTTTGCACTATGATATCATATGATATTATTTGAAAACCGTGAGATCGTAATAGGCCTGCAGGTTTAAAACGTTGTTATTACGTTCTTGTTCTGAAAACCACCGATATCTCTATTAGTCATGAAACAGACCAAAGTACTGTTCGCGAGACTAATTTATAGGGTAGTACAGCTCCAAAGAGAAGTACGCAAACCCCAGATATGTAACCATTGTCACTATGAATACACCGATATCTCCATTAGTCATGAAACAGACCAAAGTACTGTTCGCGAGACTAATTTATAGGGTAGTACAGCTCCAAAGAGAAGTACGCAAACCCGGAGAGGTTACCATTACCATAAGGTAGTACAGCTCCAAAGAGAAGTACGCAAACCAGGATAGGTAACCATTACCACTATGTATATACTGTATTTATTCTTCTTAGAGATATAGTGTCATAAAAATTCATACAAAAGGGGTATAAATAAGCCCACTGAAATAAATCTTATTTAACAGTTTTCGTAAAACTATTTCATTGGATTATAAAACTTCATTTCAGAGGAAACCAGTAAAAAATAAAAACGTTACAAATTTACCATTATAGGTATAATTCGTCATTAACTAATTAAGTTTCTCTAGTACTTATGAGAATATAACAAGATGGCTGACTTATCATACTTCTGCCCGTTATCAAACGAGCATTGTACGGGCGGCAAATAGAAAATGGCATTTTCGGCCATAGTCACTAATAAATGCACTTATTCACATAATGACTAACCTTGAGACTCCGAGCGGGAACGCCTGTCGAGCAAGCTGGAACGACTCCGTGTACGGCATCTTCGTAACACTTCGAGTTTTTTAAACTTACACAACAGATTTGACAATCCTCCTCACTTTTCCGCTTAGGCATTATAAATAAGTACTACCTCACTTAAAGTAAAAACTTTTAAGACGCGAGAGTGTGATCGTGGCGAGCACTAAAAAGCGAATGAAGCGAGCGGATAGGTCGCCCACCTTGTTGACGTGAGACTCATTTTAAATTTTATTTATACCCTCAAATAAAGTGCGTGACTGGCGTATCACTAGGCGTTACTACAAGTATTATTTGCTAATCCCGAGGACGAAGCCGAGTATAATGTCATGGTACCCAGTAATTTCACTGCCATATCTTACCATTCAAACCGGAACACAGTAATACAAAAGCACTGCTGCTTTGTGACAGAAATAGGTAAGACGGAAGTAATCCAAGTAGATGACCCTGGTACAGAGTTCTAGATATTTTGTTTCTTGAGCGCTTTGATATGTCTATCTTCAAACTAAGCTTAGATAGAGCACTTCTCCCCAGGTAGGCAGTAACCGAGTTATGCCCCTTTTTTTTTCTTTGGGAGGAAATGCGCACCCGCCTCGTACCCGCCGTTGGCTAGACGGCGAGCGTGTGTGGGGCTGGCCCGGCATAGTGTCAGGCCGACCCACTAAAACCCCCCTGTGTTCTCCCTGCCCTTGTGGGCGCGCATGGTAGGGTCCACAATGCGACTACCACTACCAGCGCGTCCGGGCAGGCCCGACCATGTTGGTCGGGCTATCGCCAAGGGGGGATTGCCCGAGAATACCAGGGCAATCCCCAGACGGAGGGCCTTACGGCGGCGTGCACGGGGCCAACCGTGCACGCAGGCCTCCGCGGCAGGGTCACTAGGCGGGCATTGCTTGCGCGAATGCCCGCCTTCGCCTGCCTATCCGTCTGCGGCGGAGGGGAGCGACTTGAGGATCTTCCTCCCGCTCCCTCTCCGCAGCCTCCTGCGAGATGACATCCTCGCAGAAGGAGGCGACAGCCTCCCATTCCGCCTCGCCGCGGAGCATGACCACTCTCACGCTCGGCAGCGAGAGCTCTCCGCCCCCCAGCGCAGCGTTAAGCTCGCTGCGCTGTGATCACCAGGCCGGGCACACTAACAGAGTGTGCTCGGCAGTGTCGTCGGGAGCATCGCAGTGGTGACACCGCGGCGTTTCCTCCCGACGGGCGACCCGGTGCAGGTAGTGACCGAAGCAGCCATGCCCGGTCAGTACCTGCACCATGCGGAACGTGAGGCTGCCCTGCCGGCGCCCAACCCACTCCTCCAACACCGGACGAATCGCGTCGATCGTCCGGTGGCCGGCAGCTGGGGAGGCGACTGCCTCACCCCACTGACGCAGAGCCTCCCTCTGCGCCAGGGTACGAATCCGCTCCATCTCCTGTGGAGCGGATCGCCCCCCCCGTTCACGTGTGGCAACCCGATGTCGATACACCTCCGCGAGGACGCGTGCATCGACATGCCACGGCGTTTGGCCTGCAAGAACGCAGGCCGCGCCGTGGCTGACCGTGCGATAAGCTCGCACGGCCCGGGTCGCAATGACCCTCTGCGGACGTCGCAAGAGGGCCACCGTTCGGGGGGAGAGGCACTCCGCCCATACCGGGGCTCCGTAGAGTGCCATCGACCGTATCACCCCGTGATACAATCGACGGCACGCCGATCCTGCTCCTCCCACATTAGGGAGGAAACCGAGTTATGCCCCTGGCATTTGCAGATGTCCATGAGCGGTGGTAACTTCTTAACATCAGGTAGGTCATTGGCTCACAACCGATGGCAATAAAAAAAATAAGGAGTAAGTTATTTTAAATAACACTTAACTGGATCTAGGTCAACTTCACAAGGTGCAGCCTGCTGATCACAGACGAGACTTTGGCGCCCGATTTCCCCTTTATTGCGTGAGGCCTATACGGCCAGAAGTGGGCGTATAATGGCTGTTATGTTCAAATCACATTTCGGACCTCATGAATAAAGCAAAACCCGTTCACTAATAGTCTCTTACTTTCATAGTGTGCGTCAAATAAGCATTAGCTAAGGGATTTTGCAAAGTAAAACGCTTTCTATGAACTCATCAACGGCGAGACATTTAGCTGCACGTACTTAAGGCGTTGCGTTCTTCTAATAATCACTTAGCTTAATTGCGCTGTTAATTACCGCCGATCTCGATGGTTCAAATTACGTACTCTAAAACGCATTAGCGGCTGACAGCTGGAGATTATCCGTCTAAGCGGCGGCGGGCCGGCCGCTCGCCCGCGCCAAGCCGCGGTTCCATCTCTGTAATGAAATTTAATGAGCCTTAATTGTTGACGACTTAATGTGGAAACTGTGAATATAAGTGACTACGCCCAGGCGGAGTGCCTGAAACAAAACAATCACCGTGCACAACTACTACGATCCACTTCGTATAAGTAGGTACGCGACGATATTCTCAACATATAAATATTTAACAAGATTACGACGTTAAAAGGTTTTGTCATTTATAGACATAACTGTTTCGTACTACATTGCTTATACTATCTGCGCGTATTAATCGAATAGCGCTTTTATACTTAGCGAAGTGAATTAATTAAAATATTTCGCCTAATGGAAGTTTGTAGTCGCGGTAAGAACTCGCTCGTGCTCTAGGGTTGTCGACCTTCGATGAATGAAATATGATTTTTCTAACCAACCTACTAATTAGTTAGAGCCAAACCGAAACTGAACCGTTGCGATCGACCAGTCGGAGTGCATAGATTGACTTTTAAATTTTCGATGACGTGATAATGTGGCATTCTCATTGGTCGAAAGCAACGTCTTAGAGTTTCGGTTCAGCGGTTGTTCATTAGCAAAATTCTCCTACTGAACCGTCACCACGTTACACTACTACATTACGCTGGCCAATAAGGTTAGTGTCGTATTTGGTTTCCTGTTTTCCATCTCTTTGTAAGTATTTTTTTAACGATCTCGTGGGCTTTCGGGCTTTCTACGCAAAATCATAAACATAATTATTATAAATATGAAAGTAATTCAATGTATCTGTGTCTGGTCAGCAAACCGATTTTAATGGTTATGATCATCATAATATATTTATAGATAGATGGGATTTCGGTTTTCAAATCTTTTGCATAAGCTTCTTTTGTCATGAAATAGGTTGTACATTATAAATGTGTTTAAGTGGACAAAAATATATAAATTAATTTGTTGATGCTTTTAGAGAAATTTATATGTTTCTAGATAAGGAAAAAATTTAAGTAACAATAACCTGTTTTGAGACTACGCTAAGTTCACGAAATCTACTCTTTAGTGGAGGTTGCTTATTGAATTGAAATACCTACTTATGGTGATTATTGCATGACTTAAATTTTGCTTCGCCAGGTTCACGATAGAAAACAATAACTTGGGAATTTTTTTGCGATACTGGATCATTTATAAAAATTCTAACCACTTATTGTGTGTTGGAATAATAAAAAAACCTTGTTTGTAGAAAATATGACTTTTGTTAAAAATTACGAAATGACTATTTCGTAAATTTCAACTACAGTGAATATATATTTTTTTATTAGTTTTTGCCGGCTTCATCCGCGTGGTATTGGTAGTATGTTAGGTACCTTATTTTTTGTCCTATCTGCTTATTTATACTAAATTTCATCTAAATCGTTTTTGCAGTTATTGATTTCCCATACAAACTTCCACACCCCATTTCACCCCTTTCAATGATGTTTTCTGGAATGAAAACTATTCTATGTCCTTTCCCGGGACTTAAGCTATCTACATATAAATTTTATTTAAATCGGTTCAGCGGCTTAGGCGTAAAGAGGTAACAGATAGTCAGACACACTTTTGTATACTTTGAGATTTTTTTACAGCTTTACCAAGCCATTTTTCAATATTCTATTCAGTTATTATATTTCTGTATCTCTTTTTCAGTCAACTTAAATTTTTGTGTAGTGAAATTCTACATTATTTTTTCACACTGGAAGCCTAGACACCAACTTTTTGTCAGATTGTGCCCCGGACATATTTGGTGACAGCCCTTGATAGCTTATTGAAAATTCATAAAATTACAAAAGCAATTCTGTTAATGAATGACGATATATTATATTTGGGTAATTTAAAAGGATGCAATGGCATTAGGAATTAAGTTTTTAACTTTGTTGTATTGATTTTAACCAGGCATGTTGTTACTTAAGTGCTTTTAACTTTGTTGTATTGATTTTAACTAGGCATGTTTATAAAGTTTAGCTCTACTAATATGAAATATGTAAGTATTTATATTTTAAGTTAAATATTTATAGGTGAGTTTCTATATTTAGTAAGGTTCATATTTTACTTTTCAAAGAGTTTGATAAGATCCGATGTAAGTATATCAAGTTGGCATAAAGTTACAAAGACTTGTTAGCTCACTAGACACAAGATTGGAATAACATTGTTCTCCAGTCGAACTTGCCGTCTATTGACGTTATTGTACGCAAAGCTGGTAAGTTAATGCGTATCTGTCCTCTGTAGCCTGGCAAACTTTGCGCCGTTTCCGAGTGCCCATTTCGCATGGAGTGTCATATGCTTACGAATCACAATGGCGTACAGCGGGCTTCTTGTTAACTGATTAGAGGCAGTCGAGTGGTGTCATCTCGGAACGTTCCAATTACCAGAGCCGTGGGGACTAAGGGAGAGGGGGGACGGCCGGGGTGCGAATGATCCATTTCGAAAACTAATTTAGAGTTGGCAACTAAACAAAGAGCACTTCTCACAGATAATAATTAACGCTTGCGGTAAAGTTCCACTTAGTCCGCGCCGGTTAAGCCCCACTATTCCATTGGTAAAGTTAATTAAACGATTTTTCCGCATCGCATAGCATTCTGACATGTGTGTAAAGTAATTATCGTGCGGTTGAAATCTAAAGAATAATCGAATACGCTTTAAAGTTGTCTATCTTGTTGTGTATAAATATGTCTGGTTGTGGTGTTATTATTAGTCAACACTACTAGGTCTAGTTGTGAACAAAAAACAAAAGCTCTTAATTAGTATTGGGAACGTAAAAAAGATTCAATTGTTCACTGTAGTTTGTAATATAATCTATAATTTGTAATATAGGATTGAGTTGCCATCAAGAGTCAAAATTTTAAAAAAACAAGGGATTAATATATGATGGACCGTTCATAGATTACTTTTCAAATGGGAGCCAAATTTTGTGTGCTTGTTCAGACAAGCAAACAGAGACAATTTACTATGGGAGCAATCTTTAAATGGGGAAAAATATATCAACTGTTCAATACATTTAGGTTCTGTGGATGTTTTTCATTTGTATTATATTTGAACATACTTCTAGTCTAGACTGTTAACAATTTGGTTTTAAGAACGGTCGCTTAACAACCGATGCTAGTGATGGTGATGGTTCACACGATGCACTGAGTGTTTTTCGTGATATGTCCAAAGCTTTGATTGCGTTCATCATGAAACTTTGACCAGGAAATTATTCAACTATGGATTTGGCGATACTGTTCAGGATCTACTCGTCTGCTATCTGACTGAGAAATTCAAAAAGAGGATGTCCATGGGAAGAGATCTCAAGACTTCTCGGTTAAAATTGGAGTTCCACAGGGTTCAATTCTTGGTTCTTGATATTCAAGACAGGCATGAGATAGTATTTTATTTATTTATTTATTAATACCATATGTACAAATATTATTGTACAGAGGCGGACTAAATACAAAGAATAAAAATGTGGGCTTTGTGGAAACTGTATTATTTGTTGGTTAATACCATTATTTAAAACCGTAGTAAGTATTTGTTGGTGCTTCAGTGAGGCCCATATATTGATAAATTGTCGAAAAGACTTAGTACTGCAGCCTACACTGTATGCAGAATACGAGTATGTCAATTGGTTGACGTTAATATAGCAAGACTTGTATACTTAACTGATTTTCATAGTGTAATGTCATATTAATATGACATTTTGCTCTAAGGAAATACTGCCGACACTCAGGCAATTTTTGTGCTGTAGAACAGAGCTATTTGAGCAATTTATAATCTAGATTCTTTGACAGGAATAATAAAAAAATGCAAAAATAAAACCGACTTCAAAAACACTGAAAAGTTAAAAATAATATAAGAATCGGTACAGACAACATCACATTAATATTGAAATCGGTGCCAAATTTGAAGACTTTCTAGGAGATCATCATTTGGCACCGACTTCAATATAGAAATGTAATATTGTCTGTACCTATTCTTATATTATTTAAATTTTTCAGTGTTTTTGAAGACGGACGAAAAAAAAAAGATTTTTTTAGTGAATTTAATACCAGATCGCCTTCGGGAGCTGGTATTAAATTCACTTGGTAATACGTGCCTATTGTATTTAAAACACTGATCTCTAACTCCTAAAAGTTAAAGATCCTTCTATCATCAGCTCTGATTATGACTCATCCATCAACAGCTCATATACGTCCCCACCGAGGGGCTCGAGCCTACCCTAAACTAGGGCGATTAGGCCTTAGTCAACCACGCTGGCCAAGTGCGGGTTGGTCGATTTCACACACAACTTGAAAAGAAATTCTTTCTTCACAGGTGTGTGCAGGTTTCCTCACGATGTTTTCCTTCACCGTAAAAGCGTCGAATAAACGTACATATGAATTCAAAATTTGAAAACACATTGGTACGTGGCGGGGTTCGAACCGCTACCTCCCGATTGGAAGGCGACAGCCTTACGCACTACTCGCTTCACTACGGTGATTATTTTACGGACGGTGATTATGACTACCAGACGCAAATAAGAATAGCTTCGGAAAAACATGAAACACGTTAGGCGTACCTATAAATTTTAAGGATTTCCCTCGATTTTCATGAGATACAATCATCAGATCCCGACTTTGCTGACAATGGGACCACTCCAAGAGAATACTCTGTCATATACAAAAAGAATTTTAAAAATCTGCACACAATTGCCGAAGTAATCGCGTAACATACGTTTAACACAAAAAAACATACCTTTTTACTTTTACAATTTAGAATTTTCAATGACGCCATAACTTTTTGTATATTGTTATATCGATTCAGAACGTGCTCCCAAAAGGGTTCACAGTGTTTTTGTTACATACAACATAGCAATCTCTACCAGGCAATCGATATAATTAGAGTCTACAAAATTTGAAGTTTTCCTCGAATTCCTCTAGAACTATAAAAAATAGAAACCTGCATTCGAATATAAAACTTTCCCCTTTTTTGAAGAGAGTTGAAAACAAAAAAACAGTCTTTGATATAAAAAGAAAAAAAATATTTTCCAAACAAAAGAAACTCTTATACAATAAATTAATAGGTTTTTAATATTTTTTCAATATTGGTCATTTCGCGTATTTCTCATTATGCGTATTTGTCAATATGTGTGAAGTAAAATGGTAATTATGCGTCGGGAGCGTATAATCACATTGCATCATGTCCTTTTTCTAATAAGTACAAAGTAAAGAGTCGTCGGTCGTGTCGAACTGAATATTTCTGTTCTGTGATTGGTTTTGATATTCAAACTTCTCCCATGATTTGGTTAAAGTCATGTATAATCGTAGTTTGTATTGATAGCATCACATCATCCGTTTGTTTAATAAAATCAAAGTAGAGTGTCGTGTCGAAGTGAATGTTTCTGTCCCGTGATTGTTTGTGCTGGCCGTCCGTTGTCCAGATAAAAGCTCCTCCGTAGCACGAAAAAGCACTCACTCCAAATATTGATTTGTTACTTCGCCGCTCCTAAAATGGAAGAGATATGTCTTGGCTCTCGTATATATCTATATTTGAAACAAAACAAACTGAAGAATGAAAAGCATGGTTTCACTGTAGCATTTCACTTAAAACAATTCGTTTTGTCTGAATGTTAAACCTAAAGTAGAAGTTGCCGGTTAGAATAGAACTAGACAAAAATGTTTAGGTGTTTGTATTTTCTGAAATATAAAAGGTTAGTAAAAAAAACACAGTCAGTAACATACAAAGACATATTGCCATCTGTTTCTAGCTGTGCCCGCGAACTATTTAGCTCAACACTCAAAAATTTCTGGAGAGGGCCACCCACCCAGGTATATTAAAAATAGCCTACGACCTATTCTCAAACTAACCAAATATACCCAAAAAAAATAATATATAGGTGGAGTTGTTTCGGAGGAGTTCCATAACAAACACTGTGACACGAGATTATTAAAATTAGACTAGTTGTGCCCGCGAACTTGTTGCCATAATAATTGTCAAAAAAAATCTGGAAAGGGCCACCCTTATCACCTAGGGGTATAAAATAGCATATAACCTTTTCTTAGACATATCATATATACACAAAAATTTTAATAAAAATCGGTCAAGGCATTTCGGAGGAATTCGATAACAATTACTGCGACACGAGATTCAACTCTCTTTACATCGCTACACATTTTTATGTCCATCTATCACATGTCGCATTACACAAAAATATGAGGTCTTTAATTTCACAGCTTCCAATAGAACGGGATTGGTCCTGTGCGTTAGAGCTTCGACTTAAAGTCTGTGTGGCAATGGTGCGAGCCTGGCGTTAAGCATTTATTTATTATTTTGTTTTTTTATTGCTTTTTTGTTTATTTTATTAATTTGTTTTTTATTTATTACAATTTTTTATTTATAATTTTTATTTTAGAAGATAAATATCTAAGTTAAGATTAAAAACGCGATTACAATACCTCAAATTTTCCGTAACATTTTTAGTGGTTTCATAAAACCACACAATATTATTTACTGCTTTTTAGTCTAATCAAAAAATCTTTAAATTTAAGAAAACTTTCATAAAACCGGAGAATTTTGAGAGTAAATGGCGTTATCTATTAACGCGTAGCCAAACTAAATCGTAAATTTTGGGTTCGTTTAATTCGTATTGACTAGTACTTACTTTGATACTATTTGGTAACCAGGGTGTGATGCTGTAGCTGGAAGGTGGCCATAGGAACTCCGCAATGAAACGACACAATCCCATCGAGTTTGGGCTCGATTGATTTGTATTGACGATTACTTTGATTCTTTATGGTAACCAGGGTGTGATGCTGAAGCTGAAAGATGGCCATAGGAACTCTGCAATAAAACGACACAACTATCGACTTTGGGATCGTTTGATTCGTATTGACGAGTACTTTGCTCCTATATGGTTACCAGGGTCTGATACTAGAGCTGGGAGGTAGCCCTAGAAACAACACAATAAAACGACACAACCCTATTGAGTTTGGACTCGTTTGATTCGTCTTAACGAGTCAGTCCCGACAGCAGTGGGCTCAATGCCTTGGATTGCTGCACTCGAAATTGCTCATTTAGGAATCTCGCCCGGAGGTGCAATGCGAAACCTTCAACTAAGCAAAAGCCAACTAAGGTCACTTACTAGAGCCTTAACTTGTCACTGCAAACTCAACAAACATTTGCACAGGATGGGCTTGAACAATGCCCCCTAGTGCAGATTTTGTAGTCAGGATGATGAGACACCAATCCACATTCTTTGTGAGTGCCATGATCTCATCCACATTAGGAGCCGAGTTCTAGGTGGTCCCTGTTTACCTTACCATGCGCACCCACAAGGGCAGGGAGAACACGGGGGGTTCTAGTGGGTCGGCCTGGAACTCTGCCAGGCCAGCCCCACACATGCCCCCGAAAAAAAAAGTGGTCCCTGTTTGCCACCTCACGATGCGAAGTCTCTGTATCCAAAAGGGTCATTGGCTATACTTTACCTCTGCGGGCCTAATTGGATACGAGAGTTCGGCCAGAATAGATCTGTACAGTTCGCTGTGGCCCGCTAGGGGTCGCTCGCTGGTCGCTGCCGGCCCCCCTCGAAATAACAGATAGATAGATAGGGCAAATTTAGAGGCGGCGTAAGAGAATCGTGAAAACACATGATGAGGGTTTTAGTGGGTAGGGGCTCTATCTGAGGACACACGCTTGCCGTCTAGCCAAAATTACATTGCCTCTTTTTTCGACCATCTATCGCAGTCGCATTACAGCCGGCCGGGGAGTAGAGGTAAAGATAAGGAAAAGGCGCTCGGCAGAGCAGCCAAGGCCAATATGGCCTTAATAAATTTTCGGTTAAATGCCTACGATCCGAAAAAAAGTTTCACTTGCATCGTGGTTTCATAAAACCACACAATGACTTTTATTTAAGTATTAGATTATTTCTTTAAAAGGAATTGCAATTTGGTCGAGTGGACTAGGTAAGGTTATTATCAAGATTAGTTAAGGATATTACTATTTTAAAATCAGTTATTATTTTTGTTTTGTTCAATGGTATAAGACTCGATTAACTATAAAAACGGACACTTAAAATTCCAATCGCTTAAAAATTTGTTTTACAACATTCGATTAATATTACACGTGCTCAAAAACAAAACAAGCATAAGCCGATATTTTTTTAAATCCTTGTCTTATATAGCGACTTAACTAGTTGGCAGGGCTTGGCCCACTTGGTTAACGTTAAATCCTAATTAACTGCTTGATTAGAACTCGAATAAAAAGCTCGTAATCTTAATTGGTATTTTTAATCAGAGCTTTAGCCGAAGCGGCACTCCCTAGGTGTCTACTAGCGTAACTAGTTTATAATTTTAATTAAATGCAAATAACTTCCCGATTAAAACACAAGATACAAGATTTCGTGGTTGGATTTATTCTGCTATTACATTTAACTGCAGTAATGAGTGCTTTAGAGTAAGCGCAAACATTCTCTGGGTGGGACACGCCATTTTAAAAATGCTTTGTAATTGCTGTAAAACATTCATTAGTGAGTGAGTCAGTGGTAATCCAGCTTTATCTATACTAATATTGTAAAGAGGTTGTTTGTTTGTATTGAATAGACTTCGAAACTACTGAACCGATTTTGATGAAAGTTAATGATAGGGTAGTTTTCCTACGGAAAAAAACCTACAGGAAAACAAAAATAACGCGGGCGAAGTCGCGAGGGGAAGCTAGTATGTTATATATATATGGTCTAAAAACGAATTCCTTGCACACTCATGACAATTATACTACATGTTACGTATGCTTAATATTCGAATTCCGATTTGTTGCGATGTAAAAATCTTATGTTAATTACAGAGTTAATGATTGTCCATATTTTTTAAAGATATCGTAGCCATTTCAGAGTTTTTGCGAGACTAACACACAGCAATTCATTTTTATATATAAGAAAAGAAGAGTAGTGGGCCCGGCAGACGTTGTCCTGCCCGATTACAGTGCCACCAATTTTATGTATAAACCTTCCCTGGACCAATTCTAATACACACAGAAAATTTTGTAAGAATCGGTCCAGCCGTTTTCGAGTTTTAGCGAGACTAATACACAGCGTTTCATTAGTGGGCCCAGTAAACGTTGTCCTGCCCGATTCCAGCGCCACCTACCGAGTCCAACGTTACGTTTAAACTTTCCCTGGATCTATTCAAATACACACAGCAAATTTCGTAAGAATCGGGCTAGCCGTTTTTGGGTTTTAGCGAGACTAACACACAGCGTTTCATTTTTATTGTATATAAAAACTAGTGGGCCCGACAGACGTTGTCCTGCCCGATTTCAGCGCCACCTACCGGGTCCAACTTTACATTTAAACCCCTTCTTGAACCTATCCAAATACATACAGAAAATTTCGTAAGAATCGCTCCAGCCGTTTCTGAGTTTTAGCGAGACTAACACACAGCGTTTCATTTTTATATATAAGAAGAAGAAGAAGAAGATGAAACGCTGTGTTAGTCTCACTTATTCTTTTAAACGGCTTGACCAATTCTTACAAAATTTTCTGTGTGTGTTTGAATAAGCCCAGGGAAGGTTTATATGTATGTACAACAATCGGGCAGGACAACTTCTGCCGGTCGCCGGTGCCACTAGTTTTTATATATAAGAAGAAGAAGAAAAGAAGAAGACTAGTGGGCTCCGCAGACGTAGTCCTGCCCGTTTACAACGCCACCTACTGGGTCCAATTGTACTTTTAAGCCTTCCCTGGACCTACTCAAACACACACAGAAAATTTTGTAAGAATCAGTCGAGCCGTTTCAGAGTTTTTGCAAGACTAACACACAGCGATTCATTTTTATATACAGGATGGATTTTTGAGATGGGATTTAAGGGGCAGGTACATTAACCGTTATAGTTACAAGAAACCATTGTTAGGCAAACATCCATAACTTTTTAAGATATTCTGATCTGCATTCACAGATTTTGGAAAAAAGTTACAGTCAACAAAACAAATGCTGAGATAGCAAAAAAATTTTTTATACCTATCGATCCTATTTCATGTAGGGGTCAAAAGACTCTATGGGACCATTTAAGGTATGAGTACTAGAAACGACAGAAATCGCCAAAAACATTTCCCATACATTTTGTACGGAAAATCCTCGGATCCTATTTCTTACGGTGATCTCTCTATGAATCCTATTTCTTACTTTTAAGGGAAACTGTAATTTAAATAAAAACCTTTAAATCCCATCTCAAAAATCCATCCTGTATAAGAAAGAAGAAGAAAACTAGTGAGCCCGGCAGACGTTGTCCTGACGAATTACAGCGCCACTTACCGGGTCTAATTGTACATATAAACCTCCACGAAATTTTCTGTGTGTGTTTAAGTATATTGAAGACCGACTTCAATATAGAAATGTGATGTTGTCTGTATCTATTCTTATATTATTATTTTTTGTGTTTTTGAAGTCGGTTTTTATTTTTCTCTTTTTAGAGATTTCGGTCATTATCTCGGTTTATGACTACCAGACGTAAATACCTGAACAGCTTTGGAAGAAATATGAAACACTTACCATATAACTTATTATTAGATTTTAAACGGGTATTGGAGAAAATATTGTCGGGCGTGCCTATATAAGGCGACTCAGACGTGACCCGTGCTCTTTTCTACGGCAGCTATCGCGAAGGAAGGATCTCTCGTAACCATACATCGTTTTTGTGTTGAGTAAAAAGGGTTTTGTTAGTGTTCGCATAACGTGTTAAACAGTTTGATTAAATTGTCTTTTTAAAAAACGGATTTTACTTCTGATTCCTAATATCAGAAGTGGGATTCTTATTTCACTCCCACACTTTTCTTATTAGCTTTTTGAGTATCCTTAAATTTGCATAAAAAAAATTACTCTCGTACGCTTATATAGTTCTTGATTTATTTTGGTAAGTACTTATACTAATCATGGACAGGCAAAACTACTATGACCACCGAGACAGTAACCTAAATAACTCACGTGAGTCACGCGAGCGCTATCCATCTGATTATCACTACGAAAGCAGACGTTCTCGTAGTCGGACGAGGTCTCGATCGCCATTGGTGCGCCGTGATAATGGATACATTCACGTCCGCACATGGCCAGGGCAGAATTCTAGCAACGATACTAGTTTACATGATCAGGCACAATCTGCTCCTCCTGTGAGTGATGAATCGGAGCCCTTAAGTGCTATCTTGTCGCGTTTACAAGCCTTGGAAAGACAATCTCACACCCTCATGTCACCTACTTCTAATCGAGGAACGGAACAGATAGTGGAAGCAATTCATTCGTTAAAAACCGTGAGTTCACATAACTATTACGTCTCAAATTTTGATCCCAGCATTCATAATATCGATATTTGGTGTGCTGAGGTCGACAGAGCTAAAGCTTTGAATCGTTGGGATGATGCAGAGTGCCTGTCACGTATTGGTAACTGCCTAAAAGGTGATGCTAAGTTATGGCTTAACGAGTGGGTTACTAATGATCGATCATGGACAAACTTCAAAAACGATTTCAAACCATTGTGCGTCAAACGTATTGACTATGCGGGTATTTTATACGATGTTATGTCAATCAACTCGGATTCGTTTAACACCTATGCCGATTATGCCAGGAAGTCTCTTCTGCGTTTACGGGTAGTCAGAGGACTTAGTGATGACCTAATAACTGATATCGTTATAAGAGGCATTAATGACCCTCACGTTAAAGCAACCGTAACAAATGTGAATTTGAAACCAAATGATTTAGTCAATTATTTATCTACCTTCATAAAACCCTCAAGAAATTCTAACACTATTTCTTCTCGTCCACCTCACCAATTTTTATCAAGAAAGGTAGATGATAAGTTTCGGTTTAATAATAAGAAACCGGAGCAAGTTCTTAAATGCTTTATTTGTGGTGATACCGGACATAAACGAATTAACTGTCCGAAAAATATCGACACGAGTACTCATACCAAAAAGGAGACAAAAATCTCTTGCGTTTATTGTAAACGGACTGGACACGATATTGCTTCATGTTTTGCGAAACAACGCGTTGATCAACAACGAAATAAAAACAAAGTTAACTTTTGCTCAATTGATTTTGGAAAACGCAACGATGTTGTGGTTGGTGTTATTCAAGGTATTCCAATAGATATACTGATAGATACCGGTGCGATTGGTGTATCATTAATATCCTCGTCGGTAGTCAAATACTTCTCCTGTGCTCACTTGCCTATTGATTCGCAAATTAAGGGGGTAGGTGAGTCAGTCACGAAAATTAGATCTTATGTCACTTTGATAATTGAATTAGATGGTGTGTCTCTAGAAGTCGATCTGTTGGTAGTTCCAAGTGAATGTATGAACGCCCCTATAATTATAGGGACAGATGTGTTAAATAGAGATGGGATTACCTTCATACGAACAAAAAATTCACAACGCATTGTCCGCAATTCAAGATTACAGAGAGTTTTTGCAATAGAATTAAATGAACGTCGAGTAATTAATACTTCTTTAACTGGTGATCATTACTCTAAATGAAACTTGATTTTAGATAAGTACTCGTAGTTTATGATTTCGGGAACAGCTATATCTACAGTTACAACGGGGAACATGCACATTCGTCTTAATAGTGAAGTTCCGATCAACTACCGTCCATACAGAATGTCACATGACGAAAAACTAAAAGTGCGCGATATTGTACAGGATCTTATGACCAAAGGAATTGTACGTGAATCGGAGTCTCCGTATTCAAGTCCAATTCTTTTAGTCAAGAAAAAGGATGGCTCCGATCGCATGTGCGTTGATTACCGTGCACTTAATAGAATTACAATTAAGGATAGGTACCCGCTCCCTCTAATTGATGATCATATTGACCGTTTAGGTAAAAGCACTTACTTCACGACCTTGGATATGGCTACGGGATTTCACCAGATCAGGCTAGATGAGGAGTCTATTCCTTATACTGGCTTCGTAACGCCCGAAGGCCATTATGAGTACATCAAAATGCCTTACGGTTTAGCCAACGCGCCTATTGTGTACCAACGTCTTATTAGCAAAACGTTACAAGAATTTATTGCCAGCGGAAAAGTGCTAGTCTATATTGATGACTGTTTGATCCTTCATGATACCATAGAAGAGGGTCTTAAATTACTAGATAAAGTTTTAGAGACATTAACAACATCTGGCTTTTCAATAAATTTGCGAAAATGTTCTTTTGTGTGTAACGAAATCGAATACTTAGGTCGTGTTATCACTAACGGTGAAGTCAAACCTGCCAAAAATAAGATACAGGCACTTGAGAACTCCCCTGCTCCCCAGAGCGTAAAACAGGTAAGGCAATTTCTGGGATTGGCGGGATACTTTCGAAAGTACATTCCTAGTTATTCTACTAGAACTGCTTGTATCGCTCGTCTCACTCGTAAAGATGTTCCATTCTCCTGGGAAGCTGAGCAGGAATGTGTACGACAGGAAATTATTGTACACCTGACCAATGAACCAGTTTTATCCATTTTTGACCCTAAATTAACTACGGAGGTCCACACGGATGCCAGTAGCATAGGGTATGGCGCAGTTTTACTGCAAATTCATAAAGACGGAAGTAAACACGTGATAGGTTACTATAGCCAAGTAACGAAAGGGGCTGAAAAAAAGTACCATTCTTATGAGTTGGAGACGTTGGCCATGGTAAAAGCCCTACGTCATTTTAGACATTATCTTATTGGAATCAAATTTACTGTGGTGACCGATTGTAACGCCATTAAGGCTACTCAAAACAAGCGTGATTTATTGCCGCGAGTAGCTAGATGGTGGGTATACCTACAAGATTTTAATTTCACTATTACGTATAGGAAAGGTGCGGCATTACCTCATGCGGATTATTTAAGTCGAAATCCATGTAATTTAGTAAACAATGTAGACAGGCCTCGTAATTGGGCACAGATCGCTCAATCGGGGGATGAAGAGACTCGACATTTGTTACGAGCACTTGAACAAGGTGAGTTAGATGCATTACGTTATGTCAAGCGTAAAGACATCCTTTATTACCGGTACAATCAAACTGGTGAAGAATCTAGACTTCTCTGTTATATACCAAAAGGTCACCGTTTGAGTCTCCTCAGGATCTTTCATGATGAGCATAGTCATATCAATGCCGATAAAACAGTTGACTTAATATTAAGGCACTTTTGGTTCCCTGGCCTTAGAGCATTCGTCAAAAAATACATTGCCCATTGTTTAACTTGTATTGCACACAAAAGGATCCCCCGTGCACCTTTACAAACAATAACCTCCTGGCCGAAATCGGATATCCCATTCGATACGATCCATGTCGATGTACTAGGTCCCCTTCCCGATTCTAAGGGCTACAAATATGTTATGATTGTGGTCGATGCCTTTACGAAGTTTTGCTTGCTGATGTCTATCTCTCGTCAAGATCTCGATGAGCTTAAACGTGTATTTGAGACCGTTTTCTCTTTATTTGGTACTCCTCGTATGATCGTCTCTGACAGAGGTCGTATGTTCGAGTCTATTGGCTTCACATCCTGGATGCAACTTTTGGGCATCGAATTACATCATATAACACCCGAGATGCATCACGCCAACGGACAAGTGGAGCGTTATATTCGAACTGTATTAAATATGCTTAGGATTGAAGTAAGCCAAAGAAAAAAAGAATGGAGTGAAGAGCTGTGGCAGTTACAGCTAATTTTGAATTTGACTAAACAGAAAACTACTCAAACTTCTGCCCTTAACTTATTAGTTGGACACGAGAATGCTACTCCAGCGATACGGGTCCTTATCCGAGACGTTGCCATGTCTCCTTCTACAAGTAATCGAGAGGGAAGGAGAGAGATGTCTAGGCAGAGGACGGCCGAACGGTTGTTGGAGAATCAAAGTCAACAGGATACTTATGTTAATAGGGGTAGACGCCCGCCTCGTGAGTTTCAGGAAGGTGATATGGTGTATGTCATCAAGTATGCACAGTCCCGAGGAAAGTTGGATCATGGCATGCGCGGACCATACCGAGTCATCAAAGTCATGCCAAACGGTCGTTATGAGTTGCGGTTGATAGCAGGCTCATACGGGAAAACAACGTTTGCCGCTGCCCAGTTCATGGTGCCGTGGAGGGGCGAATGGACCCCTGACACATGTGCTGCCTTTTTTGAAGGTAAGTGTTTATAATCTGGTGACCAGAAAGCACAACAGTGTTTGCTCTCATTGTAATCTGATTGGCACACAGGCTAAGGACCTGTCCAATCCTCTGTTAAATGTGACTGGGCTCTTTTATTTACTGTTATTTATGGATCTAGTCATTGAATGATAATCCAATTTGGGACATCATTACTGACTCTCTTTCTAGACATATGGTGATGGAGAGCAAAGATTGTAGAAAATAATTCATCCATCACTTGTGTCTCTCGTATGATTATTTTGTAAATTACGGGGTATTTTACATGTCTTATATTTAGTTATGGGATTAATTGTTTTAACAACAACTAATATCTAACCTCTATTTGGTAATCACCTATTCATTGTAATAATTGCGGTGCTTTTATTCCTATTTACAGTAAGCGAAAACGATGAAGGTGGCGTCATCGAGTCATCCAAGTCGGTCCCTCTAAGCAGTCTTACAGAAGCACCAGAGCCAGCTTTTCCCACTTCTGAGGAACGAAATTCAAGTTCTTGCTTAGACATGCCCCTGCTAGACCTGCAGTTGCAACCGTGTCTGTCAGGACTGGAGCAAAGAGAATGTGATGAAGAAGATGCATAAAGGAACCTGACGGGGACGTCAGGATGTCAGGAGAGGCCGTATTAGATTTTAAACGGGTATTGGAGAAAATATTGTCGGGCGTGCCTATATAAGGCGACTCAGACGTGACCCGTGCTCTTTTCTACGGCAGCTATCGCGAAGGAAGGATCTCTCGTAACCATACATCGTTTTTGTGTTGAGTAAAAAGGGTTTTGTTAGTGTTCGCATAACGTGTTAAACAGTTTGATTAAATTGTCTTTTTAAAAAACGGATTTTACTTCTGATTCCTAATATTATATTAATCCCTCGATTTGCCCTTTTTTCGGGGGGAAATGCGCAACCGCACCGTACCCACCGTTGGCTAGACGGCAAGTGTGTGTAGCACTCATCCGGCAGAGTGCCAGGTCTACCCACTAAAACCCCTCGGCGTTTTCTTTGCCCTTTGGGCGCGTGTGGTAGGGTCCACAATGTGATACCACTACTCACGCGTCCGGTCTAGCCCGACCAGTTGGTCGTGCTATTGTCAAGAGGGGATAGATAGATAGATAAATTCTTTATTGTACATTACAAAATTGGGGTTAACAAAATTCAAAATAATTATGGTGCAATGGGCGGCCTTATCGCAAAGAGCGATCTCTTCCAGGCAACCTTTGGCTGGACTCTATTTACGGAAACGAAAGAATTGGGGAAGTTGGCAATGTACAACATTAAACAAACTTAAATATAAGACATACAATAAAATACCTCCATAAATACAATATGCGCAAATATACATACACACACAACAAACATATACCGTTGTAATAGATCTACAGTGACAGATAGTAGTCATTAAGTGACCTCTTGAAAATGTTTAGTGACTCTGCATGCCTGATAGCTATAGGTAAATTATTCCATAAGCACGCCGCTTGGACTGCAAAAGACTTATGTTTGAAATAAGTACAGTGTTTTGGAATACTCAGAATCAGGCTCTCTTCGGATCTAAGCGCTCGTGAGTGAGTTTTACTAAGAAAAGTAAAAAAAAATCTTAAGGTAAGGAGGGGCGCCAGGGCTAAAGAGGATTGTATATAATAAGGAGAGAATATGAGCATTTCGGCAAAGGCGAATGGGCAACCACTTGAGCTTACTACGAAATTCAGAGACGTGGTCATATTTTCGCAGACCAAATATGAACCGTATGCAAAAGTTTTGAAGTCGCTCAAGCTTATTGAGTTGCTCCTCAGTGATGTCCAAATAACAGACATCAGCGTAATCAAGGATAGGGAGGAGGAGGGATTGGACAAGGGCGATTTTGGTTGTAGTTGGAAGGAAACTTCGTAATCGTCTTAATGATCCAGCCGATGCAAATATTCTGCGGCTCACTTCTTGTATTTGAGGTGCCCAGGCTAAGTTTGTATCAACTAATATACCTAAATTTTTTACTGTATTACTAATGGGTATAGCAACACTATTAAATGAAATATGTGGGACTTTAGTCCAATCGACCTTAGCTGTATTCCTTGAACTACCAATGAGAATAACTTGTGTTTTAGCTGGATTTACAGTTATACCGTACGATTGGCTCCATTCATAAATCCGTGCTAGGTCATTGTTTATTTCGTTTATTGCCGTTATCAAATTAACTGTTCGTGTCTGAGAATATATTTGAAAGTCATCTGCATAAAGGTGGTATGACGAAGTAAGTTGATATGAAATGGAATTAATGAATAACGAAAAAAGTAATGGAGATAAGACGCCACCCTGTGGAACTCCAGCGGAAACATGACACCATGTCGAAAATGTGTCATCGACACGAATCCGCTGGCGACGTCCAGACAGGTAATTACGAAACCGTTGGAGATATGTTAATAGAGCTTAGAATGCTGAGTAATACATCATAATCGACATTATTGAATGTATTACTAAAGTCAAGTAGTGTAAGCACAGTTAGATAACTATTATCTAAACCTGATCGTATGTCGTCAGTAATTTTGACTAGCGCCGTGGTTGTGCTGTGACCGCGCCTAAAGTCAGACTGGTAAGGGTTCAATAGGTGATTGCAGCAGAGGAAGGAATTCTGTTGATCATGGACTAGACGCTCAAGGACTTTGGATAGGAATGGAAGGATTGATATAGGACGATAGTCGGAATATGATTTAGGGCTATATTTTTTAGGCAGCGGAATGATTTGAGCATCTTTCCACGCAGTTCGGAAAACACCAGTTGTAATGGAAAAATTGAGGATATGGGTAATAATAGGAAGTATTTCATCAAGGATAGGCATTAACATTCTCCTGCTTATACAATCATCACCAACCGCACCGCATTCGAGGTGACTGAAACGATGCTCTTCTTAACACCACAATCAGTAAATTGATTCAGAAAAAACATTGGATGACTTGGGGTGGGAAGTGAGTTAGGATATTTAATAGTTTGATCTTTTTTAATTCGATCAAAACAACTGTGCGAAGAAAAGTGTTGATTGAGAGAGTTAATATCCATATTACTAGATGGTGAAGAATGTCGTGATTTCCCAATCCCCATTGATCTATGAAATTTCCACACTTTGGCAGAATCCTCTTTTTCAACAGAAGTATGAAAAAATTTTTTTTTACAAAAATAACTTTTTTTTACAAAAATGACTTCAAAAACACCGAAAACTTAAAAATAATCTTCTTCTATATTGAAGTCGGCGCCAAACGATGATCTTCTAGAAAGTGTTAAAATTTGTCACCGACTTCAATATAGAAGAAGATTATTTTTAAGTTTTCAGTGTTTTTGAAGTCGGTTCTATTTTTTGTAAAAAAAAAAATATTTTTAACTTTTTAGTGAATGATATCTTTTTAGTGAAAGAAACCCTAATTTAATACCAACTCACCTTCGGTGAGCTTGTATTTTCCTCGATTTTCTATGGAATCCCATCATCCGATCCTGACTTTGGTGACCATGGGACCACCCATGCAGTATACTCTATCAAATACAAAAAGAATTTTGGAAATCGGTTTAAAAATGACGGAGTTATGAGGTAACAAACATAAAAAATAAAAAAAATACAACCGAATTGATAACCTCCTCCTTTTTTGAAGTCGGTTAAAAAGTGGGGATTATGAGAGAATACCAGAACAACCCCCAGACGGAGAAGCCTAACGGCGGTGTGCACGGGAGCGGACCGTGCATGCAGGTCTCACGGCAGGGTCATCAGACAGGCATTGCTTGAGCGAAAGCCCGCCTTCTTCTGCCTATCCGTCTACGGCTGAGGGGAGCGGCTTGAGGATCTGTCTCTCGCTCCCTCTCCGCAGCCTCCTTCTGCGAGATGACATCTTTGCAGAAGGAGGCGACAGCCCCCAATTCCGCTTCGCCGCGCAACATGGCCACGGCTATGCTCGGCAGCGAAAGGTCTCCGCCTCCCAGCGCAGCGTTGTGTTCGCTGGGCTGGCGTCGCCAAGCCAGGCACACCAATAGGTTGCTCAGCCATGTCGTGATCGCTCAACCCACTCCTCCAACACCGGACGGATCGTCGCGATCGTCCGGTGGCCGGTAGCTGGGAAGGCGAGTGCCTCACCCCACTGGCGCAGTCTCTCTCTGCACCTTGGTACAAACCACCTCCACCTCCTGTGGGGCAGATCGTCCCCCCCATTCTCAGCAACCCGATGCCGAAACACCTACGACTCCTACAGCGACTTCTACGGCATCGACATCCTACAGCATTTGGCCTGCAAGTTCGCAGGCCGCGCCCTGGTTGTCCCTCGATTTTCCTAGGATCCCACCATCAGATCCTGACTTTGATGACAATGGGACCACCGTAGGAGTATACTCTATCGAATACAAAAAGAATTTTGAAAATCGGTAAACAATTGGCGGTGTAATCGTTTAACATACATACAAAAAAATCATACGCATAGAATATATAACCTCCTCCTTTTTAACCAACGTCGAAAAAGGAGGAGGGTTCCATGTTCGGCTGTATCTATTTTTTTTAAAGTCTGTTAAAACATGAAACACGTTGTACGTCCAACGTGTGTCATGTTTTTCTATGAAATTTAAGGGTTTTCCTCGATTTGCCTAGGATTCCATCATCAGATCATGACATGGTGACAATGAAACCACCTAGGGGGTGTATTCTTTCGACTACAAAAATAATGTTGAAAATCGACCCACAAATGACAGAGTAATTGGTGGACATACATAAAAAAAAGAAAACAGATACAGTCGAACATAGAACCTCCTCCTTTTTCGAAGTCGGTTAGAAATATCGTTTTAGCGGTTTAGTTGTGACGGATTGGAGCTACTTTCGCACCAGTAGAATTAGTGAGAGTTAATGATAGCTGCAGAAAGATCAAAGAATATTTCACATTTAATGATGGGAACACTAAATTTTAACACGAGATCCTAACAATAATTCTAGACATGACAATAGCAGAGCACAATTAGTTGTAGTCGCGCTGCACCACTCGTAAGTGGCTACAATAAAGCTCTCGGTACATTAAGCTTCCGCTAGTGCGCCGTTAGCGAGATAACGAGACCCAGTGCCCGCCGCACACATAATTTATACCGTCCGAGCTCGTTAAAAACTTATAAAGACGCACATTGTTAGTGCGGCCAATATTCGCAGCTATCCGGGAATATACGAGCGCCGTAACGACCCGTGCCACTGAACCCTTCCCAAGTGATCTTGTTTCAGACGGTATCCTCCTAATCGGCAGCTGAATATAAGCAGGCATCGTTTAATAGAAATTTTTCTCTGCAAGAATTCGTTTTTTTTTTGAGTTAGTAAAAAATAAATATATGTAAGGTTTCCCTAAATGGTTTTTTTAAGCTTTATTCCATCAACAATTACATAGGTGCATAGGTATATAAGGAAATTTTTCAACGCTTAGATTTAAAAAGTACCATTTAAAAAATATTTTTCGGTGGAAATTTAACAAAAATTACAAATTTTCATACTTAATCATAATTTATGGTTTTCTACAAATTACTTATAAATAATCGTAGTTTTGAAAATCCATATTATGTACATATTTCCAAATACGTAAAAGGAAGTTTACTGCACTATACTATAATATAAACTAGTTACAATTTGATTGATTAAATTATCTAAAGCGGTTCTTGCTAATATAATAAAATCAATCCATGACGATTTACGACCATGACCGACCTAAACAGACTAAATAAATTTTAATGGAAGCTTACGATACCTTAACCGAAGCAATTCGTGATAGCCCTCGTGTTTAATGTTCATTTTACGTGTTAATAAGTCGATTTCCATTCAATAATCCTGTTATAGTAAAATGATTGACAACTAATTTGTACAACTTTAAATTACTGCACATCAAATTACGAGCTCCGAACAATCCCACCAATTCTAATCACTAAGCTAACGTTGGTTGAGCCTAAAGAACTAACCGTAATGGAAAATCCGTGTGCTGATCCAATCTGTGCCCAGCTTTTAGGCCGCTCGGCCGAGCTTCGTTTTTCACTTAGCCGTACTCGCACAATTACCGGCTTTGCACGAAATGCAATGCCCCCGATGGTGTTAAACTTTTTGAATGATTTTTTCAGGTGACTGCATTACTTCGAGCTAATTTACCCTAGTATATTCATTTAAATTTTATCACTCAAGTATTACTGTACTAATTGGTGATATCAAATATTAAAAATGAAAACCGACTTCAAAAACACTGAAATGTTAAAAATAATATAAGAATAGGTACAGACAACAACACACTTCTATATTGAAGTCGGTGCCAAACGATAATCTCCTAGAAAGTCTTAAAATTTATCACCGACTAGTGAAAGAAACCCTAATATAATACCAGCTAACTTCCGGTGAGCTAGTATTAAATTAGGGTTCCCTCGATTTCATGGGATCCCATCATCAGATCCTTACTTTGGTAACCTTGAGAACACCCCATGAGTATACTCTATCGAATACAAAAAGAATTTTGAAAATCGGTCAACAATTGGCGGAGTAATCGCGTAAAATATACACAAACACGTTGGACACACGTAAAAATTTAATGGTTTTCCTCGATTTTTATGGAATTCCATTATCAGATCCTAACTTTGGTGACCATGGGACCACCCTTGGAGTATCCTCTATCGAATACAAAAAGAATCATCAAAATCGGTTTATAAACGACGAAGTTATCCGCGAACAAACATAGAAAAAAGAAGCATATATACGGTCGAATTGAGTAACCTCCTTTTTTCGAAGTCGGTTAAAAATTGAATAAATGTGTAATAAGAGAGTTGGAAGATACTTTTAAATAGGTTTACAATGTTTTTCTATCGATTTTTGGTTAGATATAGGTACCTAATTGAATGAACTTAATCTAAAAAAGGGCTCCATATCGTATTAGCTTACAGTTGGCAATTGTTTGGGCATGTAGGATGATAATTTAAAGGACTGCGCTTTATAAGCTGCTTAGCCTCAAGTATGAGCTAGAGAAAATGTCACACATACAATTGCACAAAATACGGATTTCTCTATTATTATTATCGACTTAATTATCATTAATTTCTTTCAATCGTATAACAAAAAGATTTGCAGATTTGGAAAATACTAGATTTTCATTTCTTAATTTCATTAGACTGTATTTTGCATATACTTTTTGTTTGATTGAAAAGGAAACCCTTAGATTATGTTTACACAAATCGAGTATGAAATTTTGGGTTTCTTTCACTAAAAAGATTTCATTCACTAAAAAGTTAAAAATAAAAAATATTTTACAAAAAATAAAAACCGACCAAAAACACTGAAAAGTTAAAAATAATTTATGAATAGGTACAGACAGCATCACACTTCTATATTGAGGTCGGTGCCAAACGATGATCTCCTAGAAAGTCTTAAAATTTGTCACTGACTTCAATATAGAAGTGTGATGTTGTCTGTACCTATTCATAAATTTAGCTTTTCAGTGTTTTTAGTCGGTTTTTATTTTTTGTAATTTTTTTTTTATTTTTAAATTTTTAGTGAATTAAATGTATTTAGTGAAAGAAACCCACATTAAATATATTTAATTAGCGTTTCCCTCGATTTTCATGAGATCCCATCATCAGATCCTGACTTTGGTGACCTTGCAATCACCCTAGGAGTATACTGTATCGAATACAAAAATAATTTTGAAAATCAGTCCATAATTGGCGAAGTAATCGCGTAATATACACACAAAACACGTTGGACACACCTTAAAATTTAAGGGTTTTCCTCGATTTTCATGGGATCCCATCATCAGATCCTGACTTTGGTGACCATGAAACCACCCTTGGAGTATACTCTATCGAATACAAAAAGAATTTTGAAAATCGGTCTACAATTGGCGGCGTAATCGTGTAACATACACACAAAAAAAACACGCATCGAATTGAGAACCTCCTCCTTTGAAGTCGGTTAAAACCGACATTGTTTTATTAGTTCGCTAGCCTGGTAACACGGCTACTATATAGCGATAGACAAACTACTGGCAGAGATGAGCAAGGAAGTGTGTTGACTATGATTGTCAGTGAGGTGTGTTGTTCTGAGTGGTCGTTTGTCGGACGGCGCGGCGGTGCGCCGGTCGCGGAGTACCAGCGGCGCGGCGCAAAGTTGGCATAGGCCGGCGGATCACGGCTCAGCTAAACACAAATCAACACCGATTCTCCATTTGTTAGACACGGGAATGTAATTACGGCCGGAACACTTGGCGGGGAGGGGGCTGCACCGCGGGCCTTCACGTCATTCAAGCTTTTAGTTCTCAGCTCGACAACGATCGTTACTTTGGATTCCTAATGTACGCTTTAGAAAACGTTCACGTATTTTTGTGCAAACATTTTATTTGTCAGACTTCCCTGACAGTGTCCGAGTGTGTTATTAGTTTTTTGTTCTATATACTATTATTATATGCACAAGTATCCTCACAAATACTATCCGTATCTATTGTTCTCTTTATTTCTTGTATATTCCTTCAGTGTTAATTTCTCGTAATAGTTTGTAAGGTTAACCAAGACAACCGAAATTTAGGCTTTCTTTTTTGGTTATTAATTAGGGTTCTAACTACAGGTTATCCCTTCTACTATGATACTTTTAGGTATAGGGGTCTAATTCTTAAGACATAATACCGCTGAAATATATATTTTTTTAACGAGGGGAATGCATTTGCGCACTTTCCGTGCCCCTTGGGTAAGGGCAAGGGTGTGTGGGACTACACGGCACGAGGCCGCGACTACCCACTAAACCCCTCGGGAACACCTCTCCGGCTATAAGATAAGCGACTACGTGCAGGCGCAGGGCGCTGGCACGCGTAAGTCGCTTGGCCTGGCCCGTAATAAATACGGGCCTCCCTTCTCCACCAGAGGAATGGGACCAGCTAGTGTCCACTAGCTGCTTCCATAGTCGTAGGGGTCGAGTGCAATGCAGGCGACACGGTACCCAACCATGTCGCCCGCCGACCCCCACTAGGACGCATTTATAGCGTCAATATAATATAAGTTATTTGTTATATATAAATATATTTTATGTTGATTAACAGAATCAAAAACAATGTTAACACAATAACGACTAACCTGGGCAATTTTTCTATTAAATGCCGCGTTGTGCAGGGTGTTAAATTAAAAAGTACGGCATAGAGGCGCAAGGGCGGGCAGGGCCGGGGCTGCCGTGACACGAGTTAAACTAAATTAATAAACTTGCAGCAGTCTCCGGCTTTATTAAAAAACACTCATTAAAGCAGAGGAAAAGTAGGTGAAGTCGCCGGCGGGGACAGCGCCGCTAATTGCGCGCCTTTATTGCTTAAATAAAGTTTTAGTGGGGGAACACAAGTTTTAATTAAAAATGTGAGAATAGTTTTTAATAAAGGACGGGCTTGGTGCGCGTATATTGCGAAACTTTGAGCGATACGCTTACGGGAAGTCCGGTCAAATTGCGTCTTGTGTGTGTACGCTGTAAACGCTTTCGATGCCCGGCCTATCCAAAAATTCAGGTCTCTATCGAAGTAATTACAACGTAGTCACCTCTAGTTGGTATTTGGTAATGAAAAAAGAAAGCGCGTGAATACCGAAAAAAATAAAAAACAAATTGAAGAACCTACGTTGAAGTTCTTTGGAAAACGATTTACTGTAAGAAACTGTTGGTGTTATATTTTAATGAAATTTTCTAATGAATACAAACTTCGAACGTTTCAGACTTTACTAGTTTAATTTAAAAAAAATAGCCACATTTCTCCGGAAGATGATAAACAACCTCAAACCAAAAACCGGTCGAGCTGTTCTCAAGCGATGCGCACACACACAGTCGCATATCACTTATATATTAACTAATATTTTTTATTATGTACTATAGATATTTTACAAATAATCCCCTTGCTTGCCAGCCTAGCCGATAGCATAATTTCCAACGATACTTTTACTCCGCCTGACACTTTCTGCATCAATACAAAGTGACAAATGGCGCGAGTAACAAGAGAAACTAATAATGCTCGTGATTTACGCCCGCCCTTGTTATTACGACTCATGTGAAATGTAATTTCGGCATACTGCGTGTATTCGGCACGCACACATCGAAAGCGGAGTGTGCAATACGTTTAATAAAGGAGGGACGCGGAGTAAATCCTTCAATTTTGCCGGCACACAACGGCGTACGGCGTATTCTCGTTAACCGTGGCAATAAGTTAAACGGGCGGGACGGTGCCGGCCGGCCCGCGCCCGCGCCCGCGCCCGCTCGACCCACGCAGGAAATTAAAAAGATCTTGGGCTATTACCAACCGCGAACTTTCACCACGTGTCGTTGCAATATCTCGTAGGACACGCCGCTATAATCACAATATCCCTGATCTGTTATTAATGAAGAAAACACGCAATGCAAACGCTTTGAATTTGATATGATTTATTATAAAGATTGAAAATAAAATATGAGCGTCGGTGGCGCTGTGGCCTCGGCACTGGACTGTGCCTCGAGTAGAATCGGGAGGCCCGCGATCGATCTTGCCATGTACCAATGCGTTTTTCGTTTCACGAATTTCATGTACATTAATTTGACGCTCCTACGGTGAAGGAAAACATCATGAGGAAACCTGCATACACCTGCGAAGTAATTCAAAGGTGTATGTGAAGCAGGGATGTTGCGGATGCCGATTTTTTCACATCCGCGGATGTGAATGCGGATGCGGATTTTTGAAGGCTCACATCCGCGGATGCGAATGCGGATGCGGATGTTTAAGATGTTATAGAAAAAAAGTATATGAATTAAGAATTTAAATAATCTCCGTTCTATCCCCAACATTGTTTCTTCTGCATATCAATGACATGCTTTCCTTGGGAGCTATACATTGCTATGCAGACGACAGTACAGTGCATGGGGGATATCACGGAAGCTCAGGTGCTGCTCGTGGTGATATTGGTAGGGAAAGGCAGAATCTTATCATTGAGCTCAACAGGACGCTGGACCTCGTCTCCGAATGGGGCTCCAACAATCTTGTTGAGTTCAATGCTAAGAAAACACAGGTGTGCGCGTTCTCGGCGAAAAGGTCACCTTTCCTCCCCCTTCCTTCTCTTCAGGGCACAACCCTTCACACACAGAGCAACATCACCTTGCTCGGAATGAACATTCGCTGCGATCTGAACCCCAGAGACTACATCGAATCCGTCATAACTACTACCTCACGGAAACTCGGTGTCCTGAACAAGGTGCGTAGGTATTTTGCGCAGGACCAACTATGCTTGTTGTATAAAACTCAGGTTAGGTCTTGCGTGGAATATTGCTCGCACCTTTGGGATGGCTCCGCTCAGTACCTCCTCGATTCTCTGGACAGATTGCAGCGTCGCGCTATTCGCATAATTGGCGATGTAGAGGCAACTAACACCCTCGAGCCTCTACAACTTCGTCGTGACATCGCCTTTCTTAGCGCCTTTTACCGAATATTCCATGGGGAATGCTCTGAGGAGCTCTTTAACCTTATCCCTCCCTCTCCATTCCCTAACAGAAACACGCGTAAGGGCCTTCGGAGTCATCCGTACACTGTGTCCTCCTTTTCACACCGTACCAAGAAATTCCAAGATTCCTTCATCTGTCGTTCATCCCACACTTGGAATTCTCTACCTGCGCACGTGTTTCCTCCATCCTACAACATGGGTTCCTTCAAAAGAGACGTGAAAAAGCATATTTTGGGCCGGCAAGGGGCGGGCAGGTAGGATAGTGGATGTCGTCCCTACTCTATCTGTCAACTCATTTGGGCTTCTTTCACCGCTTAACATCAGGCGGGAGATCATTTGCCGGGCCATACATATATAAAAAAATCATAGAGTAATTATTAACATTTTTATTAATTACTAGCTGTGCCCGCGAACTCCGTTTCGCCATCAAAATGCTTAAAACAGTGTTTAGATTTTTCCTCCATTTTATTCCATAATGATTCAACTTTATTCTGCCTTTCTAGAGCAGCGGCCATTTGGAAATTAACAAATTAAGACAATTATCGTAGGTTCGTAATGCTCTAGGTACTCTTCAGGGCCTTTCATTTAATACCCATATTGCTGGGTTTGAAAACGATCTTTAATCCATTTTTTGAACGGCGGCCATGTTTAATTTAGGGCAATTTTCCTAAGTTCATAATGCGCTACTCTTTGAGACCTTTTATTTGATACCCATATTGCTAGGTTTTTATCCACCTTTTTTGAGCAGCGGCTATGTTGAATTTATGTCAATGTTTCTAGGTTCATAGTGCTTTACTTATCAAGGACTACTTTCATTTGATACCCATATTGCTGGGTTCGAAAACGAACTTGTATCCTTTTTTTAGCGGCGGCCATGTTGAATTAAGGTCGATTTTTCTAGGTACCTAATGCTCTACTCTTCAAGGCCTTTCATTTGATACCCATATTGCTAGGTTTGGAAACGAACTTTTATCCATTTTTTTTTGAGCGGCGGCCATGTTTTATTTAGGACAATTTTCCTAAGTTCATAATGCTCTACTCTTTGAGACCTTTCATTTGATACCCATATTGCTATGTTTGGAAACGAATTTTTATCCACCTTTTTTGAGCAGCGGCTATTTTGAATTTATGTCAATTTTGCTAAGTTCATAGTGCTTTACTCGTCAAGGCCTTTCATTTGATACCCATATTGCTGCGTTTGAAAACGAACTTTTATCCTTTTTTTAGCGGCGGCCATGTTGAATTTAGATCGATTTTTCTAGTTACCTAATGCTTTACCCTTCAAGGCCTTTCATTTGATACCCATATTGCTAGGTTTGGAAACGAACTTTCATCCACCATTTTTGAGCGGCAGCCATGTTGAATTTATGTCAATGTTGCTAGGTTCATAGTGCTTTATGCATCAAAGCTTTTGATTTGATACCCATATTGCAGGGTTTGAAAACGAACTTTTATCCTTTTTTTTTGAGCGGTGGCCATGTTTAATTTAGACCAATTTTCCTAAGTTCATATTGCTCTACTCTTTGATGCCTTTCATTTGATACCCATATTGCTAGGTTTGGAAAGGAACTTTTATCCACCTTTTTCGAGCAGCGGCTATGTTGAATTTATGTCAATATTGCTAGGTTCATAGTGCTTTACTCGTCAACGCCTTTCATTTGATACCCATATTGCTGGGTATGAAAACGAACTTTTATCCTTTAGGACAATTTTTCTAGGTACCTAATGCTCTACTTTTCAAGGCTTTTCATTTGATACCCATATTGCTATGTTTGGAAAAGAATTTGTATCCACCTTTTTTTGAGCGGCGGCCATGTTGAATTTATGTCAATGTTGCTAGGTTCATAGTGCTTTATTCATCAGAGCCTTTGATTTGATACCCATATTGCTGGGTTTGGAAACGAACTTTTATCCGTTTTTTTGGAGCCGCGGCCATGTTGAATTTAGGTCAATTTTTCTAGATACCTAATGCTTTACTCTTCAAGGCCTTTCATTTGATAACCATATTGCTGGGTTTGAAAACGAACTTTTATCCATTTTTTTGAGCGGCGGCCATGTTTAATTTAGGGCATTTTTCCTAAGTTCATAATGCTTTACTCTTCTAGGCCTTTCATTTGATATCCATATTGCTAGGTTTGGAAACGATCTTGTATCCACCTTTTTTGAGCGGCGGCCATGTTGAATTTATGTCAGTGTTTCTAGGTTCATAGTGCTCTACACATCAAGGCCTTTCATTTGATACCCATATTGCTGGGTTTGGAAACGAACTTGTATCCACCTTTTTTGAGCGGCGGCCATGTTGAATTTTAGGCGATTTTCCTAGGTTCATAATGTTCTACGCTTCAAGGCCTTTTACTTGATACCTATATTGCTAGGTTTGGAAACGAACTTTTATCCACCTTTTTTGAGCATCAGCTATGTCGGCGAATTTACGTCAATGTTACATTAGGATCAAGAGTCCCGTACTCCCTCTACGCGTAATACTTTTAATAGTTTTAAATGGATGAAAGAGTTTGATTCCTTAGTCATAATGTAAAAACATAATATAACACCTTTCAAAATGCCTTGAAAAGGGTATCTTCATTTTTCAACATTTCAAATATTGTACCGATTTTGTGTAAATTGGCCAAAAATTAAACCAACCTATAAATTTTATATTTGTGACGTGATATTGTCATAAAAAATGCTATATACATTGGTTGTATGGCTTGATCCTTTTTCCTTACCACCACGGTACTACATAAGAAAAATACAATTTAAACTTCTTGGTTGGCAAAATTCAGATGGGCACAGCCAATAACAGAAAAGATTTTTTTTTGCAATATGTAACAGACTTGTCAAAATAATTTCACGTGCGCCATGTTGATTTTCTACATACTTGTCATCAAAAATTTTATATGGTATTTTATGAATAAAAATAAAAAGTGAATTTAAGCAAATGAAATTATGCCTAAATGTTCTTCCGGAAAATTTTAAGCATTGTGGTGTAAGCCATATCAAATTCTGTCCAGTAGTTTCGGAGATCTTTCCGGACAAACATTTGTACCCCTACGATTTTATTATATATGGAGACTAGCTTTCCGCTCGCAGCTTCGTCTGCGTTATTTTTGTTTTTATATTTTCCCTTAGGAAAAATAATTTTATAGCCCTTGTTCATCAGGGATAACGTAGGATTTTCAATGCAAAATAATTTTTCAAATCGGTCCAGTAGTTTCGGAGCCTATTCAATACAAACAGACAAACAATCAAATCTTTCCTCTTTATAATATTAGTAAGTATAGACAATTAGTAAATGAAGTTAAAAAAATAGGATTATTATACTTAATAAAAAGTAATATTGCCACCTTCTTTGATTCAAGCCGGATATGCAGAAGTTCATAAACTCGCGCTACTAAATAATTGTTCGCTAGGAACACGTGGAGTGGATAAACAATAAGTCCTAGTATTCCACAGCGCAAACAAACACTTAATGATTTATTTACAAGAAAAAAATTATGCACCACAACAAACGCGTCGGATCTTGTCACCAATTTTTTCGTTCCCATTGGTTAAAGTTAAGTGCGAACGGCACGCGCCATTCGCTGGCCTCACCCAATTTCTTTCTTGTCGCAACTTGTCTTACATCCGCATCCGCATGATCATCCGCATTGATTATTGCGGATGCGGATGCGGATGCAGATGTCCAAATCCATGCGGAAGCTCCGCATTTGCGGATGCGGATGCGAATATTCGCGACATCCCTGATGTGAAGTCAACCAACCCGCACTGGGCCAGCGTGGTCTGACTAGTGCCTAATCGCCCTAACTATGGCAGGTTCGTGCCCCTCGATAGGGACGTATATGAGCTGCGATGATGATGATTGAAAATAAAGTTTGACTATGTCAAGCAGCGGGAGGTTACAGATAACATTAAAACAATGGTAGAGCAAGTTAATCGATATAAGTAGCCCCACTGGGGATCTAAATACCTCCATCTCGAAGAAGATTGCAGGCAAATAACATCAAGGGAATGTTGTCATTGCCATTGCGCTGCTGGTGGCCTGCGGGGTTCTGTGGGCTTACTCTCGAACCAATTCCGATCGATCGACATTGAGATTGTGACTTTTTGTACGCTTAAATTTCCACATTGGCACCAAATTGGACCCGTATTGCGCGGAATTTGAGTGAACCAAATTCAGTGCTGTTATTTTTTTTTCAAGATACGGATCCAATTTGACGTTAGTGATGCTAAAAAGCGTAAAAAAATCACAATCTCAATGACGATCCATCGGAATTGATTCAGGAGTAGGCCTACTGGTCGCAACCGCTTACAGTTTGATGTAGGTATTCGGTTTGTGGTTTTGATGTTTTCCTCCTACTCGTATGTTGTTTTAAAAAAATGTAGCTGAATGAGTTTGTTTGTGTGATTTTAGAGATAATATGGATTAATGAATGCATACACCGGGAAGACCACGGTAGCTGACAGCAGTGAGCTAATCTCTTATTTAAATCGAGCGATGGAGTTTGCTCGTGAGTCGACTTTCATGATTATCTAGTTTGTTTTGTGATAAAATATTAAATTTTTTAATGAAAAAAAGGCAGATAATATGATAATATTTTTTTTGGAATAGATTATGTAACCTCTTTAAGCGCGTCGAACTCTAATACTCCAATCTGTATACGCCAACTCCTGCGCACACTGACGTTTACGTCAATGTCTGCGCTTCGGACTATGTGCTTTGAATTTGGAGTACCTATTTTTTGTTGATTATTAATTGTTTTATTTCATTTGCTGATGAATTACAGAAACTACTATACCTAAGACGATGAAATTTGGTACAAAGCTAGAGTATCCTATGAGTAGGAGACGTCAACTGAAAAAGGCTTTATGGAACTTCGTAATTTTGGATTAATAAGTTTGAAAATCAGTATATAAGCTATTTATGAATAGCACTTTAAATAATATGTTTGAAAGTTTTTTTTATGTATGGCGCGGCAAATGACCTCCTCCCGCCTGATGTTAAAAGGTGAAAGAGGCCCAAATGAGTTAACAGATAGAGTAGGGACGACATCCACTATCCTATCTGCCCGTCTCTTGCCGGCCCAAAAGATGCTTTTTCACGCCTCTTTTAAAGGAACCCATGTTGTAGGATGGAGGAAACACGTACGCAGGTAGATAATTTCAAGTGTAGGATGAACGACGGAAGAAGGAATCTTGGAATTTCTTGGTACGGTGTGAAAAGGAGGACACCAGTGCTGGATTTACACATTTGCCGCCCCAAAGCTATAAAATTTTTGCCGCCCTACTGACCTCAAAAATTAGATACACTGTTCACAATAACGTTAATTCCCTTTTTTATTTTTTTGGCGCCCCCCTAATTTTGCCGCCCTAAGCTTCAGCTTTTTCAGCTTCTATGGTAAATCTGGCACTGGACGACACAGTGTACGGATGACTCCGAAGGCCCTTACGCGTGTTTCTGTTAAGGAATGGAGAGGGAGGGAAGTAATAGGTTGACAGTTTTTAATCGACATTTTTAATTTGTAAGTAAATAAAGGAATTCTTAAATTAGGCTTCAAAGATAGAAAGGCAAAGGAACTGTCCATTTCTAAAAATGTAGAATGAGTGGTGAAAGTTTAAATGTTCGTGTAAATGTTCGTTATTTTTTAACTTATAAGTTCAAAAATTGCTATAAACATTTCTGATTGCATCCAAAACGATAATCTGTTACATCACTCTTTAATTACATCTCTAAAGGTGATAAAATTGGACATGACAGTATAAATCAATTATCTATTACACTTTAAACAATGTAGTTTTAGGAGGGGTCGTACAACAACTGATACTAGTGTGGGTGTAAATTCAACCCTCCTAAACAAAAAAAATCGAAATCGGTTAATAAATGACAGAGTTCTGAGGTAACAAACATAAATAATCTCTAGATTTTCCTGAGATTTTACCACCAGATCCTGAGTTTGGTAACAATGGGACCAATCGGGAAGTATACCCTCTCAAACATAAAATAATTTTCCAAATCGGTTAATAATTGACAGAGTTATGAGGTAACAAACATAAAAAAAGAACATACAATTGAATTGATAACCTCCTCTTCCTTTTGTGAAGTCGGTTAAAATTTTAAAAAATATGTTACAGTAAAAAACGCAGCGAGAGCGAGATAGTACTATACACTGCAATAGAGGTATCTCTGTTTCTATATTAAAGAGTCTAAGCGATTATGGTAAGCAGTGGCGTAACTATACCATCTGAGGCCCGTGGTGAATTCTTTGGTTGCCTTCTTTGGTGTGTTAAAATCTTAATGAAAATTTTGAATTAGTCTTACTTAGATACAAAGTAAGACCAATTCAACATTTTGTTCAAAATGTTAGGTTTTTGTTAGCCTAAATGCCACGAAATGCCACCTTATAGTTACGCTACTGATAGTAAGGCGTGTAGCGTAAGCGCATGTCGTAGATGTGTTTGTTTGTCGCCCCAGAAGATATTAATTTACGGTTTTTTGTGAATATCTGCAGATTTCTCGTATCAGTTCACTTGTATAATAAAAAAAAATCTTCGTAAAATTTATCTTAAAAAAGTTGTTTATATTAAAAAATCTTAGTTTTCAGCTTCACTTACTAAATTGTTAGTCGGAATCGATAAACAGCGCACCAAGAAAACCGTAGCCAATCTAAGTAGAGAGCATGCAGTTGAATTTTATCGTGATTAAAAACTTCGCTTTTAATTTAATGTGATATTAAAGCGTGTACTTAGCAGCAGTGCAGCGGTCGATTTTAATCAAAGTTTGTTCATTTCGAACTTAGCTTCGGAGCAGCGAGCGGCTCGTAGTGTAATATAGGCCGGGTGTAATATCTCGCGAACAAAGAATACACACGTTCCCACTCGGGCCGAGTGCACTCCTAATTAGATGTTCGATGAAAGTGTAATCAGACGTTGGCCGGATCCGGGCTGTAATTAAACGGCGCAGGCGAAGAGTGATTTATTAATAGAAAAGCTCGGGCTGTAATGAAATACTGGGCGGACAATGGCGGCGAGGGCGGGCGGCCCTGGAAATTAAATTCTCGCGACGGTGCACGGACACATACTTGCAGCTTCTTTGCTGGTGGTTGGCTCAGGCGGTTGCTTAATAATTTACGCAGCCACCGCCGGACACGTCGCTGCCGCCGCCGCCCGCGACGGCCGGTTCCTATTAGGGCGGACGTATGGAGGAGTATAAATTTGTCGGCTAGGGAATGTAAAGAAGATTGGTTTCCTACTGGCACGGGCGCGGGGGGAAAGGGTGGAATTGAATTTAGGCCGGAATCCACTATCGAGGCAGTATTTGTGATATTTCTTACCTACGTTACATGGGACGTGACTCTCTTGCTGATGAAATTCGAAGCGCAATCACAAATATAAAAACCACAATTATTCACTTTTCTATCAATTTGTACCTATTTTATACCGTGCCTACTCATGTTTTTTATAAAATAATGTTTTAATGTCAATTTATTCTCAACTTTACCAAGGTAAGAGTGTAATCTAACTTCTTAAACTATAACAAATAACGTAAATATCCCACACGAAATGAGTAACAATTTTATATCGAATCCACTTTATTACTTTACGTGAAGACGAAACCTTAATTACACTTAAAAGCTGTTGTCAGAGTATACTTTTTCAATTAGAGTATTAAAGTGTTCCGACCCCGTCATTATATTAGAGTGTTGTTCCATCCACCCCTGGCCGGCGGGCGCCCGCCCTGGCCGCGGCGCCCGCCGCCGCCTCTCGGCTCACTTCGCCGCGAGAACTCCGAGGTAGTGCACGTGCCTCCGCACTCCGACTACGGGCAAACTTTACTCGAACGCCGGCCGATTACACGCGCGGATAAAAACAATAAACCAACCCAATTTTCCGCCGCGACACTTATCATATTCTGCAATCTGGGGACTCTGAGCGCCCCGCTCGGCTAGATTTTGCGACCGGATGCATGATTTTTATTGACAAATACAACAGTGACATTTATCGTGGACAAACATCGTTTGATTGTGTGATTGCACTTCTGTGACTGTGAAATTGTTTCTGTGCTCCTAATAACTTTTGGAGATTTGTTGGTGCAACCACAATCCAATAAGATATTGGAGGTAAGTATCAAAATAGCTTTGGTGTTTTATTTTATATTTTCTTTCTAATATTAAAATTAAAAATTTTATGATATTTTATAATATTCTGTAACTTTCTCTAATATTCTGGTCCTTTGAGCCGGATAAGGTAGCCTTTATGCTATATAACTACTTACTTATTAGCAAGGGAGCCGTTGTTTACAAATTTTATTACTATGATTGAAACCAAGATATTGCAAAAACGTAATTAAACGTTCATTATTATAATTAATAAAATACCTAATTTGTATATTTTTTGCAACAGGATAAAAGAGTTGTAAAAATCAGGGTCCATGCGTACAACGATAATGTGTGAAACTTTTAGCGCGGACATCAATGATTTCATAATAATTTACTAGGTGTCTTGCGCCTTATGTTATCAGTTTTAATAGTTAAAAAGTATGGTCTAAAGATGAAAGTACACAAAACTATCTTATTTTCTACTTTTTTTCATTGTTTTGTTACTTATGTATTGTTTTGTGCGCTGTGTATGTACCTACAATATTTTTTAAGTGTATAATTGCTAGGATAATATTCACAAATTGTTATTATTGACACGATTCGCCCAAAGTAACGTGCGTTTTAAAATATGATAAAGTTTGATGTGGTTACGGTTAATTGCTTAATTGCCTACAAAGAGTTTATAGGTTTTACGGAAGTCATCACAACGATTGAAACTCCCAAGCCCAGATAATAACCGGGCTGTTTAATGTAAGAATTAAATTATAACAACAGATGAATAGTAAAATTTACATTAAGCTAGCGATCTAAATGTGCGTAAGTTTAGTTTTTACGTTTCCAACGTTCCAACGTTTTCCTTCCATCATAATTATAAGATGATATTAAAAAGATTAGGAAAAAAATGCAATAATGGTCGAAGAATATTTTAAAGTAACATGATATAAGCAGTGGATTACTTTTTTGAAAAAAATATTAAAAATGGCAGTATAACACCTTAAATTTTCTTTTCTTATAAAACGTATTACTAAAATAACGTAAAACCACAATAAGACTCATCAACGTATTTTTATTATAAAGGAATTATATAAAATAAGTACATAAATTATGAAAATAAATTTTCGCGGATTATTCACGAAGAAATTCCTTTTTTTTTGTTTGTTGCAAATTTAAAATTCTATAGTTTCACACTGCGGGAACGATTTTGCCGCCGCGCGCGCTCTTTCGATAGGAGGTAGAGACGATAGAGTTAAGTAAATTTAAAAATCGGCGTGGTATAAAATTTGTTTTTGGATAAAATCTGACCCATATTTTTTTATTTGTGGAATCAATTTTACTCTCATTCTGAACAAACAATTTCGGCTTTTAAGAAAATCAATCAGTCAAGTGTGAGACGCTTACCTCTTTACAAAGAACAAGAACAATTCATAGAAGCAGAAATTCTTAAATTTTTCCTAGAAGTAATAACTATCTAACAAATTGATTTGTAACTTTCACACAGTTTTCTACATTAGAAATCACACTAAGAACGACAAAAGCTAATTTATAATTAATTAAATTTATTCAACGAAAACAGAAATTTTCATCGTTTTTACAAAAAAAAAATAGGCTTGAGCAACGTAATATTTATGAACCCCGACTATATTAGGAACAGCATAAATCGTTTGTTATTCTAGACTTTCTCGCTTTGTGACGTTAGCTTGGATCATTTGGCGTGCAAGACAGACGCGGGGTGCAACATGCCCGGCGAATTAGTGATGTGTCGTATGCGCCCCCACGAACTCGCATACTGATGCGCCGCCACGTCTGCCCCTTGTTATTTTAATTATTGTGTCTTAATTAGAGTTGGGCCGCCACTCTCGAGCGTGCATTGCATTATGCATAGCCGGCCACAATCTGGTTTAATAGATTTTCGTAAATAAGTACCTAACTCATTAAAATTGTACCAGAATTGGAAAACAATGAGCAATTTGTATTACATTTAAGAGATCTTTTCTTTCATAGGTAACAAAACCAAATAACACTCAATGAAATACTTATTTTTAGCAACCTATCTTAGTACTATATTTAAAGAATAAGTTAAGAAAAATGTATTTTCAAGATAGATTTATTCGGAAAATTATTTAAAAAGTAATTTATTATACTTCGGCTTTGTGTGCTTTCTACGTCATCGTCAGTAGCAGTTGTGATTTAGGGTGTTATTAGGCACCGAAGTTGCTCATTAGGGGTTCCGTAACGATCCGTCGACGGGCTTTTCATGGCAAACTTAAACTTTCCTAATGAACTCGGTAGATTGGTATTTATTTGAGAGTCAGCCGAAAATTCTCTTTTAAATTTTCTAGTGTTTAAAATGTCAAATGGTATTATAAATAATTATGTATTAAATGAAAAATTCGCAACTTTTTTTTACTTAAGAAATATCAATTTATTGTAAATAATGACAATACAACAATTTATTTCAATGTTTTATAGAAATAAACGAAAAGAAAAAGTCTTTCATTAAATTTGTTACGGTAGGTCGATACCTGTTGGTGTATACTTCTTCATTACCGCAACTTGTCTACAAATTCTACGATGTAACAACCAAGAGAAAAAAAGAAAAAATCGACTGGAAGACTTCAGACATGCAATTCATACATACATTTTTATCATTTGATGTAATAGTAAAAAATCAACATTAGGTAAATATATCGACAATGGAGTTGAAAAATAGTATCATGTTACTAGTATTGACCTAAATTAATTATTGAAATAAAGACTACAAATATAATGAAAAATAAACTAATTATTTCCATTGTTGGTGATTATTGGAATTCAAATGGGCTTCACATTGTGTCACAATTATAATTGATTCCATTAACAAAGCTACGCCCATAATTGAAAGTAGACAATTTCAGCAAAAGGGAGGGTAAGGTAATTACAAGATCCAATTTAGAATTGCCAAGTCTACACTTTGCTGTTAGTTTCAAACAAAAGCTTAATTAATTAAGTCGAGAACAATTAAGTTCACTGCCGTAATATTCTCAGCAATTACGAGGTATTCGACGTATTTTGTAGTCGTCCGTAATTGCCAACGAGTCTCCAATCAGATTGTATCCGACGCTAATTCTGCACACATCCATTAATTATACTCCCAACACTAATTGGAAAATCTATTAATTAAATTATTAATACGATGCAAAATGTGAGACTGTTAACGGCGCTATTTAATTTCCTCGTGTCTAATTTCGATGGAGCTCGTTAGATGGATTTCATGGAAACGAATTATCTCATACCTATATACGCATGATTTGAATACGATATTCAAATAAATTTATCTATTACATTTAATAAAATATTAACAAAACTACACAACTACAACTATAATAGGTGCTAAGAAAAGGAGACGACATTGTATAACTCAATGTGGGTTAAGAGGTGTTAATTCGGCCGCGACGGCTTCGGTTTCGGTTGTCAATTTGAATATGACAAGGTGTAATAAATAAGGGTATCGTAAGGCGCGCGCGAACATCGCCAGGTAGTCGACGAGGTTGCGTGTAACGAGACACATCGTCGACGCAGCCTTCCAACATCTTCCAATTAGCAGTGGCAGCGCGGGCGCGCTGGACACCGCCCGCCGCCGCCGCCGCCGCCGCCGCCGCCGCGCCGCCCGCCCGCCGCTCTCGTTACGCTCCCGCCTCGTTAAGGGAATTGTTTGTTCGAGTATGTAAAAATGTGTTTATTTGCACGTACGCTCCCGGCTAAAAAATATATGAAAAGACCCTTTTAAGACTTTTAATGATTTCCCGGCAAAGGGAAATTGGGTTAGTTATTTTCCCCGGGGTTGCCCCTCGTTAAGTTTTAATGGGGTAGCTAGCTACGACGTAATCAAACGTACTTATTTAAGTTAACGACGTTCGCCAGGTCCGTGTACTTTGTTGTCAATATAAGTTATTAGTAGAGTTTGCTGCTACTTTGTGACTGACGGGGGAAGGCGTTATAACAATGCGTTAATTATACTCAAAAGTTGTTTTCAGTGACTGAGAGTTACGATGAAAGCATGGTAGCGCATAATGAGTTAGAACATCTGTATCCGCGCCCCGGGCTCACTCCTAATCTTCGCATAGGTAGAACGCCTAATTAATTTCCAGTAAAATGTCGACATCGCCGTTTTTGCCAGGAACTCGGCTCATTAGAGAGACGAGGCATGTTGATTACATTTTGCAGCGCTTATTAGCGCAAACTCTCATTAGGGGCCACTATTGTTGTAATTAAATACGAAACAACATCGGTACAGATCATTGAAGCGGAGCTCGTCCGAAATATATTTTACTACCTTGTAACAGAGTTCATGCCAAATGGATTCGCTGGCGTAGGTCATATTGTGTGAATTTAATTAACAACTCAATAGTTACACAGTGTAGATACAAAAGGTAAGAGTAGTGTAGATACAAGAGTTCTTGTGCTGTCTGACATGAGTCTATTGTTAGCGATGCAAAAAACCGGAGGTTTGTTTCGGAGTGGTTTACGCAATTACGAGGTTGGTTGTGTCGGCGGCTTCGACGGTACATCGGCCGGGAGTTTAATTGGACAACCGAGCGGGGGCGCGCTCCTCCGCCACCTTACACTTCTAATTGGCTCACCAACACTAGCAGGTGCTTTCTTCTAAATTGTATAGTCATCGTCATTACTTATAATAGGCGCCTTCTCCAGAACACCTGCCGCTATTCTGATTTCTTTACATAAATAACTGCGCGAAATATTGTCGTCGTTAGGAGCGAGTCTCGTGTGACAATTGTGACATTTTTCCGATGGCTTTGAAGGAGCTTATTAAGAATTTGATCTTCATTCTTTGTCGTTATGATGCAAATGGTACTTGGTTCAAGAACAGAAAAAGATCTAGGAAATAAAATGAAACTTTTACGTATTATATTAAATCTGCAAACGTTTACTGCAATTTATCGATCCACAGATTTAATAGTCATTATTTTTACAGCTTATTCGTTATACAGTAGCTGCAAAAAGTTATAATTAGTTCAATTATAGAAAATATACTGTATTCGAATCAAATTGACTGACATAATGCGCTTGATTGGCATCTCACGCTTGATGCGCGTGCGCCGCTACGCCAATATGCACGCTAAACGGTAGTTGTCCAATAGCTTATTAAGGTTATACTTTAATTTAAAATAATTTGTGGTTTGTTATTTATGACTGTGTTATTATTACAGTTAAAACATTTGGCTCTGCTTGGTGGTAATCCTGAATCAGCACAGGAAGTGGACCAGAGAAAAATTGGAATCTTAAAAAATCTATAATGCTACTAAACTAATTAGTAAGAAAAATACTTAAATAATTAGTGTTTAAAATACTTTTTTGTATTAACATACCTAGGATCAAAGCAGTAAGAATTTCATTTAAACACAGACAACAAATAAATAAATAGTGACTTAGCTTATGTCTCTATGGTATCAAAAATCGTGCTATTTGTTTTTGTTGAACAAAAAAGTGGAAGACTATTTAGACTATTTTATTCAAATAGCAATCAAGCTAGTGTGGCAGCCACTAAATTGACTTTAAAACGTAATGAAAAGTATGGAAAGTTCTAGATCGCTTGTACTCGTGATTCGTGACGTCATACACCCTTCACTCGCCGGACATAAGCGGCTATTCCATTTCCCCGTTTTCAATGATCGTTCCATATTCAATATAAACCAACTCATCAATGCCTATACAGATACTATACAGAAACTCTATAGGTTGACATAATATGATATTTATTATCATAAAAGCACCTGTGAGAAAAAGCATATTTTAACGATATTACTAAAGATATCTAGGGTATTTCTGAATCCCAATTTTACACAATATACGTATGCTGTACTTACATCTCGAAGGTTATAATCTGGCTATGTCATAGTGTTTGATTTGTTTATTTTGAATGCTCTTTGATTGTAACCAGTTTTGTAAGTCTAATAAAAAAAAATATCTTAATGCAATAACTGAAACTCATTCCGTATACCTAGTAAGTACCCATTTTTTTCCCCAAATCGATAAATATTAACTGTAACATTTTGCAATTTTACGGTGTTCTTAATTGTCTGCATTTCGTACGCTCTATCAATCTATCTATCCATCCATACTATATTGACGTGATTTTTTGCAAGAATTAAAAGAAAGCCACGAATTGACGTGATTTTATTTTATGTGGAGATAGTTGAAGGAATGGAGAGTGACATAGGCTACTTTGCGTCTCTTTCTAACTCCCCACTTCCCTAAAATGAGGGGTGGAAGTTTGTATGGAGCATTCCGCAATTTTCTAGATGGAAAGCTAAAAATTGGTATGCGGACTATTTGTGACTAACAATAAAATCGTGCATCATTTTTTTTTAAATCTGCTCACAACCCCTTAAAAGTGGTGGTGAAATTTTATATAGGACTTTTCGCAGTTTTCAAGGTAGGAAGCCTAAAAATCTAAAAATAAAAAATAAATGTGAAAATAGAACAATTGCAAAACAATTAACAACGTAGAAACAAATCATATATATAAATATATACATTAAAAAATATACAAATAAAATAGCAAAATGAGAATAACACGAGAGTATTCAATTTGTTTTGATTGAAACTGTCCAGTTTAAGAAGTATAGCTAACATATTAAAAGGTTCAATAAAGGAGGTCCGTGGGATGCAATAAACGTTTATTATAGCTGTATTTGGACAGTCTGCTATTAGAGGGGTGGCCCTCCCCCTAATCCATCTAAGACGATAGCAATCAACGGTTCACCTCACTAAAACAAACCATTGTATATTAATAATCCTAGATATTGTGTGAATATTAAATGCAATGCATGCATAATGTTATTACGCTTACATTTTGTATAAGACATCAGTTCTTATTTGTGACAATATTTGCTTTTAAATATTAATAATACATTGTCATCAATATATTGCGGATAGTTTGTTCCACAGAACAGAAAAAACTGTTTTCTGTTTTTTCTGTTTGTTTGTTTGTTTTTTCTGTTTTTCTGTTTTTTTCTGTTCTGTGGTTTGTTCAACCAACGTACAACACAAACAATATTTTATGTGTTTAATGGATTCAACTAAAAAAATGTATAGACGTAACCATATACATGTAAGCTCCATGGTTGCATGTAATAGTAAATTATGAGGATTTACTAAATAGATCCACCCTAGAAATATGATTCCTTTGTGAAAATTACCTACGTTTTATATAAAAATGAATAAAAAAAATGATCAAAATTGCTGAGCATATCGCTACTCATTGAATAATCTACTCAAGAACACACAAAAGTTGCTAGAATATTTTTATTACAAAAATCTAAAAATATATATGCTCGAATTATTCTCAACCCTAGTAGGTACGCGAACAAATTTAAATTCTTTGCTAGTTTATGCATCAGGAAGGATCAGGGTAGCAATATCTTATAAGTTTTGGTTGCTGGTCGGTAGAGATAGCACTATGTCATTACAGTTATCGGCACATCAGCTGCGCCGTAGCGGGGAGCCCGCACGACGACGCACGCCACCGTACAATATTAGTTGACAACCCTCACGACTTCGGTATCTGCGACTTACACTTTATTTCCACCACAAGGGGTGATGCTATTTAGTTTTGTTGTGTGTAACAGCGATAAATTATTTATTTTGATCATAAATTACTACATAGTTTAAATCTAAAAAAAATAAAGTGAACATTTTGACGTCTTATTTAGTATAGTATTTCACTTCTAAATCTTTAAACTTTTTTCTAAATATATTTGACTAGCCTGATAATCCGTGAAATAATTATTGGACAGTTGGAACTTGAACTCAGTTGTAGTTTATTTTGTTTCCAGAAAAAATAAAAAGTTATCCGGATATCAAAAATTGTATTAGAAAATAGAAAAAAATATTATCTTTTCTTAAACCTTTAGGCACCTACCGAAAAAGGAACGTAATAGACCAAGAAAACGGAACAGTAAGGTAACGTCGTATATGCAAAAAAAAGAAGTATAAACAGTCAAATAAATTCTAAGCAAATTGTCAGTGTGATAAACGTTCAGACAAACAGGCTTCACAGAAAAAAGTGATCTATACGGTAGGTATCACTAAAATATTAAAACAATGAAATACAAATAGCTATAGTTTTGATAACTGCTATGTATAGAAACGATGATATTTTTTGGATATTAAAACATTCATTTCGTTTCAAACTTGTAATCTTCTTTGTTGCATAAAAACCAGTGCAAAACGCTTTCAAATTGTACTTAAAGTTACTTACATGCCTTCGAATACTCACAATTGTACTTCATAAAAAATTATGTGCTGACTTCTTATAACGATAATAAAGAGATACAATACTTACTATCCTTATAAAGCTCAAAAGCAGCCTTATGTTTTGAATGACAAATCCAATTTTATTCTCGACTGCCCCTCTCTGCCCGCGCCCCGCGGACCGATCAGACCTTATCCAAATTGGATCTTGAATAATAAAGAATCGGGGCGATTGGATTTTATTCCTTAAATTCAATTAGCACACGAGGGTCGCGTGTGTGACTGCAGACTAAAGATAGAGGCACATTATCGTATTAAAAGGGATCAATTTGGTGCCTATACGTAGAAAAGTAATTCTTTTTACTATTCCAAACATAAATTGAGTCTTCACTTCTATGTGTGTGGATATTCAGATACTGCAGGGTTAATATTATACGAAATAACGTGTTAATCTATTTAACGATTTTAAAAAGAATTTTAAAGAATTTTAATTTCCATTTTTTAAAGAATTCATACTTATTTTTAATACAATCAAGGCATTAAACCTGTAAATGTATTCATATATGTAAAATTAATCAAAGCATATCAGTTGGCAATGCATACATACCCAGTTGACTTATTAATTGAAATGGAAATAAGAAATTTAAATTTACTTATAAATTATACATTATTGTTTTGTGTGTTAGCTACAGCTACGATCTATCTGACCTGAATAACTAACATGAATATCTAGTTAGCGCTTCTTCTACTGATCGCAAACATTTATGCCGAGGTATTTAACATTTAAGTGATTTAGAATAGACAAAGATTGGAAAAACAACTTTGCAATTCTGAGATCGGTTTCGCAGTATCTCATGTGTTACCCATAAAACAATGTTTTGTATTGGCTCTATCTGTTTCTAAGTTAATTATCATTTCAGCCAAGAGATTTTGGACATAGGCCTTCCCCAAGGATCTGCAAACTGATCAGCTCTGCGCTTCAGTGGCTGCCCGTGGACCATAACCAGATTACCAGATCATCTAGTGTGGGAGCTATCAACACTGCGTCTATTCCTGTACCCACTCAAGGTCTTTTCTACCCTAATGGCCGTCAGCACTGTCAGCAATGTGCTCTGCCCATTTAAGGCTTGCAATTCTCTGAGGTATATCGGTAACTCAGTGTTTCTGCGGATTTCATTATTTTTTACTCGATCACGCAGAGAAACCCTGAGCATAGTCCTCTCCATTAATCTATGAGTGACTTTAAGCTTATCAAGCTTATCAAGTCCATTGTAAGAGGCCATAATAATATCTCGGTTTAACAAAATAACATGGGTACTTACACAAATAATGTCGGTAACATTGGTATTTTCGTCTCGAGATACTGTAGTAGCTATGCCGAGAATATGCTGCGTAGCTTCCTAACCGCTGCCCAACCGAATTGGATGCATCGATTGACTTATCGAGCTGGACTATACTTGCCCCAGGTAAATATAATCATTAACAACTTGTAGTGTAGAATTCAATTCAATTTTTGTCTTGTCTATGTTCATTTTGAATCCCTCTTATTGGGAGACTACAGGGATCGTCAAGCATTGTGCCTAGATCTTCAATAGCCATGACTACGATGTCATCAGCAAAATGAAGGTGAGTCATGTACTCGCTATTTATATGAATGCCTTGTCCTCTCCAGTCCTAAACTTGGACTGGACATTTTCTAACACACCTGTGCGAACAGTAACGTTAGGTAGCGATACAATTTTGAAAATAATACCTTTAGATAAATAAAGTACTTACATATACGCATACAAAGGTGCGGTCGAAAGCAATAATTCAATAAAACACCAATTTGGAAGGTGCCACAGCGCTGTTTAGAAGTGCGCGACGAAATGCGTCGACTTAATATCGAATAAATTGCTGCATTAGTATAACGAAGTCTTAATTCGATACGCGGGGGCATAATCTTGATTACATTATTAACTTGAACTCTTCAATATTTCAAGGTTTCATTTTGTGGCAGTGGGGTTATTAGTGGAGCACCTTACGACCTCACTAAAGCCGATTATATACAGTTTACAACTTGCTTTGAATTTTTTATAACTCATTACAATGATTAGTTTTAATGTAATAAATTAAGTTATCGGAATAGGTAAAAATTAGAAAAATGAAACTTTTCAGTTGTCGTATTAACAGTACCTACCTATACATACACGATGCCTTTACATACAGGATGTATTTATAGGGGAAAGAAAAATATTTTTTTAAAAAAATCGAAAATAAGAAATGTTATTTGTATTATTATACATTTCTTATTTTAAACTTGGTGGGGATGATCATGAGTAAAAATGAGGCACCAACTTCAAATTAAAATGTACCTAATGTTGTTCGTATTCTTATATTATGAGGAAGAAATCAATAAACAAAAAAAAACATCTCGGGCGGGATTTGAACCCGCGTCTCCAAGATACCGTGTTGACGCCTTGATCAACGAGGCCACCGAGCTCTTACCAGCCCCGATTAAATGTTTACCTGTATTGATATCTTTAAATGTTTACCTGTATTGATATCTTTACGTTTATTGAGTTCAAGATGTGCGCGGATGGCTACTAAATGTTACAACAAGTATATACAGGAAATCGAAACTAAAATGGCTGTAAATCCAAAGCTTTTCTGGACGTTTGTTAAAGCGAAACGTGGTGGTACTAGTTCATATCCTGCCTCAATGACTGATGGGTCTACAGTGACTTCTGATGGTGATAAGATTTGTGAGTTGTTCTCTTCACATTTCTCTTCTGTATACACTGACCACACAGCTATGGGTCAGAATAATTTTGTTTAATTCGCCTACTTCAGGTCCTTGGCTAATAATAGTTGTAACTTGATAATACCCCCTATTACCTACGATACTTTGATAAATAAGTTGAAATGTATTAATTGCAATAAAGGTGCGGGACCGGATGCTATTCCTCCATTATTTGTTGTTAAATGTGCTAAATACCTAGTTATGCCGCTCTTGATAATATTCAATACTTCCTTAAGTACGGGACAATTTCCTGCAGAATGGAAAATGGCTAAAATTGTACCGATTTACAAATCCGGCAGTGAAGATATAGTAAAAAACTATAGACCCATTTCTATTTTGTCTGTTTATGCTAAGTTGTTCGAGTCCTTAATTTGTCCGTATATTCAGAGACACTTTCAGCAATTTTTAACATATTATCAGCACGGCTTTGTCAAATCTAGATCTACGAGCACTAACCTTATACATTTGACTGAAATGTTAACAGAGGCGCTGGATGCAAATAAACAAGTCGATGTCATATATACAGATTTTAGTAAGGCTTTCGATCGGGTCCCTCATGAAATTTTGCTTCAAAAGTTATTTGCCTACGGCATCAATGGCAGTTTATTAGAGTGGATAAAATCTTACCTTCAAAATCGTGTTTTTTATGTGGTTGTAAACGGGTTTCAATCAACCTCAAGAATTATATCTTCTGGTGTGCCGCAAGGATCGCATCTGGGTCCTATTCTGTTCGGCATATTTGCTAATGACATACCCAACGTTGTGAAGTTTTCAGATGTGTTCTTATATGCTGACGATTTAAAAATCTGTAGGGTAGTTAACGATTCTGGAGACTCATGTAAGCTGCAAAGTGACCTTGCTGAAATTTCGAATTGGTGCGAACATAACGGAATGGATTTGTACATTGATAAATACTTTTACGTACAATATACAAGGAGAGGAAATGTAATTGCATTTGATTATTCCATAAAAAATAGCAATATTCAAAGGCTGGGTCAGATAAGGGACTTAGGTGTAATCTTTGACACTAAACTTACATTCGTACCTCATATTGAGGATATCACTAAACGTGCGTCTAGAATGCTGGGATTTGTTCTTCGAAACATTAAAGTATTACGTAATACCAAAACTAAAATTATTTTATATAATAACTTAGTGCGAAGCATTTTGAAGTACTGTACAGTGGTGTGGAGACCGCATTATGCTACTCATTCACTAAAACTGGAGCGAATACAGAGGAAATTTGTTAATCATTTAGCGTTTTCCACAGGCATGCGAAAGTTAAAAAAAGTAACATCGTACAAAAATAATTTAGCACATTTTGAAATTGTTTCGTTGGAAGATGGAAGAATTATTATAGACCTACTTTTCGTGTCAAAAATCTTAAACAACCTTATTGATTGTCCTCAATTGTTGCACAAGTTTAATTTCCGTGTTCCTTACAGATACCCTCGCAATAAAATAACCCCACTCGTAAATCCACTACGCAGAACAGTATTTGGCTCAAACTCCCCAATTTGCAGAATGTGCAAAGTAGTCAATGAAAATAGTGACGTAATCGACATCTTTGCTGATTCACCCAACAAGCTCCGACACGTGGTCTTGGACCTTTTGTCGAAATAAGTGTTTTTTTTTACTTTTATATTTACTTAAGTTAAATTTAATATATTTTTTTTAATCTGTTTTTAGTGCATGCTGATTTACCTATAAGTGTTTGTTGCATTTTATCATAGTTTGTCTTTGTATTGTTTGTCATACTTTAAGCAATGTAAGCAAACGTTGGTAAATCTTTATAAATAAATAAATAAATAAATTCTTTGTTAAATCATAGTATTCTTTAATCACTGTTAATAACTACGTATCAACATTCATTTTTTTTCTTTATGATTCACCATTTTTTCAATTAGCATTTTGAGAGAAAATGCAAGGTCACATAATATGAAAAAAATCATATATTATATTTTTGACTTTTTTGTGTTTTAGAAATCGGTTTTTATTTTTTGTAAATAAAAAAGATTTTTTCAAATCAGTTAATATATTACAGAGATATGAATGAGGTAACAAATGTTAAAATGAGACAGAGCTTTGAAAGCTCATGCCGACAACCCTATATTATAAGCTTTTAAAAAACACGCAGAAATCACATGGCAGACGTCAGCGTTTTGTTCGTCGTATGGATAGGGCTATCAATATGTACTAAGTGTTAGTGACTATAGTTCACCGTAGCTTTTTTTTTCAAAATCATCGCTTTGAATAAATACATACTTTTAAATAAAATCTCGCAATTTTATTAAATACTAGCTGTACCCGGCATGCGTTGCAATGCCAAGTAAATGCTTTTTTTTGTTAGGAACCCTCACGGGTGGCCCCATAATACCCTACCAAAGTTTCATTACAATCTGATGAATGGTTTCGGAACGCATAGAGGACAAACAAACATAGTAATAAGTACATTGATTTTTATTTATATAGACTAGCATTCCGCTCACAGCTTTGTCGGCATTATTTTCGTTTTGCCCGTGGGAATTCTATATATTCTCGCATTTCAAAATTAACCTTAAAAGTAAAAGCTTTCCAAAAAAAGTCCTATTGAAATACATTAAACAGTTTTTAGTGTGACACTCAAACCAAAAACTAATCTTTAACTCTTTTTTCTCATTTCTAAGTGGGGTACGCTTAAATACGTGCTCACTCATTTTGAATTATCATCATCATACAATAAATAATCATATAATAAATAAATTAATTCGCAATAATAACTATCGAGATACAAACTATTCAATATTTTAAGTTGAACCAAATTACACATAGTATGCTAAATTACATTAACGGTTAAGAAGTTTCGGATTGCATCCCGGACAAACATTGCGACGCGAGATTTTTATATAAATAGATGTAACTCATCGATTTTTACATATACATGTTGTACACATACGATATTTTGTCATGGTCCATGCTCAGAAGACTATTGCACATATCATCATCATCAACAGCTCATATACGTCCCCACCGAGGGGCTCGAGCCTACCCTAAACTAGGATGATTAGGCCTTAGTCAACCACGCTGGCCAAGTGCGGGTTGGTCGACTTCACACACAACCTGTAAAGAAATTCTTTCTTCACAGGTGTGTGCAGGTTTCCTCACGATGTTTTCCTTCACCGTAAAAGCGTCGAATAAACGTACATATGAATTCAAAATTTGAAAACACATTGGTACTTGGCGGGGTTCGAACCGCTGTCTCCCGATTGGGAGGCGACAGCCTTACGCACTACGCCATCGACGCTTTTTTTTTTTTTTTTTTTTTTTTTGGCACATATACCTATACACATATAGGTACTACCTATAATAAAGCCGAGTGGAATGTTACCAAAGCTTACATTTTCCAGATTGTTAAGTCTTATAACACATCACTCGATATCAAGTGTGTTTCTAGAAGCCTGATTTATTTATAGCTTTATGAGAAGTTTTACCTAAGAGCTCATACATTTCTATTTCAACTTAACGCAACATCACAGGGCCAAATCATTGACAGGCAGAGCAAAATTGACTCTACAAGCATTACCTTTTTTAATTGAACTCTAAAATCCATTGAAAACATACCATCGTCGACTGCTTGGACAACTAAACTAATAGTGGATATTAATAGGTGATGTATGGCGTCGCTTCCAGCCCATTACGTTGGATGTATTAATAAAATAAATTGCGATATTATCGCTGGCGCGGTTGACATAAACATCGAAATCTACTTAAAGTAATGGAAACGATTTCATGCAGCAAAATCGGGCCGGCCGATAACCAGTATCGTAGTCGGCTCTTAAGTACTGGCTCTGTGATCGCCGTGTGCACTTAATAACCCCTCTGTATTGGTTCACTTATCAACAAAGTCAACTTAAGATTTGTTCGCCGGATAATAAAACATCACATGGACGCTATTATGATTCTATATTTACAGACTTTGAAATCATGCGTGTTGTAATATGTATGAAATAGTCCCTTTCTAAATAAAATAAAATATTTTTTTTACAAAAAAATAAAACCGACTTCAAAAACACCAAAAAGTCATAAATAATTTTAGAATACATACAATATCACAGTTTTATATTGAAGTCGGTGCCAAAGTAACTAAGTAGGTATATTAATTGTTCTTTTCATTTTTTAAGACTTCCCAGAACATGCGTTTTAGAATTTGAGCCAAGGCAAACACCAGAACAACTTAAAATAAAACGTCTTTCGCTCTAAACAGTACTGAAAGAATTATTTCCGAACTCCTAAACTACCAGAAACCTTCTATCATCAGCTCAGTAACATGATTGATGACTATCAGATGCAAATACCTGAACATCTTCAGCAAAAACATGAAACACGTTGGACATGCCTATGAAATTCAAGGGTTTCCCTTGATTTTCATGGGATCCCATCATCAGATCCTGACATGGTGACAATGGGACCACCTCGGAAGGATACTCTTTCGATTACAAAAAGAATTTTGGAAATCGGTTTACAAATGGCGGAGTAATCGGTGAACATACATAAAAAAAATAGATACAGTCGAACATAGAACCTCCTCCTTTTTCGAAGTCGGTTAAAAATAAAACTCTTTTACATATTATGATGAATGAAATTTATCCGATTTTAAAGTAAAATTTATCTCAGTTACTGCAACTAACTACAAAATAAAACAATAATGTAAATATTATATAAGGGCATAGGTATTAAATTTCTTTTATTTACTATTATTAACGGATTCTCATAAAATACATTAAAATCTTGATAGAAGGTGCCATTTAATCACGTGCCACATTACTAGAGCAACTCAGTATAGTAATATCATAACTAATCCAAGTAAAACAAAGGTTCATTCTTTACGAAATTTAATTTATCATTGGTATGAACCAAATAAATTGTTACTTGAATAAAAGACTTAGAAGATATTGCATTATTTTAAAACGGCCCATGTTCACATGCTGCTTCACATTGCCTCTAATTAAAACCACATGTTGTTAGAGCATCATAACAGTTTTTAATGGTTTGACACATCATACTAATGCAAAATTATGATATTTGACCTCATGGAGTAGTTCCGTCCTAAGGAAGAATGTCTGAATTGAATTTGAGAAATAAGATATGTTCGTAAGAAGAACTGAATTTTCGTTATAATTAATTTATTTTTCCATGAATACTTATTAATAAAAATTGAGTTAAATTGAAGTTTTAGAAGTTTGACGTTTTTGATTTAAAGTTTTAGTTCAAATCAACAATGTAGCCGTGAGACATTGGAGTAATTAGGTACAGTCAGTTGGCTAACTTAGTTGTAAGTATTCAGGGCATATTACTATAAATAGCTTTCTCATAAATTTTTTGTTTCAAATATTTAAATCATAATATCATTTAAAAGTAATTGAAATATAAATAAAAATATTTCTTACTAACTTTTGGCCGCGTCTGCGTGGAATTAGTAATTTGGGTAGCTTATTCTTTATTCAATCTGCTTATTTTTATCCTTCCTCACAACTCAAACTATCTCCATACCATATTTCATCTAAATCGGTTCAGCGGTTATTGTTTCCCCATACAAACTTCCACTAAAGGATAATTTCTGCGATAAAAACTATCCAGTAGTCCCTTTCAGGGTCTCCAACTATCTCTATACCAAATTTCATATAAATAACTTCAGCAGCAGCGTCAAGAGGTAACAGACAGACAGACACACTATCCCAGTTATAATATTAGTACGTATATTGTTGACTCATATAAACTTCCATACTTTTGGTTTTCGGTAATATACATTACTTATTTTAAGTTAGTAGAGTATGTAGGTTTCATCGAAAACTAACTTATAATTTTTATTTCTACATCATTTTCAATTATTGTAACTAATCCAAGGGTTAATAATTTTTTTCTCCAGTTGAATTCAGACATGTTGTCTTAGGGTTTATTAAAGTAGACCATAAGGGCAATATGTACCGACATAGTTCATAATGCTACAAATAACTTTTGTCTGGCGAAGGATGGGTAAGAGGGTATCTTTTACCCATCCTCCTTTATATCAAACATAAAAATAATTGGATAAGTAATGCTGTCTGCTCGTACGCATTTTTTTATATAATTCATAGATTAAAAATTAATTTTACTGATGTATCTGTAGTCCTTGTGAAGTTTCAACAAATATCTAGTTTAATTTGAATGAAATTGTGTTCAAAGCGCTGTCTAATAGCGAAGTAGGTCCTACCTAAATTTAATAACTTGCGCTTTTTAAGTCAAAAGCTCTATGTGCCGGACTATGAGCCATTTGGTTCCATAAATGGGTTGCGTTTCGCTCGTTACTCGCGAGCAAATTAAAGTGCACGCGTTACGGCCCGGCATCTCCCTTAAATTGACTGTCCATCAAATCATACTCCCCTATAGTTAGAAAACCCAATCCAATTTTCATACTATAGATTTTTGCTTTTGAGGAAACGCTTTTAAATACTTTTAGGCACATAATATCATTGTTTGGATACATAGTCTGAGTATAAATAAAGTTCAAATATTTTGGAAACCAGAATATACTTTGTTCAGAATCGAGTATAAAATCGATTCCACTAATAAACAATATGGGCCAGCTTTTATCCAAAATTAAATTTTTAACTAAGTACGCCGCTTTTTAAATTTATTAACTCTGTCGTATTTACCTCTTATCGGGGCGGCCACGATGACGGCTAAGCGGCAATAAGGCGCGCGACCATAGTGTTTCAAATTTGCAAGATATGCAACAAAACAGAAAGATGGCCATATGTCCTTTAAATAATCCGCAAAAATTTATATATTTATATAACTCTTATAATATAAAAATATGTTGGGGTGTTCGAGCATTTGCGCTATTTCATTAACACGTTGTATATATAAAAATTTCGTTGAACCCGCTATGGACTGTAAAAGGTCTGAAATAAAGAGTTATTATTATTTTTATAATTAAAATTGTTCAAATTATGATTTGTAAATCGGGTTCATTTTATAAATTTATCTCAAGCTAAATAGCTACCTATTAAGCAGATTAAAATATATACATTTATTCATATTTGTGCCTTAAAATAATTATATTTTAAAGATATATATTTTAATAAGATAAAAAAAGAAAGCGAAATTGATGTTTTTTCTAGTTTTAAAAATTATGATTAATTGCATTTGTACAACCTCTCCCCATTCCACTCCCACGATAAGGCGGCCTCTTTGAAACACTGACCAGTATGCAATATACTCGCGTGATGTTACTTAATTAAATTTTAGCTTAAGGGAAAATTTAATTTCCGGACTCGCTCACGGGATTGCCTCGCTAATACTTTCATTCGCAACATCATTTTTTTATTCAACAAGTTAAGCTTACATGTTTGTTGACATCTTTAGTGGTGAGTGATATTAAGTGCTGTAACCAAAGTTCACGAGGTAACGCGAATGTTATTTAATCGTTTTTGAGATATAATAATTACTAATACAGTTTTCTTTTATTCTATAAATTGGCTTTGTATGTTTTTTGTTTTCTTTACAAATTCCTTACACATTTACTTAATATTTATACCATAAATAAAATTAAATTAAGGAAATTCATATTTTGAATAAGCAAATAGTATTTAGTATAGCGTAGCGTTCGGTGGATAATGGTTCGCATTGTAGAGCGTGGCGTGCGGCACAACCTTAAAAGCAATATCCGGCGCCGCGCGCGCCGCCCGGAAATGAACCGGAAACAGCGGTGTATTAAGCCGCAGGTACCAGCCCTTCAATTTATAAACGCTTGCGGGCGCACTCCAGCCTTCGCCGACTATAGCCAGCTCAGACATCCGGCGCGGTTAATTTGTAACTTACGCTTATTACGTTCCCGGCAAAGGAACTGCGCATACAGCCGCCGCCGTCGCTCCGCCCGCCTAGCCGCGTGCATTTTTAATAAATACATCAACTGAATGAAAACACAACTGAAATTTATTCAACACACAGCCGGAAGACAATATCTAAAATTACATTTTCTCGGCCTGAACTAACAGTGAAATGAAATAAAGTCCGCAAACAAAAGTTTGCAAATCCAATATGATTTGGCGCGTCGGTAAACATCGGCAGCATCCCGGTGATATCGCGAACGAATAACATTAAACTTTGTATGGATTGAATGTAGAAAACCAATTTCGGTGCTCGGCGAGTGCGAGCCGATGGGATGAGGGTGTCAGAACGCTTTGACAGCTCTCTGATTGAAAAATACGGAAGGCTGTTTATGGAGCAAGTGAGCTGAGCTGGGGCCCGCGCCGGGCGGTCGGAGCGGTGGTGGCTGCACACACATCAGCTCTTCTTGCACACTGTACACATTTCATCATTAACAGCAGTAGAAAAAAAAGTGATTAATTTACAATTGACCATACCACACACACATACGATCCTACAGTGTCTTAACTTACATTTTGTTAATTTGCTAAATAATACATCTTTTTTATTAAATTATTTTTTATAATGAGACAATTCTTGGCTTTTGTTAGCTTTATCTCAAAGTATACAATTGAGACAAAAGTTCTAAAAAAATATATCAGAAACATAACAAGCTTCAAAGTTGCTACCAAATGGCATTACTTACAGCTGCGACGTACCATGCCCCAGCGACGTTCATACTCAAGCTGATCAGACTTTGTCGCACAAATAACAGTACAATTTCACAGTAAAGCTACAAAGACATCTGATGCAATATACCGCAAATCTAAAGAATTTATTATGCGTCATTCTTTCCTCTTACAATCTTACCCTTTTTAAATATAATGGCCCTCTTAAGCCATTTTCGTGATTTTTGCAGTTAAGTCTCTGTAGCACCGGATGTGCGATACGCAGACTCAGTATTAGAGTCGTCTGCATGGGTACCTCTATCTTACCTATTACCGTTTAAAAAAGTAAAATTTGGGAATGTAACAACTACAAGTATGTAAAAGCGGAGTAAACTAATCCTAAAAATTTAAACTAATCTTAACAAAACTAATTAAAAAGCAATTTAATCCCTCACCGCTGTCAGTGGGCAACGTGCTCAAATTGCTCAATCAGATTTGAATTTAAAACTTAGAATTGTTTAAGGTTTTTGAATATTACTTGATTTTTGTACAAACGTACAGAATAACCTCTAACAAATATGAATTATTGGAGCCTAGTATTTGGTGATGCAAACATACTTTTGTCTAGTATTTACTAAATATATATCGCTGACTTTAAAAAACAAATGTTTTTAGAACCAATTAATATTAGGTATCTCGTTAAAAAGTATTAAAGCGATGCAACTGTCATAAATCAATTTCATTAACTTTTCTCGCATTGTACTTGTTATATTAGGTTATAAATTGCTCGAATATCCCTCTTTTGCTTTACAGAAACAGTCCGAGGATCGGCAACATCTTCCCACAGCATTTGCCATAAGACGACATCACACCATGAAAGTATGAAAGTAAACAAAGCTCGTTGTATCAACATCAGTCAGCTGACGTTTTTCCATATAGCATAAGCTACAGAACTAAAGTCATTTCAACAATTTAACACTATGTGAGGTCCAAGTTCAACTAAAACTTGGAATCTAGCATGATACCAAAATATACTGTGGTGTTCGCAAGGTCCAAATTTGTATCCTTTATGCTTACAGTGGTGTGTGAACCTCTATTACATTAGGTAATACAAATGTTATACATTTAAATTCCCTTCATTGGGTATTTGACATGTTATTCGCATTAAACTAGAACATGTCTACATACTATTGTAAAAAAACACGTTCAGCGTGGGTCGTCAATGTACAATGAATGACAAACAATAGATACCACGTGCTGTGATGTTTTTATATATCATTGTTTATATTAAGATTAAATTGCTGACAAAACCTTGACAAGTATATATGCGAGACGAAGTTTATTTTTGATACGACAATATTACATCCTTGTTGAGAGCACAATGAGTAAATAACGCACTTACGTCTGCATCAGTAACTGATACTTGTCAGATAACAACTGTAACAGCAGGAAGACGCCGATCTGCTCTCAAAGCAGCTTCCTTTCGAGAGACCCTTCCACTCACTACCTACTTACCTATATGTCACGTGCACTCAATTTTTGAGTGGAAGTATACCTACTTACAATATGCTCAAACAATTTTCGTGTGCCCGTGAAAAGCCCAAACGGCACCTTTTATAATAGTTTTTGCCGAAACGTTCATTAGCGACACACAAGCCATTAGCGCGTGAGTAAGAAAATGTTTTCCTAAGTGTTAATGGATTTAAATTGCATTTATAAGTACGTGGCTCTTTGTATAAATTGGTTATTACTGACACGCAAACAAAATCAATATTGCCTAAAGTAATATGGCCGCGCTGATTCATTCAGCACAGTTGACTCGGTGATTGCAAACGATCAGTTTGGTGATTAATTAGTTAACTGATGAATTTTATTAGAATTAAATATAACGTTTGGATAGCGTGATTGATATTCACGTTTTGATACTGAATGAAGTCAAAATTAATTACTTATCTCGATAATTTATTTCAAACATACTGATTTTCCTATACTAATATTTATTGAAGAATGCGAGAAGTTTAGAATTTTCTTTGTCTGCTTTTAATAAAAATACATTTATCTTTGTATTTTAATAGTATTTACCGAATATATTGAGGGCGAACGGCAGGTTTGGCAATATGAGATCAGTGATGAATGGTCACAGATTATGCACGTTATGAAATATCTCATAAACAGGCAAGGCTCGCTATCCTCCGTGCCTCGATATATCATGAATTCGGACATCAGCACATTGATTCTGCAGACGATATTCCCTGAGAATTTATAAGCGAGATTTTGTCTGTGGATGTTAATAAGACTTTTTAAAGTAAAATGTATGTCGCTATCTAATGTATATCAGTGGCGGATCCAGGATTAGGTTTGTCATTTGAAGAGACCGACTGACGATTAGCTCGACCCTGCCAATGGTAGGTTTTACCAAAGTAAATGCTACATAAGCACTGAAATTTATATATTTTCGAGTTTAAGCCCTTAAGCCCTCTATTCGCTAGTGGTTGCCATGTTGTATTGGCAGTATATTCTTTTCTTGATTCCTTATTGAAAACAAACAAAAAGTCTTAAACACTACAAAACAAAACAGTTTTTTTTATATTTATTTAATCAACTTCCAGATGAGTCAGATTCATCCCCTACATTTACATCAAATTTTCACTCGTAACTGATGACTGATGAGTAACGTGGTAGGTATCCATTTGGTCTTTGTAGAATTAATGTATCTGCTTTAAAACACATTATCACTGACACAGACATTGATTCATCAACATCTATTTTAAAATTTGTCGTATTAAATCATACTACGAAAACATTTTATCATAAGTGTACAGCTTCTGCTTGTTTAGCATCTTCATAATTCACTTTTTAGTTAAACCATCAGTTAATATTAGAAAATAAAACAATTAAGACAGAAAGAATAATATTTTGCGATAAAATGACTATTTAAAACATAAACACACAAATGAAAAAAAAAAGAATATACTTAATGCCACAAATTGTAATACTCTTATTTATGCTTGTTACGCGTTACGAGTCCGTCGTTTTCGATGCTTAAAAAATGAAGCACAAAATATCATGAAACTCGCTAAAAATTCCAAGAGTTCGTCAAAATTTGTTGTTCAATTCAGACACTCGGCTCTGTCATGAGTGGCGCTTCAAATCGGTACAAAAAACTATCCGTCATTTGTATCGATCAGCTTGTCCAGTGGTAATAATGTATGTCAATGAGGCTGATGCATCATGAGGGTGAACAACAATACGTGGCAATACTCTTTAATGGACACTACAGTAAACCTTCACTGAAAAAAATTGTAGCTTATCAAGTTAAAATTTTGCTTGTTTGAGTAAAATATAATAAAATTAATCATCAACATTTTTAAAACTACAAACCACAAATGATTATGACAATCAATTTGAAATGATTGAACGCTTAATACGAAAAACATATTCAAAACAATAAAGTTTCTTATTTAATTTTAGTGACGTCACCTTTGTAAACATTTATAATTGTTAATTCTAATAGGATAAAATGATTAATCATATCAAGTTTTGCGACTTGCCAAAAAAGTGATCAAGTTCTTAATAAAATCCACAAACATCATAGTGACATTAAAAAGTAATCTTACTACGGCCAACCAACTATACTTTAGTACTGTAATCATGCACCTTTGTGCGCTCTTATATAAATAAGTTGCATGAATGAAGGTAACACATTCTTGATACATATTATCAATTTTTTTTCAGTGTTTCAGGGTTAGTTTTTCTAATTTGGTTTGCTTTATTGAATCTAATTGAATAATCACAGTATTGGAAGGTCCCAGTGGAATTGAAACATAATGCATAATGTAGTTTTCTAAGCTGCACATATTTATAAAGAATTTTCAAGGAAGCAATTTAGCATACAAATAATTATTAGGCATTAAAGGCATTCACACAATTATTTAAATTTATTTCTAAAGTAATCTGAATCATCTGCATAATTTAAACACATTAGTAATCTAATATTAATATTACTGTTAATGAATTACGTTCGTGTCTGACTTAATAAATGGTTTCCTATATCTAACTGTATTCGCGAAAATTTATGAATAATTTTTAATCTTCTATAATATTTGATATAAATTAGTTAAGATACACGATGTTGTTGTGTTTTACCTAAACTTGAGCAGCGAAATTTTGTGAAATGGCTCTTAATACGTGAATACATATACGGGCTGGAGATATCAAATCTGCAGCAACTTTAGTGCAAAAACTAGGAGAAAAGTTGAAGAAAACCAAATCAAGTACAATCTTCAAGATTCTATTGGTGTAAATTAGAAGTAATCTAATTAAGACTTAATATTACAATTGTGCGATATTTGAGAAATTGCAGACGTAACGTTTTGCTTATAATATAAACTGGTTAATAATTTTATCACATTACAAACAAATGTTACAATTCGCAATAGCTTTCTTCTTCACTAGCAATTTACTTTCTAGCAATTTCTTTCGTACACTTTTCTTCAAGATTATTTGTTATAGCCAGGCTTTAGCATTAAAGTTGCAGTTAATGTTTGATAAGTTAGATAAGAAGTAGATATAATGATTGATTCTGTGCGAGTTTTCGATAAACGAGTAAAGTTAATATAGTAGATGTTTATAATGAATTAAGGTATTGTGAGCGGGTGCGGGTGGCCGCGGGCGGCACGGTACCGGGGTAATGTGCATGCATTTAAATTACGCTCAAATGTGGCATGTGCGCCGCTCAGCGGAGGATTAGCTATAATGTGGAAAGCGATACTTTACGCAGTCCCGCCGCCGCCGCCGAACCGGTCGACACTAAAACATTGGATTATTTATTTGAATCTGTTTGATTTCCACTTTAAAATTGAATAACGCTATTAAAACTACGCGTTATATTACACTCTGTCCGTTGTTTAAAATACACACCATTGAGAAAAAAGCCTCTACCAAAATACTAAAGCTTTATGAACTAAAAACTCAATTGCAGTTTATTTAAAAACAAACATGACACATTGTTTAATTTAGAAGATATGTTTTTTGAGTTGCGTCGATTCGACGTAATAATAAGTTGAAACATATCTGAACGTCTCTAGACGTTACGATACCGAGAAAGTTTGCATTCGTGGCATAATGTGGGCTCAATATTATCTCTATAAGCGCATTCACATGACATGTATCATCCGCTGATCGCATTCGCGTCGCGTTCGGCCAGTGGCAGTGCTCGCTCTTTTTAACCGACTTCAAAAAAGGAGGAGGTTCTCAATTCGATGCCTATGTTTTTTTTGTGTATGTTACGCGATGACGCCGCCAATTGTGGACTGATTTCCAAAATTCTTTTTGTATTCGATAGAGTATATTTCTGGGGTGGTCCCAAGGTCACCAAAGTCAGGGTCTGATGATGGGATCCCATAAAAATCCAGGAAAAACCTTAAATTTTTAGGTGTTTCCAACGTGTTTTGTGTGTATGTTACGCGATTACTTCGCCAATTGTGGACCGATTTTCAAAATTATTTTTATATTCGATAGAGTATACTCCTAAAATCGAGGGAAACTCTTAAACTTTATAGGTACGACGAACGTGTTTCATGTTTTTTCGAAGTTATTCACGTATTTGCGTCTGGTAGTCATGAACCGAGCTGATGGTGGAAGGATCCTTAACTTTTGGACTTGGCCTGATGATGTTAAATTCACTAAAAGGATAAAAATATTTAACAAAAAATAAAACACTGAAAATTAAAAATTATGTTAGAATAGGTACAGATAACATCACGCTTCTATATTGAAGTGGGTGCCAAATTTTAAGACTTTCACTTCAATATAGAAGCGTGATGTTGTCTGCTGTACCTATTCTTACATTATTTTTAACTTTTCAGTACTTTTGAAGTCGGTTTTATATTTGTAAATTTTTTTTAGGTAATCAAACTTCGTTGCACGATCGCGTGCGCGACCCGTTTGCTGCGAGATCTTTTTATTTAATATAGTAGATAGATATATCCATATACGTTCATCACAGAAGAATCAAAAATGGATTGCAGAGAGTGACGGGTAAGGTACACAATGCTAATGCGATTTCGCGGCGGAAAACTCGCGCGTGTGAACGCAGCCCAAACGATTACACGTTATAATCACAGTCCACGCATCGCTTCCTATTCAACGTTAGCTGCGTGATTTACTTCTCAATTCAACGAGCACAACAGTTGTGCGCATCTGCATTCAAAAAATTTAATTACCGCGTATATATCTCGCCGTCCGATCTGCCGTCTCGCGAGTATTGAAAACGTTAAAGCTGTATCCGATTTCTTTCGAAAGCGCTTCACGAAACTCCATTGTGTTCAATTGAATCGCGTCTTAATTACAAAACGGGTGAATATTTAATTAAAAACTTTCCGCACGCGAGCAATTCCTTATTCCATGTATACGAGATTGAGTCAGCGTCGACTCGACTCCGCTTTTCTGCGAACTTGTCGACGTTCGACAAGGGTTTTTAATTGAGCCCGGGCCATTGTGCTCGTTAAAGCGATTCACTGTTAATCACAGAGTTTTTCGTCGGTCGTAATGGAAGAAAGTAATTATCAATTAACTGGTCGATAATGGATTGCGGCCGCTTATCCGCCGGCTTATCTCTGCATGTAACGACTCACTCTGATGCCAGCTTTATCTTTTTATAATGGATTTAAAATTGTCATCGATCACTTCCAGCCTGGCAACGTTGGCTGCTGTTTTATTACGGAATACGGATACATAAATTGCGTTTGTCGCTTCGCTTAATTATATTGTGTTAATACACTTTTTAATAACCGAAAATATAATAATTTAATCATTCATATTAATATGGATTTATTTAATCATTAATATTGATGAGGTAGGTAATCATGTTTTGGAAAGAAAATCAACCGGGCGTATAAAGCTTAATTAATTTATTCATATGTGATTATGATTTAGTGAAAAAAAATGCGTTTTTTTACGAATAATTCGATGAAACGTTTAATCGGCAAAAAATAGATCGTATATCTCAATCGACACATTAGAATCAAGAATTGTATACAAATGCTACGTTACATATAAATTAAAATAGTATAATATGATCATTTCGCCAACTGCAGATGCGTAGAATATTTTCGAAAAATCCTCGTAGTTATTCACTGCCAATAGTACTGAAATATTCTAATTAGCTATAATTTGAATTCAATAACATAAAATCTCGTCAACCAACAACACATCAGGCACCAAATGCTGTAAATTGTGGTTAATTGAGTCTACAATAATAAAGTTCAAATCTATCGACACAGATGATTACAATTTTCTTTTGCTTGTACTTGTCATGTACCTACTTTTTGCATTTTTTTAAAGTCCGTGAAATAGAAATACATACTGGCGAGGTGTTTTGACGAACCTTTATTATTATTAAGCAGAATTATACAGTGTAAGAAACGTATATTTTTACTTATAGGCTTATCAAAAAAGAAGTCACAATTAAAAAAAATATTGACCAAATAATGTCCATGTCCACCATTAGATTGTTTTTAAAACTTGAAAAATATTAGAATAGATTGTTGCTATTAGATTGTTTTTAAAATTTGAGAAATATTTTTCAAACGTCAGTATTTATAAGTAGTCGATAATCGTTCACAGGGTTTTTCTTACTTTACACACTTTAAAATACATACATAATGCACCTTCGTCTAAGTATATAGAAAAATATATGAAAATCTAACTTATGCTACACATTTATAAGGAGATAAGCCGTTTATTAAAAATTAAAATTCATTTGGAGCCATATGTAACACGATTAATTCAAGACCGCCGTCTTCAAAGTTTTCGAGCAAGTATAAAAGTATCGATAATTTCGGCGAACGTTGACGTTTCTTCCATTATGTTTTTTCTCATTTTACATGTTTTGATAAGAAACGACATTATAGACACAATTCCTAACATATAATAACGGAAGTTTACTCGTTGATGTATAGAGATAATATACATAGGTATATACGGTGGATCGAAAACCAGTCGAAAGTATCAGTTTTATACTAAGGGTCCTGAATTTTTGGGTAATGCGTCGATCGCGGACATGATTGCGCGGCCACTGACGTGATATTCCGCCGTGAATTAGCATTGTAAATGCAATCACAGGTGTCACCCGCCATTCGCCCGGCGAATTTATGCGCCTTCCGCTCCGACCACTATGAATATAACAATTTATTGACAATAAATAACGATTAGCAACCTCCCGTCTCGCGTCTAATGAAGCTATTACATTGCGTAACGACAAACGACCGAGAGGATTTGTATTCCAAAGAGCTGCGAGTAGTAGAGCCATGACACCCATGACGCCACAAAATATTAATTAGGATAATTCAAAGATGCGTTAAATGCTTTACAACCACCTGATTATTATTTAAATTAACTAGTTACAATCATAAGTCTGATCATTTTAATATTGATGCCATTAAAATATTTTCCACAATTCCTATAAAGCTTCGGTACGGTTAGGTAATCCCGACGTCTTGATTGGCATCACGACAATACGTACCTACATCCGTTTATATATATATCTGAATGGCCAATCTACATGTAAATCGCCGTTTTAATCCCACGACACTAAATCGACTTAATGAGTAGAATGTTCAGTGACAAGTTTATAAAGTTCCACATCAATCAGAGTTATCGATGTCGGGACCGGATTTCATATTGTGTGTTGGTCTTGACAAAAACAACCATTAAGCAGATTAAACGTGTACGGAACCAATTAAGGTCTTAAGAGCCGACAATGTTAGTTGTGGGGCGGGCGGACAGGCCGAGGCTATTAAATCTCATTAAAATACCTAGCTAGCGACTATCAGGAACATTTATTTACTGGGAGGTAAGTTATTGCAGCCCTAGTGAGCAAGCAACGCGGTAATCAGCGTTGTTTCTGATCGTTAATTAAGCGACCTTATCAGGAGATCTATGCCACGTGAGCCAACTATGACATTTTCACCAGATACGACAATCGTAAATTTACATTTCAACAGTGCGCTATCGAGATTATAATATAAATTACTAAATCAATAATTAGCACTCCAATCATGAATACACAAATATAAACTCCAAAAATGAAATTGAACTTTGATAGATTATGACCATAATATGATCCATATAGGTATTGTCAATTGTTTTAACTAATGTCTTCCTTTTTATTACTATCATATTATTATTATAATCGAAAAATACTATTTATTCTAAAATATTTACTGAACGAAACCCTATATAAAATTAAACTACTCAATTAAAACACACCATGTAAAAAGTACAAAATATCTACTAATCTATATAAATAAAAATGGATCTTCGAAATGTATGTACGCCCATAACTTTCGTACGACTGCACCAAATTGGATTATTATTGGTTTTATGTATTCGTTATTGTTAGGACAAGGTTTGTGTAATATAAAAATTACAATAATTTAAACAAACATTTCAGTAATTTAGTTAAAAAACATGGCGATACAAAGTACGCCGGGTCAGCTAGTATACAATATATATATAAAAATTTCGTGTGATAATGTTTGTTATCGAACTCCTCCGAAAAGACCTGACCGATTTTAATAAAATTTGTCGTGTATATTTGGTTGGTCTGAGGACCTTTATCACCTAGGGGTATAAAAAATAGCCTGCGACCTAAGGGTATTTTTATACCCCTAGGTGATAAAGGTTTCATATTTTTTTTAGTGTTGAGAGTTCCCGGGCACAGCTATTGAACTATAAATAACACGCCGTCAAATTGTCAATCTATCCATCTGGAGATAATCTGTATGATTCAGAATTTTGCGTTTAGCTAAATCTACTCGTAAAGCCAGACACATGAAATCTTGCTTGCTGTATAGCTCTTAAATTTTGAATGCAGCACAGTTGCTAAATAAGTTCCTTTACTTCTTGGTAATTGTTACATTCGAAATTTTAAACTACATACATAATTATAATAAGATTGTTTGGTAGTTGATTCCGTTTCATTTAGATACAGATTTGCGTTATTTTGAATAGATGAAACTAAAAAAAAAACAACAAATTATGGAAATACAAACACAAAAGGCGGCCTTTTTGCTAAAAAGCAATTTCTGCCAGTTAACCTTAGGGGTAAGAAAGAGTAAAATTTTACTATTTGTCTATATTTTATATCTTATAGTTTGGTACATTACATTATGTTCTGTATTCGCTGCACTTGATCGTCATCTCTATCTAATTAAAGATTATAGCGATAATAAGTTGCGTTTACATTGATTTGTTCGTGATTCATCACGCCGACCATTAGCTGGTGCTGTGTGATAAATTACGCGCAGATCGTGTTCACCCACCTCACATGCTCTTAGTTGTAATTGCGACTGACTGAATAATGCTGACATTTCGTTAGATATATTGGCTGAAATGGAGGCTTCTCCTGTGGACAGTATGCGAATATATTTATTCGTTACTAGCTGCCCGGACAGACTTCCTTCTGTCAGAAGTTATTTACTCTGTGATTTGTATGGGAAAAGAAAAGTGTTGTTTTTACTAATTTCAATGTAATTTTTATTTTTTTCTCTCCAAAAACCTTAGCAAAAATATGAAAAAAAAAATGCCGCGGTCCACCCGTTCTCCAGTTTTGCGCTTAGCAACTTTTGACGTATATGCTAGCAATACATTTGGCGATCCATTTTTATTTATATAGATCTGAATTGATTGTATTTAATTATAAGATAGGTACGACAAAGGCGCATAGTATCAATAATCAGAACTGACTAAGAGAGAAGGAAAGTTTTCTGTGATTGAACGGATTAAAGAGCAAAATATTTTCTGCTTGGAAGTATTAGAAACTTTTTATTAAGGTGTCAATTTCAGCTGCATGTTGATATTGTCATCTTTCAATTTCAATCGATCGAAATTAAGATTGTGATTCATGCTTAAGTTTCCACATTGACGCTAAATTGAACCGATTTTCGCACAGATTTTGAGCGAACCAAAGTAGGGAGATACTATTTATTTTTTCTCGAGATACGGACCCAATTTGTCGCTAGTGTTTGTAAGTTTACGAAACCACAATCTCCATGTCGATCGATCGGAACTGGTTTAAGAGTAAGCCTACAGAATTGCATGTACCAGCGGGATACTCTTTACCAGACTCGTCTGCATGGTACCTCCGTCTTACCTATTTCTGCCGCAAAGCAGCAGTGCTTGCATTGTTGTGTTCCGGATTGAAGGGCAATATTGCAGTGAAATTATTGGATATTGTGACTTTTTACCTTATGTCACAAGTTGGCAATGTATTTAGTGGTTCCTGATTGCAGCCGCTTACTATCAGGTGGTCAGTTTTCTTATTTATTATTGTATAAAATGTGTCTTTTGACATAAAAACTGCGGTAAATTATACGCGGAGATTAACCTTTCTCTTTTTAAATCAGAACCAGTTCAATAGTGGAATTAACGTTCCATTTGTACTATTGTTTTTAAATCAGTGCCTATTGTTTGTTCGAGGTAGGGCACGTGGAATCATCCGCTTGACTGAGCCGCATGTCTGATGGGTATTAATTCTATTCCTTAGTCAAAATTTCAAAATTCTGCACCTTTGTTTGCTAGTCAATTGTTACAGTAATTTAATAGCTACAAACTTTTTAGTTTTCTCACTTACCTATTTAGATAATATTTGTCCTAAGTCTTTTAGCACACTAGTAAAGTATCTCCAATTTATAGTCGTGCTTGAAGTAGCAAGTTGGATAGGCAAACATCGTGGCTGCGACTGCGGCTGCGAAATCTCATAAATGCATATACTTTACGACAACCAAATTCTACGAACCTTTTTTTTTTGAAAAATATTGTGGCTAATAAAGCTCCTTAATTTTTTGTGATCCTATGTGACGACAGCCCTACATCGGCTTACCTGTTTCTTAATTCAGTGTTAACGTTTCTTTTGTGTTATTGCCATAGTCAGCCAGACTATGGTTGTCACTTGAAAGCTTTTGCTTTCAGTTTAAAGACGACTCGGAAAGTATTAGGTAAGGCAAACCTCCCTGGTCTTCAAATTATGACAAAGCGCTAACGGCTTTATTAATGAAAAATTACCTACTCCTTGGATCTACTTTGGATTAGTTACTCCGTGTTTTGCCTTGTTTGCGCACATGTCGGCTGTCATATGTCAAAATAAGACAAAACACGACATAACTACTTACCAACCAACTTATATCTAACCTAAATGGCCCTTAAACATTATTTCGGCTTTTAGTTACATCCAATATATACAGAGTAATATATACATACACTAATTAAATACAGATAAAATAAAATAATAATAATAATAAATACAGATAGAAATATTGAATACAGATACAAACAAACAAACAAACAAAGTTTTATTTCAGTCACTACCGTGTGTTTACAAGTTAGTGTGGAGACTTTCCTAGTAAGTAAAATAATACCTGTATCAGGAAGTCTCCGCTCTTTCGTATAATTTAATTAACAGGTAAGTGAAGTGAAAAGATAACAAAGTTATACACAAACAAAACAAATTGATAATAGCACGTGTGTGAGTGAGTGAGTGTGTGTGTGTGTGTGTGTGTGTGTGTGCGTGTGCGTGTGTGTGTGTGTGCGTGTGTGTGTGTGTGTGGTAAGTGGAGTGTGTATTATTTCATTATTACATAGCCAGCCTACAACTGAAATGTCAGCAAATTGTCAGTATCCGCATAACTAAGAAACTTAAGCCAATTTGTTACAGTTTTTTTACATTTGTAATTATTCATTGGATAAATATTAAGTTTTTGGTTAATTTTATTGTACAAATATTTTACTTGTCTATCGTACTGCCTTGCAGCAAAAACCGTTCTAACTGAATTATAGGAAAGTACTATGTCATTTCTTCTTTTGTTACTAATATTAGGGTTATACTTATTAAATTTGTGCATCTTTAAAATAGAATTTAGTATATAAAGTTTTCTAACAGACAGGAGATTTGCATATTTATATAATTACTCAGTGGGAAATCTGAAGGGTAGAAGATACGTAACTTTTAGTAGAGTCCTTTGAGACCTTTCTATTTCCAAAAATTTAGTTTTAGTGGCCCCACCCCAAATAGGAATACAATAACAAAGAACTGATTCCACAAGAGCTATATAAATTTTATTTAGTAATTCCTTATTAGCAACATGTCTTTTTTGAAGATCCATGTGAGTTTCCTAATTCGACACATAGTTTTTTCTATGTGTAAGTGCCAAGATAAGCGAGAGTCAACTACAACACCAAGGTACCTAGTTGAGTCAACCCTCTCAATAAGATCACATGAACAAGTTATATTGAGAGGATTGTCGCAACTATGCAATCTTATTTTAAAGTTATCTCCGGGTTGTGTTCTTTTGTCTATAGTGAAGCAAATATAATTAGTTTTGCAGATATTGAGGGTAAGAAAGTTTACATTTAGCCATTGTGAGATGATGCACAATCCATTCTCTGTGGCTTTTTGCACATCTACCCATGAATCTCCGGAGAATACAATGGCTGTGTCATCTGCGTAAGAAAATATATTTGCATTTTGGAGTGTAAGCTTACACAGCCCATTGATATAAACCAAAAACAAAGTTGGCCCAAGGACACTACCCTGTGGGACACCATAGGATACGTCAACTAAGTCACTAATATAGTTACCTAACTTTACCTGCTGCTTTCTATCCTGCAAATAATTTGTCATAAGGTCCAGAGAAGAACCCCGTAGTCCATATTGCTCTAACCTATGCACAAGAACAGATACTTCATTATTAAGTCAATTAAACTGCGTATTAAATAACAAAGTCGTGTCGTTGTATCCAATAGATTAAAATGGACTCTAAAATAGCATCGAGCGCTGTGTATAATAAATTGAGTGCATTGTTAACTTACTTCGTATTCGAGTTCACCACAGCACAATGTCCCACTGAAGTAGGTAGGTACAGATATAATATTGGCTTTAGCCCTTGGTGTGTTAATGCATTCCAAATGTATTTATGTAGTTATCTTGCAATTATCGGACTGATACTGCAGTGCAATCACAAAGTAATTTGTGGTATAACCGTGGACAGGTTAATCGCGGTCTGTTCCGGTATGGCGCGGATTTTTAGTGTCATTTTAACAATTTTATTACAAACCGACTAATAGGTTTAGTTTAAACTTAAATCTTATCAGTATCATACCAATATAATAAATGCGAAAATGAGTTTGTTTGTTTGTTATGCTTTCATGCTTAAACCACTAAAATCGATGTTAAAAATTCTTTCACTAATAGGAAGCTACATTATCCGTCAGTAACATTGGCTGTATTTTTCTAATAAGTGATTTCTATCAACGTGAGCGAAGCCGCGGGTAAAAACTAGTACTATTATTTGTAAGAAATAAATATAATGTAAATACTTGTTGAATTTTTTAAATTTCGTAAGTACCGTATGTATCAGGTAGACTTAGACGATACTATTGACATTAATCACGAAAAATTAATTATTCTCAAATAACGCCGTCTCAATAACGAATATTGGTGATTCAATATGACGCCAAAACAAATCACTGCACCAAGAAATGGCGCAACTAAGTACCTACTTAAATCTTTTAAAACGAATATTTTTGAAGGTCGTTATTCAGTTATTTTGTGGATAAACTTCTATATTATAAATAGATTTAAAAAATATCATTTTGCAGTTGCAACTCACATTAAAATCGTTTCATGAGAGTAGGTACTGTGAAAAATTAACACGCAATATCGGTAACGACCCGCGGCTGCACGGCCGGCCGACCTGCGACCCCACTTTCTGCGGATTTCAAGCACTCGTGACTGCAATATGTACTGCCATATATCAACGCTGTATCCCATTACAAACTTAATGTACTTAATTGAGTGCATGTTTCTTACCTGGTCACTATGGCTGAAGTATTTATGACTGAAACATAACGGGAAAATGTAAATGATTGGAATTAAATAACGGATGCATGCATAAAAATATTGAACTACAAAATAAAGAGAACAAAATAAACAAAAAATACAATTTGAAAAATAAAAACCGAAATTAAAAGTTATAATTTACTTAATATTTTTTATTATCCACTCCAAAAAATATAAGTGAATTGACAAGAAAAACGCTGCAAGTCTATTGTTAAAACGAATTATTCACCAAGAAAATGCAAATCGGTCGTCGTAAAGTATGCATTTAATGCGAAACAAAACAATAATCATTGTTGCATAACAGTTAAAAGTCTTTGTTGCCGGTTCATGAATAACGAATTAGTGGCGGTACAAGTCGGATTATATTCGGGTACATTGAATAATACGCAAATAATCGTAGATACGATCAGAACGGGCACGCAATGTCGCGAAGCAATAAAGGTAATGTAGGCAAGGTATTTGCCAATATCCTCGTGGAGTGGCCCTCCCAAATATCTTGAGATTGTATTCCCCCTACATAAAAATTGTTCCGGAATAGAGATACTACCCGGATAAATATTCAATTTCACTACGGACGAAAAAGATTTGATACCTTTGGTACCTACCAGGTTTATTGGATGATAACCTTTAGAACGGTATGGATAATCATATTCATAGTTTTTCGACAAAATATAGATGAGTTTTTAGATTAACTTTGTTTTTATATCGGACAGCGTCGAAGATTGGCTACACTTTTTTTGCTTGTGACTGAACTTAATGGAAAAGGGAAACACATGTTGCAGATATGAAATGAATTCTTTATATCAGTGTTTAATAATAGATTTTAATTGAAAAGTCACTTTAAATCCTCAGATTATATTAGTACGTTCTAGTGTTTCCACTTAAAATTTCTCAAACGGCATATCCACAAGTTGATACCCTCTTTCAAAGTAAGGAGAACGACATGTAGATGAAAAGGGCAGCTGAATCTAATACAATCGGGAAAAGCGATACTCGGTCCTCGTTTAGGGTTGTCAGAAACTTTGTGCAAATCAATGTGAACGTATACAGGCCTGTACTGGCATTTTGATTTTTTGTACAGTCATAAAATATTTTCGCTTATCATCACCACTTAAATTTCACCTTTGGCTTTCAGAGTACATAAAACAATTAAATCTAACATAAAATATATAACGGTATTATCGAACATAATATACTTTATAAAGGTAATAAAATAAACCTTTTATTGTGCTTAAAATGATTCAAGAAAACTAAATGGTGCACGTGCCGGTTTGGCGCCAAACAACTAACAGTTCTATATTTATGCCCCATTTCGTATCACACGCTGATAACTGCTGGAAAGTAGTTAAAGAGGAATGTAAAGTTTTATTGCGTTTCGTGATACGCCGCGCACAAAGTATCGCATTGTTAGCAGCCCTAACTCGGGGTGGTGGGTGGCCGGGTATTGAATGAGATTGCTTCTTACTTCGGCAAATGGATCACGTAGTGGATGAGATGTCACAGTGTTTTAAGATGCCAATTCGGCCGATTCCCGAGACAGGAACGCTAGACAGTTATTAGATTGGTTAATAGTCCTTTTATTAATAGGTATTTCATAATGACATTAAGCGAAAATTTAGCATTTGTTTTATATACAACATTATTTTAATATCTGTTTTATAAGCTAGACACAGTTACAGTATTTCAGTAGCGTGGATTTTTTATTTTTGTGACACGTTATAAATACTGCTAACACAATATAAATATATATTGATAACAGAATATTACATTAATCGTCACATATAAGTTACATTCATTGCCGGTAATTGGGAAATTCCTAGTCGGGCCTTCGCGTCGCGCCGTAGCCGCTTCGTCGGCGGTGGGTGGGCGCTGAAAAACAATTTCACGCCAAATCTTAGCTTGTGTTTTCCTATTTCCTTTTTATTTATCTTTTAGTCTTTCTTTTCTCGAGAATCAATTTCACGGATGAGTGTCGCAATGATCTCAGTTCAAAAAGCGAGGGTTCGGGCGCTAAGCGGTGCACGTGTGCAGGCTTGCTGTTCGGACAGTGGCCGTGTCTGGCCGGCGAGGTCGTCCGGGACGGGACTCGGCCTCCTCATTACCCCGAGTGACGCAAGAACGCGTCCCGATAATAAGCTTTCTGCTCGGTGCTCCTTGTGATTGGATGGGCGATGCGTGTGTTATCTGCGTGTGCGGCTCACGATATATCTGACCCAATTTTCTTTTGCATGACTCTGTAAACGAGTTTAGCTCCATAATAATTTGAAAAAACTGTACCTCCATTACTTATATCTCGAGTTCAACATAACAAAGATATTGAACGCAGTCATGGTGGGAAACGATCTGACATACAATACCGTGGAAATAAGTAGTGAATAACAGTGATTGTTTTGGCGCTCACCCAGATGGCAATGTGCATTCTGCCGACATGCAGACCTAGATATTTGTTGATACAATGTATTACGTTTGACTGTATTTGCAAAGTAAGAACGTGGTTGAACTTAATTGAATTAAATAGATTGCCTCGTACAGAAATCAAAACGCAGCGATGACACGCGATGGTTCTTGAACTCGGACCGAACGAAACGCCGACCGGACGATTCAAAATTGTCGAGCCCAGGCGCCGCGCCGGTTCCCTCGGAATTGACAATTTTACGGGCGGTTTATTTCCGGACACCGAACTTCCTTGGTCAGAGCCGCCCCCGGCGCCTCCACCCACAACCCCTTCGCTCGCCGCCGCTTGTCCGCACAAATATTCCCCTTTCTAAAACAAACACAAATTGACATTCCGTTGATTCCTCATAATGCGATAATGCGAATGGAATCACAGACAAGGATATCGGATGAAAAGCGACGCTTCTCGTTTCTTCCATTAACGATACTATGAAACACTTTCAAGGTGATGGCACATAAAATTTACATTGTATGTAAGTGTCTTAAGCGAAAGCTTCCCACTTAAAAGCTCTACAAATGCACTGAAAGCTCTTTCGCGCACTAATCCCGAACCTTTTAGCTGCAATCAAAAGCCCCGAGTGCTCGGCGCGGGCGGGACGGTGCGGCGGCGGCGTGATGCTTGTGGAAGCGCCTAGGAATTTAATTTACATTTTTAATTAAGTTAAATTTTGTTCGGAAAGCTTTCACGGAATAGGAGTTTTCTTGATTAGAGTTCAGCTCTGCCTGAAGTTTGAGATTGATTAGTGGAGCTTTAATTGCTCTCTGCCGGTGAATAATGAATTCGATCAGTGTGAAGTCAGAAGGGAGTGACTAACAGATTACTTAACACTAATGGTTCAAATTACTTTGTTTTTGCCTAATTTATGTTATGAATTGTAATAATGTGATCCGTTTTGTTAATTTTAACGAATAACTGAGCATAGTCAGTAATAAAATTTAAGTTTGTGGCGTCCGTCATGTCCACAAGTTTCTATCGACACGCGACCGATCAGCGGCACCTAGTTCGCGGCGGTGATTTTTACGTAATGCTTGTTAATTGATCGCTGTGATAACGCAGTCATAATGGAGATAGCCTGCCTGCTGGCCTCACCATTCGACACTACCCGCCCCACCTCAATAATGCCCAAATGGCTTCCCGCCGCATACCCCAAATTACTGAAAATGACTTTAATGGATTTCTCTTCTCGCGAGTTAGTTTTAATGCGTTGGGATTGGTTAATTCTGTACCTATTACGTATTTGCGGACGAGGGTAACCTTATTATTAGAAATTTAATTACACTAGGTTGATGTTGACTTGACGCGCTTGTTATTTATACGCCGATGGTGTAATAACCACATAAAATTATATCGTTCAAGTTTTATTGTGGTACGAGTATGAACCATTATGAAAGTGCTTGTATATCAAAAGGGCACAAAGGAGTGTGCTTTAGCTGACGTAAAAACGAATAAATAAGAGACTTCCGCAAGGCACTCTCCGAGAATAAGCCGAGAGCTAGTGACGTACGATTTGACACAGAATATTTTACCCGAGGCTAAGACACCGCCATCCATTCCACTTATCCCCGCGTTTTGTTGAATTTTTGACACCTCAAAAAAAAGTAACTGTCCTTTCTGAGGCTGCTATAGTGCGCGAGGATCCTTTAATCATAGTTTAAGTCGAGCATACACAATACAGTGTTAATATCTTTGAATTTGGGTTCTGGAAAGAACTATATCAGATTACCTAGCTGTTAAATCGCTGAAGGTAGACACACATAACACTCTTGTTTAGAAGAATAGTAACAAGAATAAGCTTGACTTTGAATAACAAGTATTATAATAACATTAACGACAAGATTTCGGATATAATGGAGCTTTAAAATTATATTGTTATCCACCACACGGACAGTTTCGATTACATAAAACATTTACATACAATATTCTGACGAAAATAAAAATACGTATAAAATAAAAGCAGAATACGCCATCAAACTCAAGTGGAATGAAAAAATTTTTATAACCACATCGAAATTCCCATCAGCACCTGTTACAAAGGCAGCTATCAAATTACCCGCGACATATCCGCGGAGCGAGCGCGCCTCCATCCATAAATACGGTATTCGTTATGCATTTCTCATATTCATGAATCCGTTTTATTGGGGCCAATAAAATATGAACATCTCAGAATGGATATGAGAGAGCGGGCAAATCTAATATGGATTGCGCTGGATTCGGCCCGATTGGCGGGGCAGCTGAGTCGCCGTTACGAAATAAAAGTTTAATGGCCATTATCATCACCGTCTTAGCTTGTTGTTGTATTTTTTCTATCAATGTAGTAACATAGTAACACTTCTAAAAAATATTCACGGTGCCTTTCAAAACATTCATCATCATCACAGCTTATATACGTCCCCACCGAGGGGTACGAGCCTACCCTAACAGTTAGGGCGATTAGGCCTTAGTCAAACCACGCTGGCCCAGTGCGGATTGGTTGACTACACATACACCTTTGAATTACTTCGCAGGTGATGCTGGTTTCCTCAAGATGTTTTCCTTCACCTTAGGAGCGTCAGATAAAATGTACATATGAAATTGGTGAAACGAAAAACACATTGGTACATGGCAGGATTGATCGCGGGCCTCCCGATTCTACTCGGAGCACAGTTCAGTGTCGAGGCCACATCGCCACCGACGCTGACCGCACCGACAAAACTTTGTTGTTGATTAAATGTCAACAAAAAGAATGCAACCATAAGGTGCTTTAATAATGTTGTGCAAAATGAAAGGATGCAAAGCGAGGCATACGGCGGCGTCTGTGTTTCCACCAGAGATGTGCGAGGAATCTGAGCGTTTTGTGAGAGAGCTTTAGCGAGGCTTGTTCATGTGCGGCGAATGCATAGGTACTTTTGGGAGTTGTACAGTTTGATGTGAGCGGAGGGAGTGCGAGGTGGTGCGAGGCATTTGTCCATCGCATACGTCCTTAGTATATTCCTCCCTCCCTCCAGTGCGGTTCTTCATTGATTTTGTATGACGAAATACTTTCTACCAGGACTGCATTGAGCAAAACTAAGAAAAATAATGACACTTTAATGTAGGTTAAATGCTTCCTTGTTGAACACCCAGCTTCTCAGCATATTCTCAACTATTCCAATCCAGCTCATACGTCATTTTATCCCAAATTCATAAAATCAGTCTAGCGGCTTATGCGTACCTTACAGACAGTAGAGCTACTTTAGCATTTATAAAGCAGGAAATTACATACGTCTTTATTTAACGTCTTAATGAGCGTGACTCCAGATGTGGACTTTTAAGGTCTCGAGAATAAAATACACTACTTAGGTAAATGATTTAGAAAATAATTGATGTTAAATTCTTACTATACACGGTGTTTCAAAATAACCAATAAATAATCAATTCTTTATCGACAACTCATTATTAAAATTTGTTTACATGTAATGTCATTCAACCCAGAATTTTCATGTAAATTATATAGTCATGATGATGATACTATGATTTACATGAAAATTTTGGGTTGAATGACATTACGAGTAAACACATTTTAATAACGAGTTTTCGATAAAGAATTGATTATTTATTGGTTATTTTGAAACACCGTGTATATTTATGTAGAGATAGCTTTGAACCAACAGAAACATTTAACGACCGGTTAACATTTTGCGAAGTAGACTTTCTGCAATAAACCCACTCATACGAGTACTTCGAGCGTAAGCTCAACTACATTAGCAGTGCCTATTCAAATCGCGTTTGTTGCGTAAAAATCATGTTACAATGGATAGAACAGCAATGTGTGGAAATGTCATAACAGAACCACGTGACTAAAGTCATTCCCGTACTGCCGAAGTATATGCGTTTGCATTTTATTGTAAGTTTAAGCTCTAGTGTGGATTCGCTAAAATCTTTACAGTCATATCTTTTAATTTTGTTTGCTTTTAGCCGACTTTAAAAAAAGGAGGTTCTAAATTCGTCGGAATCTTTTATTTTCATGTATGTTCTCCGTTTACTCGAAGACATCTGAACCGCTTTGGCAAATTCTTTTTTTGTTTGAAATGATATACTTCCCAAGTGGACCCATGGTCATCAGGTCTGAGGATGAGATCCTAGATAAATCGACCCTGGAAACCTTAAATTTGAAAGGTACGTCCAACGAGATTCTTGTTTTTACTGAAGCTATTCAGGTGCTTGCGTCTGGTAGGAGTTTAGTTACAAACAGTGTGACAAGAGAATTTTATATATTAAGACAAACTGTGTCCGCGAACTACGTTTCGTCATAATATAAAAAATTGTTTACGATCTATTCTCAGACCCACCGAATGTACACAAAAAAATTCATAAAGATCGGTCAAGCCGTTTCGGAGGAGTTCGGTAACAAACACTGTGACAAGAGTATTTTATATATTTGTTAATGTTGGTAATTTAAAAGAGGCGACAAAAAAAATTAACTTTCCCAAGTTTCTTGCCTGTTCTTCTCGAGAAAGCTCTCCCAATTTCGAACAGGTTTAAATTTTTTTTCATTTTACTTGTATTTGCATACATCTAAATTTATGGTCGGGGTGTATATACGAGTATAAACAAGGTCTAAATAATACACTGCTTATCATAGTTTCTAACATTTTAAATTAATTTATTGGATAAAAAGATTCTTGTAATTTGTTTGATATATCAGTAATTGTCTGTATAAAGGTCTATATTAATAAAGATTTTTGAATTGGCTTCCGATCTTTGAGTGTTTACTTTATTTACCACTTGACGCTTCTTCGGTAGCCGCTTCATGCTAACAAAAAAACAAACTATTGACATTAATGCTTTCTGAGAACATGTCGACGCTAATGCCTATTTTCTACTCCAATTTGGAATAAGTGACCAGCGTACGGAGTGCTGTTAATTTAAAAAGTTGTGACGTGATTTCTGTTATGATAACAAAAAGTAATTTCATACTTTATTATCCATAAAAGTTACATACGCCAAATATAAATGTATTTAAGCTTATCACAAAAATGACTTATCTAAATAAAAATTGGTTCTTCAATCAATAACATTTTGCTATGTGCCGTTTGACACTAGCCTTCCGCTCGCGGTACAACCTCGTGATTCGTGAACAACTCATTTGGGCTGTTCCGATTTTGCCGTTCACACTAAGATATTGCAAGTTTTTGTAATAAAGGAATTCCTAATAATAGTGTAGTGACATTTTTATAGTTCTGAGGTGCCCGCGAACTACGTTTAGCCATAATAATTGTCAAAAATAAGAAATTATGATTTTCCTTTTCAGATTGTCATTCCCATTTTCAGTCTTCAAAGGGGTGTAATTTCAAATATATTCAATTTCCTATATACCAATTGATAACCTTAGATTTTATCACTTATGTCGTTTTGTAATGAATAATTTAATTTTGAATGTTGAGTCGTAGGATTTTTTTAGGCTAATTGCAAGTCTCTACAGATATTTTAAAAATGACGATGGTGACCTTATTTTCTAGAAAGCAGATGGATAGATACTTTATTGCACACAAAAATAACAGAAACAATAACAAAACTCTTAAAACTAGTTTGGGCAAAGGCGGTCTTATCGCTAGCAGCGATTTCTTCCAGACAATCTTCGTAAATGGACAGATTTAGTTTAAAAAATGTGTGGCAAAGACATTCACTGTTATCAATCCTATACTGCCTATTTTTGAGCAATAAAAAATGTATGGGTATACATGTCGTATTCAGTATGACTGGACCCCCGAATGATTTCGGGTTTATAAGTTATTAAACTTCATATTATAAATAGTTTCACTACAACTAGAATTGTTGATTGTATTGTCGGCAGAGTTGCAATGCAACAAGCGCGATCGCTCGTTGAAGGGCCCTCTTAACGATTCCACAGCTCACTTTGTATCGTTTTTGATCTCCGCCTCGCTCTTATGAACACAAGCACTTCAAATTATACCATAAATTAACGCTGTTTTCCCGTTTGTGCAAACTGTTAATTTTGTTATTTTTTATACTGTGTTATTATTACTGTCTCATTATTCTGAAAGTAATATATATATTGTTTTATGTATACATTTTACGGGTTCCAAAAATTTCACACTATGATTCATTGAAAGAGCTTGGTAGCCTAAGTTGGTCAAGTCACAACACGGTATGTTTGAGAGGCGCGTTCAAATCCCGGCCGAGACGATTTATTTTCTTTATTGATTTTTCAGTTTAGGTATTTAGCATTTTTAAAGAAAATGCAAGGTTCTATATAACTTCTATGATTCATGTTTATTTTTATCGTTAGTGATTAATTTAGTATTTTCTTTTTAACCCTGAAATTGAAAGAGGTTTGGATTTAATACATTGTTTTAATACGATTTTGAAAATAAAAAAAATAAGCCAACCTGTCTGGCCAGTATAGTATAGTAGGCCAATTCCTCCTTATCTAAGGAGATAAAACATAGTGATTACATACTCTTTATAAGGAGGAACCTGTGTCCAGCTGCGGGACGTATATGGGTTGAACTAGTAAAGTAACGCTGGTGAGAGCTTTACACCACGCATTTTTCCAAATTCATTTTTTAACAATGTGTAGTAAACTAAGAACAAATATTAATGTATACCTCCTCCAAGTTTCAATTTACAGCTTCTGCATAGTCGTCAGCCTTCAAGGGACACCATCTGATAGTGCGTCTGTTATTCTAAAACAGCTCGCCAATGTATTCTGTATCCAAAGCAATAGGGACGAGTTTCGCCTGATTGCACTTTCAAGTGTGTCGGATTTAGGAAAACAACCTTTATTGAGAGAGTGGGAAGGGTAGTTTGTGCTTGTATCGCGGAGCTAGCTAATGCCGTTTGACGGCAGTTTGTCGGAGTAATAAGGTCTCGCGCGGAGTGGACGTAAGGAGAGGATATCGTTTATTCTAATGAGGTTTCGCTAGACGCATGCGACGCTGTCCGTGTCCGCTATTGCTTCCAGCTAGAACTCACTCACAGTTAAGTGGAAAAAGTTCTAAACAAGATCCATCTTGTAAAACTTACCTACTACGAAAATGTAGGTTACAAAATTATTTTTTAGGAACTCTATCATACACAACATAAAATAAATATACAATAGTTATTAGTGAAGATTCATTTGGGTTTTGGACGGTTTTGGAGGCAACGTTGACAATCCATTACCGCCGAAACATCTGTGTAAATGTTTAATAATGTTAGGCACACATTTTTGAACGTTATCTGTAAACACATTTGAGTATATTATTAGAACGAGTTCTGTATCTAATTACTGTTTTGGTTATATTTATTTTAAATAGCTTTTCTCTCTTTTTGCTCTAGATACAATCATTAACGAGTGACAATTTAATTTAATTAATTATTCATTAAAATGTGAATTTATTATACATATATTAGAGAAAGTTATGAATTAGTTTCGAAACAGATATTATATCGAAATATTTTTTCATAAATATTCATATATCCCATCTCTGACTGCACGAACACTGACTATAATTTTAAAGGAAAATGACTCCTATAGATACAACTGACATATAAAGTAATGATACATGTATGTATTATAACTTATGTATTATATTATAAGTGAAACTAATGACATTTCGTTTTGTTCCAGAAAATTAAACTGAATGTGATGCGCGAGTGACAACTCACCATCATGATTCGAGATCCGCCTGCCATGCACAAGCCCGAAAACACTAACAGTAAGTTAATACATTTGGTGTAGATTTTTTTTATATCTTTCAAGGTATGTACATTTTAAGAAGGCCTACGATTTCGTAGCTGATGTACAGTACAGATAAACTTTTGTCGGAGATGTACACATTAGCCATTTTTTGTAGAGTTATTCAATAAGGGCACAATAATAACGGCACCTAATAAAGCCACTTTAACGCTCTTATTACAAAACTAGGTTTCGTAATAAAATACCAAACCTGGTCTTAAGCTTGGTTTAAGCAGTGCGTTAAATGTGTTAAAACAGCATTGACATACTTATATGTAACTTAGACTCGCTGTCCGGTACAGAAATATTCACCACTCAACTCGAAGACAATTATAATTGGGCGCGGCCACTGCTTGTTACCTCAAATACTTAGAAGATATTGAATTTGTCGAAAAAAAGTGTACGTTTGGCTGATATATTGTTACGCACAGTCCGGCTTAATGCTGCGGGTAGGACCTAGATAGTACTCGTATAAAACTAAATCCTATCGACAGAATCGAAATAATATGCGTGCCAACAAAGAACAATGCAATTACATAAAAAGAAAAATATACGTAAGCAAGCCGACGTTTTCGTTTCGCTGACGTCAATTTTTCATAATATTAGGACAAACAGGTCGCGAATAAAACTCGGCAAGGGTTGTGCCATAAACCGCTCGCAGAGTCCGTAGCAATATTAAAAAGGGGACGAACGATATTGCAATATCACATTTATGCGAAATGTCCGACACCCAGATCGTATTGATAAAAATAAGCGATTTTTTATTGTGCCTCACAATATTGTTCTAGCGCACGTTTTTACTATGTTGTCCTACGGTAATCTTGGCGATGTAATAGGACTATTTTTTACGATGCTGAGGTTTCGAATATCATATATTATTCTGTATCAGTTGAGATTTTTTTATAAAACAAAGTTGTCAAACAAGTCTATTGCCCACCTTTTTTTTAATTTATTCAATAACTAGCTGTGCCCGCAAACTACGTTTCGCCATCGAAATGCTTAACACGGTGTTTAATTTTTTCCTCCATTTTATTCCATAACCTCCCGCACGCGCAGCCGAAATCGTGCAGCAGAAATCGTAATATTTTAATTTCGCCATTACTTCAAAACCAAACGTCCAATTTTAATCATTCATAGACCAAATATTATCTACATAAACTGTACTTAGTTTTGAAATAATTTATTTGGATAAGGATTAATAGCATGAGAAAAATAAATGCGTTTAAATGTAGTCCAAATAGAATTCAAGATTTTTAAATAAAAAAATCGTTGTTTTGCCTCACTCGACATAGATAGGTATAGTGTGTCGCGGTCTTTTTTGTAGATATTTATAAGATCTACAATTAATTAGAACATTTTATGGTTCTATCTTTTATAGTTTGGGCAGCGTACGTAAAATAAGTTACTTTTCTGGTTGATTTTTTACACCTTGTGTCCGAAAAACCCAAATATCTTACGGAATTTTTTTTCCAAAATAAAATTTAGCCTATGTTACTCGTGGATAATGTAGCTTTCGAATGGTTAAAGAATTTTTAAAAACGGTCAAGTAGTTTTTGAGCCTATTCATTACAACCAAATAAACAAACAAAGTTTTCCTCTTTATAATATTAGTGTAGATAACATACAATTTTTAACATTTTGTCTATCGCCAAACTGCTTAACAGTTTGTTGGCGAAATCAATGCACTCATTTTAAAAGAGTATACGAGTATACTCAGTATACGAGCTTAACAATATTTTGTTGTTGTTATACTTAGGTGTAAAAAAGAAAAATTGCTTATTCTATTTTTTTGCTCGAAAAGTGGATCTAATTTTACAGCAGCTCATAAAACACGCGTGTATTATAGCCGAGGCACGCATCACAGAGTCCGACAATGCTGCACTTGCCGGCCGCGCCAGTAATGTACTATATTTTTTAAAAGCTAGAGGTAATATAAAAGACATCAACGAAATACATGATTTTTCAAATGATTTATTTCATACCATTATTTCGTTTGTCTACAAATTAACAATGATTTGTGTTATTTAATCAAAAACTTCAGTTTATTAGGTATTTTTCCTCACAAGTGTGTTGAAAAACGTCGAACGACATACGTGCGCACATCGGTTACACACACTCGACTCTATTACGCCTCGTGAGTTATTACCAACACACTGCACGCATATCGTAATGTACTATTAAATAATGTTATAAAGGTTATACTGACACTTTTTCATGGTATGCATTTAGGAGACATGCCTCTACTTTATTCTTAAATATAGTTTTACCGCTACAATCATTTTCACCTACAATTTTATTAAAAATTCTGGGTATAAGATATCTACGGGTTCTTTCTCCATAATAATTTACTACAATCGGTTCCATATATCGTTAGTAACGAGTCTGTCTTAAGTTTTTAATGTGTTTTTTAATAATTTTAAAATCACAAACCTAATGGTATGTGGCTGCTATCACAGTAAGTCAAGTCACAGTACCCAGAAGGTGATTTCACTGCCATTCTGACCTTTCAAAATCGGACCACATCCATGCAAGAACTGCAACTTGACGGCGGAAATTAGTAAGATGAGGTACCCATGGAGACGACTCTTACAGCTGTTTTCCTCTGATAGAAATGAATAGATGGACCGATTAAAAAAAATATTGTACGCGTTATACTCGTGAATTTGGTTTAATTATATAAGCTTTTTTAAAAGGTTGTGTTATTATTTATAGAGGTTGCTTAGATAATCAAACTGAACATTTTTCACTATGGCATCGACTCTGTAATTGCCATATATTTTAGTCGGGTTGGTCTTGAACTTGGGGCCATGGTATGGGATCAACTGTGAATCAGTTGTTTGATACAGTCAAACAGCTGATTTCCAGTTGGTCCCATGGTAAAAGTTTGATAGTGCAAACAAGTTATCGTATATTTGATATCGATAGTTACTAGGTATTTAAATTAAAAACAAATCTCATAATTAAGTACTAAGTTTACCACAAGTTCATAAAGCTAAGATCTTCAAAAGTCTTTTATAGAAGAGGAGAATTCCTAAAAAAATAGGTATCAAAATAAAAAGAAATATTAAAAGCTTCCTTGCAGTAACTTCCAAGTGATGATTGACGAATACAAAGACTTTTTAAGGGTGATAAAAAGTTTTAGTATATTTACATCTTAATGTTCTTTAATCTCAATATTTATATATTGTTTCTCCGCACGCCTTCCCAGCACTTCATAAGCCTTTATCGTAATCAAAATCGTATTTTACGTTGTTACAGCTATTGGACTGAGCAACGTGTCGGAAAATCGAATGTTTCCCAGTTGCTGACGTAGATTTAAATCTTATTTGTTTATAGCTAGTACGAAAGTATATATATTGTATTGAAATCCAAAAATATATAGATGCAATAGAGCAAATCAGATTTAAAGAAAGCTTTACATAGCACTGCTTTCTTAATAGTATGACGTCGTTGCCAGTTCACACACGCGCAATTCAGTTTCACCAGAAATAACACAGCAAATTCGCATGAGCATCGAATGCAGCGGCGGAAAATTGCGGGCATGGCGGTGGCCATAGCCTAGCTGCAGCGAATGCGGCGGCGACGCAGCGCGGCGTAGCGCGGCGCGGCGTGGCGTAGCGCCCGCAGCTCTGCACGGGCCTGATAAAATTTATGGCCACTTCCCCTTTAAAACAATATTGAGGGCTCAGTTGGGATTTATGTCTCGCCGCCGCTGCAGCGACTCAATTTATTCTTCAATTTTTCATACAATAACTCACACACGTATTACGAGTGATGGATGAAAAGGACTAACTTTCGGGCTTTAATAAGAGCCTCCAGATGCGAATCTACAAATTGGCTGAAGTTTATTGCCCACTTATGTCAGGCTTAAGTTTCGCCCCGAGCCTTTCTCTCGGAAAATAATTTATGACGTAGATTGTCCCGACTTTGTACACGTTTGATTGTCGTTTGAAGACGCGTCCATATAATACCGAGATGTATATGAAGTGATGACAATAACAGTAATTGATTTTTTAATAAGCGACCAAGAATAATAAGTACTTATATTTTTTGTATTTTTATAATAGTGTAGATTATTAACCAAGGCGATAAAGTAGTGTCTTATGTCACGGGTGTAGTCTGTGTCACCCAAGACTTATTCCCGAGGATACTCTACTTTTCTCACCACCTGTGAGAAAATAGAAACAAATACGTAAGAAATACAGATTTATCCAAAATCATATTAATTTAATGTTAAAATCATAAATTATTATAATTACTAGTTGAAAAAGTCACGAAACGTCTGTATTTAAAAAACTATAGGTACAAAAGAAATGGCTGCGTGTGCTTAAATCCGTTTGCTTTTTAAATTTCGAAAACTAAAACCTACAAATGAAAACAACATGGCGAGATTAAATTTTTGTTTGATTTTGTTATATTATTTTAGTGTCTTCGCGTATTCTAGAGCATATGTTGTCGCTTCAGAATCATTATTTATTTCGCTTAACAATATGAGTTTCTATCAAAATGTACGTAATTCCGTGTTCCAAATACAAATTAATTCAATCACTAGGGAAATAATAAAATTCAGTAGGTACAATATTCTATCTCTGTTTTTAGAGGCTTGAAATGAGTTACTTTATGTTCTTAGAGCTTTATTTTGGGTTTACATGACGTAGAATATGTCATTCTTAAGCAGGTGGTGCAAAAATAAATTATTCTTTATTCATTTTAGTACAAGTGTGTGATCAGAATTCAATTTATTTAAAGCCGGTAGATATTTTTTTCAGCAATGAAAAATACGAACAAAAATATATCTACAGAAATCCCCCGATTAGAAGGTCAGTGTCCAACCCACAGTGAATATTGTCATTTAAATGTCATAATTAAAATTATCGATAAAGTATGCCTGTAATAAAAGTAGCATCACTAGTCAGTCGCGATCATAAATGAGTATTGGACGGCGGACCGAGAGCCGAATACAAACAAGCCATAGTCTGATTAAAATATAAGTAACACACACCAATCTTCCACGCGCTGGGGTGAGCATGGGAGAGAATTCGAGCAGTGTTGCCAAATCGAATTTGCGGCAAATGAATGTGGGACGTAGGTAGAATACTTATCATAAGCAATTACAGAGTTAATATTTACTGTTGTTACACTTCTTTGTATCTTTTCATTATTTATATATTTATATATGTAATTAACAATAGATACAACTTTTATATACTTATAACTATAATAACTAACCCTATACTTATACTTATTAAAAACAATACTTATATAAAACTAGATACGCAATCAGTGACAAAAAGTCATCGCCAAGTAATAAGCGTCTCTCGACAATTCGGGTGCTCTTTCAATTTAGTAGCATTCAATCGCTCTGACAGTTAACGTGCCGAAAGTATTCGTAAAAATCACAGGTCCACGAATGATACAAAAACGGAGTATCATGTAGCCGATAAGACGTATAATACTTAAATAGGGGTGCGCACTGAGTATCTATTTCATCTAATATATAAAAATCTCGTGTCACAGTTTTTGTTATCGAACTCATCCGAAACGTGTATAGTAGGTCTGAGAATAGGTCGTAGGCTATTTTTATAACCCTAGCTGATAAGGATGGCCCTCTCCAGAATATTTTTCTTTTGGACGTTATGGCGAAACGTAGTTTGCAGTCACAGCTAGTAATATATAAATCTATTTCGCACCAGACCGTTAGTAAGATAATAAAAATTATCAGACATTTTTGGTTTGTTGAAATTATTATATTTACCGGAGGAAGACTCTCTACTAGAGTCGTCTGCTTGCGTACCTCCGTCTTACCTATTTCTGCCGCAAAGAAGTAGTGCTTTCATTGCTGTGTTCCAGTTTGAGGAATAAGATATGGCAGTGAAATTAATAAGTGCCGTGACTTTACATCTGTCACAAGTTGGCAACGTACACTGTGGTTCTTGGGGGGCTGCAGTTTTGCTGCGAATCTCAAAAGAGCCATATGTAATATAAGTGAATGGGGTGTAAGGGGTTCCGAACTTTATCTAACGGAACCCAAGTCAACCTCACCTGCACGCGGTGCACCCTGCTGTTCAACAGACGAGGCTCTGGCGCACCCCACCAACCCGCACTGGGCCAGCGTGGTGGGAGAAGGCCCAAAACCCCCCCAAATGAATAATCGAACTAACCAAAGGCCCCAAGTGCCCGGCGGTCCCGGAGGCCATGCCGGCGGTGACGGTCGTCGACCCGGCGCTGGGACCTGGGGTGCGAAGAATCCCCGGGCGGCAAAAACCCCCCGTCAAACGACCTTGGCCCTGGCAACTTACAACGCGCGTACACTGCGGACCGAGGAGAAGCTGCTGGAACTGGAGAGGGAACTGAGCAGGATCCGTTGGAGTATTGTAGGACTATCCGAAGTCCGAAGAGAGGGTGAGGATACGATGGTCCTTAAATCCGGCAACCTGCTCTATTTCCGGGAGGGCGAAGAACTGTCCCAAGGTGGTGTCGGGTTTATAGTCCACAAGTCTCTCGTGAACAACGTGGTACAGATCGGAAGTGTGTCGAATAGGGTGGCGTACCTTATACTCAGAATCACCGAACGGTATTCGCTGAAGGTCATACAGGTCTACGCCCCGACCTCGACCCACCCCGACGAGGAAGTGGAAGCTATGTATGAGGATATTTCTCGGGCAATACATGCTTCCAAGACTCACTACACCGTTGCCATGGGAGACTTCAACGCAAGGCTAGGCAAGCGGGGCGATAATGAGTTGAAAGTGGGGCAATTTGGAGATGGAATCCGGAATTTTCGAGGTCAAATGCTAGCCGACTACATGGAGAGAGAGGGACTCTATATGATGAACTCTTTCTTCAAAAAACGGCTGCATCGAAAATGGACCTGGAAAAGTCCGGATGGCGTGACAAAAAATGAGATTGACTTCATCATGTCGACTAAGACCCGCATATTCAATGACGTCTCAGTGATCAATTCGTTTAACACGGGGAGCGATCACCGAATGTTACGAGGCGCATTGAATCTTAACATAAAAGCGGAAAGGTATCGACTGGTGAAGTCTGCGCTCCGTCCCGAAGCCATCCAGATCCAAAACCCCGAGCGCTTTCAACTCGAATTACAAAATCGCTTCGATTGCCTGGAGGACTGCACGGATGTGGATACTTATAATGACAGGGTTGTGGAAGCTGTCCTTACGGTGGGTGCAAAGTTTTGCAAACCCAGCCGTACTAAGCAACGAAGTAAGATCTCGGAGCCGACAGCTAAGCTGATGGAGGAAAGGCGTGGAATGGGTCGGCAGTCTTCTGAAGATGCTCGTCGGCGACTCAACAAACAGATCTCTAAGTGCCTGACTCGCGACATACGCCGATTTAATACGGAACGTATTAAAGAGGCCATTGAGCAGAACAAGGGCTCCAAAGTGTTCGCAAGAGATCTGTCACTCGGTCAGAGTCTGCTGACGAAGCTGAAGACAGAGGACGGCAGAGTCATTACATCCCGACCTGAGCTTATGGCCGAGATCGAACGCTTCTATGGACAGCTTTACGCAACATCACAGGCACCTGTTATTCCGGCTACAGACCCTAGAGCCAAATTGACCCGGCACTATACCGAAGATATCCCGGACGTCAGCCTGTACGAGATTAGTGCGGCTCTTAAACAGCTTAAAAACAACAAGGCACCGGGTGATGATGGAGTTACAGCCGAACTCTTAAAAGCGGGTGGACTACCAGTCCGGAAAGCGCTGCAGCGGCTATTCAACTCCGTCATACTCGAGGGCAAAACGCCTAAAGCATGGCACAGGGGCGTGGTGGCACTTTTCTTCAAAAAGGGCGACAGGGCCCAGTTGAAGAACTATAGACCCATCACGCTCCTGAGTCATGTTTATAAGCTATTTTCGAGGGTCATCACGAATCGTCTCGCACGCAGGTTCGACGACTTCCAGCCTCCCGAACAAGCCGGATTCCGAAAAGGCTATAGTACCATAGACCACATCCATACGCTGCGGCAGGTTATACAGAAGACCGAGGAGTATAATCTGCCACTATGCTTGGCGTTTGTGGACTATGAGAAAGCTTTTGATTCTGTCGAGACCTGGGCCGTACTTAGATCACTCCAGAGGTGCCAAATAGACTATCGGTACATCCAAGTGTTGCAGTCATTGTACGAAAACGCCACCATGTCAGTCCGCCTTCAGGACCAAAACTCGAAACCAGTACGACTTCAGCGTGGTGTGAGACAGGGTGACGTTATATCGCCGAAACTGTTCACAGCTGCGTTGGAGGATGTATTTAAGCTTTTGGACTGGAGGGGACTCGGCATCAACATAAACGGCGAGTATATGACTCACCTTCGTTTTGCTGATGATATCGTAGTCATGGCTGAGACCGTGGAGGATCTAGGCACAATGCTCGAAGACCTCTGTAGAGTTTCCCAACAAGTGGGTCTTAAAATGAACATGGACAAGACTAAAATAATGTCGAATTCCCGTGTAGTACCCACTCCTGTGAATGTTGGAGGCTCTACGCTGGAAGTTGTTGACGAATATGTTTACCTGGGGCAAATAGTCCAGCTCGGTAAGTCCAACTTCCAGAAAGAGGTAAATCGGCGAATCCAACTCGGCTGGGCAGCGTTCGGGAAGCTACGCAGCATATTCTCGGCCCATCTACCGCAGTGTCTCAAGACGAAAGTCTTCAATTCGTGCGTGTTGCCAGTGATGACATACGGAACTGAGACGTGGCCGCTTACAATGGGTCTCATCAGAAGGCTCAAAGTCACCCAAAGGGCAATGGAGCGGGCTATGCTCGGGGTTTCTCTACGTGATCACATCAGAAATGATGAGATCCGTAGAAGAACTAGAGTTACCGACATAGCCCAAAGAATTGCAAACCTTAAGTGGCAGTGGGCAGGACACATCGCTCGTAGGACCGACGGCCGTTGGGGCGGAAAGGTCCTCGAGTGGCGGCCGCGTACCGGGAGACGCAGTGTTGGTAGGCCCCCCACAAGGTGGACCGACGATCTGGTGAAGGTCGCGGGAAGCCGCTGGATGCGGGAGGCGCAGGACCGATCGGTATGGAGATCCTTGGGGGAGGCCTATGTCCAACAGTGGGCGTCTATTGGCTGATATGATGATACCACTTACCATCAGGTGGGCAGTTTGCTTGTTTGCCAACTTAGTTGTATGGGAAAAAAAGAAAATCTACTGAGATAGTGATTTAAAGTCCACACTCTAGTAATCTAATTCTCCCTTTGTAATAATAATAATTAGTATAGTATAGCATAACGTTATTTTTTGTAATTTAGTACTGTAAAACCATATTTAATATGAGCCTACTGTTTTGTATCCGTCCGCGGGGGAGAGCCTGGTGACCCGTAAAACCGGTTATCTCAACCTATCTCGGGCACCAGTCTCTCACACTATAGGATGAGTCATTTTAACTGTAATTATTTTAGAACCTACACTTTATCCTCTGTGAGAGAAAAATAAATAAATATTATTATTATTATTTATTAAAGTTCAGGAGTAGGCGGCTCACTACGTCACATGTAAGTAGAAAATTTACGTACGTATGACGTCATGGGATATTTCATATTATATCGTCGAAAGTTTTGGATTGTGTCAAAATAATTTTTACAGTACCTATAAAATACTTAACTTTTTCGGCTAAAAATGTGTATGTAACCGTAATTTTTAATTTACATTCGAAAGGGAGCGTCGGTGGCGCTATTGACTCGGTACTTGCCTTCCAATCGGGAGGCCCGGGGTTCGAGACCGCGACGTACCAATGTGTTTTTCGAATTTCATATGTATATTTGTTTGACGTTCCTATATACGGTGAAGGAAAACATCGTGAAGCAACCTGCATACATCTGCGAGGAAATCAAAGGTATTTAAAGTATGTGAAGTCGACCAATCCGCACTGGGCCAGCGTAGTTGACTGTGGCCTAATCACTCTAACATAGGGTAGGCTCGAGCCCCTCGGTGGGGACGTATATGAGCTGTGATGATGATGATTCGAAAAACACTAGGTAACTAAAATTTTGAAATTTCATGTTAAGGTTGAATTTGCATTGAGGTACATAAAAGGTAATTGAGGTACACGCGACGATCATGCACAGTTTGAAGTGTCTTTTTAACTGATTTCAAAAAACCGGCCCAGTGCGAGTCGAACTCGCGCACGAAGGGTTCCGTACCATTGACTAGATAAATTAACATTGGAGTTGAAAAATATGTTCTCCCACACATTCCACCTGTAAATGTAAGTTGGTACTCACAATATTGAGTGATTTACCAAGTTATTTTAATATCATGAACTTCTTATAGGTTTTCCTATAATCTATAAGTAAAAAACTAATTTCTGTATTTTTTTCAAAATTTTAGGTTCAGTAATTTCGGAGATAAGGGGGGAGGGGGAGGGGATGGTCAATTTTCGTCTATTTTCTTGAATAACTTGGAAACTATAAGACCTTTCATTTGATATGTCACACGATGCAGTTTTCAAAATGTTTTTTTACTTCCCCCAAAAATGACCTCCCATATACAGATTTCATCTATTCACGTCACACCTCTGCATTTGGGTCATAGAAATTGATATGTGTACCAAATTTCAACTTAATCGGTCTAGTAGATTTGGAGAAAATTGACTGTGACCGACAGACAGACGGACACACAAGTGATCCTATAAGGGTTCCGTTTTTTATTCGGACGGTACGGAACCCTAAAAAGGAGGAGGTTTTGTGTTCGACTGTATCTATTTTTTTATGTATGTTCACCGATTATTCCGCCATTTGTGGGACGATTTTCAAAATTCATTCTGAAAGGGTATACCTGAAAGGCTATTCCTGAAATAATCCCATTAGCACCAAGCCATGATCTGATGAAGGGATCTCAAGAATACCGAGGGAAACCCTTAAATTTCATAGGCACGTTAAACGTGTTTTATGTTTTTTCCGAAGATATTCAGGTATTCACAATTGGTTGTCATCACATGATGTTACTGAGCTGATGACGGAAGGTTTCTGGTAGATTAGGAGTTAGGGGATAGTTCTTTCAATATAAAGGGAACTTATTGATGCGTAGTTCTATTATTTCAAGTGAATCAGGTAAGTTGATAGTGGAAAGTATAACTTATAAACAAATGTTTGTTAGGAATTTAGAAATAGTTCTTTCAAAACTGTTTAGGGCAAAAGACGTTTTATTTGTGTCACTCCAGAGGTGCCAAACAGACTACCGGTACATCCAAGTATTGCAGTCATTGTACGAAAACGCCTCCATGTCAGTCTGCCTTCAGGACCAAAATTCGAAACCATTACGGCTTCAGCGTGGTGTGAAACAGGGCGACGTTATTTTGCATAATAAATTCACATATTGTAACTTTTTTACTCTTGTGCTATAGAAGTGATTTTCTTAATTCTAAAAGAGAAAACGTTTTGTAAATATCAGCAATGAAACTATGTGTAATACACATGTCTTATTCACAACGTAACCTATTGTTAGTCTTGCTTTAAATATGATTCTGTCTCAATCTACCCCTAACACAAATGAAACAGCACCAATTAAAACTCTAGTTCTTCTACGGACCTCATCATTTCTGATGTGATCACGTAGAGAAACCCCGAGCATAGCCCTCTTCTCCATTGTACGAAAACGCCTCCATGTCAGTCTGCCTTCAGGACCAAAATTCGAAACCATTACGGCTTCAGCGTGGTGTGAAACAGGGCGACGTTATTTTGCCGAAACTATTCACAGCTGCGTTGGAGGACGTATTAAAGCTTTGGAACTGGAGAGGAGTCGGCATCAACATAAACGGCGAGTACATGAGTCGCCTTCGTTTTGCTGATGATATCGTAGTCATGACTGAAACCGTGGAGGATCTAGGCACAATGCCCAACAAGTGGGTCTTAAAAGGAACATGGACAATACTTACTAAAATAATGTCGAATTCCCGTGTAGTACTCACTCCTGTGGATAATAGAGGCTCTACGCTGGAAGTTGTTGACGAATATGTTTACCTGGGGCAAATATTGCAGCTCGGTAAATCCAACATCCAGAAGGAGGTAAATCTCGGCTGGGCAGCGTGTGGGAAGCTACGGAGTATATTCTCGGCCCATCTGCCGCAGTGTCTCAAGACACTGCGTCTTTAATTAGTGCGTGTTGCCAGTGATGACGTACGGAAGTGAGACGTGGCCGCTTTACATGGGTCACTCAAAGGGCAATGGAGAAGAGGGCTATGCTCGGGGTTTGTCTACGTGATCACATCAGAAATGATGAGGTCCGTAGAAGAACTAGAGTTACCGACATAGCTTAAAGATTTGGAAACCTTATGTGGCAGCGGGTAGGACACATCGCTCGTAGGACTGACGGCTGTTGGGGCGGAAAAGTCCTGGAGTGGCGGCCGCGTACGCGTGAAGGTCAGAAGCCGCGGGATGCGGGAGGCGCAGGACCGGTCGGTATGGAGATCCTTGGAGGAGGCCTATGTCCAACAGTGGGCGTCTCTTGGCTGAAATGATGATGATGACGATGTCAAGCAATGATATCCTGGAAAATCTTTAAAAATACAGCAACAATGAATGTTTAAAATTTGGCACCAACTTCTATATAAAATGTGATGTTGTGCGTATTCTTATTTTATTTTTGATTTTTTTGAAGTCGGTTTTCACATTTTGTATTTTTTTTGTGAGACTAATAGTTATATAGTCTATGTTATATGCTTCTGCCTCAAATTAGGAGTGAGAGAAATTAAAAAAAACTAAGTTTGTTGTTTGTCAAATTGGTTATATTATCGTAAACGGAAGTTAGCTTCCCAACTAACAATCCACGGCCTCGACAAGAATGAGCATGAGTAATCATAATAAATTCACATATTGTAACATTTTTACTCTTGTGCTACAGAAGTGATTTTCTTAATTCTAAAAGAGAAAACGTTTTGTAATTTTCAGCAATGAAACTATGTGTAATACAGATGTCTTATTCACAACGTAACCTATTGTTAGTCTTGCTTTAAATGATTCTGTCTCAATCTACCCCTAACACAAATGAAACAGCACCAATTAAAGACAAAACTAATTTGAATCTACGCTTAAAGGCTGTAAGACTTTTTCGGCCTTATTAATAAAAAAATTACCCCTTGGATCATGCTTGGATTAGTTACTCTGCGTTTTATCTTATTTTGACATATGACAGTCAACATGTGCGGAAACAAGACAAAACACGAAGTAAGTAACTAATCCGAGGATGATCCAAGGAGAAACATTTTTATTAATAAGGCCGTATAGGTATAGGCCATATCAGTCGTAGGCATAATATCGTCAAACCTATCTTCTATACAAATAAATAAAATTGAAGTGTCTGTTTGTAATGTCAAAATAACAAGTTTTTACTAAATGGGTACGAATGTATATCGGGTACCAATAACAAAAACACAATTTAAAAAATGTTTGTCTGTCTGTTTGTTCCCGCTAATCTCCGGAACGGCTGGACCGAATTTGACGGGACTTTCACTAATATATTGCTAATTATATAAAGTATAACATAGGCTTTTTATCAAGTACGGTCCAGTCGTTACTATTCCACGCGGACGAAGTCGCAGGCACAGCTAGTATACAATAATATCGTCAAACAAATAATTTACCATCGCATTCACAGATCAAACGAATTCAAGCTTATTTATTTGTTTGCTAATCCCATCTCATTCTGTTTGATTAATCGCCAAGAAAACAAATTAATAACCGACTCTTCCATTCGTCAATGAAAAGCAATTAATACCCGTAACTGGCATCAAATAATTGAAATTTTAATAGCTGAAAACTCTTTCCTTAGAAAACGTTTACCGCTGCTATTAAGCTTAATTCAAAAATTAATTTAAACTTTCACAAGCTTGAGCTGGGGGGGCGGGCACCGTAAAGGCAATATCAATTTCATAATTTTAATTAAAAAAAACTAACTTCTCTGATGACAAAGTCTCGTACTTTTTTAATAACGGAAATGTTAACGATGGCTGGTTTGCGGGGCGCGTGGTTAGGACTCCGACAATTTTCTGTGTTGTATTGAATTCTTTCGATTTAAGCTCTACTCTTCATTATTATTTCATTTGTTTATTAAATCTACTTTGGAGTATAACTTAGCTGATCAAATACGCTACAATAAGCGTTACACAGTTGGTAGGTATAGGAACTTTTTTCGCTATAAGTACAATTTTTTTTACCGATTTTGGTGAAAGGTGAAAGTTCTATGTTCGATTGTATTTATCTTTTTTATGTTTATTCACTAATTTCTTCGTCAATATTGGACTAATTTTCGAAATTATTTTTCTAATTAAAAGACTATAGTTTAATCAGTCAAGTGGAACTAGTGAAATTAATTTTTTAGTAAAAAGATAAAAGGCTTCACTCCTTTAGTGGTCCCACGTAATTAATTCAAGATCTGAAGATAGGAATCCAGGTAATTCTAGGGAATACCCCAAATTTTATAAGCGCGTAAAACACAACGTATTAGATGAATTTTAATCTTGGAGTCCGTATCTTATGTTGTTGTATAACTCTAACAGTAAGGTGTTGTTTAAAGCATTAGCCGTATTGTATCAAGTTATTAATGTCGAGTTACCTGTAAAACCTAGATCGAATATTTATATGTATACCGTACACGTCTTGTTTGCCACCTTAGTGGTATAAAATTCAAAGAGTTTCCGTCACTCCAACAACGACGTAACCTCTTTGCTGGAGTCTCGCTGGCGCATCGCGAAGTTATTTGGCCGTGGTTAGTAAAGTACCTAGCATGCACAAAGAGCCTGACATGTCCTGAGTTCTCTCTTTTTTAGTATAAATAACATTATAAGTAACACCATTCTTGATCCTTGCTTTCGTTCATTAGCACGTGATATTTTTTACGCATCGGGCATTGATGTATACGTCAATGACATTGGGTAAATAATTGGTAAAGTTATTCAATTCCAAAAGACAAGTAACTATATTTTTAAAGTTATTAAATTCCAAAAGACAAGTAACTATGTTTATAATATTCTAAACAGGGTATCCTAATATAATGCATTATTTTACCCAAAAAATGTATAAAGAAGAGTTACTCGAATAAAATACACACCACATCTCATCGCTAATGAGATTTCTTTATTGTTTATCCTTTGCGATTGTTAATTGGCGTAGATTACCATCGTGGGCAAATATCTCATTGCTGCTTTCGTATGCACATCAAAGGTTAATGCTTTTTGTGTGTGAATGTGCATCGTTACGTAAAAGCGGTGTGGCAATTCCGACTAGAGCTTGTTAATTTTTTACATTTGCTATTAATGCAGAACCCGCATTTGGTTAAATCTAATTACTGCCTGTATAATGGATATCGCTACAACGCAATCAACTCCATTGTTTAATGAGTGGTCGACTGCTAGAAGCAAATAAATTGTGCGAACATTTAGAATGGCTGCAACCGCAATAGTTATACAGATCTGTATAACAGTTTAGATTATGCGGTATAATATTGTGTTTTCGCAACGAAATCCTAAATGGCCCGGTTCTCAATTTAAATGAGCTATTTATCATAATTAACGGGCGGATGTTTCATCTTATTCAGGTAAATCCAGTAGCAAATTTCCATGAACACGTATCAGGTCTAATTAGCGCCGTCAACTTTCGTTCATGTAATGCATATTAAACAAAATTCATTCATTAATCCAGGTTTCATACTTGCAAACTTTAAAAAAGTACTTATGAATAACATGTTATTACTTAACCGCCATTATGATATATCAAAAGCTATTATCATTAAGATATACATTTCCGAACATGTATAGAATTAACTTTTTTTCTTCTCTTTTACTACTATTTACAGACATCTTGGGATATATACAAGGTTAAATATTAATATTTTTATGAGTTTGTTTATTATTTTTGACGTCAATTAGTGCCTATGTTGAATAAAGATTTTTTATTTATAGTTCAATAAGAGCTCTCAATAAGAGTAGAAAGTAATGCGAAGTAGTGCAGGATTGAATCACGTCGTGGGTGATGCTAATATTGACTATACTGAGCGCAAAGGGTTATTTAAAGGACCGAGACATTAAAACTTTGCTTTTAACAAACATAAATTTCTCATTGGCCAACTATTAAAGAATGATTTTAGATAAAATAACAATTAAGAAAATAGTTTTTTGACACCTACAAAAGATGGTGTTCGAAATTCTACTTTCAAAGACAGCTTTTCGGTGAGTTTTAAGGCAAGAAAAGGGCTCTTTTCATGCTTCTGAAGGCGAAAAATGATCTTTTCAAATTTAATCATAATACCTGGGGGCTTACCATGATCGCTTATACCAAGGTTAACAATATTCCAACAGAGACACCACTCTTGCTTCGTATAGCGCCATCCCGCTCTCAGCGCGGCTTCAATATTGTTTTGAGCGATCATGGTTAGGGGGCTGATCAATATACGGTGAAGGGCCCGCTTGTCCTACTGATTCGACCACTGGTCACAGTACCTATACCACTATTAACCGATGGGCCTAGTGGATTAGGGGCAAGTAATGTGTAACAGCAGCTGTCGACAAGTCGAAAGCTATTACACCGTGTCTGTGGTCTGGACAACCATGTATAGAGGTCCTGGGGTTCGATTCCCAACCCTGTATAAAGGTCCGAGGTTCGATTCCCCATGGAGGCAGAAGTATACTGGAGGAAGATTCCGTTCCAGGGTCGACTGCTTGGGTAACGCCGTCTTACCTATTTCTGCCGCAAAGCAGCAGTGCTTGCATTGCTGTGTTCCGGTTTGAAGGGTAAGATATGGCAGTGAAATTGCTGGGTACCGTGACCTTACATGTTATGTCACAAGTTGGCAACGTACGCTGTGGTTCTTGTGGGGGTTGAAGATTTGCTGCGAATGTCACAAGAACCACATGTACTTAAAGGTGGCTGTTACCACTTACCATCAGGTGGGCAGTGTGCTTGTTTGCCAACTTAGTTGTACAAATAAAAGTTTTTCTGCTTGGTTTGGTTGGTAATATATAGGGCTTCTGAACCCGCCTGGCTAACTACCGCCATCATACTAAGTTTGTCGCCGCAATAACTTATTGTGGCGGCAAACAATTAGAGGTAAGATAGCCAGTTCCCCAGTTCCTTATTCGGTCTTATCATCAGTTACCATCAGGTGAGATGAAGGCCAAGAGCTTACCTATTGTATATTTCTAGCTTCGTGCATTCCTACCTCAATTCTATCGCCTTATTCTACGGTATTCATTTACCAAGAAGAAAACGCCGTTTAAATTTCAATATCGGCTAGCGGTAATGTGATAAATTAAAACTATTGCCTATTCACTTATCAATAAAACTGATATATCGATGCAAATAGTAAGCCGAATGATGAATAGTCAATGCTGACATTATGTTAGCATACGCGGAGGGCGAGTTAATTGCGAAATGCAATGAACGTTTGTAAATTGCACGGAACGATTGCGGCCGCATGAGGGCTCATTACAATAACCTAGCATTTAATTGAATCACAGGAATGTAACCCGTTAATGCCGTCGCAGGCATCATAAGCACGTCACAATGGTATGTTGTTATTTATAACGCATTTTTAGGGTTCCGTAGCCAAATAGCAGAAAACGGAACCCTTATGGATTCGTCATGTCTGTCTGTCTGTCCGTCCGTATGTCACTGCCACTTTTTTCTGTTGAAACTTGGTAAGTAGATGTATTCTGTGAACCGCATTAAGAACACAAAAATAGAAAAAAAAACAATAAATTTTGGGGTATACTTAGAACTGAAACTCAAAATTTTTTTTTCATCAAACCCATACGTATGGGGTATCTATGGATAGGTTTTCAAAAATTATATTGAGGTTTCTAATATCATTTTTTTCTAAACTGAATAGTTTGCGCGATTGGTTTCAACGAGATCTATGTAGTAAGTAGTTTTTATTTATACGTCATAAATCGTACACCGCAATTTACCTTTCATTTAAAATATAAAAATAAATATAATATAAAAATAAAAAAAACACATTTAATTTCATAAACACAAACCTTATGCATAAACCGTGAACCATTATTTTCTAATAAAAATCCCAGCATGTAGGTACCTAATTATAATGTTTACTTATCAATAACTTAATTTTAAAAAATACACTATTATTAAAATATCGATCAAAGTTACAACGAACTACAAGAACTTTTATATTATGTTACTTGCTGCTAGGGAACCCTTCATCCCCAGAATGGTCCCCCCGGACACTCCTCCGGTGGAAGTGGCTGCCGCCATCCCTCCCGTGTCGAACGTGGAATTCGACATGGTGAGGGAACGGTTTCGGCGCAAAAAGAAGGCGCCGGGGCCGGACGGTGTCCCAAGCAGGGTTCTGACCCTCGCCCTGGGACACCTTGAGGAGCGGTTCCGGGCGGTGCTAGATTTAAGCATCGCCTCGGGCCGCTTCCCCAGTCGTTGGAAAGCGGGCAGGCTCTGCCTGTTAAGGAAGGAGAGCCGCCCCGCGGATTCCCCGACTGGGTATCGGCCGGTGGTGCTGCTCGACGAGGCCGGGAAGTTCCTGGAGAAAATCCTGGCTTCCCGCATCGTCGAGCACTTAGAGGACCGGGGGCCGGACTTGGCTGACAACCAGTTCGGCTTTCGCACCGGCCGGTCCACGATGGACGCGGTGGCCCACCTCAAGGGGTGGACTGAGGAGGCCACAGCTCGTGGGGAGACTGTTGTTGCGGTGTCTCTTGACATCCGCAACGCTTTCAACAGCCTGCCCCACGAGTGCATAAAGGAGGCACTCCGCTTCCACCGGGTGCCTCCGTACCTCCGCGCCCTCGTGGAGGATTACTTGCAAGGCAGGTCCATCCTCTACGAGGGTCCGGATGGGCGCGTCCATACGTGGGCAATGGCGGCAGGTGTACCCCAGGGTTCCGTACTAGGTCCTCTACTATGGAACCTGGGGTACAATTGGGTCCTGCGAGGCGACCTTCTTCCACGAATGAAGGTCGTCTGCTTCGCCGACGACACACTCGTCGCGGCGAGAGCTAAAACGGGGGAGGAGGCGGCCCACCTTGCGTCGGTCGGCACCTCTTTGGTTGTCCGACGCATCCGCCTCCTGGGTTTGGATGTGGCCCTTGAAAAAACGAGGGCCATGAGTTTCCACGCCCCCCGTCGCAGGATCCCACCGGGGCTCCGAGTCCGAGTGGAGGGAGTTCATATACCGGTCGAGGCGCATCTCAAGTACCTCGGCGTGGTTCTGGACCCCCGATGGAGTTTCGAGGAGCATTTTAAGCTCCTCGCTCCACGGCTGTGTGCCGCCGCAGCCGTACTTGGACGGGTCCTCCCTAATGTGGGAGGCCCAGGATCGGCGTGCCGTCGGCTCTATCACGGGGTGATAAGGTCGATGGCACTATACGGAGCCCCGGTATGGGCGGCGTGCCTCTCCCTCCGTACGGTGGCCCTGCTGCGACGTCCGCAGAGGGTCATAGCAACCCGGGCCGTGCGAGCTTATCGCACGGTCAGCCACGGCGCGGCCTGCGTTCTTGCGGGTCAAACGCCGTGGGATGTCGATGCACGCGTCCATTCGGAGGTGTATCGGCATCGGGTTGCTGTTCGAGAACGGGGGGGACGGTCCGCTCCACAGGAGGTGGAGCGGGTTCGTACCCTGGCGCAGAGGGAGGCTCTGCGCCAGTGGGGTGAGGCACTCGCCTCCCCAGCTGCCGGCCACCGGACGATCGAGGCAATTCGTCCGGTGTTGGAGGAGTGGGTTGGGCGCCGGCAGGGCAGCCTCACATTCCGCATGGTGCAGGTACTGACCGGGCATGGCTGCTTCGGTCACTACCTGCACCGGGTCGCCCGTCGGGAGGAAACGCCGCAGTGTCATCACTGCGACGCTCCCGATGACACTGCCGAGCACACACTATTGGTGTGCCCGGCTTGGCGACGCCAGCGCAGCGAACTCAACGCTGCGCTGGGAGGTGCAAACCTCTCGCTGCCGAGCATGGTCGTGGCCATGCTCCGCGGCGAGGCGGAATGGGGGGCTGTCGCCTCCTTCTGCGAGGATGTCATCTCGCAGAAGGAGGCCGCGGAGAGGGAGCGGGAGGCAGATCCTCAAGCCGCTCCCATCCGCCGCAGACGGATAGGCAGGCGAAGGCGGGCATTCGCACAAGCGATGCCCGTCTAGTGACCCTGCCGTGGAGGCCTGCGTGCATGGTTGGCCCCGTGCACGCCGCCGTAAGGCCCTCCGTCTGGGGATTGCCCTGGTGTTCTCGGGCAATCCCTCCTTGGCGATAGCCCGACCAGTTGATCGGGCTTGCCCGGGCGCGTGGGTAGTGGAGTCGCAGTGTGGACCTTACCTAGCGCGCCCAAGAGGGCACGGAGAACACCGGGGGGTTTTAGTGGGTAGGCCTGGCACTCTGCCGGGAGAGCCCCACACACGCTCGCCGTCTAGCCAACGGCGGGTACGGTGCGGTTACGCATTTCCCCCCGAGAAAAAAAAAAAAAAAAAAAAAAAAAGGGAACCCTTCATGGGCGAGTCCGACTCGCACTTGGCCGGTTTTTTTTATTCGTAGTAAAACGAGAAGAACAAAATGTACACAGGCGCGATCTCATGCGACATTCCAAATCATTTTTGATATGTAAAGAAAAAATCCGTGTTCAATATTTTTAAATGACTTCAATAGAATCGGCCAAGTGCGAATTGGAGTCACACACAGAGGGTTCCGTAGAAACTTATTGAAATATATGATTTCATATATAACTATTACATAATTTACGGTTTTCAGTTTTTTTCCTAAACGTGTGCTAGGTATAAGACGTTACTTCTTGTCAAATACGAGTATCATGATACAAGTCATTTTCTATCATAACGTTGACTAAGTTCATAGTTGAATTTACTGAATTAGTAAGAACATTAATTGTTCATTATATTATGCTCATTGTATTATTTACCAACCTCTGATGAGTTTACTAAGTAAGTAAGATAAAGCACTTATTTTCCATATTCGTATTAACTAAACTCTAAGTTGAATTAGTTAATTACCTATAGTTAAGTTAGTTAGTTAGAACAGCAATTTTTCACATTAATATAAATCAAGCTCTTGAATTCCTTTAAGTAGGTGCAATAATTAGTACAAGTACAACCACTTTCCGTATAACGATTGAATAAAATCTAAACTGTTTTTATTATCACCCGATAAACATATAACTGAATGTTCCGAAGTAAATGTAAAAGCGATAAAAATCCCCTTACTTGAAGTAAATCACCTTCAAGTAAGGGGATTTTCATCGCGTTTTGTTAGGCTCGTGTGGAATTAATCACAATCTTGTCTGAAACTATATTTCTTTACAATGTATAAAATAGATTTCATTATGAGCTATCTACAAAATCATTAGAATTGGAACAGTTAAAGTGATAACAAATGAAGCTTAAGCGACCCATTAAGCAGTTAATCAGCGGTAAACTTCTTGTGTATTTAATAGTATAAAATAACGGCGACTAGCGTTGGCGGCGTGTGCAGCAACTTGTCCCCCACATGGCCGGCGCCCGCAACTCGGAAATGAGTTTGCCCGCCAAGAAAGGATTCCGGAACAAAAGACCATTACAGATTCCAATTAGATGCCTGTGTTTAGAAGAAATTTCGTGGTGAAATTAGAAAATTAATTTTAAGTTGGCGCGGTCCAAGTGACAAACGCGAGCTGCGACTTGCGCCGCCACGAGGCATTTTGCAGTAATACCGTCGTCGTCTCGCTTACGACGATATAAATTACTTTTCGTCCGTTTCCGGGTTTCCTTCATTTTGGCGCCTTAATACGTTGGCGGCGACCGACCGGCTGTGTCGGCGAAATTGTACTGCTGGGTCAGTTCAGTAGCCAACTCTCTATCAAATTCTCGGCTCGGCAGTAATAAAACGAAAATAATACGTAGCGCCGCGCGCGGATATTTATGTACAGTCGACGTTATTAACTCTCATTTTATTGTTTTTAAAACCCGATATAGGTATGACTGCATTACGCGAATGGTCAGGGGACTCGTGTTATTTGCAGTAAATTTTGTTCCAACATAATTCTTCCGCTGATAAATGTCCAAGTCTGTCGAATACTTATCCCGTGAATCGATATAATCGATCCAGCTATTAGAGCTAAGTCACTCCGTAATTGCCACATTAACAACATGCATGTCCTGAAATGGACAAAGCACGCCAGCAGTCGCGCCGCCTCCTCGCCGCAGCATTCCGCGGAAAAACACAAGATTCTTGAATTGCTTCGGGTAAAACCAACGACTTTTTTATCTCGAAGACTTACCGCGCCTGTGCATACGTTCCAAGAATAATAAGGGAAACCGTATAGAAGTGATTAGCTCTCAACGCGTATTAGGCTCAGGTCAAGTGGAAGTGGATAATTACATTACCCACCTACCATTTTTATCGCGTTCGTACTAAACAAACATATTGTCGTTTATTTATAGCGTTAATATTACTTATATTTATGAATGATAGAGATTCTTGTCCTGTTAATTTATCGTGTTTACACACGAGGTAATTTTGAGCCGCCGGAACGTCGGTGGGCGGGCGCTTATTAGAGCCCTGCAGCGCACTAATTGCGAATTGCGACGCCCCGACGCCGTAAGTCATCTTTATTATTTTATTATTAACGAGCCATCATTAATATAATCCAATTAGGTTTATTGTCGCGATGTCGGCTCCAATGGGCGAGATGTATCGACGTCGTCAAACGGCCGATGCGCAAGTGATCGATTACGCTGAGCTATGTCCACCTAGTTACCCCTTCAATTGGAGCCTTGATTGCTTTGACGTGTGCGCTATTATTACATGGGCGCTGTACGCCGATAAATTGACAATTATGGTTTTCCAAAGTTCGCTTTATTTGCTCAACGCGTATTCCGTTCGCACGAATTGTTTATAGTTTTATTATGACGATAGATATCCGGTTCTTATTTCAATATGGTCATCAGTGCTGTTTTAAATTCACATAAACGCACAGTTACACATCAAGAATTTGTTGATGAAGTGTAAATTGCACTTTTTCATATACGCGAAATACACGTATGCGCATCCTAATGACGTCATGTGCAACGACTGTGTGTCACGCGGCCTGGCTCTGCTCGAATTAATTGATGCAATTATATACTAGAAAAAAACAATCGACTCAAAACTGTGCTCAGTAATGAGTCTCATATTACGAATAATTACCCATTTGTTAGTACCTAGCGTAACAGAATTCATTATGTCTATTGCTGAACAAGCTTAAAATTAACGTTCCTCTGTTTTAGTAGTTATCGCTGTCATTATTTTGCTTTAGGCCGCAATATCATGAATACCTATTTTTTGTAATACTTTTCATTTACTTCTTATGTTAGCCTAATTATTATATACATTTACTTTTACTTCGCCAAACGCCTAATAGCTGAATTACTAATTTAGGGGCAATCTCTTAATGCAACCAATGCGTTATAAGAGAAATAATTTACGTTATAACAGAATACGATTTCAGATAATTGGTGTACTGGCACTGATGATAAGTTATTCAAGCCATTACGATATGCCAGGATAATATTAAATCCACAGAGTAAGTAGGAAAAGTGATAAGCTTACACCATACCTTTCACTATCATACCTTAAACCATATCAAAGGTTGAAAATCGTTTCTAAGAATAATTATTGTATGGTGATCAGAATATTCAATAAACTACCGAATGATTTCACAGGCCTCACATTCTTAAATTTATTATTCCAAGTAATGACAGTAAGTAATATTTCAATAAACATTTTTCTTTTAAACATTAAGAATATTTTTTACATTTGTATTCGTATTGTTTAACAATAATTAAAAACTTTTAACACCAACATCTTGTATTGTTATTTGGATAAAATATTATTTCCGGAAATATGATAAATAATTAATTGTAATCTCTCATTTTGAGATATATTAACGTTTGCACGTTGCCGAGTTCAACATAGTAACTAGGTTGAAACTATACTGTAAAAACCAATATTTAACATATTATTCTTGCAAACAAAGATTTCCTTTCTTTTTACAAAAAACTACGTTCAACGTTTTACCGGATGGAGGTCTTAGAGCATATAGCCTACGCTCTAAGGATGGAGGTACTATAAGTGATGATTCTATTGCACATTAATACTAGTTGGATAAAAATGGACGTACTGTGTGACAATCACTTTCTTTTTAGTGACAAGCTACGGAGAGGCTATGTTGAACAGAAAGCAAACAACTACTGAGCAATGATGATGAAATAGTTTATTTGCTAATGTTCATTGCCGCGAACTGGTTCATGTCACTTAATTTTTCCAGCGCAACTACATTTACATAGGAACATCAGCTGCACAAATACCGCTGATTACAAAGCTCATTAATATGATTGGTGCCATTTCGTGCCAGCATCTTAAATAATTTTTATTCGAGCTAACTGCATCGCTCGTTTTGCGGAAAGAAAAATTAATGTGGAGTTTCGACGAAGTTTATGCGATTTTTTTTACATTTTTCAACAGTTTCTACCGTTAGTTGTAATCGATTCGGGGAATAAAGTTATACGTAAAGCTTTAACGACTTGTCGTTATCGTTCGTATACGTGTCCACGTGTGTAATAGCATGTCATTATATAGCTTACGTTGCTTAATTTTTCAACATGAATGTAAATATGGATGATATTATCACACATTATGAAGAACTGGCACGAGTAACACCTTCTCTCTTAGTTTAACAAATAACAAAAACTTTCGCTGCATTTTATTTGTATAAATGTGATTACTTTCGCTGTATTGTGAAAATATAAGCCAGATAACTATATACCTACGTATGATAACTACGAGTATCGTGTTAATGAAATTTAACAATTAGCTTGTTCAGAATCGAGAGAAGAATCGATTTCACAAATAAAAAATATAGGTCAGATTTTTACCATTTTTTAATTTACTTAACGCGAACGTCTTTATCTTTCATCGGCAGCGCGGCAGTTTAAAATTTGCAAGATATGCAACAAAAGCAGAAAAAGGAAATTTCCTTTTTCTATAAATAAAATAAAATAAATTATCCACTAAAATTTATTTTCATAATTAAAATAGGTCGGAGTGTCTGAGGTTTAGCACTTTTTCTTGACACGTTGTTTACGTACAGTAAGCGAGTAAGCGACACGTTTAGCGCAGAGGTCGAGTGATCACCTACTGCGCAACGGGTCGCGGGTTCGATTCCCGTACGGGACAAATGTTTTATGGCTTACAGAAATTTGTTCCGGTCTGGGCGTATGTGCATGTGATATTCTGTTTGTAACTGCACCCACGACACAGGAGAAAAACCTAGTGTGGTGCTACGTTTTTTTTAAAAAAAGAAAGAAAGAAAGAAAAGAAAGCGGCGCGTCAAGCTATACTGTTTGACCTTTGAATCACTCTTGTGACGCTCGGAATAGCTGCGCTTTTCGTAGTGCTAATGTAACACAATATGAGAATTTGGACTTTTACTGTTGTTTTATTTAATATCTCATATTAAGATAAAATAATTTACTTTCACTCCCATGTAATTTAATGATTTAATTTATTATTTAATTTTTAATTTATTTATTTATCTCAAACAGGTCAACAGGATGAAAACAAATACGGGCTAAGTAGCGTGCCGGGTGGGACTGGGGCCGCCAGGCTGTGCGCTCAGTGCGGCAAGGTCATCACCGAGAGGTTCCTGCTGAAAGCCATGGAGCGCTTCTGGCACGAAGACTGCCTCAAGTGCGGTTGCTGCGACTGCCGCCTGGGCGAAGTCGGTTCCAAGCTGTACTACAAAGCTGACCTCATGCTCTGCAAAAGAGACTACCTTAGGTACGGCGAAGAAATAGACAGATTACGATCTGCAGGTCAATTAAACTTTCTTTAAATTGTCGATTAATATGACTCGTTTATAAATTTTTCTTACCTTTTTTACGAATTTTTGAAAGACAGTAAACAAACCTCGGTATTATCGAAATTTGATTTTTAAAGATTTATGTAAAATAAATCCAAGAATACGATAACAATTTTCTTTTCCAAGGAAAACCTCTAGACAAAATGAAGTCAAGCTTCTGACTATTTTTTTTGTTGCATAATATAATATGTACTGGTACTCGGGTATTTACCGAATATTTTTCAGTGTCGATTCCTAGATCTTGAAATCGTTCTGTTCTGCACTTAGAAGTTACCTATATGGCCAATTTCACTAACCTTGTCTTAGCTTAGGAAACTCCTAAGAAGTACGCTGTCACTTTTGTCTTTAATGAAAAGAATGTGACGTCATGTCACCTAAGAATTATAGGCTCGTATTAATAATTGCATTTCAAGTATGAGATCAATCTTGAGATACTGTTTTTGACAGATGTTCCATAGTACATTAAACGTTAAAACTGCAGCTTAAGATCGATCTCTAAGAGGCATTTATTAATACGAGTCATAGTGTAATAGTGTCTGATAATGAAAACTTTTTCACAAGTTGAAGATTTCTGATTGGTAGTCAACGTGTACGCTTATTATAAAGACAATGATAACTTTGTCAAAACATGATAATAGCCACCGCTTACGGAATTTAACCAGCTGATAAATCATCAATGTTATAATGGCCATCTACCTCCTTACATTACAATGTCCTCCTTACATTTATAACGTACTCACGTACTCACGTTTCTCGAACGATTATAGCACAGTTTGCCAGAATCGCATTAAATAATAATAGCCTTATGAGTTATAAGAGGCCTCGTAATTTATAAGACGTATTTATACTCAAAAGCCTGTTATTTTTAACAGGTTATTTGGTGCCACGGGCAATTGCGTGGCGTGCAACAAAGTCATTCCCGCCTTTGAAATGGTCATGCGAGCCAAAAGCTTCGTCTACCACTTAGAATGCTTCGCCTGTCAACAGTGTAATCACAGGTAAATCAACCTTTTTGTGATTCTCTGATCTATATTTAACCGTTATAGATAGTTGTGCTATATAATTTTTTTACGAAGATATTTCTTAGAAATTTAGTAAGCAGCATATGCTTTTAATAACAGATACAAATGTTAACTAAAAGAAGAAGGTATTTTAAAATAATATGAAAATAATGTTTATTCTTCGACAGGTTCTGCGTCGGTGATAGATTCTACCTATGCGATAATAAGATCCTTTGCGAATATGACTACGAGGAGAGGCTAGTTTTTGCCAGCATGGCTGCTAATCCCAGCGGTCTCGCCCACATTCGCCGACAAGTCAGCGGGTTACAGGTGAATATTAGGAATAACACATTTAACTACATTCATCGATCGATATAGCTACAGAAAAAAATAATAATTTGCAAACGTGACTCGAATTAATTAACAAAACCGAAAAAGGTGATTGCCAAAATTTTCCTCAATTAAAGATGCATACGGCTGAACGATTTGCGTCTATCGACGTTCAATATTAGAGTAGACAGATCCCACTCTAGATGAAGCTAACATGATATAAATAGAGTTTCACTATTGATTGCCCTCTTTGCACGGAGCTATTTTTATTTTAAATAGTTCAGCAGGTGCTTATTCCTGAAGTTATTCAAATAGCCACATGTTCGTTTGTCGTCTGGTCTACAATTATGTCACCGGAATATAAATGTACGGTAGTGCTGTTGTTTCCCACTGACGTGTCTCTTAAGCTCCGCCTACCGTGTGAACCGCTGACGTGTTCTGCCCCAGGGGACCGAAGCTTGTCAAGCTTGCGTCTTGAAGTCAATTATCCCTTAATAGTTACCGTACTATTATCATTTCCAATTGATTCGTAGTTTCAATTCATTTGTGGGACTGTTTTGTAACTTTATTGCTTTGAAACTTGAAGGGTTGCAGTTAGGTAATTGGGATGCTATTTCCATTTTAATTGTGCTAAATGGACAACAGTTCTCTATAAAATTGCAACATAATGACATAATGAATTAGGTACTAATGAATAACATACGTGTCTCATAAATAATGTGTAGGCTTGTAAGTACGGTCGATATCAAAGATATGCGTACATTTTTCGCCACAAAAGAGCAAGGTGCAAAAACGTATACTTAATTGACGTTGACTGTACAAGTAAAGTTCGTGTACATATAACCTGACATTTTCAATGTGAAGGCCGTGATAGTTTATCTCCGTAAGGATAATGGATCTAGAATTTTATGTTCTCATTTGGAAAGTGGATTTTTTCCAAACATCCCGTCTTCAAATAAAGGGCATGTGAAAAAGTCGACTCGGCGGCGGAGTAAATAACTCCCACAAGGACACTGTTAGTGGGAGATTCTATCTTCTCTTTATTATGTTTCTTTTGTGATCATTAATCTTTCTCGTACGAACGCTTGTCGGAATGCGAATGTGGGGGAATCTATTTCATTTTATGAGTCGCGCGAGTGGAGGAAACCCATTCAGCCGCACGACATTTCTAATCGACTTTTTGATTGCGCTCCCGATCTACTGTTGGAAAGTTGACAAGTAGATAAGAAAACAGATTCAAATTAATCTTACAAGTTGAAATGTGCCTGACACTCTGCATAAAATATGTTAAGTAGTATTCCTGTCATACAGTCATGACTTACTGCTCCTTGCCCTCCTTGTTACTCGAGGAACATAATGCACGACACGTTAGATTTGCGCATTCTTGACAACATATTTCACTATACTTACTTATTTTTTCTCTTTCTCCTCTGGCCTGGTCCTTTATTGGGTAGTAATCGCCATAATTTTATGACCACTATTTACTAACATAACAGCGATTCCTGAATTTAAGAAACGTCGATCGGTCAATTATTATGCACGGATGACAAATAAACCTGAAATATCTCGAGCTCTTTCGTGCTTGTGAAGGCACATAAATCGTAGATCCTGCTCCTGCGTCTGATTTCATTCCGGTTGTGTCAGCTAACCGTTCTATTGGACTATCGGGAATATAAAGGGCACTGTGTTTGCAGACACTTGTGAACTATATAACCCGCACAGATGACTGGTCTCTGTTGGGATTGGCCACCGTGTGTGATCTAGTATTTTAAGGCTTTATCTGGAATTCTGAGATATCATTCAAGATAGAAGGTTTCAAAAATATATTAGGGTAGCTACCAATATATCTTAGATACCTACTTTGTCAATTGGCCGTGACAGCAATGTAAGAAGTATTGTAGTTTCGACATTAGTGAAAAAGAAGTCACCCCCTAAACATCATCGCTCAAAACAATATTGAAACCATACTGAGAGCGAGATGACGCTATACGCAGCAAGAGCGGTGTCTCTATTTCAATATTGTTTTAAACTTGCTAAAAGCAATCATGGCACAGAGGAACTGGGGTTTTCTTTGTGGCTATAGGAATCCAGGAGCAATATGCTTTAAAATAAGCAATAGTCCGTTTCAACGTAAATTCATATCCGTAGTCGCCGAGCGGAGGCTACGCGGCGGGAGCGGGGTGCGGCGCTGCGGCGGCGGTCGCGGGCGCCGCACTAGAGAAGGACGGCGGCGGCTGCGCGGGCGCCGACGACGCGTCCAGCGGCTACGGCAGCCCGCCAGACGCCGACGTGTGCGACGCCGCGCGATGACCGACAGTACCGCGCCGACTCCTCGCTTCGGTAATTTATCATTTTAGTAATAATACTACCACTGTTACGCCGGCTCCACACGTTGGCCCCAACGTTGGCCCCATCGCCTTGCGCCCGGTTACACACGTTGGTCCAACGTTGCCCCAACGTTGGAGCCAATGCCATTTTCTAGATTCACACGTTGGACGAATAGCGTTGGGGCTAACGTTGGGGCCAACGTGTGGAGCCGGCGTTAGGAATAGGGCTGGTGGCTCAGCTTCATTCGTTAGTCGGCAGGGTGCAACACGAGCAGGTGAGGTTGGCTTGCGTTCCCTAGGTGTACTTAAGATCCACTTACACTGCGCAAAATGGGTTACAACTTACGAGAAATTTCAAAATCTTATCCTCTTAATAATATAAGTAAAACCCCATCCGGGGTTGGTAGCTTACTGGGCAGCAAGAAGTCCTCTCACCTGGGGTGCCTTATCACTCAGACTGCCGTACTTAGAGACGTCATTTAATGTTTAATTATTCATTTAAGTTAGTCTATCCGATGATAATAGTATAAGACGACAAGTCCCCTGGTTACTCGTATATAGCTCAGTTACATTTAACACATTACAATTAATTGACGTCTCTGAGTGCGGCAGAGTGTCGGAGAGTTCATGAAGAATTTGGTACTATATGAAATAATCCTCAAGTCTTGTTATGCATGTAGTATTCGTGTAAACATTAAAGCTCGGTAATGATGAATCAGCCAGTCAGTCAGGACACAATATAGGCAATTTTATATTTATAGCCGACTGTCATCTTAGTCACCGATGTGTTTTAAAGTAAAAAAGCTTTTTATGAGCTTTGCTTATTGGTGTCATGCATTTTATTGGTGTATTTATCCTTAGGTCAAACCCCACTGAGAGTCGGCTAGACGCTTGGGCCGCGCGCAGACACCACTGCAATAGATCGTAATCCGGCATCACCGGACTTCGCTACGCATGGATGTGAAGACGTTCCGCTCACCGTATAGAACTAGCAACAATTGGACAATCACCACTAGGACATAGTTGTAACATTTTATTTCGATGTTGTTTTTAGATATTGACCTTATCACTTGTAAGTCGATCATTTAACACTGAGCAGAAATTTCTAAGTGCAGGGGTCCTATTTTTGCATCATTCGTATGGCGTCAAGCGCTCGTCGAATGTCGTATGTCGTCGTTTTCGATAAAAATCAATAAAATATTGCGACGAGTATTTATACAATCTTAATTTTCGTCGAAAAAGCACCGAAAATTATTAGAAACCGGCCAAGTGCGAATTGGACTCATACACTGAGGGCTCCATACAAACTTATATATATATCTAGTATAAAACTACATATTTTCGGTTCCTTACTACATATTCACTTACAGATTTTTTCCTTAACATGTGCTGGAAGATAATACTTTTGTCAAATTTTATGACTCTAGGTCAAATAGTAAGTTTTGATTCTGTGAAATTCTGTGATTTTGTGAAATCGCAAAATATGCGACATAAACGATCATGGCGTTTAATCGCGCTAACTTACTCGTACAAGTTTGATTTTTCACAGCTGAAAGAGAACATAGATCCTAGTATTTCATATAATAATTTCAGTTTGATATTTCCACGCGTTCCCGATAAAAAGGATTTTGACATACAGATGGACGTACAGACAACGAAGTATTCCTATGGGCTTTTTCTTTTGATGTACGAAACACTGAAAATTGAGCGCAGATGACTCTCGAAGAGCGCTTAATGCTAGTCGAATGTTGCAAGAATAGCGCCCCTGACCATGTGAACGTTTCGAACGGCGAGCATATTTTAGAAGCGCCGCACGAACGTACATTAGGCTAGGAGGCGGGCTATGGGCCACTTACAAAGTGTCCGGGATGAGTCGCGATAACGTTGTCAGAACACGATATTTCCATTATGTATACGATTTGAGCTCTTGTTTACATGTTAAGATAGCGACGCCGACGGCGCCGCGTGGGTAGGACGAGCTGCTTGGACGGTTCTGTGCAGTGCCACGAAAATGCGCTATGGCAACTTAAACCACGCTCGGATTAGCCGGAATCAGGTAGGAATACTTATTCATGATTTTGTCGATTCATATAAACTGGGTCTACTCCGGAAAATAGCAAAACGAAAATCTACTCTGCGTCTTTTTGAAATTCGATTTCTCTACGCACAACATAGGCCAGATATCGAAAATAAATTCTGTTTCTATTGATGCATTTTTTTGGATTTATGAAAAGTTTTTTCGGAGAAGTCCTTCTGTTCCTTCAAAAAGTAGTAAATAAATGGATAAGCTTGAGATAATCCTTAACATTTCACCAGTTTGGGCTACGCTCAGGTGATTCTTGTTCCAATGGGCTCATAACGAATTCTCACCATACAACGATTCAGGTCCAGGCACTAAATATAAATTTTATAAAAATCTCGATCTCATTGTTATGGAATTGTGTGTACATTTAGAAAGCTAAATATTGTTATCATACAAGGTATGAAGTTTTTGAGGAACACATTCTTATTATTTTCATTTTATGATTGGTTAAGTATATTATTGTTATTTTCTTTACCAAAGATAAGTTTTCGTTGTGGGTTTTGTTAGTCGCTGTTTGGTCGTCGCCAGCTGTCTATGCTCGGCTACCAAACGGTGCAGTTGAATGAGCGACGATTGTAGTTTCTAAGTGATATATCTGGTACTGAGAGCGGTGCAATGCTTAGTTAGGTACCTCTGTATAAAAAGTATTAAGTAAATAAGACATCGTGTAATTTTATTTTCCGCCGCAGCTTCAGTAAATGTTGAACGCATAATGTTTTCGATCACGCTAAACATTGGTTTCCTTGTTCTGATGATTCTGTAGGTAAAAGATAACCTGAAGTTGTCTAAGATTAATTAATCTAAATTGTAAAATAAAGGTTTCTATTCTAACGATAAAAGATGTATTTATGTAAAAATTTGACCTGTCGTTTGTTAGATGTAATCGGTTAGAGTTTAATGTCACATCTTATACCTGCAGTCATAAAAGTCGTAATGTTTCCGACTGTCATCTACTTACATCGACAAATTATTTCATTAATACGTTAATATGTAAATAAATATATTTATTTAATGATTACAATAGTGTCATTTAATTTCCACCCTTATCCTTAAATACCTTACTTAACTTTCGTCAAAAAATAAGTGTGAACTGAGTTTTTTCACGGAAAACATGTCAGTGCGGTAACAGCTCTATAGACGGTCATCATCAGATGACTATCAGACTAGAGTTGTGTCAACATACGACGTTGAAGCTCTTGGCCTTCATCTCACCTGATAGTGACGATGATGCCGATGTTGGAAGCGTGCTTCATCGGACTCCTCAGCAACTGACGAACTGACTATAATATCTTACCTCTAATTGGGATGATGACTGAATTTTTATTTTTACGTCTCGTCATTAAATATTAAAATACCGTGGAAAAAGTTGCAGTCCTGTGAAATTAGAATTAAAATAGGCTTAGAAATACATTAGATACAAGCATTTTAAGTTGTTAATTTGAAGGCGATGAGACAGAGAGATCCGACATCAACTGTGACGTCATTGTTGAGTACGGCCATATAAACTCCTTGTAAATTGCCGTTTTGCTAGAAAGAGATGCAGAAAAATCTTTAAAACCTTATATCTTGGTTGTTTTATAGTTATTCGAAAACCAATTTTTTCTTTCTGTTTATTATATGAATGAGCTTCTATTAAAGCAAAAAAAATTTTAGTCATCTAGCCTATTGTCGGAACACGATAATGCTATTAGCATTGTTAGTATGGCGATCGACTTATAAAGGTAAGATGGTGGTAGCTAGCCAGGCGGGCTCAGAAGCCCTACCACCAACCAAACTGAGCAGAAAAAAGTTTGTCCCCTCAGGAAATCGAACACCAGACCTCCCACGTTCACCACTTGGCGGTCTCAACTACTAGACCACGCGTTAATTAGTTCAATGTCCTGTTGAATATTAGTCATATTTCTTTTCTTTTTTACGTAATCAACTACTTTCGATGCTAGGTAGGTTTTACATTAATTTAAAATTTGACATGAATTGCCTTGGCTTAGTGTTCATATTTTCTACTAACCGAAAACTTGTTAAGTAGTGTTTATTATTTCGACAAAGCATAAAATATGTCTGCTATTGTTATTAGGTTTAGATATAATATGTTTAGAAGGCATAAAAGGTAAAAATATAGACATAACAACTGTTATTAGAATTTTATTTTCATACAATCACCAATTCTATGCTACTCGTACTAATAAACCACACAGCCGAAACGAATACACAGAGCCCTTGAGTTCAACTAATCAATAATGTGATTTTGCAATTCATCGATTAGTCGACAGATCTGTATGTGGTTGTTTGCCGATAAATTAAACAGAGTCCGCTGCATATAGGTACATTGCACCGAGAACTCGCACTTCTGTGATGAGTGTGGAGCTTAATATGATCACTTAAAACAATATTAAAACTGCAGTGATAACGAAATGGCACTATCCGAATCATCACCACAGCTCATCTCACGTCCCCACCGAAGGGCTCAAGCCTACCCTAAGTTAGGGTGTTTAGACCTTAGTCAACCACGCTGACCCAGTGCAGATTGGTCGACTTCACATAATGGACTTAATTCACATACACACCTTTGAATCAGTGTGACCATCTGTGGAAGATTTCTGCCATTTTGGCAGATTTGGCTTGCAAATTTTGCTTCTGGCAGAATAAACGGACGATTCATAAAAGTGTCAGAATTTGGCAAATTTCATGAATAGCCTATATTTTTTGTTTCAAAAATCGTAATTGTAACAAAAATAATAATTTACAATTTTACAAGCTTTTATTTAACTTGCAATGTAACGATGTTTGTTCGGATGGAATCTTGCGACTCAATTTCGAAGCAGATATATTCAACTGATTGAGCTGTATGTACATGTTTAAGTAGGATGACCGTGCATAGTTAGCTGGATTTACGACACACTCGTCAAAACTGCATATTGGTCAAGCGATGCAAAACCCTTGTATTTACTGTCTACTCGTCAAGTTCATATTTCTGCATACTCGTCGAAACTGCATATTCGTCAAGCGATGCTTATTTTTGCTGTCTACTCGTCAAGTTCATATTTCTGCATACCTACTCGTCAAAACTGCATATTGGTCAAACTTTTAGATTCGTCAGATAATAGATGAACTGTGTGACATTCACATCATTCTTAATCCAACATGGCGGAATACCCAAGACTCAGAAGAATAACTATTTTTATTCTGAGACCCAAGATAACGGACTAGTTACTTTCAATGCGCTCCTACAATATGGATATCAAATGGAGGAGCTTGACTTACGAAATATAGTACTTTTAGTTATCTTTATGATGCCGATTTAAAAAGCGTTAAAAGTGGAATTTTGAATGGGTAATACTTCTGTCAGTGCTTGTTACAAGTTACAACCTTTTATACAAGTCATACTTAATTTTGTCTATTTATTCAAAATCTGACTGTCAGCAGATATCACAAAGTGTGGGTTTAAACGTTTTGCGTTTACTTCACAAATTATACTTCTATCCTTTAGTTATTGTTCTGAGAGAAGTCGGCATATTTTTGGCATTTTCTTGAGTCGCGTTTGGCAGATTTTAAACCAGTGTCGGGCAGATTTTGAGATGATCACACTGCTTTGAATTTTTTTGCAGATGTACGAGTATGCAGGTTGCCTCACTATGTTTTTCTTCACCGTACCTATCTTCACTATCCGAGTACGCTACTACAATAGCAATGTCTCTGTTTGCATATCGGCTACCTTGCTCTAAGCGAACCTGATCATAGCACAATGCATACCTAATTCATTTCGTAAAATGTCGATCATAATATTCATAATCGCTGCTCGGCTTCATCATTCGATATGTAGAATGCAAGGGAGCACGAGTGTTACCGTGACCGTGAAAAAGGGAAAAGCGTAAGAAACGTCATCGCCGGGTTAAATTATTAAAACGGTCCAACTGAATGAGAGGACTGTTTACATTTTAGCTAGCAACAAATTTTTGAAATATTAAGATTAACACAAAGGACTGACTGTCTGAATGAACACAATTCATTTCAAAATATGTATATATGTAAAAAAATACTAATATAGACAATATAGTTTTTTGTTTATTTTTGTGCGCTATAGTACCTACCTAAGTATTGTCCCACTGCACTGCGGGCGTAGTTCTCTTATTCTTTTCGCAGGTATTCTAGCGTACGAGTATATTTACGTGGGAACGACTAGGAAAAATTTAAAATCGAAAACGACTAGAAAAATATAAATAAAATAATATATTTCTAATACTTACAAAAGGTATTAGAAATATCTTTTTATTAATATTTTTTTATATTCTGCCCTTTACTCTATATTTACAATAAACTGGCACTGGCACCTGGCGCCATCTTGCATCGCCTCGCGACTTTTCTTGGCGAAAGAGCGCGAGCCTTGCCGGCGGCGCACGGACTCTGTTTTTTTGTGTGTAAAGGAACGGTGAGCTTTTGACAGTTCGGTATGACGCTTGGGTCAATGATATTAGTATAGAATTTTGGATTTGTGAATTTTGTTGTTTTTCGTTTGATAATTACACGTGGAGTGTTGTTGTTCCAAAGAAGAAAATTATGTTTTGATTTCGCGTGGAGCATTCAATAGAATAAGTGTTTGGACCGTTTGTAATTGTTAATATCAGTGCTAAGTGTCGCATATGAAATGGCGGATCGGCTATGAACTGAAGCTGAATATGGGTTTGTGGCTGCGGAACGTGAGATACTTCGAATTCATGTCGGGGTGGTGGTACCACGGGGTAGTCTGGGTGATTAGGAATCGCAAAAGGAAGTTGTGAATATACCGTCAAGTTGTGACCCGTGGCGGATGATCTCCAGGGCGGACTCCATAAGAACCGTAAGTTAGTATTATATATATATCAAAACAAATAAATAGGCTCTCGAAGCCCAAATTGACTTCGAGTGGTAGCAGAGAATAGTTTGGGATCATCACCAATCCAAAACACTCTATACACAAAGTTTTTTTAGCCAAAACCAAGAATTGAAGCATTGGCGATGATCTTCATTAGAAGATCCCTTGGCCACTCTTCGCGTTGTGGACTTCGACGCAGGGAAGTAACCTAGCGTGTCTACCCTTCACCAGAAGCTTGGGAATTGTGACCGGTTCCGTACCCTGACCCGAATATAAATAAATTTGTGTGCTTAAGGTCATTAAATCTTTTATTTAATCCCCTTAACGCTACAACCGCTGCTATGAACGCATCCTAAACTCCTCGGGACTGTCGAGATGAATTCCACGAAGTTCAAGTTTCACTTTCGTGAATAGAAATAAGTCGCAAGGAGCTGAATCGGGGCTATAATTCGGGTAGCCTCATTGTTGGATCTCCGTGCTCTAAAAAAACTCTTGCGTAAATTTAAATATGTGAGGTGATGCGTTGTTATGATGCAAAAAAGTCCTCGTAAACCTGTCTTTAGACGTTTTAGACTTAAAATAACAAACACATTCGGTAAACCGCACATTCGGTAAAATGCACCGCGCACCCCGTGTATCGAGCGGTCGTGTTCAACTCAGCTCCATAGATTTTTTAAAAATAAATTTGGTAAAAGTGTCTATATCAGTCTAAATTTTGAAGTTTTTCTCACGGAAGAATACAATACTTATCATCTTGTGCACTAAAAGGATATAAACAGTGTTATCTGGAAGAAATATTTGAAACGTAAAATAATAAAATCACTGCAACGATGATGAAGACTATGAAAAATTAAAAATATTGAAGGTAGCTATGAACAGAATTCTATAAGACGAACATTAAAAGTCAGCTTGGCATACCTTATTTTTGTGTAAAAACGAATGCACCGAGTTATCTACAAATTCGCAATTCAAAGCAATCGTTGCATAGCGCACTGACAACACGATAGGACTCATATAGCATATTCGTCAAGAGTGGCACAGGTTCAAACCTCAAGAACGCATTGCTTTTCTGCTTTTTTTGTTGCTTTTGATTTTTTTTTTTGCTTTATTGCTTTTTCATACTACAGAAGGGAAAAGCAAAATAAAATAGACCCCTACAGTTTAGACTTCCAGTAAGCTCGTTTAACCATTAATTGCAATGGAATACAACAACATCACACATCGCAATAAGAATTGCAAAGTTACAAACAACGCTCCTCAAAATTGCTCCGAGTCTTTATCAGAAGAAGAGTGTGAAAATTCATTCCTGTCCACATCACCTACCACACTATTAAATCGGAGTTGCCCAGAAAGAGACACATACATTTGCGACAGGGTGCAAGAACTGGAAAGGAAAATATTATTTCTGGAAGAAAGGCTTCAAATCGCAGACAATGAAATCGCACACTTACTAACAGAAAATAGCACACTCATTAAACAAATTAATAGCTACGAGTCAAGAATTAAAAAATTAACAAGTGTTTGCAAATCTACGCCTCAAAAGAAACCCACAAAGAGAAAGAGAACAAGCTTGAATAAAACCAAATTAGACTTTTCTTGTTTAGAAGATGAAAATAAAATAATTAAAAGCTACGAATCACTACCACTTAGCCGTGATCCTAGGAGAGAGTCAGCAAAATCATCAACAGATTTCACTACACCAAAAACAAAAAGGAACCGGTTATGCATCCTTAGTACATTGAAAAGCCGCGACATACCAAAGATAATTCAGCATTATGATATTGACAATTACTTTTCATATTGTCATTACCTCACTGCCGGTGGCGGGTTGGAGGAATCATTGGATGGTGCTACCACTGAGTTAAATGACTTTTAACAAGCATGATTACTGCATTATTTTCATTGGCGAATCTGATTTTAATACAACTAGGGACTACACTCAATTGGTTTATAAAATCAGATCTTTTTGTCAACAGATGCAACATACTAATATAGTTATTGTTGTGCCAACGTACATATGTGGCGCGGTAATTTTCAACTGCCGAGTGGAAATGTTTAACAGCCTTCTCAATCTTGACATTCAAACATACAAATACGCATACCTAATTGACTCCAACCGACCATTGTCCTATGATATGTTCTCTCCACATACAGGCAAACTCAATAGACAAGGTATGCTATGCATATTTAGGGAAATCGAATCTATAATAGTTCATAATAAGAAGACTGCAAAGATCACAAATGAAACAAAACTAAACCAAAACGATACTAGTTTTTTTTGTCTCTGATTTAATGAATATATTTCATCAAAACATTTGTGGTTTACTGAATAAATCAGATCAATTAAGTCTGAGCTTAGAAGAATTACATGAAAATGGATGTGATGTGGATGTGATATGCCTAACAGAGCACTTCATGCTAGACGAAGATAAAATAAATCTATCAATATGCAATTATAAACTAGCAACAATCTATTCAAGAGACAGTCGAAGAGGTGGCTCCTGTATTCTCGTTCGACATGCACTAGAATATAGACCTATTGACGTATTAAAGTATTGTGTGAGATGTGTTTTTGAATGTTGCGCGGTGGAACTTCTGCCGCTAAATATTATAGTAATGTGTATATATAGACCACCTAACTCTGACTTGGAGCTATTTTTAGAAAAATTATCACAGATACTAGATTTAACTAGTGATTGGAGAAATAAAAAAATAATAATTTGTGGTGATTTTAACATAAATATACTCAATAGAAATAGAATGTGCTTAGATTTTGAAAATTTGCTTCTCAGCTATAATCTTAAATTGCAAATAAATAAGCCTACTAGACCTAGTAGTAAAACATGCATAGATAACTTTGCTACAAACATCTGGCGCTGTAAGTCTGATGTATTGGATCTTTCTGATCTATCTGATCATTCGGCACAGCTACTTAAACTCCCAATAAACAATAAATGTGTTCTAAATACTTGGCGTGTCCGAAAGCGAGATATGAGCAAAGAAAACCAAAGAAAGTTTTATGATGCCATACAAAGCTTAAGTTTTTCTGAAGTTTATAAATTGGTTGATCCTAATGAAGCCTACAACACTTTGTATAAAACAATTCGCATGTTCTATGACCTCTGCTTTCCATATGTTTCAGTGAAAGTTAAGGCCAGGAAAAAGCCAAAGTGGATTTCCAAGGGCATAAAGCTTTGTAGTAAAAATAAAAGGAAGTTACTATGGAATTACCGAAAATCACCTACTCCTATAAATAAAATATTACTGTTAAATTATTCCAGACGTCTAAAAAAAATTATAAATTTAACACAAAAGAGCCAAAACAATTTTGTTATTAGGACAGCTAAAAACAAATCTAAGGCTATGTGGTCTGTTATCAACCGCAGGAAAAATAACTTCCCGCGTGATATAATTAATAAAATTTCAACTAATGATAAAACTTTGACAAATCCTTGTGACATAGCTAATGCATTTAATGACTACTTTATCGACCAAATCAATTCAACTTCAAAAGTAACATTGCAAAACAAAAAAATTGACATTAATTCTGAATCTAATTCCAATTCTATTTTTATGACACCAACTGACCCTTGTGAGATCCAAAAAATTATCGCCTCTTTAAAAAATACTAACAGTGTGGGCTATGACGATATATCTACTAAGGCTATTAAAAATTGCGGCAAATGTCTTGCGTCACCACTGTCTTATATTATAAATTTGGCTTTAAGCCAAGGAGTTTTTCTAGACGCATTTAAGCTGTCAATAATCAAACCAATTCACAAAAAAGGTTGTATTTCCGATTTAAAAAATTATAGACCTATTGCCCTTGTACCAGTCATATCAAAAATTTTTGAACGGGCGATATATACTAGATTATATATATTTTTAGAAAAATTCAATATCTTCTTCAAATGTCAGTATGGCTTTCGGCGAAACAAATCAACCAACATGGCGATCTTTGATCTTTTGAGCTTGGTGACTGACTCAATGGACAAAAGACAAAATATCTGCGCTATATTTATGGATATGTCAAAAGCCTTTGACTATGTTGACCATAATATTCTATTGCAAAAACTATATCATTACGGGATACGCGGTGTTGCACTTTCATTATTTAAATCATACCTGAACAATAGGAAACAAAAAACTGCGATTAAAAGTATAAACAGAAGAAATCCTTGTGAAAAAGAGTATTTATCTCAGCCTAGAGACGTAAGCTACGGCGTTCCCCAAGGCACGATATTAGGACCCTTATTATTTTTAATTTATATCAATGACATGCCAACGTCTATTAAATATCCAATAACGTTATTTGCTGACGATTGTACAATTTTAATAAAGCATGATAGTGATTTGACATATGAAAATGAAATAAAATTGACATTAAATAGTATAATTAATTGGCTTGAAATCAATAACCTAAAGATTAATATAGATAAAACTAAAATAATGCATTTTCGTCAATACACACAGGAACCAAATGTGACAATATGCTACGGAAATGCAATAATAGAATCTGTCTCATGTTCAAAATTTTTAGGCCTGCATATAGACTATCAAACGAACTGGACAATACACACTAACGAGTTATGTACACGTATAAATAGTCATATATATGCACTTAAAACACTCACAAAAATTACCAATATAGAGACAGTGTTAACAGCCTATAATGGATATATCGCTTCCATACTACGTTATGGTATTATCTTCTGGGGTAACTGTACAAATAAAAATGAGGTTTTTAAAAGTCAAAAAAGATGTATTAGGGCCATAAAAGTACTGAAACGAACTGATAGCTGCAAAGAACATTTTATTGATTTGAAAATTTTAACAGTACCATGCCTCTACATATATGAAACAGCGATGTATGTAAAAAAAAATCCACATCTTTTTCCTACCATGTCTTTTAGTCAATCAAGGATAGGCGCACGTCATGGAAATATGTTGATTGTACCTTTTTGTAAGACAGCTCTCAAAAGAAAAAGCTTTTACTGTATGGCTCCTAAAATTTTTAATAAATTGCCTAAGAAAATAAAAGATGCAAATATGCTTGAGTTTCGTAAGGAGTTAATATCACTACTTATAAGTAAAGCATATTATACCCTGACAGAATTTTTAAATGATAATCTGTAATATTGATAAACATGACATTTCTTAATACCTATTAATGACAATATTCTTTAATTGTATTTTGACCTCTTTATTTAGTTATTTAAGTGTTAAGATTTCAATTTTTTACTTTGTCACATGACAATTGAAATCTCTTCTTAAATTTGTTCTTAATATTTAGTTTTAGTTTTGACATTTTATAGAAAAATTTTGCTTTAAACATTTAATATTTTTTGATTTCATATTTTATATGTTTATGCACACGTCTGTAATTAATTTAGTAATAAATAAAAAAATTTGTACGCCCGTATTGGCCGAACATAGTGATACCCTACCTATATTTACTGTACCATCTTCTTGTACCACCTATGTTTACAAATAAATGAATTTGAATTTGAATTTGAATTTAAACCACACTACAAATAATGCTAATACAAGTAATTAAATTTTAAAAAAATGTATTTAACATAGATCGGTTATGTTACTGCTGCTCAGAAGATCTTGTTTTGGGCACGTTACTGAAATGTAGCCAATTATTACTGTAGTACTTATATGATTATGTCTCTGGCAGTATGTACATACATGTCTCATGTGCTCAACACACAATATTGCCAATCAAACACAGTGCCATTCGCAAAAACCACTAAAAGCAATTCTCACGTCGAGAGTGGAATATTTTGGGAACCGAACATACGTATAAGGGCTCCTCGCCGCTAATTGGCGTGCGGACGGCGTCAGGCACGACAACGGCTGTCTTTTAGACGCTTAAAAATACATTACGTAGTCAAACAAAACGAGCGAAATTGTTGATCATATTAATGGATGAGACGTATATGACGTTTTTTTCTTCGTACGCGATGCTTTTTCGAAATCAATAAGTACTCAATATAAGTGCTTTGTGTGTTTCCATATAAGTAAAGCAAGTACAAATCGTCACGAGGAAGATGACGATAGCGAAAAATAGCCGTTTGATATCACACCCCCAATTGAATGTTATTCTGTTCGCGTTGTTCTGTGGCAGTACTCAGCCGTTCTACACCCACTACTAGGTTTATGTGTAAATTAAGAGAATTCTGCTGTTTCTCAGCGCGCTGGCTAAGTGCGGGTTGGTGAGGAGCGTCATAGCCTCTTTCGTTAGTAGAAAGGGGGTTTCGCTAATATGGGTCATAGCATGGGCGTTTAGAACAATAATAAAACAGAGACACCGCTATTGTAGAGTATAGTGCCATATCTTTCGCTTTCTCATCGCGATTTTAACACTGTTGTGAGCGATCATGTTGGGGCGGCGCAAGTGAACTGGAGCCCAATTTTTAACCGACTTCAAAAAAAAGGAGGTTATCAATTCGACCCATATATATGTAATATTTCCAGAACTGCCCAGTTTTCGTATACGTTAGTCTATATCAGCGTCTGAACAAATGTGCCAAATTTCAAAAGTGTATGTATGTATGTTTTTATGTTTGTGTTCGCATATCTCCGGAACTACAAGTCCGATTTAAGTAATTCTTTTTTTGTTGTACTAGGTATTGTTCAACTTCGGGAATACTGCAAATTTAATCAAAATCGGTTCAGTAGTTTTTGAAATAGGGAATTGAAATAGGGAAAAAAAAGAATAAAAACCGACTTCAAAAAAAGTTCAAACGAAAATCGAGCTCAGACGACGCTCGACGAGTGTTTGATGCCAGACGAATAAATCAAAAAAACCGACTTCAAAAAAGTTAAAAATAATATAAAAATAGGCACAGACAAGACCACACTTCTATATTGAAGTCGGTCACAAATTTTAAGATTTTCTAGAGGATCATCGTTTGGCACCGACTTCGATATATCTAAGTGTGATGTTGTCAGTGCCTATTCTTATATTATTTTTAACTTTTTTGAAGTCGGTTTTTTTGATTTATTCGTCTGGCATCGAACACTCGTCGAGCGTCGTCTGAGCTCGATTTTCGTTTCTTTTGCGATAAAAATTAATATAACTGCGTCAAAAATCAATATTATTTTGATTATTTTGACAACAAAACGAAAGTTTGTTTTCTTTCTCTGTCGGATCACCTCATTTCGGATCCGATCCTTCAGAGAGACTCCGAGCATAGCCTTTTTCATGGCTTGCTGAGCGACTTTTAATTTGTGGATTAGCCCTACCGTGAGTCGCCATGTTTCGGCTCCGTAAGGGATCATCGCGCCTTAAAATATCCCGGGGGTCTTTCTGCTGCATTATTATATTCATTGATGCTTGTCACAGCCCTGTATGTAAAATTATAAAACATTTATGTCATCCCTCGCCGTTTCAACCCATATACGTCCTACTCTCAGGCACGTCCTTATCCCACGAAAATGAACTATACCACTACACCATGCTGGCCAGACGTGTAGGTGTAGATTTTTGTTACCTATCTACCTATATCATATAAACTAGCTGTGCTCGCAACTTTGCTTGCGTTAAATTCAGCTTGGTCGTTGCATGATGTTAGCTCGACAAATGGGCTATCCAACACAAAAATTATTTTTCAATTCGAACTAGTAGTTCCTGAGAAGAGCGCGTTCAACCATACAAACTACTCAGCTTTTTAATATTAAGTTTAGATAATATGCCTTTTTATTAATGTTATAGTGATTAGCTTGTCAAAACATTGCCTTATTACAAACGTCCCTTTAAATATATGCGCCTTAATTACATTTTTTAGTTCCCTTTCCCACATATGTGTAACACGCAACACACATGCGCTCCACGGTTATTAAAACACTAAAATTCCGTTTAATTCATGGGCTAAGCCGTTTTTATGCGTCCTTTCAGCGCCAACGATGCGAATGTTCATAAAATTCTCTCGAACAGCGTCGCAACCATCATTTTGTTGTTTAAATAAGAATCGTAATGTAATTTTAATGAGTTCACAAAATGGGTGCCTGTTTTGTGTGAGACAGCGACTAGGTATTATTACTAATATTCTGGACCACGGGAACTAGAACAAGACCACTTTTATGTGTTTTTCTACAAGTGCCGAAGGATTGATTAAATGGTGATACATATTGTCACTTACTTATAGCTCCATTAACTCAAAGAATGTTCTAGAAAGCAACTTATTTCTAGAGCGATTGCACTTTTTTGTGAATAATTTTGGCCTACTGAATCTATTCCAATGAGGGCTGAAGATCCTTCAAAGTTATCACTTCTTTCTCTCATTATCTCATTATTATCCATTGTTACTGTAGGTATCCATAACAAACACATAAAACCAAATAACTACATAAAAAACAAAGAATAACAAAATTGCATCTTCCGAATTTTTGAGTTCTTCGATAGTGGTGTGCTGCTATCGGTACCAATGCCGACGGTACCGACGTAACTTTACTTAAGTAATTCATTAAAACAGTGCTTTTATAGAAATGGCTAACAGAAAGAATATAAAATTTTGCTGAGTTATTGGGGGGTACGCCGCACGCTCGGCGTGAACTCACTTAAACTTTTTTAATTAAATTTCTGATTTTTCGCCCGCAACGTGAGGAATCTTATCCTCGGCTTTATTCAAAACCTTGTATTAATTAGTCGAGCAGTGGCGACTAATGACCATCGTAATCGACTTTCCCGCCGCGGTGCACTCGACCTGCGACATTTTTGAAAGGTAATCAATATTTCTTATGAGAATTAATGAGTTTCGTACTTCGTAAATTGAGGTTTAATATTGCGCAAATTTTAATTTTACATTGTACACATCTGGTTTTTATTATATAGTGATAAAAATACGTATGCTTGCATCCAAGCTTCCATCATCTATATCCCAATGTGCAAAAACCACATAATTACCAGAGGGAAACTCTGTAGCAGAGTGCTATGCCGTAATTAATTACTTGTAAATATTGATGTTACAAATATTTCTTTCAAATGTATCAATTTTAAAAACAGTCTAATAGTGTACATTATTTGGTAAAAAATTGTGTTTCTTGCAAGCTTTTATTTACTTCCATCTGCATGTCCGGTGTCTGCTAAGAAATCTTGCAAGGTAAATTTGACCTAACGACAATATCAGATGGGCAGCCTACTCGTATACCAGCTAATTTTGTTCCTTTGTTCGCATAAGGACAGATTCTCAAAAAGACAGATTCTCAAGAGGACAGATTCTCAAAAAGTCAGAAATGGTACAGTTGCACACACCCTCACTCAACAGAAATTAGGGGTATTTCCTGTGGGTATAGAAAAATAATTACTAATACGCCAACTGCCTCGTTGGTCTATTTAGCCACAAGTGTGACAGCTAATCTGAGGTTCCGGGTCGGGTAAACATTTATAAGTGGACTGTGAAGTGCCAATTCATGGCTCGAGTATGCACTTTCAAGTTGAGAGTTGAAAGTCCGAGGCAAGTGCCTACATTTCTTATTGAAATATTGTTTCGGGCGATAACGGTTTTACCCCCCTAAACCTTTACGAAATTAGACACTTTTGTTCTCATTAGATTCAGTATACCTCAATCTATGTTTGTACGTTTTACTTTTTCTAATTCAGTATAATCTAGTCAAAAAAAGATTAAAATTCTTGAGGTAGTTTTTAAGTCTAAAATATAGATATTTAGATGCTAATAACTTATATTTTACTGGAGGGAGACTCTGTACCAGGGTCGTCTGCTTAGGTACCTCCGTCTTACCTATTTCTGCCGCAAAGCAGCAGTGCTTGCATTGCTGTGTTCCGGTTTGGAGGGTAAGATATGGCAGTGAAATTACTGGGTACTGTGACTTTACATCTGGTGTCACAAGTTGGCAACGTACACTGTGGTTCTTGTGGGGGTTGCAGTTTTGCTGCGAATCTCACAAGAGCCACATGTATTATAGGTGACTGTTACCACTTACCATCAGGTGGGCAGTTTGTTTGTTTGCCAACTTTCTGCAATAAAAAAAATATTCTGAGCAATATTACTTCAAAATCAAAACGTACAAACCTAGATTTTCATTATATCTACAAAATTTCCAAAAATTATGAAAATCTGACTATGTAAAGAGGGAGAAAAGCGTTATCACTTTTTGTATGAAAAATTACAGCTTCACAATCCTCTGCAGTCTGGAAGGAGTGATTCATACCCACTAAACCAACTTCGATGTCTATCTTTCCATAGTCAAGACAATCCAGGGTCTGGGCAACCTCAACTCTCTAGACCACTCCGGGTCCGGTCACGTTTAAGGCGCATAACACATTGCACCGGACACCGCTGCGGTGTACGGAGGGACGAAAACCGCATGCGGCTGCGGCGGCACGGAACCGTGCCACCGTACGGTTTGCTCCGTATCACCGTCCGGAGCTGCGGTGCACGACGACGCCCCGCATCACCGCATTATCTATGTTGAGATCTATTACGCGTATGCACGTCCTTTCTACGCATAAATCCGTACGATACTGCGGCACAGTGTGGCATACCCCGCGGACCGCACCGCATCACCATCCGGGAGTGCGGTGCCGTCGCGCGCGCCGCACAACCGCACGGTGATACGGTGCGAGTGTGTTATACCCTGCGGTTTTTGTATACATACAAATTAAGATTCTCCAGTCAAAATTAAAAACCGCAGCACCGCACACCGGAGCGGTGTCCGGTGCAATGTGTTATGCGCCTAACTAACCTATCGGGGAGAATAGGCAGATGATATACAAGATATTAATGAACTTAGTTTAACCTGAAATTAGTTTGTTGAGAAACCTGAAATTAGTTTGTTCAGAATTGAGAGTAGAATCGATTTCACAAATAAAAAATAGGGCCAGATTTAATCAAAAATTAAATTTTCAACTACGCCGCATTTTAAAATGTACTTAACTCTATCGTGTTTGAGTGCGATCCATAATTTGATATCAGCGCTAGTGTGCGCAATTTGAACGCGAACAATCGGTCCAAAATTGCTCATGTGCGCATTTGTAAGCGGTATGACGTAATCAATGATGTCACCGATTGATGCTGACAGTGCTAACAGAAAAGAGGTAGTTCACTGTCTTCAGAACTGTCAATGTCAAAGTCAACATTAGTTTCTCGCGGAGTTTTATTTGTATTTTCGTTTGTTGGAATATTTTTTAGTAGAGATTATTTACAACAAATACAGAAGTGTTCTGTAAAGATACTGGAGGCACAATACATGTCTCCCTCCAAATTTTCTTTTCAAATAGCATTGACTGTCAGCTTGACAGACTCGCCGTTCGAAATCTCGGTCCAAAATTGATCAGAGTGCTTACGTCCGTGAGCCGTGCAAACAATTACAACAAGTTGTTTGCAAATATGCAAACGTTTATTGTATGATTATGGACCGCACCCTTTATCTCTTACCGGCGCGGCGGCGGCGGCGCGGCGGCGCGCCGGTAAGAGATAAAGGTTGCGCTCATTTGCAAGATATGCAACATACCAAAAAAAGGGAAATATCTTTGTAAATAATCCGCGAAAATTTATTTTCATAATTTAAACAATTTCTTTATAATATAAAATCTGTGCCTGTGTTTGTGCGTTATTTTATTAACACGTAAAAAATTATTGTCATATACGATTCAATTTAGCTTTGGTTATTGAAAACTATACTTATTATTTCATAACTGTGAAAAAAAACTGTTGACTTCAGCGATAATTGCCTTGAAATACACTATACAGCTATAACATAATTTGCAACTAAAAACATTTGTATTCAACTCTTGTAATGTAACAAAATTTACTTACGTTTATATTTAATGACCCTGGTAGGGTAAAATGGTCAAAAACATTCATTTAATTTGCAAAATTACCCAAAATTGTATCTACTTTGACACAATAAGCTAAGTATTCGTACAGATATGACCGTTAACATTACCGTCATAATTTCCACTAATTGAGGGAGTGCAGGAGATGGCTGAACGACAGAGCGACTGAATCTCCGCTAATGTGTTTGAACATAATGAAGGCGGCTGTCTTTGTTTGCGTTTAATTAGGGAAACGCCGCGCGGTTATTAACTCTGGCGATGGATTACTGCGCATCCTGCAGCTTTTTAATTTATAATGAGCTTTTATGCTAAGGGCGAATATTTTGTTTCGTTAAGCGTGAAGAGGATATTATGAAATTCACTTTAATAAGTTTAGCCGTTTTATCCGACTTCAAAAAAAATAAACATACGCATTGAGAACCTCCTCCTTTTTTGAAGTTCGTTAAAAAGGAAGAGGTTCTCAATGAGGATCATCGCGGTTTTTAGTTTTGAATGTAGAATTATAGTCCGTAAAAAATCCTGAACATTGGTATAATTAGTTTTTTTATACGGCCAAAAATGAGTGAGTAGCCATGCGCCACTCGGTTAAAAGTCGCGGCAAGAGAGCGTGACGTCATAAACTCCATGACCGCCAGCGGGCCGTTGTTGTCGCGATACTGTGCGCCCGTGCCTACCTAACGCTTGGTAATTGTTGTTTTTAACTTATTTGGCGTCCGATTGATGTTTGTCAATCAACTATGTCTTAATATTGCATAGTACCTAAATATAGCAATATATCCTTGAAAATGCCAGAGAAACTTTGTAAAAAGTGATGTTCCGTGTTACAAAGAGAACAGAGATGTTAAGCAACTTGTAAAATCTAGTGGGTTGTCATGTGTCTACGTACGTACTAAACTAGATCTTAACTGTCACAGAACACAGAAAAGGCTAAAAAGGTATACAATATACATATACAACATGTAAATGTAAAGGTCCGGAAAAATATATGTAAAACATACAATCCACATGATGATTAAAAATACACGAGTTTTTCATTCAGCTCTTTAACACTAAATATTCCGCAGTTATATTTTTATCGTTTTGAATAACTTTAACAGTGCGATTAAAATATTATTACTATTTTTGCTAAAAGTATTAATATAATAATAATATTAATATAAAATTATAAGCACCGGTAGCTTGGGCCGTGCTCCGCTGCCAGTGGAACCCTAGATTTATGTTTTTTTAATATTAGTAATATTTGTGTTTTTACATGTATGAATTGTAAAAACTTAAATTTAATATACTTTTAGAAAAAAAATTAATAATAATAACACCAAATAACTACATTGGTAGTTGTAGTTAAAGGTTTAACAACAAGGCGTTTCTAACTTATATGTTCTGTGGTAGGTAGGTATATTATTCCACGTATTTTGGCGACATTGATTATATGAGCAGCAGCTTTGAATGTAAAATGGACGTATAAACGACAGATCAATCCATCAACTGCATATACACAATATAGGGGCAAATCGATTCACGGCTCAACCACAAGTAGATATAGAAGGCCGACCTTAGTTGTTGATATCGACGAGTACTTTGATCTATGCTTCGAAGTAGTGCTAAGGTTGTCGTAACACCCGAGGCTTACTCACCGTGTATTAAACGTTGTCCTAACGGATTCACCGTTCGCAAACGAACATGGCAGTTTCATACGCAGCGGCAGCCAGGATGTCATTAACGGGCGCTGGATGTCACGGGCCATCTTAGCCCTATTGTGAGGCTCACCATCCGCGACGAAACAAAGAAGGCGCTTTCGTCGGCGAGCAGGGCTAACAATAAGTCCTGCTGCCCCTCCTGGAGCTGGTCTTGGAGAGTGAAGATGTCTTCGATGTAGGATGCGTAGAGGTACAGAGGGCCGTGAATTTCAAATAGGTATTTATGGAGCACGCAAAACTCAAGATACCAGCAGTTGTACCAAAATGTGTTCTTATGATTTTGATTTCTTATTTTATCCTTTATGTAAAAAAATTGAAACCGTTTAAAATAAATCTATATTTCGTATTATACCTACACAATAGTGACACAATATCCTTCACTTCAACAAAAATTAAATATATTTCATTTAATGGCTCCTAAGAAAAGAAAGAAATTCTTAAATATGTACGAAGTTCTCCATCGCATAAACGTAATTTTTATGCCAAAATATTATTTAACCCTTGCTTAAACTGTTGTGTTATTTATATGTTTATAAATCGATACTATATTTCTTATGAATAAAATAGAACTAGAATATATATTGTTTCGTCGGCGATGCCGAAAAGTTTGTTGGTTTAGTTCCGCGCGCCGCGATTTTGTGATTGGCCTCTTAACAGTAATTCAAAACAAAAAGATCTAACTAATTTATAGGCATGATTAGAACGAGTTCGATATACAATATTACAATGTAATATATTTAAACACATTACACCTTAATACACAAATGAAACATCTTAACTCACACCGCTGCCTGGCGGACTGAGGCGTGAGCGTACAAGGAGCACGCACGGCATGGAGCTTATGACGTCACGCGTATTCTCGGCACACGGCTTTAACCGCCCGCACGGTTCTAGGTTTAAAACTCAATATCTCGGTGACTAATGGGCCGATTTCGATAATTCTAAAACATATACCATTCGTATGTCATAAAGAATAATGTGAATACTAATTTGAACAAGTTTGTGATAGTTATACTGATCCTCATTCGATGCGTGTTTTTTTTGTGTGTATGTCACACGATTGGACCAATTTTCAAATTTCCAATTGGCGGAGTAATCGTGTAACATACACACAAAACACGTTGGACACACCTAAAAATGTAAGGGTTTTCCTCGATTTTTATGGGATCCCATCATCAGACCCTGACTTTGGTGACCTTGGAACCACCCCAGAAGTAAACTCTCTGGAATAAAAAAAGAATTTTGAAAACTGGTCCACAATTGGCGCAGTAATCGCGTAACATACACACAAAAAAACACGCATCGAATTGAGAACCTCCTCCTTTTTAACGAACTTCAAAAAAAATATTTTACAAAAAATAAAAACCGACTTCAAAAACACTGAAAAGTTTAAAATAATATAAGAATAGGTACCCTATTCTTATATTTTAAACTTTTCAGTGTTTTTGAGGTCGGTTTTTATTTTTGAAGTGAGAACTTCTTTAGCGGCGTTGTACACTTTTTTTGTAATGGGTAAAAAATGTTAAACTCGCGTCAGGACACGTGACCGTCAGGACACGTGACCTTGATCGAAAATTCGTAAGACGGATGGAAAGTAGCCAATTAAAATTGAAATGGCCGCAGGAACTGTCGAGGTGCGGTGAGGGGTCCACATAAGCCGGCCGAGAACAATAGCGGCTGGCAAAAGTACTGGAAATCACACGTCACTTGAGACAGTTTTAATCAATTTATTTACTTTGTTAGGAAAAATCTAAATTGTGCTTTTATTTGATTTTGTTGTAAATATTAATTAGGTAAGTTAGTATAAATTAAATATTATTTATTTGTTATAAAATTACGTTTTTAAGTAATATATTAATGTCTGTTTTGATCATATTTTTAATTTAATTGTAAATATTTTGATTCATTATTATTACTAGTTATATAATTATGTACGCACAACGTTACAACAGGAAGTTGATTTTTCTGAGGGATAAACTTTTTAATGTAATATAAATTGTCATGTTTGTGTACGATAGCGCAATAAATAAATATTGTATTCTACCACATAAAAGATAGTACTTTTATTCTGATAATTAAAGCAATTCGTGCAAAATTATTCCATAACCATTCCAAAATATCCAAAACGCACAACGTTAATACTTAAGTTTTCACTTCTGCCGGCACTCCCGGAGTGCAACCCGTCGTTTTTTGTAAAATATTTTTTATTTTGAACTTTTTGTAAATGAAATCTTTTTAGTGAAAGAAACCCTAAATTAGCGTTTCCCTCGATTTTCATGGGATCCCATCATCAGATCCTGACTTTGGTGACCTTGGGACCACCCTAGGAGTATACTCTATCGAATACAAAAAGAATTTTGAAAATTGGTCCACAACTGGCGGCGTAATCGCGTAACATACACACAAAAAAACATACGCATCGAATTGAGAACCTCCTCCTTTTTTAAAGTCGGTTAAAAAAGAGGAGGTTCTCAATGCGTATGTTTAATTTTTTAAAATTTAAGGGTTGTCCTCGATTTTTATACGAGCCAAGTAGGATTGTGATGTTGATAAAATTTGCATACATTTGTGAAAAATGATAACACTTCTTTGGGATATGTTTTGGTAGATGTAATACAAACACCACGTATCTACACTTTTAGTACTACCTTATTCAGCCAATTAAGTAAAGGCAAAGACTGACTCATTAACGAACAACATACTGCTTATATTTTTTTAATACGTCGCCCCACTATTAGGATTTTCTCCTGTGTCGTCTTAGAGCATTCATACTAAATGATCTACGAGTAAGTGTGTCGTGGATGCAATTACAAACATAGAATATCACATGCACATACGCCCAGACCGCAACAAATTTCTGTAGGCCATACAAAACATTTATCCCGTACCTACGGGAATCGAACCCGCGACTCGTTGCGCAGTAGGCGATCACTCGACCTCTGCGCTAACCGTGTCGTCAGTAGACCTCTGCGCTAACCGTGTCGTCAGTATATACTTAGTCTTTCCCCGGTCATCGTTTTCAATATCTTTTAAGTCTCCCGAAAAATTAATTGTAACTTTAACCTTACTGTAAAAGGAAATGTACCACCAAAAAATGACCCTGTATTAAAAAAAACTTGCCTATTTAATGACGATTAGAAAGAGGTGTAACACATAGCTGTTTGTAGCTAAATTATTTTTTTATGTGAACTTTTTCATAGCAAGGTCTAAATTAAAGTAAGTCAGATTGATGCTTAAAGTAATTAATTTGCTTTTACTCATTAAGTGTACATAAGCAGCTTCAGATGCAAAAGCACACACATACGACTCTAAAAAAGCAAATAACGACACAACATTTAGCCTTGGAACTGCGGTAAATGGACCATTAACCCTTGATTTATATAAGAAAAACGTCGCGGGCACTGTTATATCGTAAGGCGCAAGAAGTTTCCGTCGAATCATTTAAATAAACGAACTCACATCATTATGTCAGATCTAAGGATCGAACAAATTGCCAATTAGTGGCACGCTGGCTATGGCCTCGAGGATCGGAGTTAAGGGCGACGCGACAGGGGGCGGGATGCCGCCGCTCGCCTCGCCGGGACTGGTATCACGGGCCTCGCCGTCGCATCGTCACCGCCGCGCCGCGCCGCGGCCCCGCCAAGCCGTTCGTGGCGATGCACGACCCGAGATCGCACTTAATACGACCGTTAATGCTTTAATTTTCTTCAAAGCACTTTTAGCTGATTTTTCCATCCTAAACTTTCACATGAACGACTTCCACAATAGAACAGCGTCGAGCGTGGAGACTCTTTTAGTATTATGGAGCCGCTACTTACATTAACTGTGTATAAAAAAATTTGTTCCAACGAATGGAACGATTGAAGCTTTCAACGAAATTACGTTAAAAAGAAAGTAACATTTCCCTGAAATACACTTCATCACTTTGGAGATATTTATTTAATTTGTTTTATTGCCTAAACAATATCTTGGTCCATTAGCACGACTCCACGGCGGCGGTGTTCGGAGGGGGTAGCGCGGGAGAGGGGAGTCCAAGAGCGCTCAGTATTCAGAGTATCGCAAATGTAACTTTCGGTTCTTTTCATGGCTAAAGTATGTTGGCGGCAATCCATAATGGGATCGCCATTATTCTTGCCATTAATTCGCATGGCCCGGCTTCCGTGCATTAGCGGGCAGCGGCGAGCCTGCCAATCCAGGAGAGGGGTCGCCATGTGAACAATATTACCCTCACACCCACTCACAGATACATAAACAATACAGTTTAATGTACTACTTCTATTACTGTTTAATTTGTTGCTTGCTGAATATATTTAGATGTCATTGAAAAAAAATTATGAATTGACGATACACGAGTAGAAATATTTAATTGCTTATGACTATCACCTTTTTTATTTATATAAGAAAGTTAGCAAAATAGTCGCCTATTGTAGCAACATGTGCTTCCAGTAAGGTTTGCGATTATATTAGCAACAAACATTGGGTCTTTGTAGAGGTTGCTCTACAAAGACCCAATGTACAGTCGACAAAGTTGCCGGTCTACCAGTAGAGTTTTTTTGGTCAACGATATTTGAAAAAGTGAAAGCGTTAAACCAGGTTTTAATATTATATAAAATATAGAAGTTTAAGATTTTCATATATGATTTAAATTATTGCTTTATACCTCTTTGTGTTTGAAATAATGCTTCCCAAAAAAACTCTACTGGTAGACTGCGAACTTTGTCGACTGTACATTGCTAATTTGTGACATAAGATGTCAAGTCGCAGTACCCAGTAATTTCGGATTGTACCTCGTGGCCCCACTAGCCAATGGGCCCACGCGCAATACCCTTTATTATTCCTCGGAGATCCATTTATTAGATCTTCTGTTCTTTATAGCCAAACTGATTTGGCAATAGTTTGGTAAATCAGCTTGGCTCTTACGAATAGATAAATTTGTGTATAGCACAGTAATTATTACGAGTTTGGCATAATTCCTTGTGACCAAACCAGTTTCAGAAAAATATGATTGGCTATAAGGAATAGAGGATCTTAAAAATGAGTCCACGAGAAACGATAAAGGGTATACCGCATGCCCCGTTAGCCAGTTGGGCCATGAGTAAATGTAACATTTACTATTAGACCACGCCACAGATAATATAATACTACAGTAACCACGCCAAGATACAAATTCTTAGATTCGACGGGTTTCGCTTCTCGACGTGGCTTCTACAGGCTGTTGTCGCCTTCGCTGGGCTCCAATTACATTTTAACGGTAACTTGTTAATTTTTTTAACATAAACTCAATATTTGCAGGGATTATAATAAAGGAGCAATGTAAATAGAGAAGAAAAAAGAACTTAAAAGCATCTCCCTGTTTATTGAAAGAAACAATGCGGGTATTGCCTGGAAAAAAAAGAATTCAGACCGTTAATGAACTGGGTACAAAACAGCTTGGACTTGAAAATTAATTAACAGCGGGAGGGTGTACAGGAAATAAATCCTTCATTTTCCTGCGCAGATTGCATAAAAATAATCAAATAAGTGGCATGGACATTACTCAAAGCGCGTTGCAGCGCACGTGGGAACGAGAGGCATGCACCGCCTCCCGCTCTCGCCGCAGCACCCCCTCGCCTCCCTTCCTGAAAGAAAAACTCTCGAAAAACTAATTACAAGTTGTAATTGAAATTTTGCGTGTTATATAATCGGATACTTGAGCCGTGAGTAATGTATAAATGCGCTGGGGAGACGAATGGCCGTCGTGGGTGGGCCGGATGAGATAGGAGGCCCTCCACAATTTTTCGATTAAGCAACTTTGATACAATAATTCTCGGCTACACATTAAATTTTTAACTGTCTCTCACGCAATAATCCAGCGGCAATGTTTATCCTTTTAAAATTTTAATGCCGTTGGTACCTTACCTATAAATTTACTTCGTTTAAAATTTAATTTGCAATACGTTTCGTGTTCGAGTCTAGAAAATTCAAAGTGGAATCGTTTCACAGATTTAATTTCGAACTTGGCAACGGAACTGTCATATAACACGACACTTGGCCTTCTTGCATACCTATATCAGCTACGAGCCGAAGACGGGTTTGGAGGCAGCGTTTTTAATTAAAGCGCTAGCTAGCGAATCGCGCCACAAAACTGTAACACAATAGCAACAATCTAAAAAGCGATCTAACTGTATAAACACGCGAATAATGCGCAATCAAAAGGGCAGCGGGCAGCCACCGGAGGGCTATGCAGCGGGAGGCACCCTCGCCACTCGCACCCACTTTTTGCGGATTTCACTTTTGATTGCTTTGCCACACAACTAAGTGGCTGGAAGGTGTGCATGAGCACCGAACAAAATGAAAACATCGTCGATTATATTTCTCTGTATTTTCATATAATTGTTAAGGCGTTCCTCTTGTTTTACCTTATATGTATACAGGTATTCATTGATATTGGCAAACAGTAAATTCAGCAACAAGCTAACTCACTTACTAGTTTACTTGCTACGAGTAAGTCTGCCTTGAATTTCGATAGTAGCGAGTGATTCTAATAAATTACTGAGCACGAGCTCGAGACATAAAAAAATTACTAACGTATGAAACATTTTTATTCGGCGATGAGTAGGTAGGTACTTAATTCCAAAGTGGTTTTCAAAATTCAAATCAGTTTTACTGACAAAATCGATTTTGCTGCGAGTTTTACTCGCAAAACGATTTTCTTGTGAGTTTTACTCGCAAAATTGATTTTTCTGTGTGTTTTCAGGCACCAAAGGTATCCTTTTCGTGCTAGGGAGATAAAATAGTTATGTTCAACAAGAGGGCTAAGTTACTTTTTGCTGCGAAGTCAGTAACTTTGTACGAAGGCTCGCTGTGCTTAGTAGTCTATATTAGAATCAATCACAGCGCCCGTGATTCAAATCTATAGATAAGTTCGCTAGTTCGTGATTATAAGAACGAGACATAAGGGGTAGGTAAACTATTTCAAAGGTACTACGTACTTAAATTACTAAAATTTACAGGATTAAAACGCGTTCTCTACCTTATTTGGCTCCGAAGTTTCCGTTTGATGGGCGTGGTGCCACTAGTATTGCTACCAGTAGCACAACGGGCAAAAAAAAAATACCGTTGTGCCACCAAGCCATCCAGTAGCACCACGGGAAATATTTTTTTACCCATGGTGCCCTAACATTATTAACAGTAAATTAAGACATTTTTAATACATAGTTTTATTCATAATAATATTATCTATCATAGAAGTCGACGTAAAACAAATTATGTGGCAAATTTACTCATTGGCGGCTAAGTTTCACCGGCCGTGGTAAGTGGCTGTGGAAAGTTTAAATGTGTATACTTCTATAAAACAATTAAAAAACAACGTAATACGACTTTTATAATTATTAAAATAGTAGTTAAGTCATAATATTAAAGAAATCAACAAAAAATAATATTACTTTTACCCAGGGTTAAATACGAGTAGGAAAGTATGACAGTTTTCACAAAATTTCATTACCCGCAAATCTCTCGAGATTAAACGCACGCCGTATAAATAGCATTGTAAGCTGCAAATTAAAACTAGAAACTGCACGTTTCAAATATAACTTCCACTGACGAATAACTTCTATGTTTAAATTTTATCCAATCACATATAGCGGTCCCTGGAGGCAGTCGAAGTAAATTCGATACATGTGCTATTATGGAGCCAAATAAAAAGTGACACGAAGAAACGATCACATGAAGCTTTTCGGTCAAGCCCGTTGTGGGGTGAGAGGCGGAGAGTACTGGGGAAATGGAAAAAGCATTAACGGATATGTCAGTGCCGCATCAACACAGAGTGCCTGCTTTCTAATGCTGAATAAATACCATCTACCCCCTCCCCCTGCCACTACCGCTTACCACGCTAAAGCTTTCACTGACTCATGTGAAACTTTGCATTATAATGTAACAGTGCCGCGTATGTACCTAAATTCAGTTTAATGTAAATGTTAATAAAATATTACTAATATTATAATGTACTATAACAAAACTTCAATGACTTAATGTTAATAGTGGTATAAAATACGTGTTGGTTTAGTAAATAAGTGATTGTGTGTTATTATTACATTGTCAAATAAATATAAGATATCATTATAACAGTTCTGACTCACGACACCGTATATATCACGCATCCAAATGTGATGAAAATTATTTCCAAAATTCACCACTTTCATCATCATCATCATCATCATATCAACCCATATACTTACGTCCGACTGCTGGGCAAGTTCTCTTGCCCAAAGAGATTTGGCTTATCACGCTGGCCAAACGGCTTCGTGTAGGGGTTTTGTTTCGAGCCTTCGTAGACACTCTCCAATTACCCTTAGCGGCTGGGAAGGTGGTAACTAATTACTAATGGTCCGATTTCAATAAATCAAAATCATATATATAATTCGTATGTCATAAATCCGAAAAGTGTAGTTTTATTTAAATAAATAGTATTGTGAACACTAGTTCAAACAGTGATAGATCTACTAATCCTTACTGCACTAAACTCCGCTACTCAACTCTTATAACATCCACGGGAAGACAAGAATAGGCGACGGATGTATTATTTATCCATCGCAATACCAAATAAAACATACTGTTATTAATAATTAATAATACTCTTATTAAATCAACATTAACTGCTTACTTTGTTTAACGATTGATTGTTTCTTATTTATGAAATAGCCATAATCATAATCGAGCGAGCCATCTCATTTCCTGTTCGCACGCGTGGATCGGGAATGTTTTAGCTAAATCGACTCCGAGATTAGATGGATATTTTTAAAACATCTCTCGCCTGATCCATTAGCAGGATTTCATGAGCTACTCGGAGGATTCGCGTTAATGTTAGGGCTATAAACTTGATGAAGGTGAACTTAAATGTTGCTATTATAATAATATTTCTTATTTCTCTAATGGACCAAAATAAAGAACGAGACGAATTAATTAATTTTCTTTACTTCGACTTTTAAGTGGTGTTCGTGGTCAATATTATAATTAGTTTTAATTGTAATATCTCTTGAGAATAAGGAAACAAAAATATGGACTATGTATTAATTAAAATGAGATATGCTGAGTGGCATGGGATATACACGGTTATTTTTTTATCATCCTGGAAAATTTAAGGGATGCTTCACGACATGGTATTAGAATGTTTTAAATATGAATTAAAAAAATAACTCGCTTACGTAATTTTATATTAATTTTCAAAAAAATACAAAAAATGCTGCACTAGTTGAGAGCAGCATTTTTTGAGATATTTTTATTTAAAAAAAAATTAATTTTTTATTTCATTTTTTTTATTATTTATATGATATTTGATGTGTCCTGAAGCGTCCCTAAAATTTTCCAGGGTGATAAAAAAATAACCGTGTATGATAAAATAAATTATGATACCTACAAAAAAAAAACAGTTCAGAAATATATTATATGAGATTTGAATCTCATAATAATTTTAGTGTTGTTTGATGTCAAATATTAATGCTACCGAAATGTCAAACCTAACTACAAAAAAAACTCACTTTATACCTGAAATGTTGAATCATAATGAAATTATTTTATACAATAATTTTATTTAACCTAACTTACCTCTAAAATATAAAATGTAATAAAAACATGTAAAATATGTTGCTGCAATTTTAATCTTCATATTTGTTTCTTTAGCCTTAGGGCGCATAGTGCTCCCAATGACCTTGCGTTGATCGTCCCGCACTGATTACATAGGAGCGAGTGAGTGAGAGTGAGGGGAATATTCAAGCAAACCTTTACGCGTAAGATGAATTATTTCAAAAAAATGAATAAAGGCGAATAAGAAAAATCTAAAAAGACCATCCCCTAGAATATTGTTCACTTTATTTATTGAAATCCAAAGTAAGTATGTGATTTAACCTAATATTTACGAAGCGATTAGGTTTATAGTTTTAAAATCGAGGCATGTTTGGGTCACATTTTAACCAAGTTTTAATTCATTTATCAAAAAATTAAAAAGACCACCCTCTAAAGAATGCGTTGAATAATAACATATCTTTTTTTAAGATTTTTTTATTCAATATTTATGAAGAGAACCGGTTTTTTCTGCAGTGATTTTTTATGATTGACGTTACTATGCGCCTTAACTTTGTTTGCTTTTGAAGTTGATCGGTAGAAGTTAAATGCTCAACAGTGGATACTATAGATAGGGGATGCGTTAGCTGACCTTGCCTTGATACAACTGATAGCTTCAGTAATAATCGATAAGTACTCTTTTCGTTATTAAATAGAGGAAGTCATAAAATTTTATAAGAACTTTTTCAGTCGTTATTATTTTATCACGTATTGTATTCCACGGAGAACTCTTTTTATTTTGCTATAACGAATAGCTTTAAAGTATGGATAAATTACTCATACAATGTGGGCGTATAACAACAGTAGTTAAATATTTATAGTCTTGGAAAATTCTATATATTCAGGTTTTATTGGTACAATACGAGCTACAATTTTCCTAATTGCTGTCTATTACTCGCTTATTAAGGTGACTAGCAGGACCGCTGTGCCTACTTTGCCATAATAAAAATTATATATAGATATCAATGAATATATCACAAGCAGTTCCAATCGATGCCGCTAAAATATGGCAATAAATTTGCCGAATTCTAGATTGATATATGTAGATACGTTAATAGTACTTAGCGTATTACTGCTTTTAAAAATTCATTATACTAGATCAATTAATAATTTTTAATAGCTCTTCGTGTTCTTAATATAGAATATTTATATAATTAAACACACAAGCACAGCAAGTATGCTATTGTAGGTATTTGGTTTAATTACTCCAACGTCAGATCCAGCGGAATTTAGACTCGCCCCCCGCGAGAAACTTGCGTTATTAAGTCGCTAGTTCCCAGTTTATTTTCATTATCTTCATGCCTATAAACTGGCTGGAATTCCATTATGTTAATTATTTTGCAGCAACCTAATTAGGTTAACATTGAAAAATAACTCTAATTATACTTGTTTTAAGCTTGGCTGTGGCCTCGGCTTCGCTATGATAATCTAATTGCAAAAATTTCAAACTTTGCCTGAGTTTGAATAGATCGTGCTTCTAATTCCGTATATCAAAGCTTATATTCTATCAGTAGCATAATTGAGAAAAGAGCGCAATACTGAACATTTTATAATAAGTAGGTAAGTCTTCTAAAACGACTTATTGCGTTCTTTACCGTGGTACCATTAAATAGTACCATCAATGGTACTACTGAAAATTTTAATTGCCATGGTTCCTTTAATTAATGATACCATGGGTAATACATATTATATTTTATTAGCCGGGTACCGTGGTGGTTAACGTGGTATCTCCCAACCGTAAATGATAAGCAATACAATGATTTAATTAGAATCCCTTACTTAATGTAATCGTTGTTTAAAATGTCCCCTTTCCAGCGTATTTTTAATTAATTAATTTTTTAAAATTTTGTTACAAAATTTAAAAGACGAAGTAATGTGACATTATTTATGTTAATTTCCCTGTTTAATTTTGCATGCCAGCCTTCTACGGAGTTGTTTGTCCGGTGGCTTCAACCAAACACACTTATTTTATTGAAATGTTTGTTCAGCCAGAACTTTTCTATACCTAAGTTAAAAACTTGCTCATTACAAAATATTCCTGCTGCTTTCAGTTTTGATTTACTACCATCATTCTAACAATTTCGAATAACATTCATGACAATTTGATTTATGTCTAATATCAAATGTATTATAATACATTTGATAGGTACTGATTTTCAAATTTACCATTAAAAGTCAAGAAATGTTGTTGTGAATAAGTATTTATGTAAAAATATTGATATACAATGTGTAACAGAAACCCCGTCAACCCTTTTAGGAGCATGTGCAGAATCGATATTTATAATAGATATATGGCGCCATTAAAAATTCGAAATTGTCAAAACATAAATTTAATTTCTCATACATTTTTTCTTCACAGACCCACCTATTTATAGGAGGGACTTCAAAATTATTTTTACAATTTGGGTTCACAGGGTTTTTGTTACACACTGGACACTGTATACACGGTTATTTTTTTATCACCCTGGAAAATTTAAGGGACGCTTCACGACATGGTATTAGAATGATTTAAATATAAATAAAAAAAATAACCCCCCTCCTTAATTTTATATAAATTTTTTAAAAAATACAAAAAATGCTGCACTAGTTGAGAGCAGCATTTTTAGAGATTTTTTTAATTTTTTTTAATTTTTTTTTTAAATTTTTTATTTCTTTTTTTTTATTTTTTATATAATATTGGATGTGTCCTGAAGCGTCCCTAAAATTTTCCAGGGTGATAAAAAAATAACCGTGTATATGATAACGACATAATTTATATGTAAATCTGATAAAGGTGAAAAGTTTCTTCCTTCATCATTCTTATTATCAGCGGAAAGATGTCCTGAATTGTAAAAAAATTTAACGATTCAAAGAGCTCTTTAACATGACGTATTTGATAAAGAATATTTTGATCATACCTAATTACTTGCTGTTCATAAGAAAGTGTAGTATAGTATAATTTGATTTTGCAGCTTTTGGGGTAATAGTACCATTAATGGTACTATGGCAAATATAATTTGCGGTAGTACCATTGATTATACTATGGCAAACATTCTTTTCTATGGTACCAATGATGGTACTATGGCAAATAACATTTTCCGTTGTACTATTGATGGTACCATCTAATGGTACCACGGTAAACAAAGGATTGATAACACTTTTCAATAGGAACAAACGAACCCATTGTGCATTTTTTATTTTGCATAGAACATTTATTTTAGACGTGAAGTAGGAAATTTTTTTTAAATAACATTTTGGATCAGAATTTCATAACACTATTCTGATGCCAGAATTTTTAAGAAGAGTTATCTCTAACCATTCTCTGATCTATTTACCAAAAGGTGATAAATAATGAAGGCACTGATGACACTGGTCTGATACCTGGTGTCTAAGAAAACTTTCAATAGACAACCAATCGAAGCACATTATGATCACTTGTGAAGTTATGTAATAAGGGGATTGGTAAGTGCGACGCGAACCCTTATAAAGCTGGGTTCATACTATTCCCAACCCGACTTTGTGACTTTGGTTCGGTTTTGTTCCGGTAGGCTTTGAAATAATGGTTTAGAACATGACGACAAAATATCATGATATCGATATAATAAATAAATAAAGGAGAAGTTCTATCATTAGCATTAGCCGTAACTGCTGTTTCTATCATTAACCGTAACTGCTAATGATAGAAACGTGAAATTTAGACAGTTGTTTTAATTCAAACTCACATAAGAAGGGATTTTAAAAAATTTTACCCTAAAAGGACGAAATAGGGGTTGCAAGGTTGTATGGAACTTTTTTAAAATTAGCAACGATTTTGATAAAACTTGAGATTCATACTCTTAAAAATGTTTCATCAAACACGTATTTTATGGTTTATTGCAATTCACTCCCTTAGGGTGCAAAATAAGGGTTGAAAGTTTCTATGGAAACTATTTAAAATCTGCTCCAATTTCCATGAAATTTATTATCCGAGCTCCTAATTATAAACAACAGTCTTCTATATAATAGGCTACAAAATTATTTTTCCTACGGGAAAATATAAAATTCCCACGGGAAAACAATAATAACGCGGGCGATTCCGCGAGCAGAAAGCTAGAATATTATAAGTATATTAAGTAAACTTAACTATTATAAAGTAAAAACGTAAATTTAACCAAATTGATTTTTTTTAAAATGTATTCTTTTTTATGAAATAAATAAATAAGTCTGCATCGTGAAACTGCATTATTAGCTTCGTTTAAAAAAATTTGTGTCAGAATCCGCTTTGGTGTGCCGCATAGATATATATCTCTCTTTAACACACAAATATATTATGTCAAATGGCAACACCAGCCTTCACGCCAAAACTAAATGAAGGAGAACACACAAATATCTGCGACAGTTAAGTAAATTTCCGTGTACATTACTACTATCGCTGTTCCCATCGTACTCGTAGGTAAAGTACATGTACTCCCGCAGCAATGTAGAGCGAACGGCAAGTCCATAACTCAAATTACGGACTTAGAAAGTAATCACATCAATACGACAGTATGTAAGACAGAATGTCACAAATGTAGACCTACCGTAATAAGCGAATATTGAGACGATCGTCACTCGTTAGCCAGCCGATGTACGCGCGTCATTATTCTTAATCCGGACTTGACCGACAACTTTGTAAATTAAATTGGCTTCGCGCTACGCGGACTCCGGGAATTGCACTTCTTATAGACGCTGTAATCACCTACCCTGTATAAATACTCCATTTAACCGGCGTCAATTACTTTAATTCCTTATACGTGTAAACATTAATATATAAAGAGACTGCAAACTGTTGTAATTAAATGAAGTGTGGCGTTAGTCTGGTGGATCATGATGAGAGAATACGAGTATACCTATAGATATTCACTGTAAACATAAGATAGCGCAGAAACGAATTTAATGAATGAAAATTAGAGCATGGCTTCAATCTGATTAAATATCTATTATATTATATATGAGAACTGAAAAGTCACTCAATCATAATCACGAAATGTCGAAACTCTGTGATCCGTGAACAAGAAATTTGGCAGGAGAGTAATTTATAAATAGGACATTATCAGGTAAGGATTTTACGAAAGTCAACCCTTATAAGGCAATAAATTAAAGGGGGTTGAAAGTTTGAATGGCAGGCCGTCATTTTTGCAACTTTGCAATTGCAACACGACTTTTTTCAAATATACGTCCCCACCGAGGGGCTCGAGCCTACCCTAAGCTAAGGTGTTTAGGCCTTAGTCAGCCACGCTGGCCCAGTGCGGATTGGTCGTCTTAATAATACAGCTTTGAATTTCTTTGCAGATGTAAGCAGGTTGCCTCACGATGTTTTGCTTCACCGTAAGAGCGTCGGATAAATGAACATAATGAAAATTCGAAAAACGAAAAACACATTGGTACATGGCAGGATCGAGTAACGGACCTCTCGATTAGAAGGCCAGTGCCGAGTCTATAGCGCCACCGATGCTTTTTACTGCGGGAAAATATAAAATTCCCACGGGAAAAACGAAAATAACGCGGTGAAAAACTAGTGAGCAATAAAATTTTAGTAATATGTCATAACCCTAACATAGGGTAGGCTCGAGCCCCTCGGTGGGGACGCTTATGAGCTGTGATGATGATGAATCCATACTAATATTATAAATGGGAAAGTGTGTGTGTGTGTTTGTTTGTCCGTCTTTCACGGCAAAACGGAGCTACGGATTGAAGTGATTTTTTTTACTGGAGATAGTTGAACGGATGGAGAGTGATATAGGCTACTTTTTGTCTCCTTCTAACCCCCCACTTCCCTAAAATGGGGGGTGCAAGTTTGTATGGAGCATTCCGCAATTTTCAAGGTAGAAAGCTAAAAATTGGTATGCGAACTATTTGTGACTAACAAAAAAATCGTGTATCATTTTTTTTTAAATCTGCCCCCAACCCCTTAAAAGAGGGGGTGAGATTTTCAAGGTAGTTGCAGTTTTCAAGGTAGGAAGCTAAAAATCGGCACACAGACTCTTTGTTACCAACGAAAAATACCTGTCTTATTTTTTTTTAAATCTTCGGTGTTACCCCGAATTTAACGCGAGCGAAGCCGCGGGCAAAAGCTAGTATGTCATAAAATCTCATTTGAGGAAGGTATAAGGCCCACAACTGCGCATGTCCGTGTGTGTTTAAGGGTTGGTTTCGAAACTACGATTTGTGACTCATCCATTAACAAATCCTAACTCATCCAATACCTTATGTCATAATAATAAATTTCATTTAATTGACATCAATAATTATGTAAATAGATTATATTTGACTAAATATAATAGATATTATCTATCAAATTATTATAAGAGACGAATAGCAAAATCGCTATCATATTATTTTTATATCTCAGCCAAGAACTTGGGTACACAACTGCTCCTATTGAGCAACGTAGAAGTAGGATGACTGTCAGTAATATTACTGATGTATTTGTTAGTAAGTCTTTAAATTAGGTATTGAGACAATAGAGAAATCCTCTTGCATAATGTTAAATAAAGAGCAAAATAAAAATTGTATTTTAGATAATGTACTGGAAGGCCCATTTGAATATAATAAACATGTAAATTTTATCAACCTGGTACACCCGGTTTACATCGTAAACTGACAGATTGGCGAGCTAACGAAAACTATTGTAGTTTAAGTTTACTCGATTTAAAAACTCGTACTAGACGTACCGCTGTCGCTTGTTAGTTCGTTGTGTTTTTGACTTGTTTTATTATTTCGAGATTTCTTGTTCTTTACTACGTGGCTATAATAACGTTCTTTGATTATTTGCAATAATTATTATTTTAATAATTGTATAGGCATGAAAAATATGTATTGATAGATAGATAGAAACACTTTATTTTGCTTTAAGTGAATAATAACATAAAAACTGACAATACATACACAAATAGCAAAAAAGGCGGCCTTATCGCCATAAGCGATCTCTACCAGACAACCTTTAGATGGGACAAACATGATCATGTGGGTATGTTTCTTTCAAAAACACATAGGTATAAAATACATACATACTTTATTTTATTACAGGTTAAAATACATACATACATTATCTTTTTCTGAACACTCTAGAAAAATGTTTTAGGAAATATTTGGAATTTCCATTAGAAAATTCAATTCCGAAATGTATGAAATTTCAAATGTGACATGTGACCATGATGTGACAGGGGAATTTCATACGCTTTGTTTCGTAAATTAATACTCGTGTAGGTACATGGACCTACAAAAAAAACGGACATAGTGTGACATTTAACAAATGTGAAGCATGCAAGGTAAGACAATTTCATGTGACATTTTAAAGCCTAGTTTGAGTAGATTTTCTTCGACTATTGTAGTACTTGACACCTCAATTACTGATCATTCCACAGTACTTACATGTGTTAGGAAAATCAAACCCACTTGTAGTAGTCCAAAAACATATTGCGTTATCGATTATGAAAAAGCTTAATTAATATAAGTAATTAATATGAATAAGAAACATTACTTATCTGCAATGATCCCGATGCAGTACTCGAGGGATTAACTGCTAGACTCAGGAGTGCACTTGGCGAGGCTACGAGAACGAAATATATTCCTAACACCAAAAAAATTTTAAAGCCTTGGATAACGGCTGGCATACTACGCTGCATCAGGAACAGAAATAATATGCAACTTGAATTAAGATCTGACCCACATAATGAAGTTCTGAGAGTGTCATTCCTGAGGTATCGTAACTTCTGCAACCGTCTGATTAAAAATATTAAGAGAAAATATGAAAAAGATCTTCTAACCAATATCTCTAAAAACAATAAAATGTTATGGACGGCTATCAAAACGATAACACACATTAAAAAAACTAATACCCAGTGTCAAGACCTTCTGCATATTAAGTCGACCCCAATAGAATCAGTAAATTATGTAAATAACTTTTTTGCTAATATTGGCAAAGAGTTAGCAAATGATATAAAAATAGGAAGTGCACACAGTTGTTCCCGGGGTTCAATTGCAGGCTCTAAGTTTCAGCGATCCTCCTTTGTTCTGCTGGACACGGATCCTTCCGAGGTTGGCAGTGTGATTCTGTCCCTGAAAACTGAAAGCGCCCCTGGATGGGATAATATCCCAACCAAGTTTCTAAAGATATGCGTACACCAAATAGCGCCCATTATTAGTCACTTGATTAACCTTTGTTTTCAAACTGGTACTTTCCCAGCCCACCTAAAAAAGGCTCTTGTTACACCAATATACAAGGCTGGGAAGAGAGACGATGTTAATAACTACAGGCCCATTTCAGTTCTACCCTCAGTTTCTAAAATTGTTGAAAAACTAATAAATGTACGATTAATAAACTATTTAAACAAATATAACATTTTATCAAGTTCCTAGTTTGGTTTTAGACAGAAATTATCTACAGAGGATGCTATTAGATTTTTAACATCTTTGGTTACCAAACACCTGGATAGAGGCAAAAAATGTTTTTCGGTTTTCCTAGACCTTAAAAAGGCTTTTGACACCGTCTCTCTTCCTATCCTTGTACATAAACTAGAAGATATAGGCATAAGGGGAACACAATTAGATCTTGTGAAGAGCTACTTACAGGGACGAACACAAAGAGTTAAATTAGGTGACCATTGCAGCGAGGATTCAGAAGTGGCCTTTGGGGTCCCCCAGGGAAGCGTACTGGGTTCAACACTCTTCTTGATTTATATCAATGAGCTTACCAACATTGAGATTGCGGGTAGCAGGGTATTCTCATATGCAGATGACACTGTTATTGTTTTTCATGGCGATTCTTGGGGCACCGTTTTTGAGAGGGCTGAGTCCGGGCTTTCTATTATCTCAAAGTGGCTCAAAGAGAATCTACTAACACTGAATGTAACCAAAACAAATTATATATGCTACACAATCAATAGTAGGACACAACCCAATCAAAATCTTTCGTTAAAGTTTCACCAACATTGCAGCCTTAACAATTTAAACTGTAACTGTGTCCCCCTGAGGAGAGTCGAATCTATCAAATACCTGGGGATTATGTTGGACCAGCACCTCACATGGCATCATCAGATTCAATTTGTGACTGACAGATTAAGAAAATTAATATGGGTATTTAAAACTCTCCGTCACATTACTACATACAATCTCTTGAACAGTATATACACGTCACTGGCTCAGTCGTTCTTAACATACTGTATTTCAGCATGGGGAGGTGCTGCGAAGACAAAATACATAGAAGTTGAAAGGGCTCAACGATGTTTATTAAAGGTCATGTACTTCAAGCCTTATAAATTCCCAACTAAAGATTTATATAAATTAGCGGATCTACCCACAGTGCGACAGCTTTATGTGTTAAATGCTACCTTAAATGTTCACAAAAATTTAACATACAATCCCGCACAAACTCAAAAACGAAGAGGAGACCAAGTTGTCAAAATATCTAAACACAACACAGTCTTCGCCTCGAAACAATTTGATTGGCAAGGTGGCAACTTATATAACCAAATAAATAAAAAACTAAAGATTTATAAACTTAGCATGCGTGAATGTAAAAAAAATGTATTATCTTGGCTGAAAACTCTCGACTATACTCAAACTGAACAACTACTTAAATTACCTTATAAATAATAATAAATTTACTCTTATAAATATTATATATACCTCATAAATATATAAGTAATAATCATTAAACAAGCAACAATTAATCATAAATAATTATAGAAAAAATAATCAAAATACCAATTAACATGCAGTCACACACATACACACACATATATACACACACACACATACATACACACACTATACAACCATACTTACAATCACAACTAATTATTAGTATTAAGATTTTCTTTTATGTAAACGCTACTTGTAACAAATTCTGTATAACCGAGTTACGGAAGAGCGGGACCTCTTGACACAGGCACATTAATTTGCCTACTAGGAGGTCTCAAGCACTAGAAATAGTGATATATTGGTTATGGAAATAAACTATTTTCATTTTCATTTCATTTTTCATTTTCATGTGTTTACCATCAAGACATATAAAAGTGCTGTCATTTGCATGCTTCACTCTTGATTCAACAACGCTCCGTCTGCCTTTTTTCAGGTCCGTGCTCGTGTAATTGATTTTTTATAATATGGTATAAAAAACAGTGATGTCTCTGTGTTCTTCCGGAATATTTTATTTCGACTTTTTTTCCAGACAAACAATTTTTTTAAAATGTTTTGTCGTATTCTTATAATGATTTAAAGGCGTCCTGTTAACTTTTTTTCTAGCTATCTCTCAATCACATATTTTTTTACCTCAACGTCTAATAATAAAATAAAACCTATTTATTATTATAGATTAAGATAAAGTCGACGCTGAAGAAAGGATAAAAATAAAAAGAGAATTATTTTTCATCTTAATCGATGAACAATTCACATTGCATTTTAATCAGATTAATATTTGTAATTGTATGGATTAAATTAAATACCTACTCTTCAGTTCATTTCTATTATTGTTGAGATTAGGTGTATTTCATTTTTTGAAAATAAGTGATAATAATATAGGTATAACTCTTCTTAATCTAACTCATTAAGGAATTGAAATAAGAGAAGGAGTTATTACAATTTATAATACTTTTTCCCGGCGGAGTTGTTAATTACATTGCAGTTAAAGCACTGGCGAGTCTTGGAATTATAGTTTATGGTGTGTGCTATTAAAATTGTCTCAGCCGACAATGTGTCACAGACTAACTGTACACAGTATATAAGATAATGTGATTATCCACGCAAAAACTTAATGACAGACTTCTCTAGACACTTCACCTGAAAATAATCTTTTTTATGTACCCTACACAAATACGTCATATGAATACCTACAGGTTAAACAGGGTTAAACTGAAAAACGACCCAAATTTGAATAATATGTGGGTTTCACATCCACTTCATGATTGTTATATATTATACATATATATACACTCATATATTATACACTCAGGGACAAATTTAGAGGAATACTACACTTTTTACATAGATTCAAGCTACTTTTACAAAATCATATTGATTGGCCTTTAATGCGTTTGTTTGATTATTATCCAGGATCCATGACCTAGGCCACAACGGATAATGACTTGCTGCTGGACTATGCTGATGTTTGTTGATGTTGCCTGGGTGGGTTTGTCTGAAGAGCTTTTAGATAAGCTGGAGTGCCTACAGAATGAAGCCACCAGGTTCATTTTTAATTTACGAAAATTAGACCATGTTTCCTCTTCTCGCCCTCAACTCAAATGGCTCCCAATTCGACAGCGTAGAGACATGCATGTTTTGTGCCTTCTTTACAATATTTTGTTTCAGCCAACTTCTTCACCGTATCTTAAGTCTTATTTTGTGTTTCGGCCCACCTCATCAAATCGCACGTTGCGATCTTATTTCAACTTAATTCTTGATTTATCCTGCCCCAGTCAATTCATTTCTTGTCATGCTCACTCCCGTCCTACGCTGTCCACTTATGGAACTCTCTCCCTGTAGTATTCGGACATCGGAGTGTACGAACGCTAGAGTCTTTTAAAAACAAAGTTCGTAATTACTTCCTATCCCTGAATCCTTAATTGCTTTGGTGACACTTAGTTCCTTAACCTATCACACATATTATATGCCTTACTCCAATTTCTAATAATAATCTAAAAATCTCCTCATCAAATCATCACTCAAATAATCTCCTCTGTGTTTATATTTCCCACTTCCGAGGTTGCCTGAAAGAGATTGCTCTTTAGCAATGAGGCCGCCTGCTTAAATAATTGCTACATTTCTATTTATATTTCTTTTTTTGTTGTACCTACTTTGTCTTTGTGTGCAATAAAGAGTATTATTATTATTGTTATATGTAAAATTGTTTCACAATTAACCGTACACAACACAGACACAGAACTCGATAAACAAACTGAACAATGGCACAAAAGGCGTGGCTTATTTCCTGCGAGATTACTTACGAAATGATAAAATTGACCAAAGAAATATCATAATTAAGTGGTAACAGTCAATCACAATCAGTAGTTTAGGTATAGGTACATAGAAGTTTGCGGCCTCAGTCATTCACTCGCATTTTATTACCTAAAACATTAAGGGTCAATTTTCTAAAAAAATCTGCCACGAACACAGCTGTTAATTCGACAAACTTTGCACCATCAATAGATAAATAGTTTTTTTGCTGTACTGTGCCAACTGCCTTTTACAAAGCACCGATGGATGCACTTCTATTGTAAAAATTGAAAGCAATTATGACAGATTTTGAGTTAGGTACACACAACCAACCAAGTGGTGGGCCACCGTCATCACAAGAATGTCTACAGTGTTCAATTGAAACATTACAGAACTACTAGCTCAAAGAGTTACTTTAAAATAATTATTCGAATGAAAAATATAACAACGTTTAAGGATATTCCAACCGTATGCTGTGGTAACATTGCCATACAACAACAAGCTGAGGCGCATAACGAATGTTTCATTAGAACATTCTTTAAAGCGACATGGACATAAGTGATGGTATTGCATGGAATGTCAAGGTTAATTAACATAGTTAATGGTGAAAAAGTAATGAGAGTGTTGGATTCTGTTATTTAAAAAAAACTATATTGCATAATGCAATATTAATGCAAGTCTGTAAGTTTCTTTATTAAATTTATTTTATGGGTAGGACCACATTTGCTCTCTGCACCACCTGAACGTTGACTGATAGAGAATGCCTCTGGCATTAAGTCTGCCATTGTACACATTGTACCTACATAAAGAATTAATAAATAAAAAATAAAGTCAAATATTAGCAAAAAGATAAATGCATACGAAGCAAGATTAAAATATTGTCTCAATGTAAAAATAAACTAGTCACACGTAGAGTGCGGAGATTCATCTTTATTACTGTGCAATGATTTCTTAAGTATTACCTATACCTTTTATGATATTATAAAAAAAATATTTAAACCTATCCCAAGTTTGTCAATCTCAAATATTTCAAATTTTAATGTTACCTACTCGTACATACTCGTATAAAAAAGCATGTAAGGAGCAGTTTGTCTGGGGATGTACCTCTCTACATGTACGTCGCATAAGGCTGCAGTCTTATAACTGCGATATTGTTCTATTTCCTGCGCGTGAGTGCATTTATTGCTGGCGCATCATGGGTTTTCTGATTTACTGGAAAAGCGCAAGTAACGGTTAAAATTTAGGTGGGACGTATGGTCATATGACAAATAATATATATATTTTTAATTCACCATACTACCAAAATGTTACAAAAGAAGAAATAAAAAATGCAACTTTCAGTACGGAAACCCATGTGCAGGTTAACTGCGCAATTTAAAATTGAGACAAATCATGCTGTTAAAAGTACGTAATCAACGTCTCAAGATATTTATGGTTAATAAATTTGGGCATAAAGTACCTAATAAGAGATGTGGACTACTTTTGAACCCAGTTTATGTAGTGGCGTCATCGCGTGTATTTTTGGTGCCCTTATGTTCTGTAATAAATTATGAATTGAATAGGTATATAAAAAAATACTGTGAATTATAGTTAAACTTTTATACTACTTATCTCCAATAAAGTTAGTAAATAAAAACTGTTATGTTGCCAATTTCACGAATATTTAATTACTTTGAATATTTTTATTTTATTATCCCTAGAATATTCAAAATTTAATAGGATTTTTTACAATAACTTATGACAATAACATTGTTGTTTCAGAATCATGGTACAAAATTTAGTTACGCACTGTCAGTATAAAATGTCACCACTCTGAGGTAGAAGTAGCAAGTAGCACAGACAATAATTAAACAGTTTTATTAAAATTATTTAGAATAAGTATCCTTATTTTCCTTCTAATCAATTTTTAACAAAAGTAAGAGACATTTGATGTAATAGAATCTATTTTTCTGTTCCTGTCAAGAGTTCTTTAGTATCTCAAACATAGAATATCTGATGATATCCGTTTGGCTATGGACAACAAACAACTAAGATACTTGCATTACTTGATTTTAGCGATTATTGGGTTAATTATAGATTCTGTAATTATGATCATTTTTGTTCGACAGAAATCGACCCAAAAATTACCAAAACTCGAAACTAATACGTCTTCAGCTGTGAGAGGTTCCATCGCCGAAACTCTAGGCACAGAATAGATAATAGTACTACGTACTGTAGGTTTACTCTTGAATCAATTCTGATCGATCAACATTGGGATTGTGATTTTTTGTACGCCCGAGTCGCCCGACTAGCCCAAAATAGGATCCGAAGAAATTTAAATATCACTGATTGAGAAAATTAAATATTACTGAGTTTGGCTTACTCAAAATCCGCGCAACACGGTTCGGATTTCACGCCAATGTGATAAGCGAACGAAAAATCAGAATCGCAATGTCGATCGATCGGAAATGGTTTAAGAGTAAGCCTACTGTTCACATCTGCACTGGAGGATGGGTTCAAAAAGCTTTTGGACTGGAGACGAGTCGTCATCAACACAGACACTGAGTAAATAACTTACCTTGGTTTTCATAAAAAATCATCGTCTAGATATTATTCTATTATCATGTCACCTTCACTTTGCAATGACTCGCTACTTATTTCATATATTCTTTTGTAATTACCACTTCTTTTCTTATTTCTTTCCTTCATCTGTGTGTAACTGCCTTGTCTTCTTCTTGATCTATATTTCCTCTTTCCTTCGTTTTGCTGGTGTACCAGTCCACAGTGCTGCAGTTATAAAGGCGGCTATATTATCTAAGTATGGCTTTAAGACAATTCGTCATCCATATCACAGCCCTGGTCTGCCCTCTAGCGACTATATTTAATTAATTATGACTATGATACTGACTAATAGAGCATTAGGAGGAGACTACATTGAAAAATAAATATATTACTTTTAACCGACATGTTATTTTTCATTATCAAGCCGAAACTGGAACCTTGCCACGTACTCGTGTATACAGGATTATTTTTCCATCAGGACAAAATGAACAACTTTTACTATGGAAACAAACTCGAAATCGCGAAAAAAATCAGCTGTTCCATACATTTAGGTTCAGTGGATGTTGAACATTTGTATGGAACAGCTGATTTTTTTTCGCGATTTCGAGATTGGTCCCATAGTAAAAGTTGTTCATTTTGCTTGTTTAAACAAGCATACAAAATTTGGCTCCTGATGGAAAAATAACCCGGTATGTATATCAATGATAACATGATGAATTTTTGGGTATTTTTTTCGACAGAACGCTGTCACGGGTAACTTAGGTCAATCTGGTCAAGTTCAGAGTTTCCAGCAGTGGTGGAATCGATGCTTAGCTCACGAAACTACTTGTAGCTGTATTTATTGCTAAGTCACTAATTCTTCTTTCTAATATTGTAATTTGTAGTTAAATAATGTTACTGACATAAAAGACACCCACCTGATCATTTGTTTGTCCTATATAATGTCCTACCTAAAGGTTGTCTGGCCATAGAATGCTTATTTGTTGTCTGTGTATGTACTGTTATAATTTATGTTGTTTATTGAACAAAATAAAATGTTTTATCTAAGTATCTAGTGTTTTGTTGGACGTTACAGAAGAAACATATAATAAAAGGCATATATGACATTCTCACTGTTAAGGTAAATTCTACTCGTCAAGTTCTCTCTCGTCACTCTTCATTGACAAGTTCATTGACGAGTTTTCTTCTTACATGTTCGACGATGGAGTTTTTGATCGAACTATCGAAAAATCCCCAAACACAAATAACTGTTACGTAATGACAATTTGTTTGATTTTTTTATGTTTAGTTAAGTTAGGAGAACTAGGTGGTGTTGTATAATAGTGTATAAGTACGGGCCAAATCAAGGCTGTGGTGCGCGGTCGACTCACTCGGTTTCCTTTATAGCTCCCACTCTCATACGGAAGTGCTCGACGTCGCTAAAAGAGCGTGGATAAGGTTTATATTTATTTTCTATGAAAGTATTACCTCGTAATATTACCTTCATTTTACTAGCTGTTATAGGGTGTAAAAGTTATTGTTGTACGAATTCCCGATATAAGAAAAAAAAAAAGATTCGTAGTGTACGATTTTTATATTTTTAAATCTTTTATTACACTTTTTTCTGATTTATGAAAGGGAGACTTTGTACCTGAACGATCTGCACGGGCAAAACGCTAGTGCTCGCGCAGACCGTTCAAGTCAAACAAACAGAAAAACAAAGTCTCCAAACAAACGGAAAAGTTTCCGTGTACAGTGTGTACTATGACTATACATCTTATATCGCAAGTTGGCAACATGCACTGTAGTCCTTGTAAAAAGTTGCATAATTATTTGCGAATCTTGTATATAGGAACCACATGTTAGGAACCACATAGGTGACTGCAGCCACCTGATGTTAGGTAGGCAGTGTGCTTGATTGTCAACTTTGTTATGTATGTATAAGATTATAATTTGTTATTGATAATATTACTTAAAACTGAATTTGAAAACCTACTGTTTAGAAAAATGTATCAACAAAAGGGAATTGCGTTTACGCTTTTAAAGAAAAATCCCACCCGAGACGAGTTTTTTCTTTACTGATTTTATTCATTTTTCAAAATGCAAAAAGATGAACATTTGCGCGCCAATGATTGTTCAGTCGTCTATCGCACCGCCGCCCGCCGTTCACATGCTGCACAGTGTTGTTGAAATATATTTTTGGACATCTGCATTTATTGCATAAATTGATTGAACTACCACTAATAACATCATTGTAGAATCCGGTCGTTATTTATTCATAATTAAAGAAATAATATGAAGTTTAGAAAATTACAGCAAAATTAATTCCATAAACAGTTACAATACAGTGTCTGTCTTTCACCGTTGAAAGGTATCCCAAGTACTAAATAACTGTAATATTTTAGATATTTTGTATTTGTATTTTAAAAGTATCTTTAAGAATTCAACTTAAAATAAATTGATGTAATAAAATCCATTTTATACCAGTACAATTTCTTCTGTCATGGTAAAGTATTGCTTTAATTTTAAGATAATAATATTAACAAACAGAGGAAAACAATAGCTAAAAAATAGCTTTCTATAGCGTAGTTTTTTATTCGTATTTCATCCAATCAGAAATACTAAAGGTAATAGCAAAAGTAAAACCAAACGATGATCTCCTAGAAAGTATTAAAATTTGTCACCGACTTCAATGTAGAAGTGTGATGTTGTTTGTACCTATTCTTATATTATTTTTAAGTTTTCAGTGTTTTTGAAGTCGGTTCTATTTTTTGGAAAAAAAATATATTTTTAACTTTTTAGTGAATGAAATCTTTTTAGTGAAAGAAACACTAATTTAATACAAGCTCACCTTCGGTGAGCTGGTATTAAATTAGTGTTTTCCTCGATTTTCTATGAGATCCCATCATCCGATCCTGACTTTGGTGATCATGGGCCCACCCTTGCAGTATACTCTATCAAATACAAAAAGAATTTTGGAAATCGGTTTAAAAATGACGGAGATATGAGGTAACAAACATAAAAAAAATACAACCGAATCCTCCTCCTCCTTTTTTGAAGTCAGTTAAAAAGATCAATCAAGATGAAGCTGCTAGATGCCTATATTTTCATACTAATATTAAGGCGAGGAATTTCCACGTGCAAGCCCATATGTTCCGCACTTCACACCGTTCATTTGTACATGACGTTAGCGCGGACGCAGCCACTGAACAGGCGCCAACATCATGTGCCGCACAGTAAAAATATAACAGTACAACAAGGACGTTTTATATCGTATGCAATATACTTTTTGCTAGGTTACAAATAAGTATTGATTTATAAACTGAGGTAAGTACCTACAGTAATACAACCAATAAAGATATAGCTTTATGACTTCATTGCTATTTTTTATTGTATCTTTACTTGTATGTAAATATGGACACTTTTTAATTGTTACATTACATAGTATTTTTATTTGACAATCAACCACGTGATTTTTTTAATAACTTAAAAAATAACAAAGTTTAAAAAGCTTTTATTTGCTAGTGACGTCATTGTACTCGTCCACCATTATAATACCGATACAAACATATATTTTATAAGAAAGAGACGTAAAGCAATTATCAATAATTAGACTTTTTCAAGATTCATCATAATTAGACGGTTTCTTCACAATTTCAAAGGTTTTAAATGTTTCTATGATGTGTTATTAATAAAATGTAAATTTTATGCATATTTCTTTTGTGCAGTATAGAATGCATCACTAGAATACAAGAAATGCTCGATTAGCTAGAAGTAGTATTTAAAACAAAAGCTAAGAATATGACTGACGCGGCGGCATATATATTATAAAGCTCTGTAAAATTTTTTTGTTTGACTTCGACGGCTATATTGTTTGATTTAGAAATAGTAGATTGTTACACCGAGCGCTAAGTGACTTATTAATGCCCGCGGATGTTTGGTGCACGAGCACTTGCTCGAGGGCACTAATAACCCGAGGGCATTAATAGCTCACTTACGAGGTGTGTAATCTGCTTTTCCTTCAACTTATTAAAAAATAATAAAAAACTGAAGTTGACTGTAGAAAAACTTATTTATTTATGACAAAAAAAAATGCAAATTGTTCTTATTAAGAAACCAAACCTTATCTTGACGGTGGTGACGGAAGTGGAAAATCCACAAAAAAAAAACTCACTGTCATGTACACCACAAAACCCTTATTTCTTGCCGTCAACATGAATGTGCACCAAAAAACACCACTTTCACTGCACAATATTCACTCGAATACAATTTTTAATTTATTAAAATAAAAGCTAATCTTCGCCATTAAAGCCAATTGCCTCTCTTTTTTAAATAAAATTGGCTTTGTAGGGTCCTATCTAACTTGTTTTGCGCATGTGTATTTTTTGTGACATGTTATACAACCACTCAAATCTCTTTGGAAAAATGCCTACATTTTGTATGAATTGTATGAATATGAATTGTAATTTCTTTTTAAATTAGAAAAACAAACAACAGGGTAATTATGTTGAACGGGTCATTAATGAAATTTCATACAATACTACTGCCGTTTTCCAGGGTAGTAATGTATTACTTAGTGTTGCCTTTTCCGATGATTAGAGTAAAATTAATTAGTAGTTTGAAGAAAAATATTTTAATAGATATATGTAGGTATTTTAATACAGTACTGAATAAATAAGTACTATAACTTATTTCGATTTGATTTGTTAACCGACTTTACTGACTTCACGAAGTTATGAGGTAACACATACCTCATAGCTTCGTCATTTTATTAACTGATTTTCAAAATTCTTTTTGTATTCAGAAAAGTATACCCCCGAAGTGGTTCCATGCCATCAAGTCAGGATCTAGTATTAGAATCCCAAGAAAATCGAGAGAATAGGCACGTCCAACGTCTTTCCTGTTTTTTTTTCTGAAGCTATTCAGGTATTTGCGTCTGAAAGACATCATCTCAAGGATTCTTCCACTATGCTGAGCTTACGATGGATCCTTAACTTTAAGGAGTTAGGGAGTTAGACTTTAGATATAAAAGGTACGTATTGACTCTCAGTTAGGTATATTCTTTCAAGTTGACTTAGAGAGCTATTATCAATTTCACGAAAAAAATAAAAATATTTTTTTTACAAAATACCACTTCAACACCACTTCAAAACAAAACTACTTCAAAATAAAAATGTAATGTTGTGTGTTTTATTTTATTGCTACTAAGTTGGCAAACAAGCAAACTGCCCACCTGATAGTAAGTGGTAACAGTCACCTATAATACATGTGGTTCCTGTGCGATTCGCAGTAAAACTGCAAGCCCCACAAGCACCACAGTGTACGTTGCCAACTTGTGACATCAGATGTAAAGTCACGGTACCCAGTAATTTCAGTGCCATATCTTACCCTTCACACCGGAACACAGCAATGCAAGCACTGCTGATTTGCGGCAGAAATAGGTAAGACGGAGGTATTTTTATCCTTGCCTTAGCAAGCATCAAAAACGATAGTATTTTTGTTTTTAATTATATCCCAATTTTTGTGACAGGTATCTCTGGCAGGTATGTCATCCATCATATTATTATTAGATGAATTCGAAACAAGCTCAAACCTGTTTTTGATGTGCTACCATCATCAACGCTGGCCAAGTGCGGGTTGGTCGACTTCACAACCTAAGAATTTCTTTACACGTGTGTGCAGCGGTCGGCGCGCCGGCGCGCTACTTAGTGGTAGATATTTATAACGCTGCATTGCGTGAGTGACAGGGGCGTGCATGTACTAAACAAGATTATCAAGAAGAAAGCCACAAATCGCTATGAATATCAAGCAACCGTATTAGTTTCTAAGCAAACTGGTTTTAAAATATTAATTAATATTCTACCACCTTAGGCCTGTAAGAAAACTCGGAAAGTACTACACAGCTAGCGTTCTTTACCATGATGACTTTACATTTGACGACACGGTTAGCGCACAGAGTTCGTGTGATCGCCTACTACGCAACTGGTCGCGGGTTCGATTCCCAAATATTTTTAACCGACTTCAAAAAAGGAGGAGGTTATCAATTCGGTTGTATTTTTTATGTTTGTTACCTCATAACTCCGTAATTTTTAAACCGATGTCCAAAATTATTTTTGTATTCGATAGAGTATAGAGCAAGGGTGGTCTCATGGTCACCAAAGTCAGGATTTGATGATGGGATCCCATAGAAAATCGAGGAAAGCACTAAAAACACACTTCTTTCACTAAAAAGATTTCATTCACTGAAAAGTTAAAAATAAAAAATATTTAACAAAAAATAAAAAACGACTTCAAAAACACTGAAAGCTTAAAAATAATATAAGAATAGGTACAGACAACATCACACTTCTATATTGAAGTCGGTGACAAATTTTAACACTTTCTAGGAGATTATCGTTTGGCGCCGACTTCAATACAGAAGTGTGATGTTGTCTGTACCTATTCTTATATTATTTTTAAGTTTTCAGTGTTTTTGAAGTCGGTTTTTATTTTTTGTAAAATATTTTTTTGTAGTTACGGGACAAATATTATGTATGGAATACAGAAATATGTTCCGGTCTGGGCGTATGTGCATGTGATATGTAATATATTCTATGTTTGTAACTTTGATGACACGGTTAGCGCAAAGGTCGAATGATCGCCTATTGCGCAACGGGTCGCGGGTTCGATTCCCGTACGGGACAAATATTTCGTATGGCCTACAGAATTTTTTTCCGGTCTGGGCGTATGTACATGTGATATTCTATGTTCGTAACTGCACCTACAACACAGGAGAAAATCTTAGTGTGGGGCGACGTTATCAAAAAGAAAAAAACTGCACCTACGACACAGTTGAAAATCCTAGTGTGGGCCGACGTATTTATATAAAAACACTTTCATTACTGAGTGACTGACAGATTACGCACAGCCGTAATGTTGGAAATTCGCCATCTAAGGGGGTAAAACTAAAAAATAATAGTTTGTATGGAACCTCTATGACATTTATGCGGGCGAAGCAGCGGGCAAAAGCAAATATTTTATAAAGTTTCACAAAATTCCGCTGATCAGATATTTTCTTTTAATACAATGAAGTGATCTTTACATAAATCGAACGGAAATTTATGTTAATTATTTTTTACTTTTTTATAATCAACTCACGCTTGACCATAAATGTTACGAAATTTAAAAGATTCCTAAAATACTGTTTTACTGTTCATAATCATATATAATACATAGCACGGAGGGACACGCTCCATACAAGGGCGGTCATAAATAGTTAAAGTCCTGTTACTATCAATACATTGTATTATTTTAGTGACTTATAGTTGTAAAAGTGTTTTAGGAACATTAAAATGAAAGAAGTACATGTATTTACGGAATAAAAAACGTTTACTTCAGTAAAAAACAAATATAAACAATAACATACTTTTACCTAAATTTATCATGAACAAACACTTAAAAATTGGAATGTAAAACATATATTTTAAATAAAATAAGAGTCAAAACATTGATAACATTATTTAATAATAATAAAATAATAGAAATAAATAAATTAAAATTAATTAAATACAAAAAAAACAAAACAACTAACAAAATACAAATAAATTATTCTTATTCTAACAATATTAAACATGTAACAATTCTATTACACTTTGTGACAGAGTATTTTTCTTTTTAGGGGGAAGTTTCCGAAGACTTGTAATATAAGGATCTGAATGTAATAATAGTCGTTGTATTAAATCTTGATTGGTAACTTCACGTGACATTTTTCGAGTGTGACTTCGTCTATAAATTTTGATATACTTATTTGTCGCTTCAGCAGCTTCTTCGGAAAGTTCTCCTATAGATAACTTATAATATCTGATCCATGTACGAGCACTTTGTGGACAGAAGCAGGAAGACTATACCACGGATATTTCTCGACCAGGCTGTATGCTGTTTGTAATGCATAGTCTTTAAACTTGCATTCATTAATTTTATGTCCAGAAGATAACGTTTGTAATATTACACAACAACGATCTATGAGATCCTTATTCAAACCTGTAATTTCAGCAGATACAGCTGATTCCAAAAAAAACTTCCTGGCCGTGTTTCCGTCGTTAGACGTCCCGCTTCCACCACTACGCGGCTTGTCAACTATTAAACCTAATCGTTCCCTAAACTGGGACTGTACATATTGTTTTTTATTTGATAACAATTGTTTATCACTATCTAGCCTAACTTGCCATTTTTTTATGTCTAATCTATATGAAAGATGAATAAAATATTCGAAGAAACGTATCCAAGAATGTAGTGGTGATAATCCAAATTGGTATCTACTCTCTATTACAGGTTTTTGTAAACATTCGTCTATTTTATTCATCTCTTTAGGGGTAGCATTACATATATAACATCTACTTGTAGATGTTTCACTTAAACCACTACAAATTTTACCATCTACCATTGAAAGCTGCAACTTATGAGAAACGACCAATTCACGATTGTCGATCTGAATAAAAGTAGGTTGCAAACTTTCAATTTTATCCTTAAAATAAGCTTCCTCTTGCAAAGACACTGCTGTGCTTTCTTTCAAAAATTGAAATCGAATAGGACGGCAGTACCTAGTGGAAGAGGGTCGAGGATTTTTCCATAAAATTTTACAATTATCTTCAGCTAATTTTACAATAATTTGAAGGGGTACATAAGATGTTACAAACAAACTACTATCTTCTAAAGTTGAATCTGAAAAAAATTGTTTGTATTCACTATGTCCAGTGCTGCCATCGAATCCCCATTTCCCAAGTAAAGAGATATTAGACAAACAATCATCAGGAATCTGATCTAAGACCTCTTTTTGAGATTCAAGGATTCGAGAAGCTGTGTGATCAAAAAGACTTTGTAATTCAACTTCAGCTGAAGACTCGGAAACAGTTATATTAGAAGGGTAACATCTCTGTTTCGCTTTAGTAATTTGTTGGTAACATGGTAATACATTAGGAGAAATCTTACTATTAACAAAGTTTTTAATTAATAAATACTGATGTTTTGTCAACTGAGCATCAGTCACAAGTGACAAGACATCATCAGTGCTAACTCTAGATATACACGAATCGAATGAACAGTCTGAAACATCAAGCAATGCACTCACAGTAGAATCATCAGACTTTGACAAATCAGCTACTCTCCGACGTTTAGTCCTTTTACTACATTGCGTAAAAGGTTTTCGAGGACGACCACGTGAATGACACGGCGACGTTTCAGACGGAGTACATTGCTTATTGTTTTTCACAAGTTGAATTTTTTCAATAACATTAAACCAATCGGAATTCTTATATAAAAGCTTGGTTTTATCCCTATTACATTTTTTCCAGAATCGAGCAATAGCTTTACATAAATTATTAACAATTTTCTCTAAATAATGAATATCAATGTTCTCAGCATCGTTCAGAGTAGTCAACAAACTTTGTAGGACTTGACGACACTTTTCCGAGTCATTATCGGTATTGACAGTTAGCCATATTTCAAGAATATGCATTCTTGAAAACGAGCATATATATAAATTACCTAAAACAAAAAAAAAACGGTTAAAATTCAGTCACAAAACCTACACAAAGCACTAAGACTAAATAAACTAATTTCGTAGCAAATGCTACGAGATAATCTGGCAACCGTAGCACCCTTGTCATCGCCAAAAGGGCAGATAAGGGCAGCCAAGTTTTAATTTTCCTAAGATAAGAAAGTCTAAAGATTATGGTGCAATATACCTCCATAGTCGGAGCGAGTGGGAACATATTTAAAAGTTTATTCAAACTTTGAATATTAAAATATAATACTCCAAGAAAAGTCGCCTCGTAGCAATGACATACTAAAGAAAATATATACTAAGATACAATTAAAATAAAAATATTAATTATTACATACCCTGTTCTTGGATATCCATTTCAGAAAAAACTCACACAGCACTCACAGGTCCCGCAATGACAACAAATGACGTCACGCTTTTTAATGACTCACTGATAACAGTATTTACGATTGGCGATGCGCTCTCTTTGAATGCACAATAGATAATGAAGGCGCACTCTAATTACTGACCTATTTATAGTTTCAGAAGGTACCGCAACTATCCAATGTAACGACAAGGAATAAAATGTAAAACAAGAAAGCAGGTTTTTAAGATTTATGACCTATGGATGTCCCACAGTGCATAGGCTCGAATAAAACTCTATTATTTAGCTACATGTATAATGTGCTGTTGATTCTACCTTCTAAAGCTTTGATGCAAGGCGTTGTGAATAAAGGGGGTAACATTAAGTATTTAAAGGAATCCAGCAATAAAGTTTTATAGGAAACATTATTTTGAACCTATAAATCGTTGCATATTTACTTGAAGAAATTATCATACTGGTTTATTAACACTGCACTGTGCTATATGGCCGCGGCAATAAAATATAAACATTTGGGAAATAAATATTTACCACTTTTCTTTCAGCATTTTTGTATGCATTTGATTTAACATTTCGTCTTTGACTTCTTTTATTAGCGATTTTTACACATAAAATAACTTATAGAAAAAAAGAACAAAAAACATATTTTTTTACACATAAAATAATTTAGGAAGAAGGATTAAAATAGTTTTCTCCTTTATAATACCTAATCCATTATTTACACTATTCACCATATTACTACACTAATCTATAATAATAATGAAAGTTAACAAAATAAACGCAAACTGCAAAATTAAAATTCGATCGTAAAGAAACACGTAATATATTTTTTTGCGCCCGCGACACGAAGCGACATGACCATACTCTGAGACGACTTGGCGAGTACTGTCTTATATGGAGCGCGATTGCAACCAAGCGAAATTATAGAATTTTCGTCATTTTCCTAAATATTTTATATGACATCAAAAAATCTGTCTTCACAGTTCACTAGATAATAACGAACTACATGTTTTGGTATAAATTTTATACTGTTATAAGTATATTTCGATTTCAAATCGTGGTTTTAGTTTTTGATTTAGACCTATGTTTGGATTTTTTTTCTATCGAGTGAAATGGAGTAAATCGTGTTTCTGCTTTCACAGTTCACTAGATTATATCTTCAAGTTTAAGGTGTGTGAATTTCAGAATTGTGGGTTCTAATATTATCCAGATCTAGACGTTCTAAGATCGGCAAATTTGGGAAATCCTCGCCTTAAGTTTCATAACATAGATACATTTATTTTGTACCTATTCAGAAAATAAAACTATGACAAAATATTTAATAAATTGTAAGAAATATAAAGAAGTTAAATATATAATTATGCTAGGTGCTTTCGAAGTATTCAACATTATTAATACTACGCCACGATGTTCCTGTTTATTATTCTGTGCTCGTACATTAAACCATACACTAAGAATGACGAATGACGAAAACCTTGACGAGAAAGGGAATGTCCACAAGCTTTAAGCATATTGTAGCAATACTTTTAATGGATCTTGTGAGTTTTTGCCTTTATTTATACGTTACGATGTGCGCATAATGGATCAGCAGACGAACACTTAGTAGATATGCGATACTGTTGAATGTTATTAGCTTCATACACTCACGTTTAAGAGCGTTTTTCTAGAATGCTTTAAATTGATTCTTGAGACATTATTAATATTTTTTCATGTTTTCTGCTTAATGTAAATTATTTGTCGTGTTATTATACTAACAGTGTCGAACAGTACGAATTATCTATATATACTATAAAAATACAAATTATATATACCGGGTGTAACGGAATACCGAAATAATATTTTAAGGTTGTTGATTTACAAAAAAATGTTTTATGACTATTCTTTGTATTTTTATTATATGCCTACTTTCGATTTAATACGCCTAATTGTTAAGCGTATTAAATCGAAAGCAGGTGTATAATAAAAATACAAAGAATAGTCATAAAACATTTTTTTTGTTAATCAACAACTTTTAATATTATTGCGGTATTCTGTTACACCCGGTATATATAAAATAAATATATTATATAATTTGTACTGTTTGTCAGAGATAAACGCCGAAAGTACTAAACCGATTTCAATGATATTTGGTATAATGTATGTTTTTTTTTATTGCAATAAGTTGGCAAACAAGCAAACTGCTCACCTGATGGTAAGTGGTAACAGTCACCTATATATACATGTGGCTCTTGTGAGATTTGCAGCAAAACTGCAACCCCCACAAGAACCTGTTGCCAACTTGTGACACTGACATCAGATGTAAAGTCACAGTATCCAGTAATTTCACTGCCATATCTTAATGTACCTATGTTTGATCCAACTTTAAATATAGAATAGTTTTAGTCTCGATTATTGGCCTTATTACTTTTAAGTTCCTTAAAAGTTTCTCACAGATGGCAGTGTAAGCTAATGGATGCTTTCATAACTTTATCTAGGTTATGAAAGCATCCATTAGATGGCGCTGTACACAACACCGCGTGGCCGGGTCATCTAGTATGACACTCCCACTTATCTATACTAATATTATAAAGCTGAAGAGTTTGTTTGTTTGTTTGTTTGTTTGCTTGAACGCGCTAATCTCAGGAACTACTGATTCAAATTGAAAAAATCTTTTTGTGTTGGATAGTCCATTTACCGAGGAAGGCTTTAGGCTATATAACATCTCGCTACGACTAATAGGAGCTGAGCATCAATGACAAATGTTGCAAAAACGGGTAAAAAATAAACGGCGAAACGTAGTTCGCTGGCACAGCTAGTTGTTAATATAAAAGACATTATATATGTATATTAATAAATAAATGTTAGCGGATCACTTACGAAGATATGTTCAATTTTCTGTTTCCAAATTTGCATATTTGGAACTCTATGGTCGCCCGCCTGCGAATACGATGTTGGCGCTTAGAGCGAACGCACACGACCGACTAATCGGTGACCGATTTTTGAAGGTGGAAAATGGAACATGGTGTTGTACGTTGCAACGCACACGAATTACAATTGTCAGCCACCGACAAAGTGATAAACGTGTGCGTTGAGTCGGTCGGAAATATCAGGCCGATTATCGGGCCTACAAAAAGTTGATCGTGTGCCGCCGCCAATAAGAGATAAAGACGATAGAGTTAATTAAATTTAAAAATCGGCTAATATAGTTGAAAAAAATATTTTTGAATAAAATCTGACCTCTATTTTTATTTGTGTTTATTTGTAGGATTGATTTTAATCTCGATTCTCAACACTTTGTATAAAATTTTTGCACAATTTAATTAACACATTGTATGTGAACATTTTAAAAGTCTGATTCGATAATAAAAAAGTTAAAATAACGTTTAATTAAATGAGTTCTATATGTCAACTAAAAGCTTTACATATTCCATAATATTAATAATTATTCTGAGCTATACTATGATATAATAAAATTTTATGTACCTGTTTGATGTCTATCTACATAGTCCATAGTACTACCCAGCTACGTAAAACAATTAAACTTGCACAATGCACACTATACTAACAGTACGAGTTAGTCCATTGTCTTGGCGGTATTAATCGAACAAGTTCAAAGTTCACACTAGACTAGAGTTGACATCAAAATTTTGTGTAATGTGGAAAATATTTAATGTAATAAACTAGTCTATGTACAACAAAAAGCAAATTAAGATAGAATTCTGCTTTCATCATCATAACAGCTCATATACGTTCCCACTGAGGGGCTCGAGCTTGCCTTTTATACGTTAGGGTGTTTTAGGCCTTGGGGTGCGATGTCAGAACACCTCCTCGTGGTGCACCCTGGGCAATCCGGCAGATTTTCTGCCGCGGGCTAAGAGTCTGATAGCTGCCCCGTGGAGGGGGCGTGGTGTGGCCGGGTTTAACATGGCGGGCCACTTCACGTGGCCATGTGGGGCGTCACCTCCCCTTCTTTTCGAAGATGGGGTTGTGTGTCGCCTGGGGACCCGCTCGCGGGTCATGGCGCGTTGCGCCTTGTGCCGTTGCCCCTTTGGTCGGGTTGGTGCGGGTCCTTGTTGAGCTTCGGCATGTCGTTGTTCCGAGTCGGTGCAAGCTCGTTGAGCTTCGGCGTGTCGTTGTTCCGAGGACTGAGGCTGACCCGATCACCGTGTGGCTTCGGCACACTTGTGCGGCCCCCATGAGGGGGGCGTGGGATGGCCGAGTGCTACTCGGCGGGCCACCTCGTGTGGCCACCGTGGCCGCTTTTTGCGGTGAGTCGGCGCTATGGCGCCCCTGAGCTTCGGCTCGTGTGCGAGGCGGTGGATCCAGTGGGGTCTGCCATCGGGCAAGCCCGTTACCCCGCACTGAGCGGGGCCGGGGGCCTGGCGCACTGAGCGTCGGGCCGCGTGGAAGAAAACCACAGAAAAAAATTACCACTCCTCTCCATCTCCATCTTGGAGAGGGCGTGAGGGGCCCGCCATTGGTGGGCAGGTGCCGCGGACGGGGTTATGGTCGGTCCGTAAGGGTTCCCACGACCCCGTTCGGCAGCGGCGCGTCCTTGGGACGTGGTTGCGCCAGGCGCCAAAGAGGGCATATCGAGGGGTTTAGTGGGTAGTCGCTCGCTGCGGAGTCCCACACACCCTTGCCCCTGCAGGGGCTTGGACGGTGCGCAAACGCATTCCCCTCGTAAAAAAAGGGTGTTTCAGGCCTTATAGTCAACCACGTTGGCCCAGTGCGGATTGGTCGACTTCACATACACCTTTGAATATCTTCGCAGATGTATGCAGGTCGACTCACGATGCTTTCATTCATATAATATGTAGTTCTTAAAAATTATATGTGTTTGTAGAAATGCCGATATTATTGTAAATTAAGCGGCGGTTTTCCGAAATTAAGTTAAAAAGGCTTGAATTATTTCAAATAAACTCGGATTGTAGGTAAAGTGACTGAAAAAATAACTGTAAATAATAATAGAGAGCTACATAATAAGAAGTACCTAGTGTTATCGCCGGCCGTCACACGGGGCATCCGACGGGGCGGCTAGGACGGCCCGAGTGAGTTAATTAACCGGGAGCGTGTAAGGCGACGCTCACGGCCGTCTAATTGCGCGATTATTCCTCCGCGGCGCCTAACTGCTGGATGAAATTTAATTAAAGTTTGTTGTTCAAATAGATTTAATTAAAGTAATGTTGTAGCGAGTGGCGCGCCGACGCCGAGCGAGCGAGCGGCTCAATCCGCGTGAGTGCTGCGCAACTTTTCTAATTCATTACTTCTGAAAGCGTTCCCGTGATGCCGAGCACTCTTAATAATTTGTATTGTGTACTTATAGTCGTTTCACTTAGATCCCACTGGAAACTTGCGACTACGCGCTTTGATATCAACTATCTAGTGATCTCACTCTAATGGATATACGGTTTCATCATTACCAAAATTAAATCGATACACTATCTGAAGTCGGATGACAAAATAAGTTGAATTATTCATAAATTAAAATCGTCTGATATATCTCCATTAGCGCGACAGCCGTGCTATCTGAAATTACATGGAAATAGCCTCTCGAATGCATTAAAAACTACATTAAGATAAAAGCTGTATGCCATAATACTTATTAATTATTAGTACTATTGTCAATTAAGATGGAATAATGGGAGGACCTTCCGAAATAGGAAATGTTTATCTATCCAAAAATAACAATCGCAGCAACGATCCGCCGTAAGCGAGGAACGATGTCCGCGTCAATTACGGCTAATGGAAAACTTAAATTATGATAAAAGCTGAAGAGTGGATGCTGCGTGGCCATCCAGCGTGGCTGCGGGCAAAATCAATTATTTTAAATACATTATTACAATTCCTAATCAAAATAATTTGATAGTAACAAATTATTGTTGTTCTATCCTGCCGAAACGCACTTTAAACGAATGTAACCAAAGACGCTGTTTGGTCTTATTTCGTGACAGAGCTTAGAGGAGAGAATAGATATATTTTCTTTGTGTGACTGGTGGTCCGATTGAGTCAGAGCCGGGCACGTCACTTTATATGTTCTACATGTACACTGTTGCCTAAGGTTGCAGACGAGCGACTAGACAGTGATAAAATACATTATTTTCAAAACAAATGTTTGGGTCGTAATAAAGACCATGTCTTACTGCGAACTTTAATCCTTTAGAAATTTTAATACATTTTAAAATTCTACTGAACTTAATCAAAATTGTCTAGAAAGTCTATAAGTGTTGAAAGTAATAGAAAAACAGAAAAGTTATTTCAAATATTGTATTGTAATACTATAGCTAATAGGTAGTGTAATAATTTGGCTGGATAAAAGTTTGGTAATAATTTATGTTATCTTAAACTTAGGCTAATCTTATAAATTAGCTTAACACACTATTAAATAGTTAATTGAATCAAAATGTCTTACTTCTTACGATCCCAGACTGACTTTATCTAAGAGCGTTATAAAACTACAAAAGTAAAGCGTAAATCGTATATTTAAAAGTCGAATAACCCATTCGTTACTCGATTTTTTCGTCAAAGCGAAAAGAAAACTCACTTAGTGATTAATCACGCTATGTCTAAAACTATTTGTCCTATGAACATGAAGACATATTCATAAACTACCACAATCAGATAAAAACGGATTTTAACGAAATTTCATTCTCAAGGGGTGAAAAAGGTATTAAAAGTTCAGATGGAAGTACGTCTTTCTGAAGCTCGAAACATACAATTTTGTATTATAGAAAATTAGAAACGAGTGAACACGTGTTTCAGCGTTCATGAAAGTTTACCCCTTTAGTAATGTGAAATAGGGGCTAAAATTAGTTTTTTATCACACTAACAACTGCTTTACGTATTTCAACGGGACTTTTTAATTTTTAAGGAGTAGGTATATAGCATACTAGATTCCGCCCGCGACTTCGTCCGCGTGGAATAGTTACTTTGGGCTAACGCTAACTTTAACCCGCGACTTCGTTTATATAGGTGAGTAAGTACTGTGTCTTTTAATCTTATATCATGTAGATTGTAGGTTATTCTCAAAAAAAACTAAACTAATGTTATTTTAAAGTACTTCTGCGTACACTATATTTTTAGTTTTGTTTTCTTCCCGCAGAATTAGATAGCTAACTGGGGCCACCGCCCTTCCCCCTCATGACTGCCCGCCGGCTTCGCACATTGTGCGCACAGTACTCGATCATTATTTTGCTGTGATGTTATTTTAAAACTGCGATATCTCCTAAGATATTCATTTCAATCGAATGATGTAAAGGACAAATTTGTTTTAAATTAAATACTTGTGATGAATAACATATTTATTTGGATAAGGATTAATATCATGTTTATAAAAACACATTCGCAAATAATGCATTATTTTAGAACAAATTTGGTTAGCATAAAAAAGGTTATAGTGAGCTAACCTTTAAAGATAGACATATGCTGTCGCGGACTTTTTTTTAGAACTTTTAAAGGGGAATAATTCTGTCATACATGTTTACGCTGCGCACGCAGCGGTAGCTCTCAATAGGAAAAAAATTCCCCGATTTTGAAACATGCTTCATTGGTGCTCCGCTCCTATTGGTCTTAGCGTGATGATATATAGCCTATAGCCTTCCTCGATAAATGGGCTATCTAACACTGAAAGAATTTTTCTAGTCGGACAAGTAGTTCCCGAGATTAGCGCGTTCAAGCAAACAAACAAACAAGCTCTATTATAGATTTAAATAGCATAGGGACTTTTTAAAACTTTTGCTATAAGTATACCTAGTTTAAAATGGTTTTTTTTACAATGGGAAATACACAATTTCCAACGCTAAAATAACGCCAAAATAACGCGGACGAATCTGCGGGCGGAAAGCTAGTTTACTAGGTATAATATTCGCGGAACATATGAAACACACGAAAATAGAATATATTATAATGTTTGTAATATTAATAAGTAAAACGCAGGTGTGCACCGCGCCGAGCCGGGCCGCTGCGACCCACAAAAGCTCTCTGTCGGGCAGCTTTCAGCCGATTACCCACGACGCGGAGCCTAATTTGATTGCCGCTCGCCATCAATTACCTCGCGACCACCGCAGCTTTTTATTTACCGGGCCGCTTTCGCACGATCTCCTCGCGACTTTCCGATTATTTATTAAGCGCTCCGATTTATTGCGCGTGCTACGAACGGCTTCATCCGCATTGTTTGCCCGAGATTGCTCATTGTTTAGACCTCCGCGTTTTGTTTTCGAAACATTAAATCTGGCGTTCTCTGCCGTTGGCAGGCCACTACGCTGCGGGCTCCAGCGATCAATTTAAACGGGTAAAATAAAGCTGGAAGTAATAATTGTAGTGACATACACTGATACTGTCTATCCGTCCCCGGCACGCAAAGCAATCGATGTATTGCGGCGTCGTCGTGATGTAAATAAAGAGTGGATTGCGTTGCGTTGTCTGCCAGTCAATTTCCTTGATGAACTCACAATTACGGAAATTGGAAGCGCCGCCGCTACCGAGCTCGGGCGTGCGACGCGACGCGTTGACAAACTAATGCGGAACGTTGTTTTACGTGTACTACTATTTTACTGCTATCGATTAGTATGACTCACTGTCTAAAGTAATTTAAATAATTGAAATTTAAAAGAAAAGTTAATTATGAACACGTTTGTAAATTTTAAATCAATGAAATTACCACGTTCCCCTTCAAGAGAGCTGCTAATGAGATACATGTGGACACGCTGACATCACGCTTCGTTTATGACAAACACGAGCTATAAAACGACTTGTGAGTAGTTTACTTTGTGAATATATTTCGGAGGATGGAGATTGCGAGGATCCTCATTGAAATCTTTACTGGCTTCATTGTTCCATTCTCAATTTGGGCGTCCTTGCAAGTTTACGCATCTCTTTCACAAGTAAATTGCTCTGCTCCGTCGGAGGAGTCATAAAGAAAATTGCTATACAGTTGATAAATAATTTATCTGAAAGCCCGCCCCAGTCACCGAAACACGCCGGGTAGCACTGGCTGCTACTTCCACCTAATATTACTTTCCTTTTGTACAATTTTGCAACAGGGCCGTTCGCACGTTCCCTTACTTTTATGGGCAATAAGTGGAACGCAATTATATTTATGGAAGAGGAATGGTTAGAAAACTAATTTAACCAAGTATTTAGTAAGTAAGGACTGTGTGAGTACAACTTAACAAACGAACTTTAGCAAGTAATAATATTCTATTGTTATATGTATAGAGACAAATATCACAGTGAAGTGGCTTACGCTTCGAACAAGCAGCAGCATAATTTTCTAAATGAACAATCTATTTGTGGTTATTTCGTTGTTGAATTATTTTAAGCACCTCCTTCTCAGAAATAACGTATGAAGCGCAAAAGGACAATTTAACGCACCCGAAATAAATTATCGATGCGGCAACGCCAGTGACGTAGCTAGCAAGACCGCAACTGCTAATGAACTTTAGAGTATTTTTATGTCATAATTGGAGCTAACGGGTGATGTTGTTAATTGGGCAAGTTAGGTATAGAGTTTCTGGAACGGTGTGGCTAATTAGTGCGCGGCATCTCTCTTTACAGCCCCTTTAATTACCCGACAAGCCCTAATATAGCATTTGATTCCTGTGACTGGTTGCTTTTGATTGTGGTTTACTATCTTATTTAGACTAGGACAGTTTTGAAATCTACTCTTTCACGGGGGCTACTTATTGTATGGCTATTATATGTTTGATGATATTACATGGCTTTAATTGTCGCTTTATCAGGTTCACGAATGATAACAATATAACTTTCCAAAATATTTTAATTGATAATTGGATTATTTATTAGCAATCTAACTGGTTATTTTGTTAGAACGATGTAAAGTTATCTTTAGAGTAATAAAAAGAGGTAAAAAACACAACTGCAATTTAAATGGTTTTATAAAAAAAAAGCTATTGGTGGTGTAGACAATGTATACTAAAAAAAGCTAAAAATTAATGAGGTAGGTCCTAGGTATCACGGGTGCGATGTCAGACAACCTCCTCGTGGTACACCCTATTTGTTTTTTTTTCGGGGGGCAAATGCGCAACCGCACCTACCCGCCGTTGGCTAGACGGCGGGCGTGTGTGGGGTTGACCCGGCAGAGTTCCAGGCCGACCCACTAAAACCCCCCGGTGTTCTCAATGCCCTAGTAGGCGCGCATGGTAAGGTCCACACTGCGACTACCACTACCAGCGCGCCCGGGCAAGCACGACCAAGTTGGTCAGGCTATCGCCAATGGGGGATTGCCCAAGAAAAAGAGGATGCGTGCATCGACATACCACGGCGTTTGGCCCGCAAGAACGCAGGCCGCGCCGTGACTGACCGTGCGATAAGCTCGCACGGCCCGGGTCGCTATGACCCTCTGCGGACGTCGCAAGAGGGCCACCGTTCGGGGTGGAGGCACTCCGCCCATACCGGGGCTCTGTAGAGTGCCATCGACCGTAATACAGTCGACGGCATGCCGATCCTGGTCTTCCCAAATTAGGAAGGACCCGTCCGAGTGCGGCTGCAGTGGCACACAGCCGTGGAGCGAGGAGCTGAAAACGCTACTCGAAACTCCATCGGTGGTCCAGAACCAGGCCGAGGTACTTAAAGTGCGCCTCGACCGGTATACGGATCCCTTCCACTCGGACGCGGAGCCCCGGTGGGATCCTGCGAAGGAGGGCGTGGAATAGCATGGCCCTCGTTTTGCAAGGACCACGTCCAGGCCCAGGAGGTGGATGCAGTCAGGTACCGACCGACGCAAGGTGGGCCACCTCCTTCCCCGTTTTCGCTCTCTCCGCGATGAGCGTGTTATCGGGTAAGCCGACGACCTTCGTTCGTGGCAGAAGGTTGCCTCGCAGGACCCAGTTACACCCCAGGTTCCATAACAGAGGACCTAATACGGAACCCTGGGGTACACCCGCCGCTATTGTCCACGTGTGGACGCGCCCATCCGGCCCCTCGTAGAGGATGGCGGAGGTACGGGGCACCCGGTGGAAGCGGAGTGCCTCCTTTATGCACTCGTGAGGCAGGCTATTGAATGCGTTGCGGATGTCAAGAGACACCGCAACAACGGTCTCCCCACGAGCTGTGGCCTCCTCAGTCCACCTCTTAAGGCCACCGCGTCCACCGTGGACCGGCCGGTGCGGAAGCCGAACTGATTTTCGGCCAAGTCCGGCCTCCGATCCTCTAGATGCTCGACGATGCGGGAAGTGAGAATCTTCTCCAAAAAACTTTCCAGCCTCGTCGAGCAGCACCACCGGTGGATACCCAGTCGGGGAATCTGCTGGGCAAATCTCCTTCCTCAACAGGCAGCGTGGTGCACCCTGGGCAACCCGGCAGATTTTCTGCCGCGGGCTAATAGTCTGACGAGAGGACGCCCATGGAGGGGGGGGGGCGTGGGATGGCCGGGGAAGGGCGAAATCCCCTATTTTTGTGGTAAGAAGAGATGTGGCTTTCAGCCCGACTGCCTTTTGTGGTATGTAGCAGAGCAGAGGCGTGTTTCTCGCCATGGCGCTTCGCACCTGTAGGGGATTTCCCCGAGCTTCGGCTCACCCGCGCGGCGGTGGATCCAGTGGGATCTGCCGTCAGGCAACCCGAAAAGACAACCACAAATTTTAGGGATAAGGACTGTATTACTGAAATAAGGCAATGGTTGGCAGTAACAAGAACGAATATAATCAATCAGAACTAAAATTATTACAATGTCAATAAAAAAGTATAAAAAATACAAAGACAATATAAAAGAAGGTGAGCTATCCAGCACATGGTCCCCTTTATTAGATTGGAAGAGCGATTAACTTTTTGGGGGGTCTCCGCAAAATTCCCGAAGAAGTGGACACATCTGCCACTCGGATCACACCGTCCTTGCCAGGAAAAATGGCTGAGATTCGTCCTTTTGGCCACGAAGATTTCGGTAGGTTACCATCAGCGATGATGACCACGTCGCCCACTTTAAGAGTTGGTATATATCCTGCGCATCGCCTTGGGCTGAGAATCGGCAAATACTTCTTAATCCAGCGCTGCCAGAATATATCAGCTATCGCAAGGGTCCTCCGCCATCCTTGTCTGCTGCAGAAATCTGATGCCTGTAGTGATGCAGGAATTGGTCTTCCGGATAATGAACCCAGGAGAAAATGTTGAGAAGTGAGCGCTTCTTGGTCATTAGCGTCTGTGGAAACGTGAGTAAGGGGACGTGAATTGACGATCCCTTCAACTTCACACAGAAGAGTGAAAAGCACTTCATCAGATGGGGTTCTGTCGTCAAGGGCAGTCTTGAGCGCTGTCTTTATGGATCTAATCAGCCTCTCCCAGGCTCCTCCCATAAAAGGCGCTGAAGGCGGTTTAAATCTCCAGCGTATCATTTCAGATGTTGCGTAATCGGGAACCGCTTGAGCATAAAGTTCTCTCAGTTGTCTATTTGCTCCGACGAAGGCAGTTCCGTTATCGGAGTAGATTTCAGTATGCGTTCCACGACGTGCAATAAAACGTCTTAGCGACATAATGGCAGCATCTGTCGACAGAGAGTGAACAATCTCCAAATGTATGGCTCGAACTGTCAGGCAGGTAACAAGGTAATTTTGCAAGGCGACTTTGAGTTGCTACGGTTAGGCCATTTCTTATACGTCTTATTTCCTCGGGGAATGAGTCAATCTGACTTTGTCGGAGAATATGGACTTCAGCAAGTCTAAAGTCATCTGATGTCAGTGAAGTCTGCTGGGACCTTGAAGTAGATGCTGATGGATATGGTAAGAAGCCGAAAATGGATTTACTAACTCTGCATGAGTAATCTACGCACAGACCTCTCTTCCTTAAAGCTTTAATGCGTAACAATGATAAAAAGCGATGAGCTTGAGCTGTAGTGTAAAGTAAACGGGTCCAATAACTAAAACGTGATGCATCTGCGGTAAGTGGTATGAAGTGATTTACAGTGACATGAACAAGAATTTTTGGGATGGGTTTAATTTCTAATGTGGGTCGAACTATAGCTGGTTCAAGGGGCCAATCGGAGGACAATAAAAACTCTGGACCTTTGATCCAGCGCGAATCCTTGTCAAGGGCTCCCCGCTTGAGGCGCGTTGCATCATCAGCGACATTGTGATGTGTAGGAACCCATCGCCATTCGTAGACATTGGTGAGTTCAATAATCTCACCGTTTTTACATACCATTCGTGGCCCATAGGATATGGGCCACGAATGGTTTGTAAAAACGAGCGTCATTACGGAGCCAGCCCAAAACGTTCATGGAATCGCACCAGAATATGCGTCGTGAAAATGTATATCTAACGCCCTCTACTAAACTGCTAGCTAATCGAGCCGCTATTAAAGCCACCTGAAGCTCTAGCCTAGGAATACTAGACGGCTTTAGTGGAGCAACACGCGATTTACTAGATACCAGTGAGAGATGTATATGTCCGCTTGGATATTATAAAACGATAATACGCAACTGCTGTGTAAGCCTGTTCACTGGCATCTGCGAACATATGCAACTCAACCGTTACAGAATCCATTGGTTCTACACTATAACAGCGTGGAATTTGAAATCGAGATGTTATTATTAAATCGTTGAACCATTCATTCCACGCTATTATTTCTGTCTGAGGGAGTTCGTCGTCCCAATCAAGATTCATCCGCCAAATATTCTGGAACATGATACGTCCACGGATGACAACAGGAGCCAGAATGCCCAGGGGATCGAACACGCGCATTAATAACAATAAGACTATTCTCTTAGTAAGTCGATCTGGTAAGGTCTGACTATTATTTCTGGCGGGTGTATTAAAACTAATTGTATCGGTAATCGGTTGCCAAATCAAACCGAGTGCTCTAACAGGAGGCAAAAAAGATAAAGGCGAAGAGTGATCGCTGAAGTCAAAGCTTTTATCTTTGAAACGCTCCTCTAAGAGATGGTTGGGTAATAATTTAAGAGCCGCGGGGTCATTTGACACCCAGCCTCTCATCTCTAAACCAGCACGTGCATGTACTTTGACTATATCGGATGCTAGTTCTGCGGCAATGTCAGTTGAATCAACAGATCCGATGTAATCATCCATGTATATGTCGCTAACTATGGCATGTGCTGCTTCCGGAAACTCGTCTTCAAACTCGAGAGCATTTTTATTTTTTTCATATATATAGCCGTAAAAGGGCTAGAAACAGCGCCAAAAATCATGGAAGACATCCTATAAACACCTACAGAATCTTTGGGGCTGTCTGTCTCTCCACAAAAATCGTTGCGCATCCCTATCACGCTCAATTATTTTAAACCTGGGAAACATCTCTTTGATGTCCACTGTCATTGCCACTCTACCTTCTCGAAAGCGAAGTAAAATATTAAAGAGAGGTTGTAATAAATCCGGTCCAGTGAGCAAAAGGCTATTTAGACTAACACCATTACTCTTGGCTGCAGCGTGATGAACAACACGCAGCTCGTTTGGTTTGTTGGGATTTGTCACGCCAAAGTGTGGCAAATACCAACAAACTAAGTCCGAGGACGGCTCGTGATTGCACTTTTCTGCATAACCTTTAGCTAATGTATCATGTATATTTTGTTTATATTGCTCGCCATAAGATGGATCTTTCATCGTTTTCTTCTCTAATGCTAGAAAACGTGAGAGGACTAAAGGATAACTATTAGGCGTAACAATATTGTCAGAATTCCACAAGAGCCCAACTTCAAATCTGCCATCAGGCAAACGATTAGCCGTAAGATCTAAAACACTAATAGCTCGTTCATCATCTTTGCTTCGTGGCACTCTTTTGGTAATTCCTATTGAATCTATTCTAAATTGTTTTTTTATTAATTCTTCTAAATTATTATCTTTTTCATCGTTACGTATATCTGATACAATTGAATAATTTATAAATTTAACCGGCTTCGTTTGGCTACTATTGCAACCAAAAAGAACTCACCCAAGAGCTGTTTTAATAGCAACCGGTTCAGATTTGGAGCCTTTACGAACAGCTTGTGGATATGTGAGTACCCATTGATCAATTCCTAAAATTAATTTAGGCTGAACATTGTCATAACACAAAATCGGAGCTATATCTACCAAATGAGAAAATTTCGAGATTTTATCAAAACAAACAGACTGACGTCCTAATTCTAATGATTTGTGCTCTTTTAACAGTATGAATTACATCACTATGACGACCTTTAACCTTAAAATCAACGTACTCAACTAATGTGTCACTAGATAGACCGCCTATACAATTTATTTTAATTTTAGATACAGGCCCCTTTGCTCCTATTTTAGATGCGAGATCTGCATCGATAAAGTAGCTGTTGACCCATCATCAAGCAGCGCATAAGTATCTACTGTACCGAGCGGACCCGCTATCGTGACGGCTATCATAATTGGCGGAGAAAATAAGGCTTGATGTTGAGGTCTGAGGGTTCCCGTGCGTTGCGGGTGAACATTTTTGGTTTTGACCCTCCATTGCTTGCTCCCTCCATTGGTTCAAATTAAGGTAGAAGGACCACAATATTAAGGATAAGGACTGTATTACTGAAATAAGGCAATGGTTGGCAGTAACAAGAACGAATATAATCAATCAGAACTAAAATTATTACAATGTCAATAAAAAAGTATAAAAAATACAAAGACAATATAAAAGAAGGTGTGCTATCCGGCATAACAATAAAAAACAGTTTCGGGGTGTAGAGCAGCGCAATTCTGCGCCGCTTCACAAAGAAGCAAAGCCAGGCGGAGAGTCAGGAAATGGACATGTCACGGGCAGGGGTCAACGGGTTGTAATATTATTTCTAATTTATTATTATCTCTATATATTTCTTACAAAGGTATATGTCTTTTACAATATTAACAATCCATCGGCAGCGAATATCCGAACTTACAAATATTATTAGGTATTATTAATTTATCAACTTTCTATTTAGAAGATATTCTTTTGATTCATAGATCACAATACTGGTAACATACATTTTGTTTGTTTGCAAAAGAAATAATTTTTCGTCTATTCTAATGTATACAAAAACCATTGGAAAAAACATTACTAAGACAAAATAATATTAAAAATAAAATCAAAAAGATTTTCTACCTACTTGTTACATCAAATTAGTTATAATAATAATATAGTTTCGGAAATGGGGAATAATAAAACGATCGACTAAAAAAATACGTAGCGACTCATGATGAGATACTATTTTAATAACTTGAGCGGTATGGATATGAGTAAGCAAAAAATTAACTAAACTAACGACGAATTTTAATTATTAATAAAATCCAAAACGAGCTTACAAAAAGTGGGTTATGAATTATCGATTTTGGATATTAAAATTTTAAACATGCGACTAAATTACTAAGTGTGCGACTAGAAATACAGAGAGGGCAACTTCAATATTAAGATAGATGCGATTTTTTAAATTGAGGTTTTATTCAACGAACAACTTAAAAGTTTACTTTTTAAGCACCGTTTTGTAAGCTACTTTTTTAATGATTATTGGTAACTAATATTCTATTTTAGGTCTTTTGTTTTTTATTTTCATACGATACAACAGAGGCGGGGCGACGAATCGGTACAGTCAGAAGGTCTACTCTATTTCTATGAAAAACGAAATTTCGCATGTTTCCTACCACGGTTCTCTTCGATGCGAATATTCGTTCAACCGAAAATAGTTTGACAGGGGAACTTGTTACTTGTCCGAAGTTTTCTTGTCCGATTTACATTTGACCAATCTCTTTTTAAACGACTTCAAAAAAGGAGGAGGTTCTCAATTTGATGCGTATATTTTTTTTGTGTGTATGTTACGCGATTACGCCGCCAATTGTGGACCGATTTTTAAAATTCTTTTTGTATTCGATAGAGTATACTCCTAGGGTGGTCCCAAGGCTACCAAAGTCAGTATCTGATGATGGGATCCCATGAACATCGAGGGAAACACCGACTCCAAAAACACTGAAAAGTTAAAAATAATATAAGAATAGATACAGACAACATCACACTTCTATATTGAAGTCGGTGACAAATTTTAAGACTATCTAGGAGATCATCGTTTGGCACCGACTTCAATATAGAAGTGTGATGTTGTCTGTACCTATTCTTATATTATTTTTAACTTTTCAGTGTTTTTGGAGTCGGTTTTTATTTTTTGAAAAATATTTTTTTTACTATATGTATTGGTTGCTATATTTTTAGACCATCGAAATATCATTTGACATAGTATCATTTTACCGAACTACGTTCCACCAATTTTCATTTTTTTTTTTACTATTGAACGAAGTCTCTTATGAACTTTTTTCAATTGCCAGATGAGTTATTTTACATATTTTCGTTTCACCAAACAACATCTTACCGAAAATTTTAGATATTAGTTTAATATTTGGCTGGTTAGTTTGCGGAGGTTATAATAAGTAAGGAGGGTACATTGTAATCACACATCAAAGTACATTTATTTCTTGCATGCTTCTCCGCAAAGAGAAAAACTTATGGGATATCACTGTTGGGTTAGACATTGTGACCACATACAGCGGTGCATCAAACTGTATGTTGTTAGCTTGCTTGCATGCTAAAAATAACAGCAATACCGGAAATACTATGCTCAAATTTTTCGAGGAGCTATAAAACATTGGTGTAATGAATGTACGGAAACATAAGACTTCGAACAAATGTTGATTCGGCTGAGCATAACTTCTGTTAAAAGGTTTTCGGCCAAATGAAACGTCGGAGTAACGAAAAAAAAACCAATTGATAACAGTTAACGGCAACGATCTCCGTTCCTCATATTTTGTTTCACTCTATTGACCTCTCGGAAACCCTATCCACCCCAAATTATTTAATTTTCAAAAATTTATAACAAAAAATTCTAAACAAAATGAACCAAAGTACTAGAGATGCTGCGAATAGTTGTTATGGCGAATAGTCGAATACCGATTACTTGCCATTCCTCATGGCGAATAGTCGAATATTCGTCATTATTATTCGACATAAAAAAGGAATTTAAAGAATAATTAATTTGTTATCAAATAATAATATTACACTTGTAATAGTCTCCTGAATTTACCTATCATTTATATGTTACTGTAACCTAAAAAAATCCAAGATTATGACTATTATAATGGCAACCCTTTTCTTGTAGGTACGAAATATAGTTTACGAGGAATAACTTCATTTTGTTTGTGTAGGGGATTTCCCGTCAAATCGGTTTCACGTTTGCGTTGCGCGGCGCGCTGCATTTGTTTTGTTTGTCATTCGTGCTGAGCGTACTTGATGTGACGACGATAAGTGTTTTAAGTATTAACTTCAACATGACTGATTTTTGCAAACTTTTTATTTTTTAATGATGATTATATTAATACGTGTGTTTTGTTTTTAAACATCAATACAAATAATTATTTTGTCTATATCTAGTTTTTCTGTCCATTTAATATAAGTTTATTTTACTTAGATAACTATTCGCCGATTATCGAATAATGAACTAGTATTCGGTATTCGACGAATAACAAAAAAAATGCCGAATAATGCCGAATACCTAATAATAGCGAGTATTCGCATCTCTACAAATGCAGGACGTAAGGTTGACACTCAAACAAATATTAGGTCGCTAAAATATTATGAAGCTTCATATGCATATCAATATTTGAAGTGACTCGAATGAATGTTTATAATTTACTGTTCTGTTAATTTATCGTCACTCGCAGTCAGTCGCTCACTTAGTAATACAATAACCCGAATTAATTATTTTTGTTTCTTAAAATTTTCATTTAGAATCACACGTTTAAATACTAAATACCCTTCGGAAATTAGCTTTTGATATTCGACATTCTGCGTGTTAAATTTTGCTACAACATTGTTAAACGGAACCTCAGTATTCGGATAGGCATCTCTCAAATTAGGTCACGTCTGTCCTGTAATCCACCTGATTGCTAATTAGTAACCTAACGCCCTATAGCGCGGCAATTTTTAGAAGTTGTAGTAAATTTTTGTACTCATTTACTGATTGTAATGTGCTCATTAATCTTAATCATGATGATAATTAAGTCGTCCTTAATATCCTGCCTTCACTGCTTGAACTCAAAAAGTTTCTCATTTTGCAACATTAATTTCAAAACACCTAAGTACCTCTGTCTCTTCACAATCACTGATGTTTTTGCAGCGGTAGTGGAATCTGCAAACAATTTCGGAGTTCGTTTCATGATTACGTCTTTGTCTTCCTAAGTAATTCGTTCGTTTCCTTCCTAATTCGTAAGTTATGCAATTCACTGCCGTTAAAAACCCACAATGTCACCAATTATTTACTAAAAAAATAAAAATAAAACAAAAAATAATCCATACTATGAAATACAAACTTTCAGTATCTATGTGATTTTGGGCCCCACATGTATATTCTCCGTTTATAGTAACCTTGACCTTGCATATTCAAATTCAAATTTAAAAATCTTTATTTGACATAGGCCTTTACAGGTACTTATTGACGTCAAAACAAAGCAAAACATTCTAATTTAAAGAAAACATATTAACCTTGTATGTGCATACATCCTGAATATACTCAAGATGTCTGCAAATACAAGTAGGAATGAAAAATAATTGACTCTACACCTGTTCGGAAATTGGGAGAGCCTTCTCGAGAAGAACAGGCAAGAAACTCGAAGGGTCAAAATTTTTTATCTCCTCTTTTAAATCGCCATTTACAATTTTGGTTTTGTTACAGAGTTGTCAATTCGAAGCTGACCTCAAAACAAAATTTTGGGCTCAACTTCTAATACAAGATTAGATGTGTCTGTTCACATTATATAAGATAATAACTTATTAACATATCAATCGAAAGAAAGTGTAGAGTTGACCTCATGTCCAAATAATTTTATTATCCAAATAATCATTAATAATATCAATCTCTTTAAACCTATCTCTGAGAGAAGTGCGTGAACTTATCTTATAAATTGCTCTCACTGAACGTTTCTTTGAAACAAAATGCAGCAATTGTTAAATATAAGAATTGGGAGTTCAAACCCAACCTTTTTTGTCCGTCATGTACCTAATCAGACACTTTATAATATGCTATTTTAAGAAGTCCATATTTGATTGCAACTTTTAATTTGTTTAAGCTAAGTTCTTGTATACAACTTGGGATTTTATTGTAGAAACGTATACACAGACCTCTAAAAGAATTATTGATTTTTTGGAGCCTGGTATATATGGTAAAGCTCACATATTCTTTTATCTATTGAATGAATATCACTTTTTTTACAAAACGAATGAGTATTTTTACGAACATATTATATTAGATTAGATTCTCATAAATATATTGCGACGCTACTAACATAATACCAATTTCTTTAAACTTTTCTCGCAAAGAATCTCTCATTTTAAGGTTGTAGATAGCTCGAATAGCCCTATAGATAGCCCTTTTCTGCAGCACAAAAACGATCTGAATGTCGGCAGCATTTCCCCACAACAAAATACCATACGACATTACATTATGAAAGTAAGAAAAGTATACATCAGTCAGCTGACGGATTTTCTATACAACGTGAGCTGCAGAATTAAGTCTCTTTGACAATTTATCGATATGTGGGCCCCATTGCAGCTTAGAATCAAGTGTGATTCCAAGAAATACTGTGGTGTCCACAAGTGGTGTCCACCTTTATCCTTTATTTTTACAGTGGTATGAATCTCTTTGACATTGGGTAAAACAAATTTTATACATTTTGTTTTCCCTTCATTAAGTGACAGGTTGTTTACATTAAAACAATGAACAATTCTTGAGATAGAATTATTTATATCGTCATTAATTTGCAATCCTCTTTTAATTTTAAATAAAAGTGAAGTATCATCTGCAAATAATACCATCTCATGCCTGTCCTGTACAAAATCAGGAAGGTCATTGACATATATAAGAAATTGAAAAGGACCAAGAATCGAACCCTGCGGAACATTGACGTCTACTTTCTGAATCCTCCTACTTAGATAAGAGATTAGAAGATCCAGTGCAATAGTACGAAACTCATAGTGGTGTAATTTTCTGATCAAGGTTTCGTGATAAACGCAGTCAAATGCCTTAGACAAATCACAAAATATGCCCAATGCATCGTATGAGTCTCAACACCAGCATCGGTTGTTGAGCGACCCCTTCTAAAACCAAATTGTTTACAGTGTAGAAGATTATTCCTATTAAAATAACTTCACATTTGCTCCAACATTATTTTTTTTTAAATTTGCTAAAAGTAGGTAGCACAGAGATAGATTCTAAGTCTAAAATTTTATTCAGCTTCATTAGATCAGGAAATACACCACAGTCAATGCAACCATTAAAAATGTTAGCAAGTATTGGAGCTATTTTTTCAATTACGGATTTAGTAACATCAACGGAATTGCCCCACAGATTTGCAGTTTTCTTCTTATTCAAAGTTTTATATAACTTTGTTATATCAATTCCATTAATGTGTACAAATTTGAATTTATCGTCACAAACTTAAACATGATCTTTCATTATAAATTCAGCAATAGCGGGGGAGAACTCCAATGACTTTGTGATTGAGACTGGAATGTCAGTAAAGAACTATTCAAATTCTGCGGATACTTCTGTGTGAACTGTTACCTTTTTACCATCAATATTCAAACAATCTTGATTATTAGTAGTTTTCGCTTTTCCAATTGCATTATTTATAATATTCCATGTCATTTTAATTTTAATAAATTATAACTGTTTTTTATTTTGGAACTTAAATAATTAGATTTAGCAAGCCTGCAAGCTTTTTTGAACACTGGAATAAGTTTTTACATAAACTTTTATCCATTTAGCAATTTAATTAGTACCTATTTGAGTTTTGTTTTGTTTTTTTTTGTATAGTAGGTATTTTTTGTAGCATAATTGTTTTTTTGGATTTAGTGTACAGACGGCGGCTGTTTTTTGTTTTTGAAAATTTTCCTACTGTAGGTTGGCTAGAAGAGATGTCGTCAGAGATAAGCCAAACCTTTTTGTACTCATGTGTGTTGTTTGTGTTCTCTTTTTGTATTTTTGTGTACAATAAATTGTGAAATAAATAATATAGTTAAAACTAATCACTAGTATTGAATGAACGTTCATTGTAAAGTTCAAAAACTTTTATTCTGCTTTTGTGAATACCTGGTAAAGCCCATTCTCTAAAAGCTAAAGTACCATCAACCGATATAGTCTTTGGAACAAAATTATTTTTAAATTCAGAACAAAATATATGAAAAAAAATTCATATAATTTATTTGGGTTTTCTTCATAACCTATATAATTTAATTTAATACTAACGTTATTTTTCCACCAGCAGTCTTTGGCACAACAGTCATATTCTTTTTTCCATGAGTTTACATTTAAATGGAATGGTAACCATTTGCCCAGAATGGTCAGATTCTAAGGTTAAATTATTAAAAACTCTTTTTGCTAAAGGAACACTATTTGTATAAATATTGTCAATGCATGTGGCAGACGATTGAGTTGTTCTTGTTAGCCCCAAAAAATAAGTTTCCATGATTATATAACCAAAACAGATTTGTAATTCTAATAGATAAACTCGAATTTTCTAATAAATTCATATTAAAATCACCACAAACAATGGTTTATTTTGTGGAACTACACACTTTTTCAATACTTTATCTATAGTATCTTCAAAAAGGTCATATAATCCTGAAGAAGGCCTAATGGTCCAGCACTACGCATGCTATTTCTATGGTTCGCTCAATCGAAAGGCTCACAATATCCTTACGATGCTTAAATTTCAGCTTTTTATCTAATATTATTAAAGAACCACCACGAATTACATTTTTTCGACTGAACGAAATACCAACCAGATGATTACTGAAATTAAACATGAACTGATAACTTTTAAGCCAATATTCAGTTACACAAAAGATGTTTACATTACTACAGTTCAATAATAATTCCACTTCCAGATCCTTGCCTAACATTCCTCAAATGTTCTGGTGCACCAGATTGATAAGATTTACATTATTTTTGTTTTCAAATAGGTTTTGCAATACATTTCTCTCTGAACACCGGTCAAGTTCCAAGATCTTGGAAGCTTGCTAATGTGCAGCCAGTACCCAAAAAGGGTAGTCGTGCTGACCCATCAAACTACAGACCAATAGCTATCACCTCCATTCTCTGTAAGAGTATGGAGCGTGTACTGAATGCTCGTCTCATTGGCTACCTAGAAGGTAACGACCTCCTCAGTGACCGACAGTACGGTTTCCGGTCAAGACGATCAACTGGGGACCTTCTGGTGTATGCCACACACCTCTGGAGCGAAGCCATTGAGAGGTACGGTGAAGCTCTCGCGGTTTCATTGGACATCTCAAAGGCATTTGATAGGGTCTGGCACGACGGAATACTTAGCAAGCTTCCCTCATATGGACTACCTCCAAACCTTTGCTCATGGATATCTGATTTCCTGAAGGACAGATCGATTCGGGTAGTCATTGATGGCTGCTCGTCCGATCCCTTGGCTATCAATGCCGGAGTCCCCCAGGGATCGGTCCTCTCTGCAACACTTTTTTTGCTACATATCAACGATCTGTTGAAACCCGGTATCTTTGGGTACGCAGACGATAGCACAGTTGCAGAGAGATATATGTCCGATGCTAAGGCTGGGAAGGCTGAAATCGAGCTGCTCAGAGCCAACATGGTAGAACGTGTGAACTCGACCCTGCAAGAAGTTTTGGATTGGGGGGAAGCTAACAGAGTCGATTTCAATGCCTCCAAGACCCAGGCCTGTCTTTTCAGCTCCAAGCGGAACCCGTTCAACTTGGTTCCCACTTCCCGAAATGTACCCTTGAACCATTTAAGCCTACTTGGGCATTGACCTCTCACCGAACCTCAACTTTGGGCGTTCTATTGACGCGAAGGTGGCTACTGCAGCTAAAAAGCTTGGCATACTCTCGAAGGTTAGGCGGTATTTTACGCCGGAGCAGCTTCTTACACTATATCAAGCACAGGTCCGGTCGTGCATGGAATACTGCAGCCACCTTTGGGACGGCTCTGCCAAGTACCAGCTATCTGCCCTTGACTCGGTAGAGCGCCGGGCGAAGAGGTTGATCGGTGAAGACACTCTGAAAATTTCAAATTTTCAGAGTCTTGAACATCGCCGCACAGTGGCCCGTTTATCGGTTTTTTACAGGTTACATTTCGTTGAGTGTTCCCAAGAGCTGTTTGATCTTATTCCACCGTCTCCCTTTTATTACCGAGGCACCCGGAGAACGGCAAAGACCCACCCCTACGTAGTAGAAATTCCACTTGCCCGTACGAAGCCTTTCGCTTCCACTTTTTTAATGCGTACTGCGAGGGAATGGAATTCTTTGCCGTCCTCTGTGTTCCCACCTCACTACAACCCGGGTCTTTTCAGAACTAGAGTGAATCGGCACCTATTGAGTAGGCACGCTCCACCTTAGTCCCCACCTTTGCTTACCATCAGGCAAGATGGGGACAAGTGACTACCCATAAACTATAAAAAAAAATACAAAGTTTTAAGTATCTTTTCTACTTAATGATAAGCAAGAGGATGTCTCCTTTGTCCTATTATTACAAACATCATCAGTACCATTACTGACAGTCGTTTCACTGCCACGTATTGCACAATAGGGGCAATTTGAGTACTTTGAGTGGGCTGCTCAATAAAAGCATTGTCAGGGAAAGAATTTATAGCCATGTTTTTAGCTAAAGTAAGTAAATAAAATCTTAGCGAAACAGCTAATTGTTTTTAATAGAATGTTGATAGATATAATCTATCGTTTGTCAAATAAGCTTTAATACATGTAAGTTTGTTAAAGTCAATAATATGGATTTTTTTCGAATAATTTGCCATTAAGTCTAATGTTAAATTAAGTGTGTTTCTAATATTATTTTCATGTTGTGACAACCCATTATGTTAGGGAAGGGTAAACATTATAATTTGATTAACATGTCAATTATTTAAATGAGAACAACATTTCTTTAGTGCTATTTTGTTAAAATTACCACTATTTCCCAAGATTATTAATATCAAACCTATAACTATACATTCTTTTTGCAATATCGTTGAAACTCGAGCCAGGCATACAATAATTAATAACACTAAAACCCAACTGGTTTCTCAATAACTGGCCCTTTCCTTTGCATATCAAACATTATCTGGGTCTGCGAGAGAAAAGATGTTTGACTGCAAAGTTATGGTAAAAAATACCAGCTGTCGGAGTCTTTTTAGGCCCCCATTAGAGTTAAGGGTTAATGTAACGCGTACGATCGAGACACAAAAATTAGATATACTTACATAAATAGCTGAATAAGTATGGGGGTTTAATTTTTTGATTTACTTAAGATAACGCTTGTAGTAACATTAGCATACAAGCACACAGACAGACTTACCCTTAATTAAGGCACAACTACCCTGTAATCCACCTCACGACTAATTAATACAGCTGAATAAACAACATCCGTTACACAGGCCGGATTAACAATTACCGTAATAGGCCTTTATTATGTTTCGCTCACTAACATTAATAACATTTTCAAGGCCTGCCTTCAAATAAATATTTTCCGATGGGTGGTGAGTAGGCCTTTTAAGCTCGCTTCATGAATTTTTGTTCGTAACCTACGTCCCAAATAAATCTGTATTCGGTATTAGCAAACTTATATGATCCATACTGGCTTAGCTTGTATTATGTAGCAATCTAAATTCAATCTAATCCACTACTGGTGGAGCAAAATGGGAATTAGTCCATTATCGCCACATTGCCACTGGCTGGCTCAAATTAGTACAGGCTTTTGTATTGAGTCTTGCTTTTTCATCAAACGCACTATTGTTTCAAATTGGATGATATACGAGCGTCTTCACCCGAATAAAATATCACCGAAAAATCTATAAAGATTTAAAAACCAGTGTCTGTGAAAGCTCACTAAAAACTCAACTATTTCAGTCCGTACAACGTTAAAAGATTCGTTCGGGGTTATGTGACAATTATAATAGGCTTCCTTATTATTACGACATCCATAAGATGATATTATAGAGTGATGCCACATGTCTATTCATAATACACAAATGATTTACTTTACAAAAGCACACTAACGGCCGGTCGCAACAAATTTTACGTTTTTCGTAAAACGTAAAATTTGTTTCGTAGAAAGTAACAGTAAATGTCATTATAAATATGTATGAATTGCACCATAATGTCTCACCTCTAGTTTCAATTTTTAGTTTTATTTTATCCATTACGTTTAAAAAGGTTCAATATATGGCGCAAATCATATATTTAGTAGTGAAACAATCCATTTTTAGGTATAAATTTGTTTTTTTTTACGAAATCGTAAAACGTAAAACTTGGTGCAAACGGCTGTATGTGGTAACAGTATTTATTGCAATATTAGTTTTTAGTTTTCTGAGAATCTCCATGATAGTATCTAATGATGAACAATCTACATTCTTTCGAAAGGTATACAATTGGCATGTTTGCAATTAATTTTGAAACGTTTCCAACTGTTTGAAATGTTAGCCTAATTAGATCTTGAATGTTACAATAAAAAACGCAATACAGAATCACATGTCTACAAGTTTATATACGACTATACTTACTAAGTATGATAACATGTATCTTAATATGTAAAGTATGTTATATATTTATGTAGAAAGTAATCTCGGAGTCTCAATTATATAACAGTAATTTGAAAATGTGTATGGAAGAATGTACCCTTGTTCAATAAAATTACTTCAAATGAACACTTTAATAGCTGGCATCCCAGATTCATTATTGAAGCAAACGAAACCAATGCACACAGCAATATCTCCCATTAGGATGAATTCTGTCTATTTCCTACTTCTGCGCACAAGTCACGGAACTTGACTATTTTTTAATTCATACACCCGCAGACTGAAACTATCTTTACAATTAACAATTATATATTTTAATACGATCATATTTAACAATCGAGCTTTTTAAACTATAGATAGAAATTCTATTGTTATATATACCCCCTTGTTACTTTATTTTTGCGTCAAAATATAATGAATTAAGTTATTATGATGAAATAGAGATATCAAACTTTGTAGGTAAATATAAGTACTTAATATATGTATTCAGCAATCACCAGTGATCAGTAACTAGTGATCTAGCGAAATCAAAATCAATTAGGTTCATTCACGAGTTGCCTCAATAAATATTGCTATCGTTAATTAGAATCAATCGCAGAACCAGCCGAGTCTATTCTGAATCAGTTTGCCTCGTCGCGTAGGCGGCGGGACCAGCCTGACAGCAATTGGCTTATTAACGAGAAAACAAAACGAAATTTATATGGATTAATTTATATTGCATACTGTTATGGTCATGTTGTTCAGATAAATCTTTTTAGTAGAATCGAGTATTTCATTTACAATGAGACTATATTTCCCTGACTGCAACTGTCTGATAGATTTTTGGGATATATTTTTTATCATCGGAATAAACAACCGTATGTACTAAGTTTAGGTAGCATTGCCAAAAATAGCGCTCACAAAGGGACAATTTGGTAATTTGTAAATAGAGAAACTTTAACTAGATTTGCAAAAAATTGTGAATAATCATTAAGTAATTTTTGTATACAAATACAACAGATATGAGTAGGTTATACTGGTATGTATGCTGTTAGTAGGTACTGGTATGTAAACTATTGTGAGTTTGTAACTGTAGCAAGTAGTTTTCTACAATAAAAGTACATGACTCAGTTGTATTGTAATTATTGATAAGCATTACTGTCAACAATTTTTTTTGTCACTCTTGTAATTTTTGTGAAATTCTAAGCATTTTTTGAAAGGTGAAATTCTAAGCATTTTGACGGAAGTCGCGTCAAAATCTGTGCATTAGTTCCTTAAGGTATTTCTTTTTTAAGGACTACGAACACAAATTGCATAGCTTATTATTATATTCCGACTGCAGTTTTGCTCGTCCTATTCTATAAACAATGAACTATTTATAACAATTGAAACTATAAAAACTAATTTCAACCCCGTTTTCATCCCTTTAAAGATTTTACTCATTTATATGGTGCCTAAATAGAAAATCACATGAGTTTAGCTTCAAAAATAACGAAGCTCCACACAAAGTTTTAATCCGTATTTTACCTCCCTGGGGGGTTAATATTCCAGAAATTCTGTCTTAGTGGATTTTAGCTTTATACAAGAAACCTGCTGTTTAATTCATATGTCAACTTACAATAGCTCGCCAGTGATAAATCCGTCAGGCAGTACGTTAGTCATGCAAGCTTTTATATATAAAAATGTCGTCACAATGTTTGTCCAGGGCAAACTACTAGTACTACTTAATCGATTTTGCCGAAATTTGGCTTGTTGTTTGCAATTTGGTCCAACTTACATGATGGGATTGTTTTTATCTCAATTATTGATTTCAAAATTTATTATTGCGAATTAAATCTTCATTAAATGTTTATCAATCAATGGTTTGTAAGTTCTATAAGTTTCGGGTTAGCAATAGGTATGTGAGTTAATTTAACGACTCAACACTTGCTTGGTTAACTAGATTGGATAACCATCCAGTAGATGGTATTACAATTTCTTTTAAGATTGATCCAACAATTATCTAATTTTAAATAAAGCACATACTAAAGTATTCAGCCACAGCAACGCGTTGTCAGGTCAGCTAATTTTATTATATACGCGTTGACAAGGTATTATGCGGTAAAAATATTGATTAATACAAATTTTGTTCTCTTTTAACATTATTTGATAAGAGATTAAAACAGGCACACGTCGATGTCATTATAGTGTAAACATGTCGTTAAAAGCAATCGTTTGAACCAAACGAGATGCTAGCGGGCCTGGGAGGTGGGCGGTGGGAGGAAAGTCTTTACGTTATCTGTAATTAGGATCGAGTGGCGGAAGTGCCGCGGCGCCAGCGACATCCGGCCGCGTGCTGTTCTATACAATTAGTGCAAGTTTTTGACAATTAGATATTACATCGTTTGCATATTATATTATATTTTTTTGAAATCAGTGCACAAATTATATAGGTCAATTAATTTGAATGGGTTTCATTTAATCAGATATCGGTAAACGTTTACTTACAAGCATTTGTATACGGGTTTAATGGTTCCATTTAAAAATGAAGTGTAGGTATTCAAATATAGTTGATATTTTACACCAATTCAAGGATAATTAAAAAATATGAGATACAATCAAATCAATGAAAATATCTAGAGGGTTACTCTTGAACCAATTCCAATCCATCGACAATGAGATTGTGATTTTTCAGACGCTTGATTTTCCACATTGGCTCAAATTGGACCCGTATTGTGCTGATTTTGAGTGAACCAAACTCTAGCTATTTAATTTTCTCAAAATACGGATCCAATTTGTCGTTAGTGTTGCTAAATAAGCGTACGAAAAATCACAATCTCAATGCCGATCGACCAGAATTGGTTCAAGAGTAAAAATACTGATCGGTGTCTCTGTCTACCCAGAAAGCTTTAAATTTTTGAACACAGCAACACTTGAGGCAATCCAGCAAATTACAATAAACAATTCATAATCATCTCAAATACGGCGCACGTAACAAGAACGGATTGTTGTTACTGACTTAGCTTAATTAAACAAGCCGGGAGTCGGCACTCAGACGCATAATACTGCTAATTAAACGCGGGGTTTACAGAGATCCGAAAAAGAGCCACTCAAACACGCTTAGCCGGTATTATTACAGTGTATTCAGGAGGCTCGGCAAACAGGCCCTCGTCGTTGAGGGTGCTACTCTCAAGTTTCGCGTTTAATTAGACAGATAGAGGCGCGGACGGGCCTTATTAGTATTGTCTACGGGGGCCCAATTAACACCCGGGTGGCGCCGTGGGTGGCTCCAAGTTCGTTTTAATAATCAAGGGATACCCTTAGCTTCGTTAGCTGAATAATAGGATCGGGTGGCCTCGATGTGTTCCATCAGAAAAAGCCAATAGGTACCTACGTCTCATCATCAGAACACTGAATAGACACCAAGCAGCTAACTACCTAAAGAGTATTGAGTGTAAGAAGTAATTTATCACTGTTTCGGCGCCGCTGCTATCTGCTATTAATCTTCACTATTATTATAAAGAGGTAAGATTTGTATGTATGTCTGTAACGAATAAACTCAAAAACTACTAAACCGATTTCAAAAATTCTTTCACCATTAGAATGCTATATTATTCCTGATTAACATAAGCTACAAAATTATTTTTCCTACGGGAAAATATAAAATTCCCACGGGAAAACAAAAACAACGCGGGCGAAGCTGCGTAAAGTAAAGCTAGTTTCAAATAAGTGGTCGGGATTACCAACTGCCGAATTAGTTAATTGTGACTTTATTAATTGACTTTAAAGTTATTAACTTTGGTGACCTTGGAACCACCCCAGGAGTATACTCTATCGATCGAATATAAAAACAATTTTGAAAATCTGTCCAAAATTGGCGTTTGTTACGTATTTGAGTTTTTATATTTTTAAATTTTGTTACGTATTTGAGTTTTTATATAATTTTAATAATAATAATAATTAAATTTTCGTTTATATTTTGAAGTAATTGTTTAATTTTCTCGCAATCGAAGTGAAAAGCAGAGTGTAAAACACTGGCATAAGCAAGTCATTATACCCCTCGACTTACTATCCAGAATGAAATCGTCTCAGGCTACAATGACTCATTTTATGCCCTGGTTGTACAATCTACTATTTCTCAAATATGCTCGGAAATGTTACCGGCATAGGCCAGGAAAGTAAGTATGAAAATTCATTTCTGGCCGCTGCTCAAATGTTTTGTAATTCATCTATAACTTGAATTATGTAACTTGTCATACCGCTAATTGCTGCCACATTATAAAAATGCACTGCTCAAACATTATATGACAACAATTTTATTAAAATCTTGGTATTAAAATCACAAGAAAATATGCTTCATTTTCGTTGCGAGAGAAAAAAGCTTTAATCTACAGTACTTATATGCGAGTAAATCCGAATAGTACAGCTTTATTTTAATGTCTACTACTTGTGCAAATAAAAGACAGTATTAAATTTCAGTGACTAAAACCAATTGCTGAAAAACCGACATCACGTAGTCTTGTTTGTCCTACCCCTAAAGTCAGAGTTCCTATTCAGAGTCGTGATAGAAGCTACGAGTATATGGCTGCGTCCATGTCTGCTTGCTTGCATAGTAAACTTTTAAAAATAAATACTTAAAGATTTGAGATTTAATATAAGTAGTATAGGAAACAACTTTCATGCATCTTAGTGTTAATTTATTATGCTTTGAGAAAATCTGTGTAAACGTATAATCCCACCAAAAATATTTTCGTGTAAAATGGCTCGCATTACCAAAAAGTTACCACATCTCATGTAGAGTCAAGCTTCGAACTCTACAAGCCCCAACTTTTTAAGTTCTAACTGCACATCTAATATAGATAAAATATGTGGCCTTTTTATTTTGTTTCATTTTTTCTTTTTTAACCGACTTCAAAAAAGGAGAAAGTTCTCAATTTGATGCGTATTTTACGCAATTACGCCGCCAATTGTAAACCGATTTCCAAAATTCTTTTTGTATTCGATAGATTATACTCCTGCGGTGGTCTCAAGGTCACCAAAGTCAGGGTCTGATGAAGGGATCCCATAAAAATTGAGGAAAAACCTTAAATTTTTAGGTGTGACCAACGTATATTGTGTGTATGTTTCGCGATGACTCCGCCAATTGTGGACAGATTTTCAAAATTGTTTTTATATTCGATCGATAGAGTATACTCCTGGGGTGGTTCCAAGGTCACCAAAGTTAAGATCTAATGATGGGATCCCATAAAAATCGAGGAAATCCCTTAAATTTTATAGGTACGTCGAATGTGTTTCATGTTTTTTCCGAAGTTATTTACGTATTTGCGTCTGGAGTCATGAACCGAGCTAATGGTGGAAGGATCCTTAACTTTTGGACTTGACTTGACTTTTTTGGAATTCAAGTCCAAGAACAGGTCAGGAAGGTTAGGTGATAGTAAATTCAATAAAAAGATAAAAATAAAAAATATTTTACATAAAATGAAAACCGACTTCAAAAACACTGAAAAGTTAAAAATAATGTAAGAATAGGCACAGACAATATCACGATTCTACAGGGTGTAACTGAACACCCCAATAACATTTAAGGGTTTGTATCCATCACAAGTAGAGATTCTGTAGGAAAAATATTTCAACAATTTTTATTCAGATTAATAGGTACATAAAATAACAAATCAGATACAACATGAATATAAAGGCGAGCTTAAAAATGTCATGTGGTGGAATTATTCAAAATATTAGGGCTAACAAACCTACTTATTTCCCATACAAACTAAATAAATTATTTTTTGGTATTAAGTGCCGACAGCCCTACGTAAGCGTACGAGGAATACTACGCTCACGTCATACAAACTAAATAAATTATTTTTTGGTATTAAGTGCCGAAAGCCCTACGTAAGCGTACGAGGAATACTACGCTCACGTCTGTCACGTGTCATTTTGTGTTTAAATTTATTTTGTGTTAAGAGCTGATTATGGTTGTCACTTGAAAGTTTTTGCTTTCAGTTTAAAATCAAATAACTCTGAAAGTATTGGGGTTCTAGGTCTCAGACTAGCACCGAAGATCCATTTAGTATCTAACTTATATGCCCCTTAAATGTTATTGGGGTGTTCAGTTACACCCGGTATATTGAAGTCGGTGCTAAATTTTAAGACTTTCTAGGAGATCATCGTTTGGCACAGACTTCAATATAGTAGAAGCGTGATTTAATCAGTACCTACCTATTCATACATTATTTTTAACTTTTCAGTGTTTTTGAAGTCGATTTTTTTTGGGGTGTATTTCTTGCAGATCAGCGGTGCCTTTTTTATAGCACACTCCATATTTGCCTTTTTAACCGACATTAAAAAACTGTACCTATCTATTTTTGATGTATGTTCACCGTTTACTCCGCCATTTGTGGACCGACTTTCAAAATTCCTTTTGTAATCGAATCCCGTGGTGGTCCCATTGTCACCATATCATGGTTTAATGATAGGAGGACTATGAAAATCGAGGGAAATCCTTAAATTTTATAGGCACGTCCAACGTGTTTTATGTTTTTTCTGAAGATATTCAAGTAGGTATTTGCATCTGGTATCTAGTAATCATATACTGTTACTATTGAGCTGATTATGGAAGGTTTCTGGTTGGTGAAAAGTTTGGGAATAATTATGTCAATACTGCTTGAAGCGAAAGACGTTTTAAGTTCTTTTGGTGTTTACCTTGGCTCAAGTTCTAATAGGCATGTATCAAATTAACTTAAAAGATTGAAATATATTTTTTAACAAAAAATTAAACCGATTTCAAAAACAAAAAAAGTCATAAATAATATAGGAGTACATACAACATCACAGTTTTATATTGAAGTCAGTACCAAGCAATGATCGCCCGGAAAGTCTTAAAAAATGTAAGAGCAAGTTAAAATTTGGCACCAACTTCAATATAAAACTGTGATGTTGTATGTATTCCTATATTATTTATGACTTTTTTTGTTTTTGAAATCGGTTTAATTTTTTGTTAAAAAATATATTTCAATCTTTTAAGTTAATTTGATAAATGCGTATTAGCATTTGAGCCAAGGTCAACACCAAAAGAACTTAAAACGTCATTCGCTTTAAGCAGTATTGACATAATAATTCCCAAACTTCTAACCTATCTTATGTAATTTCATCAAGATTCATAATTTACTTATGAATTTTCAGTCGATTGAACTGAAATACATAGGTCACACTAAAAGTTTCCGGAATATACCACTTAATTACAATATTTTTAAAAAGTTACTACTTCATAAGTAGAAGAAAATATTTAAAAAGTAAAAAAAATACAATTTGCTTCAATTATTTTCACTTTGTGGCGTCATTTTAAAAATTGCGTGATTACAATAAAATGGATATAACTCAAGAAAATTTACGTTGATAAAATAAGATTTTTTACGATTTTAAGTGTAATTTGACAGGTAAGCAGAGCCTCGTTCTTCTTCAATCTGCTTTTGGCAAAGAAGCACCATGCAAGACGACTATTTATAGCTGGTTTGCAGAATTCAAACGCAGGCGTGTCAATCACCAATGACGAAATTCGTGAAGGTCGTCCTGCCCCGCTGTCAACAACAAAAACATTGATGCTGTGCGCCGTATGATCGAAACAGACTGGCATGTGACAAACTATGAGACCTGTCTTTAGACACAGGCATGAGTTAAATACAGTCAATCCTACACAAACATTGGGGTGTGAGAAAGCTGTGTTCTCAATGGAACCCACACAATTTGACTGGTGCTCAGAAACGGACCGCATCACTTGCTGCCATGTTATGCTTGCCAGATGCAACGAAGGGGCTACAAATTTGATGTGGACATAGTAAAAGTTGACGAAACATGGATTTATAGTATAGCTACGATCCCAAAACAAAGCAGCAATCGAGCGTATAGGTTTTTCGAGATGAGCCGTAACCAATCAAAGTAGAGCGCGTGAAAAGAGCCTCGAAGCGGATGATTTCTTCTTCTTTTAATAAAACTGGACACGTGGCTACTGTTGCTTTAGAAAATCGTCGTACTGTGAATAGTGACTGGTACACGACCATTTGTTTACCAGAAATTATTGACAAACTCCGTGAAAATAACGCTAAACGCCGCCCATCTTCTTGCACCACGACAATGCAAGTTCCCACACAGCCAGGCAGACAAATGAGTTTATGAAGGCGAAAAACGTACAACTTATGAGTCACCGTGTGACTTTTTTCTGTACCCAAAAATCAAGAACCAATTTCGCGATCAACGATTTTCATCACCAGTAGGGTTACTCTTGAACGGAATTCGATCGATCGGCATTAAGATTGTGATTTTTAGTACGCTTATTTTTGCGTATTGGCTCCAAATTGACCCCGTATTGTGCGAATGTTGGGTGAACCAAACTCAGTATTATTGATTTTTTTCAAAATACGGATCCAATTTGGCACTAGTGTTGTTACTCAAGCGTACGAAAAATCATAATCCCAATGACGTTCCATCGAAATTGATTCAAGAGTAACCCTACTGAAGAGGCTGCATTTCAAAATTGGTTCAATCGTGTGAAAAAGTACATTAACGCAAAGGGAAAATATTTTGAGAAACAATAAATTTATTTTCGACCATTGATAGTATTTTTTTATTATTGATTTCGGAAATTTTTAGTGCGCCCCACGTAGATTAACTAAAAATGATTAAGGTTTGTTTGATAATTTAAAAATTGTTATATTTTCAAACTCAAACTCAAACTCAAAAATCTTTATTCAATATAGACCTTTACAGGCACTTATTGACGTCAAAAAAAACATAAAAATCTTTAACCAAGAATCTAATTAACTAAATTATTTAATCCTTGTATGTACACACACCCCAACCATTATTAAGATGTGTGCAAATACAATAGTTAAATGAAAAAAACAAAAAAGTTGACTCTACACCTGGGAGAGCCTTCTCGAGAAGAACAGGCAAGAACTCGGAAAGTCTTGTATTTTTTTTGTCTCCTCTTTTAAAATGCCAACACTACAATATTATATTTAACATTTAACAAACATTTTATTTTTTTTAAATAATATAGAAATGCCTGTCAGAGTGAGTGGAACAGTTACTCGAATGACATTTATCCCATTATCAGTCGCGCTCGCGCCCGCCTCTGTGCGCACGCGTTTTAGTACTCCTTGCAAATTCGTTTAGTTATAATGGCGTCGGGCACGGTAAAATGTGTAACGTGCAATATTGTAATTAACGAAGTGTTATGCTTTATTCAGAATAAAATCGATGTGATGGATGAAGTGTCCCTTGTGCAAATTTGCGAATCGGCTTTTTCGGAAGATGAAATTGAGAAGGCAAAAACGTTAATATTTGAATCGATAACGACATCAACAAAGAAGAAAGTGAGAAAGCGAGCAGGAAAATCGCTTAGAAACCTAAACGACGTTATTGCATTGTTTAAGGAGACTGATCCAAATGAAACACCCGTTTTCGTGGCTAAAGATATTCATCGATTACCTCCGGTATGTTTCGACCATGTCGATGTGACCAGATTGTTGAAAGATATTTTATTGATACAGAACGAGCTTAAAATTCTGAGAGAAACTTATGTAACCAAAGAACACTTACAACGAGTTAAAATGGATTTGGCAAATCTCAAGAAGGCCTCTCTGGTTAAAGATTTCACTTTCTGTAATATTAACACGAAAAGAGGTGCTTATTTAAAAGAAAGCGATTGTGATAGCGGACCTTGTGGATTTCATCCAATCGATCCCCACAAGTCGCAAACACCAAACAGGTTCAGTGTTTTGTTGAATCATCAGTCCGGTGATGTTATTTCTCGAACACCGTCATTTTCATCGCTCGAAAAACCAGCGCAGGCGGCGCAGGAACCGCCGAGCGAACATCGTGAGCCGCCGCTGTCGCCACCGCCCGGTGCCACCTCACCCCTGCCGCTCTCGCCATTGCAAATCAGTACCCGACGAGAGCCGTGTATCACCGAGAACGAACGAAGTGAAGCGCTTGCGAAACAAGTTATAAATCCGACAGTTACACTTGGCGAATCGCTCGCGCCTCTTACGTCATTTGTAAACAACAACACAGCTGTATCGGATAACGCGTTGAAGCAACCACAAACAATGGCAAAAATGGTTAAGTCGGGAGAGTGGAAGCCGGATAAAGCTAAAGATGATTGGATATTAGTTCAAAAGAGAAAACTACGTAACCGATTTATGGGGAACAAAGGAAAAGCTGTCGTTAGCTCGGATACAAAATTTCGAGCTGCGGAAGTTTATATACCGATTTATATCTACAATGTTGCGAAAAATATTTCTGCTAATGACATTCGTGAGTACATTCGCGGTAAAGTCCACCTTGATGTAAAAGTACAACGTATGGATATGCGCACTGTAAAGGACTATGACTCGTATAAAGTCTTTGTACCAAAACAAAATCTGTCTAATTTCTTACGGGAGGATTTTTGGCCGGAAGGAATTTCTTACCGTCGCTTTGTGAACTTTAGTAACAAAAAAAAGTACGATGGAGACGTACATTGCTCAGAAAGAAATACAGATTCATAAATGGACACTGAGAATACAAGGCTCATTACATTTAACTGTCAGGGAGTATATCGTTCTGCTGACTGTGTGAGACGGTTGTGCCGCGGTGCAGATGTTATCGCTCTGCAGGAGACGTGGTTGCTTCCTCATGGCGTGGCGTTCCTGGCGGAACTTGATGACGACTTCGCGTACACTGGGAAGTCAGCAGTAGACACTGGTACGGGCGTATTGCGCGGCAGGCCCTACGGTGGTGTGGCTCTTCTCTGGAGAAAAAGTTTGTTCACGGCTGTAAGTGTTATTTCATGTATTAGTGCGTCTAGTTGCAGTAAAGATAAGTCTCAATGATCGTCAAGTGCTTATATTTTCACTTTACATGCCGACGGATTGCCGTGAAAATTTAGTGGACTTTACGGCATGCCTGGGTGAGATCAGTGCCATCGTGGAAAGTAACAATGTGGAGAACATATTTGTGCTTGCGGACTTTAACGAACACCCAGGTGAGTCTTTCTGTACTGAACTGTTGAACTTTTGTAATGAGCAAAACTGGTCATGTGTTAACTTGTCTTTATTGCCTGCGGATACCTATACATTTGTGAGCCAAGCTAATGGTGCGCGGCGCTGGCTCGACCATGTTACCGCCTCGGCTGCCGCCGCTCGCACGGTCACTGGGGCAGAGGTGCTGGATGATGTATATTGGTCAGATCATAAACCACTACTAATAAAGTGCGACTTAAATTTAGTGAAACCTAAAGTTGTATATCCGAATACAGAGAATACATATAGAAAAGCAGTGTGGGGTTACAGAAATACGGTTGAAATAAATAATTATCATAACATATGTAACAATAAGCTTAGGGAGATAAACTTTCCAATTGAATTTAATAACTGCTGCGACCTTATGTGTAATAATATTGATCATACTGTAATTATTGAGAAGATGTACAAAAATATTGTGACGATCCTAACTGAAGCAGCTGAATGTACCTGTACTCGTAGGAATGGCGGGAAAGGTAGGGCTGTGGCTGGGTGGAACCAACATGTTAGGGAGGCTCATGCGAAGGCTCGGCTTGATTATAAAATTTGGTTACTATATGGACAACCTAAATCGGGCATGTATTATAATAATATGATATATTTCTCGGAAAATATTTAAATCAAAATTGAAGTGGTGCCAAAAAAATCAGGAACAAATTAAAATGAATAATATAGTAAATCATCATAAGAGGAAGGAGTTTGGAAAATTTTGGAATGCTACAAAGAAGATGAACCCCAAGCCTAGCCTTCCTATGAGTGTCTCTGGTAAGCATCATCCGTGCGACATTGCCAACCTATTTAAAAACCATTTCCGTGTAGAATCTCCTTTGGCCGGAACTGTTAGAGCCCCTACAGGGCCGGTTGCCGCCTCGGGTTCAGCGGATCGCACGGTTATATTTTCTGTAAAAGACATTAAGTCTACTATTAGAAGTATGGTGCGTGGTAAGTCCCCGGGGCACGATGGACTCAGTATTGAGCATCTGCAGCATGCAGGTGTTCATCTTCCGAGGGTGCTGACCATGCTGTTTAACTTCTGTTTGGGGCATTCATACCTTCCTCATGATATGATGAGAACTATTGTTACGCCTATAGTCAAGGACAGGACAGGAGAGAGTGCAGATCCTAACAACTATAGACCTATATCATTGGCTACAATTATAGCTAAGGTGCTGGACAGTATGCTTGATCGTCAACTTAGTCAATATCTAGACATACATGACGCACAATTTGGCTTTCAGCCCAAACTATCTACAGAAAGTGCAATCCTGTCGCTCAAGCATACTGTTCGGTACTATACGGATAGAAAAACGCCTGTCTATGCATGTTACCTGGACCTGTCCAAGGCATTTGACTTGGTCTCATACAGCATCCTGTGGGGGGAGATGGCGGGGTCGGGTGTACCTAGCGAGGTTGTTAATCTTTTTAAGTTTTGGTATGACCATCAGATCAACCATGTGAGATGGGCTGGATCACTCTCGAATGAATACAAACTGGGGTGTGGAGTGAGACAGGGTGGGATAGCATCACCAAGGCTGTTCAATCTATATATGAATAGGCTGCTCGTTGAGCTGAGCAACACACAGATCGGTTGTCATATTGACGGAGTGTGTATCAACAACATAAGTTACGCAGATGATATGGTGCTGCTCAGCCCATCGATCGCGGCGCTGAGACGTCTATTGTCCGTCTGTGAGGGGTTTGCGGAGGCACGTGGCCTTAGATACAATGCAAAAAAGAGTGAGATAATGGTCTTTAAAGCTGGTAACAAATGTTATTCTGTGACACTGCCGGTGACATTGCGCGGAACTCCTCTAAAACGGGTTACAGCATTTAAGTATCTGGGCCATTGGGTCACTGAGGACCTCAAGGATGACATGGACATAATGCGGGAACGAAGGGCGCTGGCTGTTCGATGCAATATGTTGGCTCGTAGATTTGCACTGTGTACACATCAAGTCAAGGTGACGCTTTTCAAAGCATACTGTCAGTCTTTTTACACCTGCAGTCTATGGGTCGACTATACGCGGAAGACATACAGCGTGCTTCGTGTCCAATACAACGACGCGCTCAGGATGTTGTTGCGGAGGCCTAGCAGTGCATCAGCAATGTTTGCAGAGGTTCGAGTTGATGGCTTCCATGCTGTTATGCGTAAGCGCTGCGCCTCGACGCTGGCGCGTCTGCGTGCCTCGCGCAACTCCATCCTGAGAACCGTCGCCGACCACTGGGACTCGCCTATCTTGCGCCACTGGGTTCACCTGCATGCTTCCATCTAGCCACCCATTGAGCCGCTGTAATTATAATTTGTAAAATAATTAATTATAATTAAATTTATGTTATATTATAATCAGTTAATAATTTATTGAATAATTTGTTTTGTATTGTGACATGTAATTTCATTGTATTTTAATAATTTTAATTTAATTAATTTTGTGATATAAGGTACTAACCTAGTTTTTTTAAGTTTCCATTGTTACTAACCATTATGAGTCTTTGTTTCTCGAAATAAATAAATAATAATTATCACAAAGTGTTAACACCCTTTGAACGTCAATAAATTATCACATTTATTGTCAATCCCAAGCAGTTTTATCTGTCATATAATCAGACACTTCATAATATGCTTTTTTCATAAGTGCGCCCTTGATAGTGACTTTAAATTTATTCAAGCTCTAAGTGCTTTAATATTATTTGGGATTTTATTGTAGAAGTGTACACAAACGCCTTTGAAAGAATTATTATTTTTTTAAGCCTAGTATTTCGTAATGCTAACATATTCTTTTGCCTAGTATTTACTGAATGAACATCACTATTTTTACAAAACGAATGTATATTTTTATGAACATATACTATATTCTCGTAAATATATTGCGACGCAACGGTCATAATACCAATTTCTTTAAATTTTTCTCTCAAAGAGTCTCTTATTTTAAGATTATAAATAGCACGAATAGCCCTTTTTTGCAGCACAAAAACAGTCTGAATGTCGGCAGGATTTCCCCACAGCAAAATGCCATACGACATCACACTATGAAAATAGGCAAAGTACACAAGTATTGCTGTATCAACATCAGTCAGCCGACGTATTTGTTTGCATACAGCATCGGCTGCAGAACTAAGTCTCTTCGACAATTTATCAATATGTGGGCCCCACTGAAGCTTTGAATCTAAAGTAATACCAAGAAATACTACTGTATCCACAAGGTCCACATTTTTATGCTCTATGTTAACAGTGGTGTGAACCTCTTTAACATTGGGTAAAACAAATTTTATACATTTAGTTTTCCCTTCATTGGTTATTCGCATTAAACCAGTAAACTATTCTTGAAATAGAATTATTTACAACGTCATTAATTTGCAATCGTCTTTTAATTTTAAACATAAGTAAAGTATCATCTGCAAATAAATACAATCTCATGCCTATCTTGTACAAAAGCAGGCAAGTCATTAATATATATTTAAAAAAGAAAAGGACCAAGAATTGAACCCTGTGGAACCCCCATTTTAACCAAGGCGCCCTGGGACCTCTCCCCGTTGACGTCTACTTTCTGAATCCTCTCAGTCAAATAGGAAACGAGTAGATCCAGAACAGTGTCGCGAAATCCATAGTAGTGTAATTTCCTGATCAAGGTTTCATGATGAACGCAATCAAACGCCTTGGACAAGTCACAAAAAACGCCCGGCGCATCATGTGAGTCCTTCCAGGCCTCATATATATTTTGTATTACCTCAACACCAGCATCAGTTGTTGAGCGACCCTTTCTAAAACCAAATTGTTTACAGTGTAGAAGATTATTTCTATTAAAAAAGCTTTGCATTTGTTCCAACATTATTTTTTCAAAGATTTTGCTAAAAGTAGGTAGCACAGAGATAGGTCTAAAATTACTGGGGTCTGACGTGCTACCAGATTTGTGTAATGGAATAATTTTACTCAGTTTCATTAGATCAGGAAATACACCACAGTCAATGCAATCATTAAAAATACTAGCAAGTATTGGAGCTATTGTTTCTATTACAGATTGGGAAACATCTACAGAGTTGCCCCACAGATCCACAGTTTTTATTTTATTCAGAGTTTTAAATGACTTTATTAAATCGTTTGCATTAATATGGGCAAATTTAAATTTATCATCACTTGTTTTAACATGATCTTTTAGAATAGATTCCGCAACAGTGGAGGAGGAATCCAAAGATTTTATGATTGAAACTGGAATGTCAGTAAAGAATTTTTCAAATTCTGTAGCTACCTCAATATCTACTGTAACTTTCTTATTTTCAATATTTTAACAAAAAATATTGTTATTAGTTTTTACTCTTCCGGTTTCATTATTAGTAATGTTCCATGTCGTTTTAATTTTGTCACTACTACTTTTCATTTTAGAAGTTAAGTATTTGGACTTTGCAAATTTACAAACTTTTTTAAATACTTTGGAATAAGTTTTTACATACAATTTAAACTGATCACTAGGATTAAATGAACGGTCATTGTAAAGTTCATAAAGTTTTATTCTGCTTTTGTGAATACCTGGTGTGGCCCATTCACTAAAAGGTAATCTACCATTGACTGAGATGGTTTTTGGAACGAAGATATTTTTAAATTCACAACAAAATGTGTTAATAAAGTTTTCATACAATTTATTTGGGTCTTCTTCATAATCAATATACTTTAAATTAATACCAAGATTATTATTGAAACGCTCCAAGCGACCAGCAGTTTTTGATACAACAGTGATATTCTTTTTCGCCATAAGCTTACATTTGTAAGGTAACAAATTGACCAGAGTGGTCAGATTCTAAGTTATTAAAAACATTTTGTGCTAAAGGTTCTATGTCAGTATAAATATTATCAATGCATGTGGCAGAAAACTCGGTAATTCATGTTGGCTCCAGAAATAAGTTTTTAAGATTGTATGACTGAAACAAAATTTTAATTCTCATACATAAACTAGAGTTTTCTAATAAGTATTAAAAGAGGAATAATAAACCGATAAATAAAAAAACAGGTAGCGACTGATGATGAGATACTATTTTAATAACTTGAGCGGTATGAATTTGAGTAAGCGAAAAATTAACTAAACTGACGACGAATATTAATTAATAATAAAATCCAGAATGAGATTACAAAAAATGGGTTTAGAATAATCGATTTTGGATATTAAAATTTTAAACGTACGACTAAATTACTATGTGAGCGACTAGAAATACAGAGACGGTATCTTTTAGTATAAAAAAGGGTAGGGGGACGGGGGGGGCGCAGCCCCCATCAGGGGGGCTCGGGGGGCGAAGCCCCCCGCCATCACATAATAAAGGGGACAAAATTGCCTACTGTAGGTTAGGTTAGGTTCAGAACATAACCATGCGTAGCGGAGCGAGCGAAGCGAGCGCAGCGTTATACCTACTATTCTATGGGAACCTATACCACTGAAATCATATTATTAAGATCTTCCAATTTTAACATCTTTTAATTCTTAAATAGGTTCAAGGTGCGGCACAAACATGATTAACTTACCTATACACAGCCCAACCTTTTCCCATACATTTTGAGATTAGGTTTGTGAAAGTTTTAAAAATTAATATCTCGAAAACTATGCATCGCAGAGAGGGGGGAGAGTGGACCAGGGGGTGGCTCCCCTCCTTCTCTCGTTATTAATTTTCAAAAATTAATAACAAAAAGTACTCTGCTCATTATGGTATTTTTCAAAGTGGTTTTTCTATTCGAAACACCTCATTTAAGATAAAATGCCGCTCAACATAAATAAATAATTTGCCAAATACAAAAAAAAATGCAGGACATAATATTTGTTTGAGTGTCACTCAAACAAATATTCGGTCGCTCAAATATTATGAAGCTTCTCATTTTGTATTTGAAGTAACTCGAATGAATGCTTATAAGTTACTGTTCTGTTGATTTGTCGTCATTTGCAGTCAGTCGCTCACTTAGTAATACAATAACCCAAATTAATTATTTTTGTATCTTAAAATTTTCATTTACAGTCACTCGTTTAAATACTACCCATATAAAAATCTCCACAGACTAATATTTGTTTGCCTTGTGTTCGCGCAAAACTCCTGGTCCAACCAAATTAGCAATGTTTCTCCGTGCTGTTGCTCATAATATTCCATTAAGTGTAGGGTATCTGATTACAAGTCCAAGCATTTAATTTTTTTGTACACCCACTTTATTACGTTTTTTATTATACACTTTTACATTCACGGGAACCAGACGTTTTATTTTAATTATCCCGAAAATTATACCTGACCAATCCCCCACATGGTCCTTTCGAGCCTGGATAAGGAGTTTTAAAGGATATTTACTCCGATCAGCGAATAAGTTTATGGATTGGAAAAGAATTGGTGGACACTGGATATCATAATCAAGCCCGAGTGTGATTGTTCAATTCTACTGCGTCATTAAGAAGAACTTGGAATCTTCAGTGGTCTGAATTTACACATAATAATCTATAAAGCATACTTGTTATTAAGTTCGTCCACCCAACATTCTTTACAGGTATAAAATAAAAACAATAATATAAAGTGTATTGTGTAAGCCAGCCGTAATTTACCAGGTTAGTACATTCTAAAAACCTATTATTGTTATTTAATTTCTTTGTGAGTGGTTATTATTTGTACTTAACAATATTAACTGATCAGTGTTTTTGATGATTTTAATTTAGGTATATTGTCAAAGAGTAGATATTCGAAGTGAGTACACCTACATAATTTTACTTTGCAACATACTAAAAATAGTTACTGAGACAGTTATGTAATCACATTAATCACAAATAGACAATAGAAATAGTGTAATTATTGTACTAATTTATTGTAGTTTGGTAACAATTATTGAAACGTATATCTGATTGTAAATTCTAAATCAGTATTTAGATAATTATGATTATATAATAATAAGTTTTGTATTCAGATAGGTATAATGTCATATTTACAGTCAGTTTATTAAAACTTTCAACGTAATTACAGGCTGCATCATTTGTTATTATAATATAAATTGATTATAATATTTTTAATTGTATACATTCCAGGTTGATGGTAGATACCAGCTTACGCAATGTCAGAGGATAAGGAGCTTATTCGGAAACGTGCGAGTTTTAAAGGAAAGGTCACCGTGTTTTCGAATTATTTGAATACTTTAAAACCTTCTTCGTTGAGCCCCACTGAGGTAAGCGAATTGCAACTTCGTTATAAAAAACTTGATGCATTATACAGTCAATATGATGAGGTGCAATTGTCATTGGAGTGCAGCACTGATAATTTTGACAGTCAGTTAATGGAGCGCAGTGAGTTTGAATCTCTTTATTACAAAATATTAGCTCAAGCTCAAAAAATACTTGATGATTATGATAAAACCTCTAATAATGTGGATGAGGTAAGTTCGCGTTCTAGCAATCATAACTTTGTTAAGTTACCAACTATTCAGTTACCAAAATTTAATGGTTCATACACAAATTGGTTAGAGTTTCACGACACATTTATTAGCCTTATTCATTCGAATGACGATATGAACGATATAAATAAATTTCACTATTTACGATCGTCATTGGAAGGCTCTGCTGCTGTGGTAATCAACTCCATTCAGTTTTCTGCGGCCAATTATTCGGTAGCTTGGAATCTTCTTTGCGAGCGATTTGACAATAAGCATCTGCTAATTCAACATCATGTTTCCGCATTATTTAATATTGACGCGGTTCAAAAGGAATCGTCTGTCAATTTAAAAGGTCTGCTTGATGTTATCAATAGGAATTTACATGCCCTTGAGTGTCTTGGCGAACCTGTTTCACACTGGGATACTTTACTCATCTATATCATTACACACAAGTTAGATAATAAAACTTTTCGCGAATGGGAAGAGTATAAAGGTTGCCAGTCTAAAAATTCTAAAATCACATTTTCATTATTTATTTCTTTTATTAAAAACCGTGCTGAGATATTAGAAACGTTAGAGTTAGCGTCATCTACGTCTACTAAACACTCAAACACTGTAAAACAATATAAACAGGTAAAATCCATGATAGCACAAGATTTAGGTAAAAAGAATCTTGGTAATGCTAATCAACAAAATTGTGGTACTTCTAGTAAATCTAAAAAATGTGTTGACTGTAACGATGACCATAAGTTAAGTTGTTGCCCTCATTTTTTATCATTAAGTAATGAAGCTCGTTTACAATTGATGCCTAAATATAGAATATGTTATAATTGTTTTAACCCTGGTCATTATGCTAATAATTGCAAAAAGTTTGGTTGTAAAGTATGCCGTCGCAAGCATAATACATTAATTCACGTTGATAATTGTACCATGACCTCACGGTCAGACTCAACTGGTACTACTGTGAACACTGACGATGCAGTTGGCAATGGAAATGTCTCCACTCAGCCAGTTATTGATACGGGTCTCGCACTCTCAGCGAGTGTTGGGCAGGGTGACGTGCTGCTATCCACAGCGTTAGTTAAAATTATTGGAATGAATGGTCAGGAGTATGTTGCTCGTGCTGTTCTCGATAGTGGTAGCACATCATGTCTAATGACTGAAAGATTATTTAAGCAACTGGGTTTGTCTGCAAAGCAGGTGAATAATTGTTCTATTTTAGGCATCAACAATTCATCGTCACATATTAATAAAATTTGTTCTGTAGTAATAAATTCTTTAAATAGTAAATTCAGGGTTGATATCAATTGCTTTATTCTTCCCTCAATTACAGATAAAATACCGGGCACACGGGTAAATTTATTAAAAATAAAAATTCCGTCTCATGTTTGTCTTGCTGACCCCAACTTTCATATACCAGCTCCTGTTGATATGCTGCTTGGTGCTGACATCTTTTGGGATTTATTGGAACTACAACGAATCAAATTGGGCGCTGGTCAACCAATGCTTTGTGAGACTAAACTTGGTTGGTTGGTATCTGGCCCAATTACTGGTGATGTTTCTTCTAAAACTTCAAAATGTAATCTTGTAAATATATCCACTGATTGTGACGATGAGTTGAATTTTGCTATCGATCGACAACTTACTAAATTTTGGCAGCTGGAGGAAGTATGCAATTCATTACCACATTCCAACGAAGAAAAACTATGCGAAGAACATTTTATAAAAAATGTTACACGTTTAGAGAACGGTCAATTTTGTGTACGAATACCCTTGAAGAGTTCTCCTGATCAATTGGGTGAATCATTATCGAGAGCTAAACATTGTTTTTCTTCTTTGGAACGTAGGTTCAAGTCTAAAGCTCAGTTTTGTGAGATGTACAAAGAATTTATGTCGGAGTACAAGGCTCTAGGCCATATGTCTCAATGCAATTTTATTGATGATCAAGCTCTTTATATTCCACATCATGGAGTGTTGCGTGAAAATAGCGCCACCACAAAATTAAGGGTGGTGTTCAATGCGAGTAGTTTAACGAAAACTGGTATTTCAATTAATGATATACAAATGGTAGGTCCTGTAGTACAGGATGATCTTTTGTCGATTCTGTTACGTTTTAGACAGCATAAATATATCATAGCTGCCGATGTTGAAAAAATGTACCGGCAAATAGTTGTTCATCCCAATGATAGATATCTACAACAAATTATCTGGCGTGATGATTCTTCTTCATCGTTACAAGCTTATCAACTTAACACCGTGACTTACGGAACTGCTAGCGCGCCATACCTAGCGACTCGTTGTCTTCGGCAGTTAGGTTTAGATTTAGCGGATGTCGACATTAAAGTCTCAGAGATCATTTTACACGACTTCTATGTCGATGACCTTTTGACGGGAGGAGATGACCTTGAAGAGGTTAAAGCATTACGGCATAAAATCACTTCAACTCTCGCTACAGCGCAGATGAATTTAAGAAAGTGGAAGTCTAATGAAATCGAGCTAGTGATTGGTTCCGACTTTCCTCAATCTTCACTTGATTTGAATATTGGTGGATTTGAGCCAACCAAAACGTTAGGTCTAGGTTGGCAGCCGGTATCAGATCATCTTTGCTTTCCTATCAGTCATCCCGCTAATTTCAAAAATACAAAACGTGATATGCTCTCTATTATTTCACAAGTTTTTGACCCATTGGGATTACTTGCCCCCTGTATAGTTTTAATGAAAATATTACTTCAAAAATTGTGGTTACAAAAGCTTTCGTGGGATGAACAACTATCACCAGACATAGGCAAGCAATGGAATGATATAATTGTTAATCTGCCTAAGTTAAATGAAATTCAGATACCACGTAGAGTTTTAATTGATTCATACGAATTCCTAGAATTTCATGTTTTTACTGACGCATCTGAACGCGCATACGGCGCTTGTATTTATGTTCGGAGCGTTGATAGTCAAGGTCAAGTTTTGGTTCGTCTTTTGTCAGCAAAAAGTCGAGTGTCGCCACTAAAACCAACAACCATCCCCAGGCTCGAATTGTGCGGAGCTCTGGTAGGTGTTCGTATTCATGACAAGGTTGTTGCTGCGCTACGAGTTAGTGCGCGGCGCACATTCTTTTGGACAGACTCCTCAATAGTTTTAGGTTGGCTGAAAATGTTGCCAAGTAAATTGCAGCCTTTCGTTCGTAACAGAGTCGCCGAGATATTAGATAAGACTGGTGGCTGTGAATGGAGACATGTTCCAACTGACCAAAACCCTGCTGATTATTTGTCTCGTGGAGTAGATATAAGCTTATTACCTAGTTTAGATGATTGGTGGTCTGGTCCAAGATTTTTAAAAAATGATATGTCATTTTGGCCTTCAAATATAGTAAATTGTAATGAAATTTTACCTGAGATCAAATCTGATGTTACCTTACACGTTTTAGTTGATGACAATACATTAAATGAATTGATAGATTTTACCCGTTTTTCTAACTTTTTAAGACTTCAACGAACAGTAGCCTATGTTTCGCGCTTTATTGATGCGTGCAGGAAAATACTTTATTGTGGTCCTCTCAGTACTTATGAATTGGACAGGGCTCTAAATTTAATTATTCGTACATCTCAGAATCAATCTTTTAAAGACTACAAATTATTGCTTGATGGTAAACCTTTACCTAAGAAAAGTGAACTAAATAAATTCAACGTTTTCCTCGACGAGAATAAGATAATGCGTATTCGTGGTAGGTTAGAGCATTCAGACTATCCTTATAGTAAAAAACATCCTATACTCATTCAGTCTAACCATCATTTCTCTAAGTTACTTTTCAATAATGAGCATAAAAAATTGTTTCATGCTGGGCCACAGCTATTGCTGGCGTCCATACGAGATACGTATTGGCCCATAAGAGGTCGCAACTTAGCTAGAATGTGCTGTCGACAATGTGTTCTTTGTTGTCGATTTAAAGGTAAGACCGTAAGTCCAATTATGGGTGATTTACCACAGCAGCGACTTCTAGCTAGTTTTCCCTTCGAAAACATTGGTTTGGACTACGCAGGTCCAATTCAATCAGCTGTTCGTCAAGGTCGTGGCAGTAAATTAGTTAAAGTTTACATTGCGATATTTGTTTGTTTTTCAACAAAATCAATTCATCTTGAACTAGTTGGTGATTTAACGAGCAACACTTTTATAATGGCATTAAGGAGATTCATCTCCCGTAGAGGGAAGCCGAAAAATATCTTCTCTGATAATGGCACCTCTTTTGTTGGTGCATTTAATGATCTTTCGAAATTTCTAAAGACAAGTTGTGATTCGGTTTCCGAAAAAAAGGCTAAAGATGGAATCAACTTCCATTTTATCCCAGCGTATTCTCCTCATTTTGCTGGCCTTGCGGAAGCTGGTGTTAAATCGACCAAACATCATTTAAATAGAGTGTTGGGTCTTTGTCATCTCACCTACGAAGAGTTATATACCGTAATGGCTCAAATAGAAGCCATATTGAACTCCAGACCACTGACACCCCTCTCATCGAACCCAGAGGATCTCTCACCGCTAACACCCGGACATTTTTTAATTGGACGCCCTATGACATCGTTGCCGTCACCTAGTTATGAAAATCAATCCATCAACTCCTTATCCAGATTTCAACGAATAGAACTTCTCCGACAACACTTTTGGAGAAGATGGAGCAAAGAATATATATCGGAGCTACAAATTCGAACAAAATGGCGCGATTGCAAAGGCGCCTTGAAGCTCAATTCTTTAGTTCTTCTGAAAGAGGATAACCTCCCCCCACTAAAATGGAAAATGGGTCGGATTGTGGCTACGTATCCTGGTACAGACGGCGTGGTTCGAGTTGCCGACGTAAAGACATCTAGTGGCCTGTTACGCAGATCATTTTCCAAGATTTGTCCATTGCCAGTCTTCTCGGAGGCAGAGGATTGTGGTTGAAAGGCAGGCTTCCAACGCCCGGGGGAATGTTCGCGCAAAACTCCTGGTCCAACCAAATTAGCAATGTTTCTCCGTGCTGTTGCTCATAATATTCCATTAAGTGTAGGGTATCTGATTACAAGTCCAAGCATTTAATTTTTTTGTACACCCACTTTATTACGTTTTTTATTATACACTTTTACATTCACGGGAACCAGACGTTTTATTTTAATTATCCCGAAAATTATACCTGACCAATCCCCCACACCTTGCTTACAGACTTTATTTAAAACTTCATCCATTATATTTTCAAAGTGGTCATACAATGGTCATACTCCTCTGGGGTTGCGGGTGTCCATGGGCGACGGTAATTACTTACCATCACAGGTGATACGTCTGCTCGCTTGCCCCCTATCCCATAAAAAAAATCCCGAAGGAGGCCTGTATACGCTCACTACAATAATCTGGTCCAACTCTACGCAGGTAATTTCTATTGTTCGTTCAACTGAGAGGTTCACAATATCTTTACAATCTTTGAATTTAAGCATTTTTAATATGATTAATGAGCCACAGCGAATTGCATTTTCTCGACTGAACGAACTACCAACTTGGTGGTTGCTAAAGTTAAACAGTTAAACACTTTACTACAGTTCATGAATAACTCAACTTCCAGATCTTTGCCCATCATCCCTTGTATGTTCTGTATCTCATACTAGACGTACTGTACGTCTAGTATGAGTTTTGATAGTTTCTGATTCGAACGATCGAATAGTTTTGTTTCCATACATTTCACACCAGGTGCGGCGTGAGTAGTCGACGTTGTAAAATAGTAATAAAAATCCTTTTTTTTATTACTAATGTGAAAGCAGTTATGAAAAACATAATTTATAAAAATAAATCAATGTCCATACCTACATAAAATCAAATCAAATCTATTTAATAACCAATGCAAAGGTAACAATAACCATTCGTTTATATATTACTTCATTTGGTTTTGTTACTGAAAGTACTTTTAAATATTTTTGATTTGTCCGTCGAATACATTATGTAAGTATATTTGTTATGAGTGTTATAAAATAATCATATAATTATGACGTAGGTAAATCAAATCTTTGTTGGTCATGAGGCGATTTTCGACATTGTCCTTTGATGTAAGTACGTGTATATCAAGTGGTCCATTAACATGGACCTTCAGGTTCGTGGTATATCAATCAGGTGGGTTATTGTCTAAGAAAAAATCTATCACAATCGCCATTAATTGGATAACCATTGCGCCGTGAACACAAGACTCTGTGCCGACATCCTTTTATAAAGGAGCGATGGATGGACGGGGACTGTCAAATTATAAGCGATCGCGGTAGATTTATTTTTCTTGGACAGTAACCCCCCAGTTCTTCCTCTTAGGCAATCGGTAATTCATCAATTGGATGACCATATTGACCATAATTGTCCGTATTTACGCAAAAAGGAACCACCCAGCAAATACACGCTTCTGAAATATCGAAGGATTTACAAAAATATGTGCAGCTCTGTTAGATGAAGTAAAATTACTATTTATATTATCTCAATTTATTGATAGATTACTTATTTAAATATATGTCATATAAATATGCTCTAAATACTCTTAAACTTTCTAGATAATTAAAAAAATGTGAATGTGGTTCGTTTTAACATTTACTAATTGATGGGTTTCTCTTATACAAAAAAGAACCACAATTGAAGCTTAAAATGAAACTATATATTTATTGTATGGTAATAAAACATTAATTCACAAAAAAATAATACATATAGAGACCTATTATTATATTAGTATTTCTAAGTAACTTGTGCTAACATTTTCCTGTTTATGCCTTTATATACATATATGTAACGTGTCCGCTTCGGGTTCCAGGATTATTGTTTATTTTTAAAACTTGATGGGACTCTTTTTTTTACTTACACCAAGGTCGCTGCGCCTGATAGTGCTTAAAGCACTATTTTATCATTGTAGGTACTCTGTGACCACTTCATCTGTTATTGTGCTGGGAAGGGCAATGAGAAGTCTAATTGCGTCATCCTCTTTCAGTTCCCCGTAGAAGTAGGTGCAGGATACCGTGTTTCTGGTTATGGCAACCACCGCGTGTGAGACACTATCGTGGCCAGGGTTCTTCCTTTCTGCTCCTCTGAACACAACCACGTGGGTTCGGCACCGACTGACGATCCATGAAACATAGGGACTAAATGTTTCATGGATCGTCAGTCGGTGCCGAACCCATCCCTCCCATACACTTTTTTCTTATCTTAAGGTAAGGAAGAGAATATTTTCGTCGCCCCTTCATAGTACCGCCTCCGATGCCATGCTGCATGTCATGGACCTCAGTACTGTAGCGCCCTATGCGCGCTCCGGGATCGTTGGGAACTTGGGACGTTAATTTAAATTTTATTATTAGGTATATATCAATATGTTATATTACTCAACTCTCATTACAATGTGTCACGTTTAATTCTTGGTGATCGTCTGTCTAAAAACTTACTATCAATGCTCGTCCCTTAATCTTCCAGAATAATCTATATTTATAAGGGGTGACATTCCTTGCCATCGTGCATATCTACGCAATGCGGTGGAATGCGGTGTCATAGATGCAAGAAGGTCACCACAGTACTTACCGTGATGTGTGAATGTTTGTACGTAGATGTTTCAGAGGGCGTACACTACATCCATCGAACTTCTGTGTGTGCAGAAGAGCTTTTCTGTAACAGACGTAATGGCAGCAGAACTTCTGTAACGCATTTCGAACAGGCTCTCTGTCTATGGAGGGTATCTGATTCGTGTCAGTCAGTAGTACCAATTCTCTTCTCCTTTAGTTCACTTCTAACAAGCTCCAAAATGGACTAGGGGAGCTTCATCCACCAAAAGGCACTTTGATGCTCCAACCTCATTTATGAGGACCGAGGCAATGATTCTCGACCGCCCCGAATCGAGTCGTTACTTTGTCCGACAGTTCCTTTGCCGTCTCGAGTTTGCTAGTGATGATCATGTCTTCCTTCATATGGAAGTTGTTGAGGAGCCACGTGATCTTCCCGCAACTCGACACACCGGCACTTTAGGGGAAAATTGTCCATAGATATAAAAAAGGATCAATATTAGATACATATTCAACTAAGAATAGATGACTAAATGTATTCAGTTGCACAACTTACCTTAGAATAGGAGTGAAAAGTACCTAGTCGTAAGTCTTAATATAATAATAATATATAGAATAGATCAAAAAGAAAAAAATATAAATGAAAAGAGCACGGACTACGAGTCTGTGAAGAATTAATTTAGTAAAAAAAAACCCTTAAAGTTTTTCTACACTTTGAGCTATACACGCAATAAAATAAACTGTACCTAACAATTCATATCATTTGGTACCTTTGAACGATGATAGGTTTCAAAATAGGTTTCAAAACGTTATGCATAATAGAATCACAGACGTTTGGTTCCATTTTACAAAAAAAATCAGCATTTTAATTATTAATTTATTTTACGCGTAACGAAACCAGAGAAACTTGGTTCCATTTAACGTATTAACAGTAATTGTTAATAATAGAAATAAGTGTAATGTATAATGGTCCCAAGTAGGTGTGGATCTGTTTTGCATAAAATGCCCTGGTAGTAATATCATTTATTTTTTTGAATAATCGAGTCCTATTGTGTTGTGGTTCGGTTTTGTTTATTATGTAGAGTTTATTGTTGCTGTTGGTTCTGTTCTGCTTTTAGTATACCAAGGTTCCAATGCAAAAATCATGTGGTTCTTTTGTGTATATGAAATTTTGAGCGCTTTGATTCAGTATTCTCCAAAAAAAGTAAAAATCGAAATTTGTGGTGTGGTTCCATTTTGCATAAATACGGACAATTATGGTGCGAATAACAAGTACAGAATAAGTAAGTAATTATTTAAATTATGTTGAGACGAGTTTAAACGTTTGTCTAAATTCAAAGGATACAGAGTCCTGTGATTATTTTCGTCCTTTTATAAAATCACTTGACATGTAGAACTTTAAATAACTTTAACTAAACTTTAAATAGTCATGTTTTTTCAACTATGAACGCCTTGTTATACTAACTACCAAATTATAAAGTACAGTGGGCAACGTCATTAGCATGGGCACGGACCACGAGTCTGTGGAATGTTATTTTAGTAATAAAAAAACGTCATAAGCATTTCATTGATCGATAACGTTTTGAAATCCGTCAAGTTAAATTATCTATCAAAATAGAAATAAAAGTTTTTTTTTACATACTTTCTTTAATCATTTTTATTTTAACGGTGGCCATAGTAAAGATATTATTATAGATAGATTAATTGCAAATTCACATAATGTCCATCATCATTCACTCGTACTATGAAGTAATTTCATATTACAAAGAAAAACTAGAGATGAAACAGATCTAAGAATCATTATCGCCATTAAACATTTTTATTCATTGTGCGCGATGGCTAAATAATTTCATTAAAAGCTACCCTCTGGCTGGTGGAATTAATTTAAATAATGTCCCTTCGTAATTAGCAAATTAAGGGGATGAATGATTAATTAAAAAACGAGGTCCCGCAAGGCCGTTTCTATGGATATGCCTAAGTAATGAGCGGTGATATATTAATATTATTACATTAATACATCTTATGAGGGCCCCTCTAATACCTTTGTTGCTTTGCTAATACCTAGATTTTAATTAAATAAAACTATTTAGGTATATTTATGGATCCTACTTCAAAAATTTTGTTTGTCGTTATCGCGACTTTTTTAAAATAATTAAATAGTTCTTCCCTTTTTCGTTCAATAGTTCCTTCCCAAGTAACATTTTGGACCTATAACTTAGGCTTACATCACAAAAAGGTTGAGTAAGCGTCGTATAAAGGTTTATAGGTGACGACTCGTTTATAGATATAGAGTAAGAACGTGTTACATAAGTTCTTGCTCTATTAGCTTAAATAGCAAAATTATTCTATTAGCTGTTGATGTAAAAGCTTACATAACCCTTTTATAAAGCCATTATAGTCAGGCACTATAAAAACCTTCAATATAGACAGTACAAAGCAATATTGCTGTGCTTGAAATCACCATTATGTATCTAATTTGCGTTTTAAGGTTTCCCTGATAACCCCTACAAAAATTGCATTTTAGCAGTGATGAACCCCAACAATACAAGGATTTTATGATATTGTAGTTCTACAAATCACTGCTTTAGTACAAGATACTTTAAGTTATAACGACTCTAAAATAGGGCGGTTTTTGCTTTATAATCGATTTTTAAGTCCTTTATACAGCACTAAAAAGGGTTTTCATTGCTTTTGAATCCCTATTATCTAGTTGGGTAGTCCCATTGCAGCAGACGTCACCACAACTCTTTTATATGGCTATGGGGGTGCTTTTACAACACACAGCGCATGTAGCTGACTTTTTATATCCTTTAAAGGATAAATAAGGCACGTAAAGGAAGAAAACTGCAATATATACTTTTAAATGATAATTGTTTGTGTAACCCGGCTAAAGTCTTATTGAACCCTAATTTTACAATAATGGCGGCAAAAACATTGTCGCGAGTGCTATAGTTAGCCAGTAATTTAATATTTTACTTTCATTGCTACTATGCAGCATTTTTATTAGCGAAAGAGTTATTTAGTAGCTTTTGCAACAAACTCCACAGATGTAGCCACTGTGTTTAGGCGTTATTTTTAAACATTCGGTTAACCCAGACTTTACAGGAAAATTAGCGCAAGTGGGGCAAAATACTGGGGCCTACCTGTATCCCGGTCGCGTGGGTAGTGGAGTCGCAGTGTGGACCTTACCTAGCGCGCCCATAAGGACAGAGAGAACACGGGGGGTTTTAGTGGGTAGGCCTGGCACTCTGCTGGGAGAGCCCCACACAGACTCGCCATTTAGCCAACAGCGGGTATGTTGCGGTTACGCATTTCCCCTCGAAAAAAAGGGGCCCACCTCCATAGACAATTTATTTTGTCATGTTTTAAACAAAATGAAAAGTGACAAATATAACATTTTTCGTTCTTTGTAGGGTCCGGTCGCCTTATTTATTGTTTATTTATTTTATCTTCAGGAAAACTAACAGCTAACAAACATATTAAAAACAAAAATTAGAAACAGAAAGCTAAAAACAAGTTTCCACTAATAGTGACAACAATTGCCTATAAAGCGACCAAGTACCTATACCGTACACAATCGTGAAAATTTAACACATTATCATGCCAAGAAACTAATACAGAATTAATATAATAAAAAATACAGAAAAATATAAAAAAATTACAACAATAAAAAAATGTAAATTGTACTGTATACAGGGTAAATTTTGAGGTACCGGCAACCTCGCATGATTAGATAGCTAACATCATTAACTACAAAGTTTGTTTTACGAGTTTTAAGATAACTCAATATATTGAACAAAAATCAAGTTTTCAAGTTTTTATTACACTGTCGTGACATTGATAAGTCTATGTTTAATTTATAAACGACGACGGAAGACAACGCTACGCTCGCGCACTGTGCGCGTAGAGTTATAAACATTCTAGAGGTGTATTAAATTAATATTTATTTTTGTATGAAAGTAAAATCTAAAGAATTATCAAAAGTTGGAGAACAAATGTTGTAGTTAATGATGCTAGCTATCTAATCCTGCGAGGTTGCCGCTACCTCAAAATTTACCCTGTATATACTGTATTATAGCACTTATTTTGCAGCATAGGTTAAAATATTATAAAAAAATCGCCATACAGCCAGGTATGTGCGAAAATGGAGAAAAACAATATAGCTAGTAAAGCTGTAACAGCCACCTGCCAATAACTCACAAAAATAGTAATCGTCGTCGTGCTGTTGTTGTTATTTGGTACTAAATCTTCTCGTCGAAATTTAGTCACAGGGTAATAATTAAAACTAGTAGGCACTTAAACAGTGTCGTTATTCGTCCACAACTTTACCTACCTGTATATCTGTCTTTATCTTGAAGGCTCAAGCTCATTCAAAGAACAATGGAGAAGGCTATGCTCGGGGTTTCTCTACGTGATCGCATCAGAACTGATAAGATCCGTAGAAGAACTAGAGTCACCGACACAGCCCATAGAATTGCAAACCTTAAGTGGCAGTGGGCAGGACACATATGTGGCAGGACTGAAGGCCGTTGGAGCGGAAAGGTCCTCGAGTGACGACCACGTACCGGGTACGCAGCGTTGGTAAGCCCCCCACAAGTTGCACCGACGATCTGGTGAAGGTCGCGGGGAGCCGCTGGATGCGGGAGGCGCAGGACCGATCACTCTGGTGAAGGTCGTGGGGAGCCGCTGAATGCGGGAGGCGCAGGACCGATCACTTTGAAGATCCCTGGGGGAGGCCTATGCCCAATAGTGGGCGTCTCTCGGCTGAAATAATGATGAACATCTATAATTTTCTGCATCTCCCAATTTGATTAGCAGATATTGTTCACATAAACAAATAATAATTTTATAGTTTAAACGACCTAAAATACAAACATACAGGGTGTAAAAAGACGTATACCGAAGCCCGCGTCTTCGCATTCAGACCAATAAATAAAGCAATATAACGAAAAATCCAATGATGTAAAATGAAATTAATTTTTAGGCTTAAAAAAACAACGACAATAAATACTACGCAATGTAACGCAATGTACGCAATGTACGCGTACTCGCGTCTGGCTTGCGCGTCCGGATATCGCGTCGGTGTTTGTGAGTCAGTGTGAGTGCGTGTAAAGTTCATTCGCTTAGATAGTGTCAGTACACCTGCACATAATTGTGGTCATTGTAATAAAATTCGAATATAAATAATATACCTACATAACTAAGGTAGCAAAAAGAATTTTAATAAAAATTTGAGTAGGTACACGTTAGAGAGTAAAATTAGACACTGTTCTTCGTCACTCGTAGAATCACAGTCATTACCACCTGTATTTATTATAGGAGATCCAACATCATCACGTTCCGAATCTATTTAAAATAAAATATAGATTTTTTGGTGTTGATGGCCCCTTTTTTAATATTGATTCTTGGTATCCCCACCATTTTTGAAGTGTCTATGATAGGTGCAGGCAGTCACATTAATTTCAACACAATACCGATGAATATTTATTATAAATTGTTTACAAGTTTACCAAAACACCCGTCTTTTTTTATTGTTGGTTTACATAAAGTTTCATCTTGGGGCATTTCACTGTCCTTCCAAGTACGAAAAAACAAATTCGGTATACGTAAAGAGTCAACAAACACAACCTGGCGTTTCGATGAAAATTGCCATATTTACTAGCGGGTGTGCGCCCCACGCGGCATCCTTTGTTTTCCCTTATAAAAACTGCGAAGTGCCTAGGCGGTGCAGTACAAAGGTGACCGTATCTAAGCGAATGGACTTTAAAGTAAGATGAGTTTCCCGCGCAAGAGATTCCTTTTCAGTCATAAATTTTATTAAGAAATACTGATTTTTTCATATATGTTTCTTTAGACGAAAATTATCAAAATACATTTCGAACAGTTTTGTATAAAAATCTCGAAAAAAAATTGTCAACTTTAACCTTGAATATCTCTGCAACTATTAATTTCACAACCATGGTCTAGAAGACAAAAACTTCACTTCACTAATGGGTTTCTTATTGTTTTTTTGCTTTTCCTTATTATTATTTCTACGCTAAAAATGTTACACGTTTGTTGGCATTAAGACATATCCTTCACATGTTTGGCATTAAGACATATCCTTCACATTTTTTTAAATTCTTATTTAAGTATGTATTGACATTGTTCTCAATGTTTAGACGAAGCTATTATAGCTTTTTTTTAATAAATGATTTAGATCCAAGGAATGCATTGCCAATATTGTCGAAGATAGCCTTTGATTGACATTTACTTGAAATCCATCAATTTAGTTATCTACGCTTACTACAGTAAAGCAGGCAAATAACAACCAAGCGTGTAGCAAGCTGCAAACATGCGTGAACACCAACACGTATAAGCATACGTGTAATATGCAAGCATACAATCGCATTGACATTTTCCTCGCTTAACTCGCTCCGCTATGCCACGGCTATGCGAAGTCTAATGGCGAGGGCCAGCCTTATCACTTAGAGGTATAAAAAATAGTCTACGATCTATTCTCAGATGTACCAAATATATACAAAAAAATCACAAAAATCGGTCAAGCCGTTTTTTTTTTACTGCAGAAAGTTGGCAAACAAGCAAACTGCCCACCTGATGGTAAGTGGTAACAGTCACCTATAATACATGTGGCTCTTGTGAGATTCGCAACAAAACTGCAACCCCTACAAGAACCACAGTGTACGTTGCCAACTTGTGACACAAGATGTAAAGTCACAGTACCCAGTAATTTCACTGCCATATTTCACCCTTCAAACCGGAACACAGCAATGCAAGCACTGCTGCTTTGCGGCAGAAATAGGTAAGACGGAGGTACCCAAGCAGACGACCCTGGTACAGAGTCTCCTTCCAGTTTCAGAGGAGTTCGATAACAAACACAACAAAAAAAAGAAAAATGTATTTTTTTACCGACTTCAAAAAAGGAGGTTATCAATTCGACCCGTATGTATGTAATATATCCATAACTGAGGCCCAATTCTGCTAATAAGTTACAGCCGAATCGAAACTAAACCGTTGTGATCGACCAATCAGTACGCCACATTATAACGTCATCGATCACAACGGTTTAGTTTCGATTCGGCTGAAACTTATTAGCAGAATTGGGCCTCTGCCCAGTTTTCGTATATATTAGTCTATATCAGCGTCTGAACAAATGTGAAAAATTTCAAAAGTGTGTGTATGTATGTTTTTATGTTTGTGTTCGCATATCTCCGCAACTACAAGTCTGATTTAAGTAATTCTTTTTTTGTTGTACTAGGTATTGTTAAAGTTAGAGAATACTGCAAGTTAGAGAATACATCAAAATCGGTTCAGTAGTTTTTGAGGTAGGGAATTTTAACCGACTTTTTAACCGATTTCAAAAAAAATGTTACTAATGAAAAATTATTTAATAAAAAATAAAAACCGACTTCAAAAAAGTTTAAAATAATATAAGAATAGGCACAGACAACATCACACTTCTATATTGAATTCGGTGACAAACGATGATCCCCTAGAAAATCTTAAAATTTGTCACCGACTTCAATATAGAAGTGTGATGTTGTCTGTGCCTATTCTTATATTATTTTTAACTTTTTTTATTCAGATACATCCACATATTGTAACGAATCTAAATTCGAACAGAAAAATTTTAAATGTATGATATGTTACCATATAGTTATAAATTAATGTTGAAATTTGTCTAAATCACGTCAAAACAGTGTAGGTGCTAGACGTATTTTCACAGGTAAAAGCACAAACTTAAGTTTAAACAGGCAAAGTCGAGGGCAGTCTTTAGTTCCAAAATAAACGAAGACTGAACGAATTAACTCCACTCTGTGCATGCTTTTCTTTGAAGTAACGAAGTGCTTTCTCAAAGCGCAGTTATTTCAATCTTGTTAGACAGTGTGGTGAGCAAAAAGCTCGGAATCCGTCTCTTGCATTATGCGTATGCGACGGATACGATGCACAGGCACGCCAATGAATTTAGATCAATGATGCAAAAACAAAACAACCCATCCTGCTCAAGTGCCGGTGGCACTGTCATCTTTAACAGGAGAGTTAAGTAATACAAGTAGTACCTAGAACTATGGAAAACATTTAGAGAACATTAATTTACCTCACATTTTTGGCGATAAAATATTTTTTTGAAAAATTGTAATAGGATTTTTTTTCTCTGGATCTATAGGATCAAGAGATTACTGCTCCAGCGAAAGCAAAGAATTTGATCGCACTGCATCTACAAACATTTCTCATTATTTTTATGTGTAACTTATTTTAAGCCTGGAGGTATTGAAAATATCTGAGGAGGATGTAGAATGTATACCAAGTCCGCCAATGAAGCTGTAGCCGAAGCCGTTACACTTTTTATGTTTTAAAATGCATCATTTTTTTAAAGATTTTTATAATAAATTGTCGCATGATAGCAATTACTATCGATCGCTCTGCCTCCATTCTTAATTCAGAATTATTAATTTTTAAAGTAATGCATTTTTATATAATGTAAATATTTATCCGAAAAAGTAGGATGCCGTATGTTTTCTGCCGCTTCTACACAAACAAAACATTCATAAAATTGGTTCTACTGAAAAGCTTATTTGTATTCAATTCCACCATGGTATGGCAACTATTACGCGATTATAATGAATATGCCATTGTTTATTCGAGCGTGCCCACTAATGTACCAATTAAATGGGCAGACTGCCTTTTTACAAGACACGTATCTCAGTCTTCGTCGACCCTGAAGAACTCAGGAGCAACAATGCAGACATTTATCTGGTTTTGACGTTTTCTCTAAGATAGCGGTGTAATATTTTTATTCCTATTTTGTGTTACACTCATTACTTTAGCTGTTATTTACCGATTAAATCTATAGTATACTCGTATCTATACTAATATTACAAAGCTGAAGAGTTTGTTTGTTTGTTTATTTGAACGCGCTAATCTCAGGAACTACTGGTTCGAATTGAAAAATTCTTTTTGTGTTGGATAGTCCATTTATCGAGGAAGGCCTTAGACTATACCGGGTGTAACGGAATACTGAAATAATATTTAAGGTTGTTGATTAACAAAAAAAATGTTTTATGATTTGTATTTTTATTATATGCCTACTTTCGATTTAATACGCTGAACTGTTAAGCGTATTAAATCGAAAGTAGGCATATAATAAAAATACATAGAATAGTCATAAAATATTTTTTTTATTAATCAGCAACCTTAAATATTATTTCGGTATTCCGTTACACCCGGTTCCCGGTATAACGTCACGATATTGTTATTTTCGGACATCCAGGCAAACGAAGTCGCGGACACAGCTAGTAATATTATAAAACTGAAGAGTTTGTTTGTTTGGTCAAATGCTCTAATCTCAGAAACTATTGATTGAAACTGAAAATTATATTTGTGTTGGATCGTCAATTTTTCAAGGAAGGCTATAGGCTATATAACATCGCGCTACGACCAATATGGGCTGAGCATTAATGAAAAATGTTGCAAAAACGGGAAAAGATATTCTTTTTCATAGCTTTCTATACGTGCGCTGTGTAAACGGTTAAAGTTACGCAAAAATCTTGTATGTCGGAATTGTTCTCCTTTAAGAGTACCGCGACAGATAGACACAAATGTATCTTTTAGGGTTGATCCACGCAAGCGACATAGCGGACAAAGCTAGTAAAATAATAAAAGACATACTTACCTTCCTCTTAATTTTGTACTGTTTCAATTCAAACATATTCTAAAAGTGTGATGGCTGATAAAAATGTGTAAGATATTTAAAACACTATTTCACTTATGTCGCATTAAAAGAGATGTTACTATAAAAAGTTTTTAAGCGATGTCTAAAGTAAGACACTGTTTGAACACGATACTCTCTTCCATCCTTTTAAACCAAATGAAACAGCATCATGTTTAAACGTGTCTAACTTTAGACAGCGTTTTAATTTTTTTTGTAGTAGGTACCTAATGCCGATATCATTTAAGTTACATATTCGCATAGACATCGTACTGCGCAAAAATTTTCTTACAATAACGAACAATATAGCGCCACGGTACATGATGTGTGTAGTAAAAAGTACAGTTTGCAGTAAGCAGCGAGAAGGTAGCGCATGATTAGCGGCCGGGCGCGACGGGGAGGGCTGATTGCCAGCCCAATTGGGCCTTACCCGCCCGCACATGGGAAATATTTTTAATCAACACCTCCATTGAACTTACGAGCGGTCGTACGTGAGCCCGATATACAGGACCGCATCTAGGATACATGATGATAATATTATATATTTGCTTCTAACAACTTTCATAACGATTCTGCATCTCGGTAATAGGTTATTTTTATTTAAGACGTGAAAGCTTCCACTATTAGGTGTAATATATACTTACCACACCTCATTTGATGCTGAGTGACGATTGAGGTGTAAAATGGTAGCAAACTACAGCAAGATAAGTCGTCATCTCACTTACGGTAAGTAATCAGCCTTCCGCATAAAAGAAGGGATAGGGCCGTCGTGCTGGTTCTGTTTTTCTCTAAATGGGAAATCAAATCCTGGACCTCGAGATATAAGCCAGAATGGCTCTATCAATAGACCATAGATATCATATGCTGTAAAAAGTCTACAACGACTTGACTTCCCCGCAAAGACTGATGAATACTTTCCTTGATCTCTCCAAAACAGACAAACTTTGTACTCTTCAGAATATTGTAGACTTCACTTCTACATTGTACGAATCGCACAGATATAAGACGAAAAGCCGCAAATTTACTGCGAGGAAGTGAAAGACTTCTGCTTCATCTTCTATTACTCTCTCATCATCATCTTATCTTTTGTTTATGTGCTTAGTCGACAAGCTGACATAATTCTAATTAAATAGCTGTATATAATTTTTAGCTTTGCTTATTAACGATATTTATAGCTAGTTACAAGTACCTAAGGTGGTTTTTTGTTCCCAAACTGGGTTTTTTTATCCAAAGTAAAGTTATGTTGTATTTTTTGATTTGATAACTTAGTTTTTACCTAAAGTTGTTTCTTTTTTTCGACAAGTTAATATCCTACAAAACGACTAGTATGCTTAATTAAAGAAAATAAATAAAATTGATTAATAATTGTTTTATTTCTCTGATATGTCCCCATATAGGTCTTATAGGTTACGCGCGACCGCTGCCGTTACAAATGACCGCGCGCCCGCTTAATTATCTGAAGGCACCTTATATTAATAACAAATCCTTTATTTATAATATTATCATTGCAACACCTTATATATATTGCTTTGTTTGTATCAATTTTCTAAATGTGATATCTTTCTGCTCTATAATTGAATGCTTCAAAAAGACGAACCTACCTCATTATATCGCAAACTTTTTCATTCGGGGACGCTATTATGAGAAAGAACTTTATTGTTAAATCGATATCTTATTTTGAAGACGAGCATTGCCAACTGTTAACGAGGTGGAATAAGGCTAAAGAGTTTTAATAGGAGTGACAGCCTCATTAATATCGGCTGGGTCTAACGAGGCGCCCTCAACTTTGCTTGTTAGCCTTTAAACCAAAACAAAATTGCTATAGCATATTTGGGATAAGGCGATTGTTACACTTCTGTTTAATCTACGAGGGTAGGTCAGTGCCTTGTTTTCGTTAACTACTACATTATTAACTTCGATTTTTTTGAATGTAATAACTGTGTAAGTTGGTGCTTACTCTCTGTCAATATATCCCTAAACGACAATTACAGATTAAAGAATGTCACTAACTTTAAACCAAATCAAAAGAGTATTTATTTTAAAACTATTGTTTGACATTGCAAGCAAAAGAAAATTAATAATGAATGTCTACGTAATTATGCTGTTATTAAAACGACATTTTAAAATATAACAGAAGATATTTCTGTCATTGTAAGTTCGGGTCATAAATTATTCGATCGCAAACATGAATATAGATTGTTAAAACTTTAAACTAATTTTTACCTTCCATATCATGAAAATTTTATTTAAAATTATAAGGCAGTCATTTAAATTGGATATTTAAAAACAATGAATGCAATCTTTACCAGTTCTATTTACACGCTACAATTTAATACAGTTACAAGAAAACTTAAATGCCAAATTTATTTTCAAAAGTCTATTTTCAACGCAGACCTTTTAGCAAAGATTATTTACTTATATTTACGTCAAAAGCCTACAGGATGTTAATGGAGCAGTAGGTACATATGTCCAGAAAATAAAAGTATTTAAGCCTTGTACACAGAACACAAAAAAGTAACTCTTTGTTTGAGCATAATATATGCCAACCATAATCAATTACGAATGCATGTTCTAATATGAGTAAAAAAGTCGACTGTACACACCACACCGGGTTGAATTTTTGCCAGTAGCCTTTACAGGTGATATTCATTATCTGTCTCACGGCCGGACAACGTTAAAGAATTATTTTATTTTGTGAAGTTTAGTTCGATGGTAAACGGAATGATAAGTTGATGGATAAACTTAGAAAGTATTTTAGTAGACAAAATAGTATTTTGTCTACAGTATATTTTTTGTAATTAAATTGTCTAGTGAATGTGCAAATTGGTTGTATGATAGGATTTACAGCGTCACTCATCATATAAACTCCTGAAAACAGACTTAAAGAATACATTTGAAGGGATTATTAAATTATACAAATTCTGTAATTTTTCTTTGAAAACATTCCTCTACAGCTGCTACAGACTAATTGTTAAAGGGCAATGTCGAAAATCGCCCTGTGACCAACAAAGATTTGCTCACTAGCCCACCCTCCCATATCCAGTTCATTTCTGGGTACTCTCGCCAGCACAAGCCTCTGCTGTTCACTCTTGCCCAGCACAAGCCTATTGAGGATCACTTTCGTCCAGCACAAGCCCCATTGCTGGACACACTCATCCAGCACCAGTCCACTACTAGGCACTCTCTTCCAGCACCAGCCCTATTGTTGGCCTTAAAAAATATTGATAATTCACTAAAACTTATATACAAAATACTCAATAGTCTTAACCGTATCAAATACAAACAAATTTATATAATCTCATTCATAAAAAAATGGTCAGTCTTGGTCTTTGACGCAACATCAGAAGCATAAACTCAGGGTTTGTTAACGGGCCATTGAGTGTAGCATATTAAGTGTGAAGTTGATTGATAAAATCAGAAACGCCGACCTACGCTCCACGACCGGAATCACAGAAGTAGGGACTGCCACGGCCAACTTGAAGTGGGACTGGGCTGGTCATATCTGCCGCATGCCGAGTGAACTGTGGGCAAAAACTTACAGAGTGGTCGCCGACAGGGAAACGACGGCTCGGCAGGCCTAGAAGGAGGTGGCGGGACGAACTCGACGACTATGTTCCTGAATGGCGGTGTAGGGCCCAAAATAGAGACGGTTGGCGAGAAAGTAGGGAGGCCTTTACCCTGCAGTGGGACATTACGGGCTAGTATAGATATCAATAAAAATTTACACTGGGACTCGATGTCACATGGGGCAGAAGTTTTCTGCTTATTCTGATTGGTGGTAGGGTTTCTAAGCCTGCCTAGCGTCTTAACGTCTACCACCGTCTTAACTAAGTTTGTCGCCTTAATAATATTGTTGTGTTCCGATCCGACAATAAGAAGTAAGATAGCCAGTTCCTCGGGTGTTCGCCAAGGAGTTCACCTCAAAGAATCTAGATGAAGATCGCTTACCTCTTCAACATTATCATCACTCACCATCAGGTTAGATGAAGGCCAAGAGTAGTATTTTTCTGCACTACAAGCAGTATCCAATCTGCTTGTAGTGTATAAAAATAAGCTCGAGCCGCTTTTGAAATTTTATAGATATTTTGAAGTGCATGTTATTTGAAAAATCGTCTATAGATAATAATTATAAAGAAAGACATTACAAAGGCTCCTGACTCAAATTGAACTCTACGTAACCAAAATGGAAGAAAGTTTACGTGAACCGGGAAAAATCACATAAGCGTAATTTTTGTCCCTTTAAATGGCTTATTCAGTACTAACTAAAATATAATTGTTGCTTTTACATTATAGATATTGTTACAGAATTGTCAATGACCAATCACGCTGCTTTTTTATTTTTGCAAGTACGCCTCTGTACCGAGGGGGCAGAAGAGTGCGGGTGGCGGTCGGTGCTTGATTGCCCCTATGAATGAAAGTAGATTGCATCGCCACACGCTGCCCGCGATCGCTCACGCTTTCGTACTCTTCTGTGCCGTCACGTTCGTCAACAACACCATACAAAGCCGTTCCCTTATTGATGTTAGGGTGGTCAATGTAATTTTCAGTATTACATAGACTCTAAACGATATAGGAACATGTCGGTGTATCTTTTTGTCCAGATTTTTGTCATAACAAATCAAATGTGTATTATTCTCTTAATTTTACTAACATATTGCTGTACGTACCATAGCAAGCCTAAAGCATGGCTAAAACAATATGTCAAAAAAACTGCTTAATGTGTACTTCAAACTTAGTTCTGACTTTGGGTCATACAAGGCCCTGGTTCTATTTCTCTTAACAACAAATATAATGTTGTTAATAATTAATAATTTTAAATAATGTAATAAACTTTGTTTTAGGTTAATTTTGGACAATTGTATATAACGCTGTTAGTCTTCTTAATAATGAAATAAAAATATCATAATTATGAAATGTAACTTTAAGCTTTACTGGTATTCTGCATTTTGGATAACTACTAAGCGACACGGCAAATATAGAGTTCAATAAGGCTGAAAACGTTACCTATTATCAAAATAAATACATTGTCATTCAAATCGATAACATGTTATTAATCAACACATTTTTGTTTCATTCCATTAGATTCTTATTCAAATAATATTAAAAATTCTATAAAAAAATAACCCTAAAGCATTCTGGTCTTATATCGAGCGAAAGCGAAATCCAAATGTAATGCTATGCCTAGTAGTCTTAATTATTACAATTTTATTATTAATAATGGTGATGCCTGTAGTGCCTTCTCTGAATATTTTCGATCAAACTTTCTTGATTCTCCCAGTTCTAAACCATCATCCATACATACGAGTTTAACCAGCTCTGACATCTCTACCGTCTTGTTCTCCACTGACGACATTGTCGAATTACTCCTGAAGTTGGATCCCTTTACGTCGGCTGGACCTGATTGTCTTCCTGCTTGTTTTCTTATAAATTGCGCGAAAACCATAGCATTTCCTATTTCCTTGTTGTTTAGAAGATCTCTTCATGAAAGCATTGTTCCCAACATATGGAAACGTGCCTACATATCCCCTATACACAAGAAAGTTTCTAAAACTGACGTTACCAACTACCGGCCAATTTCAAAACTTTGTATTATATCCAAGGTACTGGGGAGCGAGTTGTGTATGACCAGGTCTATTGGGCGCTGAAACATTCTTTTAATTCATCTCAACATGGATTTCTTAAGGACCGATCCACTGCATCTAATCTTGTTCTGTTTAACAACCTCATCACTGGAGCCATGAATGATGGTCTTCAAGTTGACCCAATATATACCGATTATTCTAAGGCCTTCGATAGAATCCAACATGGACTACTCTTATCAAAGCTTCAAGATATAGGCATTAGTGGTGATTTTTTTAGATTGTTTTCATCGTATATTGATAATCGCTGTCAGGCAGTAGTTATTAATAACTACATGTCCGGATGGGGTTCGATTCCTAGTGGTGTCCCACAAGGATCCCTGCTTGGACCACTTTTATTTACAATTTTTGTAAACGTTATTGAAAACTGTCTTCGCTCGTCCCGATTGCTTTGCTTTGCTGACGATATGAAAATAATTTGCAACATTAGTTCGTTTAGTGATACAACTTTACTACAAAAGGACCTTTTAAGATTAAGTAATTTCTGTGTTCTGAACCAGTTGGACTTAAGCCCATCCAAATGTAATACTGTTACATTTTCCAGAAAAACTAATCTAGTTCGTTTCAGTTATGTGTTTAACGGGGTGACACTTCAGCGAAGTGAATGTATTCGTGATTTGGGCGTCTACCATGACCATAAATTACTGTTCGATACACATATTGATAATATTGTGTCTAAGGCCATTGAAACTAGGCTTTATTATGGGTAACACTCAAGATTTTAGCCAAATTAAAACATTGAAAATCCTATATTGTTCACTAGTACGCTCCCATTTGGAATATGCAAGTCAGATTTGGAATCCAAGGTGTAAAACATATATTTCGCGAATCGAAAATGTCCAAAAGAAATTTATTAGATACTTATGCTTTCGTCTCAAAGATCAGTATGATTCCAAATACTATCTTGATTTATGTAAAAAACACCATCTTCTTCCTCTCTAGAGCTACGTCGCGAAATATCTGACATTGTGTTTCTACTTAAAATTACCTCTGGAACCATTGACTGTCCAGTGCTTTTGTCACATATCTCCCTAAAAATTCGTGTCAAACCTCTCCGATTACAGCCTCCTCTTTTCCTTCCCATTTCTAATTCAAATTACAGGCAGAACTCATATCTTTGGCGTTTTTTTTATTGCAGAAAGTTGGCAAACAAGCAAACTGCCCACCTGATGGTAAGTGGTAACAGTCACCTATAATACATGCGGCTCTTGTGAGATTCGTAGCAAAACTGCAACCCCCCACAAGATTACCACAGTGTACGTTGCCAACTTGTGACACCAGATGTAAAGTCGCAGTACCCAGTTATTTCACTGCCATATCTTACCCTTCAAACCGGAACATAGCAATGCAAGCACTGCTGCTTTGCGGCAGAAATAGGTAAGACAGAGGTACCTAAGCAGACGACCCTGGTGCAGAGTCTCCCTCCAGTAAGCTAGCTCCCTCCAGTGTGGCTAGTGATTTCAATGCGGTGTCCAAAAATCTTAACCTTGATTTATTTGCAACGAAATGTGCAGCTGCGAGACGTCTAATGAGCCAAAGCTTTTTCGGGTTAGTATCGAATGATCGCAAACGTAATTGGTGACTGTATCAACTCGTCTAAAAATCAATTCGTACACAATGCGTTTTATCAATTCGTCTAAATCGTTTATTTTTCCTTAATTAATTATTTATTCACTTATTATCAAACTTAAACTGTGAACTGTCATTTAAAAAAAATAACATTTTACTGCATTAAAATAAAGTTTTTTTCTAACACCTTACAAATCATAGGCAACTGCGTAATTAATATTCATCGCCTAAGTTTAAAATTCTTTTGATTTCAGAAACGTTTTTCAAAAAAACAAATGCAGATACTTTATCGTCCTCCAAATCTTTTAATTGTTTTCTGTATTTCTTGTTGAAAATCTTGTCTTTTTTCTTTTTGTTCGCCTCATTAAAAATATTTTTTATCAGTTTTAAATCTTGGATTTTGAACTCATTTCTCAAAATTTATAGGAAATGAATAAAAGTAGCCTTCGGTGGGACACGAGCGATTAATCGGCGATACCAAGATTCTACATGGTTCGTGGTGCGATGCTTTTCATTGGAACAGCTAATCTCGATTGGCATATCTTTCTTCAATCACTGCTTACTAATATAGCTTTGTAATTTTCTCGTGTTAGGAGAATCAAAAGCAGTTTCCATAATACCTATAAAAGCGTTGTTAATATGGTTTGCAGGTACCAAAGGCAAATTTGCGGAAATTAAGCGGATGGTCTGACGTCCTTCGGCCGTTGTTGTATCGAGATCTAAATCTTTTCCCTTTTTCCAAACAGCTTTATTAAGGTGAAAATAACATCCAGTCAAAATGGAATTAGGATATACCAGACGAGACTGAAATTTAGACCGACACATTTGATGACGAAATATTACTATAGGCCACCTCGTGTTTAGACGTAACTAAATTGTAGTCCTTTCGCAAAAATTACGAAATAGTGCTTTAGACCATCTCAAATTTAGATGACATTGAACTTTAGACTAGCTGCTGTAAGGACGACATGTGTTTTTGGACCATATAATATGTTAGACGAGTTGATACAGTCACCAATTACGTTTGCATCATTCGATACTAACCCGCTTTTTCAATAATTATGTTGTTTCTAGGTTTATGATTGTAATTTTCTGTGTGCTTTTATTATTTCAGTGCCAAACTAGGTATATTAATTGTTTCTATATGTGAGGACCTGTAATTAGCTTTATGTTATATATTATAAGTTAACCACTCTGTATTTCAGCTGTTGGTCTTCCTAATAGATAAAAATATTTTACAAAAAATAAAAACCGACTTCAAAAACACTGAAAAGTTAAAAATAATATAAGAATAGGTACAGACAACATCACACTTCTATATTAAAGTCGGTGCCAAACGATGATCTCCTAGAAAGTCTTAAAATTTGTCACCGACCTCAATATAGAAGTGTGATGTTGTCTGTACCTATTCTTATATTATTTTTAACTTTTCAGTGTTTTTAAAATCGGTTTTTATTTTTTGTAAAATATTTTTTATTTTTAACTTTTTAGTGAATGAAATCTTTTTAGTGAAAGAAACCCTAATTATTACCCTAATTAGCATTTCCCTCGATTTTCATGGGATCCCATCATCAGATCCTGCCTTTGGTACATATAGAGAGAGATATATAGAGTATACACCCTAGGTGTGTACTCTATCGAATACAAAAATAATTTTGAAAATCGGTCCACAATTGGCGGAGTAATCGCGTAACATACACACAAAACACGTTGGACACACCTTAAAATTTAAGGGTTTTCCTCGATTTTCATGGGATTCCATCATCAGATCCTAGCTTTGGTGACCTTGGGATCAACCTTGGAGTATACACTATAGAATACAAAAGGAATTTTGAAAATCGGTCCACAATTGGCGGCGTAATCGCGTAACATACACAAAAAAAACATACGCATCGAATTGAGAACCTCCTCCTTTTTTGAAGTCGGTTAAAAATAAATAAAAATAAAATAAATAAAATACCAACCTAATAAGTCAATTTAAAATACCAAATACATATCAGCAAATAATGTAAATCAATCAAATCCAATGAATGATTATATTTTCTGTTTTTTCATATACTTAAATAACATTGTAAATTGTTTTTTAAAAGGCTTAAAATATTCAAACTACATAATGAGTATTGAATAATTTTATAATGCACTCGTAAAAAACATCGAAATGGAGACGTTTTTTTGTTGTGCAATGTTTTTTCTGCCGCGGTTTTAGCGAAATAATCTTCATACGCCGTCTAAAAATCTGAGTAAACATACGCCATGTAAATGTAAGTCACGTTTTCAATAAGCTACAGTTTTAGCTTCATAATTTTAACCCGAGCTGATATTAGAATTTCATTTTGTTATGAAATTCACTGTACCAGCTAGCATAGAGTTCGCACAACAAATTGAAAATTTTATTAAGTTATCTTGGTGCCGGCCACAGGCATAAGATTAATGTGTTGAACAACATTTTTATATTTATTACTGCGTTTTACGGTTGAGTTAGCGAAATTGATCGCCACTATCAATTAATTCGTCAAATTATAGCACAGTTATGTAATAACCAGCACACAAGTTGGTTTGTGTTTCTTTCGCTTAACGTTATAAACCCTTAAGTCTTTACGTAAATAATTTAAACACAATTGTTATAATATTAATATTAATTAATTCCTTATTTCAGGCACACAACCCATTGCAATAAAACAAAAAAAAACAATAAAATAATAATAGCACAAAAAAAGGTGCTATACTATTTAAAACAAAAAATAGAGTCAATAAAATTAATAATAATAATGATAATAAAAAATATAGTCGGAAACTATTATTAAGCACGTGTGGATTGGAGAGTAATAATTTTATCATACCGTTGAATGCCCAACAATACTTTTTTACAGTTGTGACTTTGTATTTTCTTAAAAAATCTATATCGTTTTCCGTTTAAGGATGACGTCTGGTTTCTATGAGGCCTACTTGGTACTATGAGCATTTCCCAAAAATGTGAATTTCATTAAACATCTCTTCTCCTCAAAATGTCCACCTTCTTAAATAGAAACAATTTTTGAACGATCTCCTTAAAATATCATATTGCAAAATGTTAACTTTTCTTAGGAGTCATTTCCTAACTAAATTAAACAAACTTGAAATATTAACCACTTCCAGCAATTTATTTTAACTTCAACTAAATCCTGAACATTCTATTACAAGCCAAACATTATGCGTGATGAAGTCAAAACCTCCAACCTTACAAACTTTCTATTTTTTTAAAGTGGTATATTAAAGAATAATCTAAATTGTTTAAGGAACCATTTGAGAAACGAACAAAATGGCAATTAAACCATACTGTTATGCCGTATAGTTTAATACCTATCCATGGCAGAGATAAGGAACATTCTAACTATGATCTATCTGAAAGTGTACATACGAGTACTTATTAGAAAAAAGACGTTGTGGTAAAAAGAGATTTTGAGAAGTGTGCATATTGGGAAAAGGGCAAAGTGGGAGCTCAAATTTTGGAATCGGTCGTAGGGATGTCACGAAAACCAGACGTCAAACCCCTAAAAACGGTAAAAATATTTATTATACAACCAAGTTGGCAAACAAGCAAACTGCTCGCCCGATGGTAAGTGGTAACAGCCACCTATAAGTATACGAGTATGTGGTTCTTGTGACATACGCAGAAAATCTTCAACCCCCACAAGAACCACAGTGTACGTTGCCAACTTGTGACATAAGATGTAAAGTCACGGTACCCAGCAATTTCACTGCTATATCTTATCCTTCAAAGCGGAACACAGCAATGCAAGCAGTGCTGCTTTGCGGCAGAAACGGGTGAACAGTTTATTCTTTTTTTTCAGTATTTGTTGACAAACTTTGAATGTAGTTTGCAAATGCAGTGGTAAATGCGTTTGAAGATTTCTTCTACCACATACCTATAGAAACTACAAGTAGTCTCAACTCGTGCCCCAATGCGGCTGTAGCCCTCTTAGAACAAAGTGTAGAGAAGTGCAGCATAGGCTTCAATTTTGGTCACATTGACGCCGACACTATTCTAAAAACATTCCGCATGATCAGTACCAAAAAAACCGAAGTTCTTTGGGGTATTTCAACCCACTTAATCAAATCTATAATAAAAGAACTTGCTCCGCAACAAGCGTTTATTTTCAACAAATGTATTGATGAAGGTATCTTTCCTGATCTCATGAAATATAGCAAGTTAATACCTTTATTTAAATCTGGAAATAAAAATGATCCTGCAAATTATAGACCAATTTCGATTCTACCAGCACTTAGCAAAATATTTGAAAAAATTATTTCTAATCAGCTGTCAGATTATTTCACAATCAATAAAATCCTACATATGAACCAATTTGGCTTTACTAAGGGTCGTTGCACTACAGAGGCTGGAGTTGCACTTCTCAAACACATTTTTGCCGCCTGGGAGTGTAAACAGGATGTGATCGGTATATTTTGTGACCTGTCAAAGGCTTTTGACTGCGTTGATCATCAGACTCTTCTAAATAAGCTCAAGCATTATGGTGTGTCTGAAGAGGCAATTAAGCTTATTGAGTCTTATTTATCCAATAGGGTCCAAAAAGTTGTAATTAATAGAACTGAGTCTTCTGGTGCACCTATCATTATGGGCGTGCCTCAAGGATCAATACTGGGACCTCTGCTCTTCTTAATTTATATTAATGACCTCCCACACTTCACCAATAATCTGTGCGATACAGTACTATTTGCAGATGACACTTCTTTAATATTTAAGATTGACAGAGGAAACGGAAATACTGACGTTGTAAATAGTACTCTTTCTAAAGTATTGCATTGGTTCACTGTGAATAATTTATCATTAAACTCGAGTAAAACTAAATGTATTAAGTTTTCATTGCCAAATGTTAGGAAAGTGGATAATATTGTGGAAATGAATAATCATACTGTTGAATTCGTCGATTTTACTAAATTTTTGGGTATAACACTAGATTCGAATTTGCAGTGGGATCCACACATTGCGTCCTTAGCAAACAGACTCAGTTCTGCGGCATATGCTGTAAAAAAAATGAGACAACTTACTGATGTTGAAACGGCAAGACTGATTTACTTTAGTTATTTTCACAGTGTCATGTCATATGGGCTATTACTGTGGGGATCAGCCGCTAGTATAGAAAGTATTTTTGTACTTCAAAAAAGAGCCGTGCGGGCTATTTATAATTTACGAACAAGGGATTCTCTACGTGATTTATTTAAAGAAATTAATATATTGACTTTAGCAGGACAGTATATTTATGAAAATTTGATTTACGTTTATAAAAATTATAACACATTCGATACCAATTTTAAATTTCATAACTTAAATACAAGAAATAAAAATAAACTTGCCGTTCCAACGTACAGGCTCCAAAAAACTAGAGGCTCATTTATGGGGAAATGTATATCTTTTTACAACAAAGTTCCACAGAGTGTTACTGACTTACCTTTTCATAAGTTTAAAGCGCATGTAAAAAAGACTCTAATGAGTAAAGGATATTATAAAGTTAATGATTTTCTGAATGATGTCAATGCTTGGTCTTAATTTGTAGACGTAATTTATAGATTTAAATGTATAATGTGTCAGTGTACATTATACATTTAAATCTATAAATTACGTCTAATCTAATCTAATCTTGTAATGGAAGTTGAACACAATCTTTACTTTTGAGTTCTGCTTCCAATTGACGACTCTGTAACAATACAGGGAGAAAAAAATAGCCCTTGCTGGTTTTCTTGCTGGTTCTTTCCAGTACAAGGTCTCCCGCCGTAGACTTGTGAACCAATGGCGTAGCTTCTTTGACGTTCAAAAGTGATGGTAAAATCCCAATTGAATAAAGGATATTGAATTTGAATTTGTAGTTTTGAGTGTAGAGACTTTGAGTGTAGTTGTAGTGATAAAAATTTGTAAAATCCCGGGAGAACATAAAATCAAATCATTTTCCAAAATGTTCCAGCATCAATACATGCGCAGCACTTTGCGCAGGATTCAGCCTGCGTCTTCAACATACCATGTTGACGCCGTGACCACTTATGGCCGGTTTCAATATTTTATCTATCTGTGGATTTGGTAACTAGCCATAGGCATTTGACATGAGCTCCATACAACGTACGTCAAAATTCTATTTACAGTAAGTAAATCAAGATATAGGATAGTTTATTCCATCTAGTAATTATACCAATACGTAATTTATTATTAACCAATTTTAATAAAAATAAATTATAAGTTAATTTACAAAAATTAATATTTTGGCACATTGCGACAGACGCGCTAGTTATGATATCATCACAGTATTTTTCATATAAATGCCAGGAAGGTAGATTATTACTTCCTATAATGGCCGTCGCCGTAATATTATATTTAGAGGTGAACATTCCATGTTACTATCTAGCGTAGACATTTTCAATAGGTAAATGAAAAAAAAACCTTGCGTTCTAAGAATGTCTTACTTTTTTTAGAAATGGAGCAATTAGGTAATATTGTATTGTTTCGAGCTTTTATTTGCATCAGGAAAGCTCTTAGTTTTCATCTAACCTGACGGTAGGTAAAGATATGCCGAAGACGGAGCTTCACCTGGATTTCTCAACAACTAAGGAACTGGCTTTCTTTGAAATCGTCGAAACACAAAAATATTATCATGGTCGCAAACTTATGCTATAGACGGTGGGCTAGCCCAGTGGGCTCAGAAGCTCTACTACGAACCAAGCCAAGCGGAAAATCGTCTACCTCGTGGGGAATTGAACTTGAACCCCGCCCTCTAGATCAGAACTAGGTGGTTTCAGCCACGAGACTTCAGAGACAGCGCACGTGCTGGGTATCCAATAGGTTTGTCTCACGTTATTTTTATTTTAAGATTGAAAAGGGGAAAAAACAAAACTCCTTAAGGATCACGTTGTCCGTATGTTTGTCGCTCCGTCTGTTCATCTGAAAGTCTATCCGTGTGTCCGTCTGTCTGCCTGTCAAGACCCTTTTTCTCAGGATATGAAACTGAAATTTTTATCAAATACTTAGTTCTGTAAGGTATCTTTCAGTTATGGAAAAAATTAAGCTTGTAAGTCAACGTGATCAATAGATCTGACATATTTTTTTTTAAATAAACGTCGCCCCACACTAGGATTTTCTCCTGTGTCGTGGGTGCAGTTATAAACATAGAATATCACATGCACATACGGCCAGACCGGAACAAATTTTTGTAGGCCATACAAAATATCTGTCCCGTACGGGAATCGAACCCGAGACCCGTTGCGCAGTAGGCCATCACTCGACCTCTGCGCTAACCGTGTCCTCAATTTTCGAATACTTTGCGATGCCACGTAGGAATCAAAATCTATAGGGTACTTTCTGTTGACGTAGACTCCTAGAGTCATGGAATTTGGCAAAAAGCAATGTCTTACAGCACGTATGAAGGAAAATATCTGAAAACCGTAAATATGTAATAAGTTAGGAACTATACTCAGATAAGTTTGTATGGAAACCTCGGTGCGCGAATTCAACTCGCATTTGGCCGGTTTTTTTGTATGAAGAATTTTTTTAAGGATGTAAATTTTTATTGTATACAGCTCTTACTATTTACTGTAGGATAATTTGAAACCGAAGCTAGTTAAAAAGAATATTTTACTAATAAGCTTTAAATTTTGTTCTTTCGTCTATTTGGGTGTTTGTTAAACAATAAGTCCTTGTTCGCGCCAAAAACAATGACTTGTGACTTGCCGTTCGGCGGACTGGTAAATAATGCTTTGCCATATTAAGTCCGCCTTTTGTTCGATAAACGTAGTGTATCACGCGCTCAGACTACTTGGAGTAACGATCTACTGACGACGAAGATCGTGGAGAAGCCTGTGATAGTCGACATATTTATGCTGATGATGGTGATGAACATATAGAATGCCTGGTTATTTATTACCATACAGATGTGGGCAGAAAATGTTTTCATTATAACCTGCAAGTTTTAGAGGATTCCTCCTGTAGTGATGATCTAATCCGCGTCAACAGCGACGTGACCTGCGTTGCATCCGATGTCACCGCGCGTCTCCACAGCACGCGGCACTCGTTCGCCCCGTATTATTAACGATGTGTATTGTAATCACGCGGCGGGCGATCGCCTCCGCCGAAGGTAGGGCGGTATTAAATTCCGACAGCTACGTGATAAATCGAAATTGGAAAAGTTTAATAATGTTCGGTTGCTCCGAAAGCAATAAAACCGTTTATAAACGGGCACGAGCGAACGAGACGGGCGGCCAGGACGCCCGCCTTCGGGACTTTTAGGGACTCTTAGGTGTGAGCCTCGGCCTCACCGGCTCTAAATTGATTCGCCGGTATCTTGATGAAGTGATAAACCATCACAACCAATCAGTTTATAGCCTGTTTAGAATTAACTTTAACAGTTTTAATTAAATAATCCTTGCGACTTCGACTCTACGATTGTTTAACATTCAGTTTGAATATTTCCAAATCAGATACATTTTACGGGCCACGGGATTAAGTATATGACCTGTACGTTATTAAAAATATTGGACAAGTATTTTTTCTTCTTTTTTTACACATTCAAGGATGTTTTGATGTGAGAGGCCGTATGACGTCATACGTAGGCAAATTATCTACTTTTCTACTTTATTATCTATTTGTGACGTTGCAAACCCCCACTTCTTAACTTTAAATTACTTTATGTCAGTAGATTTTTATTCAATGTCTATTTATTAATTTTTTATTTTCTTATTCATTGCTTTCATGTTGTAGGTATACTTACATTTGCTGGTATTTTGACATTTTATAAGTTCGAACATAAAACCCTGCAAAGGAAGCACCGCAACATTAATTGTTATCAAACCTACCTAGTTAAAATTTTTAATTGACAATCGTCTCTCAAAGAAAAACAAACAGTAAATACCATTAATGACTAAAAGAAATTTACACTTAGTCCTAATTTCTTAGATAAGAATCGTAAAATTATGATTAATAATATTTTTTAAATCGTAATATCATTAGGTAATTAATCTAAAATATAAAATTCTCGTGTCACAGTGTTTGTTACCGAACTCCTCCGAAACGGCTTATCCTTATGAAATCTCCGAATCTTTATGAAATTTTTTGTGTATATTCAGTAGGTCTGAGAATAGATCGTAAACTATTTTTTATTACGGCGAAACGTAAGCTCGCCGTTATTATGGCGAAACGTAGTTCGCCGGCACAGCTAGTTAACATATAAATATTGATATTAATTGTAGAAATTATTAAATTAATTAAAGGTGCATTTAATGTCATTGTGTAATTAATCAAACGGTTTTATGCATTGGTTTTCGTTATTTGCTCAATTGTAGAAGTTAAACACGTATTAAAATTACTTATAATTGTAGAAGTTAAACAAAAAAATTAAACTTTATAAGCCCTATCTACTAATATATAAAATTCTCGTGTCACAGTGTTTGTTACCGAACTCCTCCGAAACGGCTTGACCGACCTTTATGAATTTTTTTTAGTAGGTCTGAGAATAGGTCGTAAACTTTTTTTTATTATGGCGAAATGTAGTTCGCCGGCACAACTAGTAATATATAAATATCTCGTGTTACAGTGTTTGTTATCAAACTCCCCGAGAAACGGCTTGAGCCATTTTTATGATTTTTTGTGTACCTATATTTGGTAGATCTGAGAATAGGTCGTAGACTATTTTTATAAGCCTAGGTGATAAAGGTGGCCCTCTCCAGATTTTTTTTCGACAATTATTATGGCGAAACATAGTTTGCTGACGCAGCTACTAGCTGACTAGATGAAACAGAGGGATGAACCCCCTTGACAAATGACATATCTAATTAATAACACTAATTAAACAATCGCGAAGTGATCCGTCATTTTGCATATGAGTAACTTTATATTATTTTTTAGCTTTTCCTAAGGATTTTCCACATTACATTTTTTAACCATCCATGTATTAAAGCGAACAAAAAATAAATATTCAAACCAGTCAAGCCGCTTTTGAGTTTTAGCGAGACTAATGAAGGGCGATTCATTTTTACATATGTACAAGAAGATAGCGTACATAATATTTATTTGAATATTTTTATTGCACTTACCAATTTTTGTACCTACTTACCTATCGCAATTGATTAAATAAGAACAAATATAATTACATTGAATAGATTGAAGCGATCGCAAATTCAGATTTTTTAATTGATACCCCATTTAAGCTCCTTTGATGTATCGATTAATCAAGCTAACGGTTAATCAGTGGGCTTATCATTATTTGCTCAGCTAATGGAATAATTACGTTGCAGAGAGGAGGGTAATTGCGTCGGAGGAAAGCGCCCTCGTGAACTCACGCCTACATATTCACACATTTCTATAAAAGGAAAAGACAATTATATTAATACCGTTTGTTTCCTCCACGCATTAGAAAATACTATATGTATTATAGAAATATATTGTATTTTCAGTATTTTGATTCTTAGATAATTTCTCAATGTTTTCGCAATGTGAAATATTCGTAGCCTTTATTAACTTTTTACTTACCTGACTATCGGATTTGGTTACTAGCAATGGGCATTAGCTCAATACAAAATATATAAAAATTCTATATCCAGTAAACATATCAAGAGATAGATAGGATATTGAAACCGGTAATTAGACAATAAACCCTTGTTTTCGAGGGGAATGCGTGACTGCACCGTACTCGCCTTTAGCTAGATGACGAGGGTGTCCTCTCCCGGCACAGTGCCAGGCCTACCCACTAAACCCCCTGGTATTCTCCCTGCCCTTAGGATCGCGCGCAGTAGGGTCCATACTGTGACTACCACTACCAACGCGCCCTGGCTAGCCCGACTGGACTGGTCGGGCTATCGCCAAGGGTAGTCAATAACCCCTTGGTTGGAGCAAGGGATTTCTATTTTAACTGGAATATTTACGGCCTTAGAGTAATGATATATCTAGAGAGAAATATAAGACTTTGCCGCGCTTGCGGCTGTTGTCGTTGTTGCTAAATTTTAAATATCTTTACTCAAAATAGCCCTTAACATGTAGTTAAGAAAAACATTTTTTTGAAAGAAAAACATTTATTGACCATACACACAAAATACATAAGAAAACAAGAGTAAAGCAAATAAAAAAGAGTAAAAATTACTTCTAAAAATAACTGTATATAAATAAAATAGAAGGAAGGTGTGCAAGGCCAAAAGGACCCTGTCTCAGCATAATACTTCCAAGTCACACACAGATGGGCGGAGTGACAAGGAAGCGCTGTTATTCTGACAGGGTCATAAGAGAATATTTTGCTGCAAAGCCAGATAAAATAAAAAAAAAGAACGAGATAAAATAAAAAAAAAGAAAAATAAATGAATAACAAAAATATACAAAAAAAAATAGAAAGTAGAATAAGAGATACAAAATATAACAAATATATAAATAAACAACATAAAACGCGCCTAAAAAATTGTATTGGCTGTATGGCACAAGACGCCAACCTGCACACAGCCACCCACCAAGACATGGCATAATTTAAGTATCTGTGGTGTGATGCACAGATTACAATATAGTAGCTAGCTCATGTCACATGTCATGTCAGTCGTGGTAGTAGTCTGTGTCTGTGTCGGTCACAAATTCTATGTCAGTCAGATATAATAGAACTTTAACTTATTCTAAACATGTATAATTATCTAAACGAATTGTTTATTGGGTGTAAAGTAAACAGAATGGTAGGCATTAAATAAAAGGTGTTCAGTGTATAATGAATCTACTGTTCGCATCGCACCACGCGCTCAGAGTCCACGTGTTGTTTTCAGATTGTTAAAAAATTGCTCTGGGGCCTGAGTATGAGTTTATGTATATGGAATCCTTTGACGAAAAAGTACTTGGCCTCCCTCTCAGTTGTCAGATACGATCCCCACCCCGTATAAACGTGTCGTGAAGAAACTTAAGGTAAGCAATGAACTACTTTGTTTCACCTTTTTGAATGTTCAATAGATGGTGTTTTAGGTGTTTTTTAAATGTGTATTTTGTTTCAGTTCACGCAACGGTGGCGGGAGATCATTCCAACACCGAGAGGCGGCAAACCTGAAAGACCCGCGAAAGGCCATAGACCTGTGTTTGGGGGTCGAGAAGATGTAAGTGCAGGTTCTTTTCGAGTAGAGTCGCCATTCCCAAGCCCATACCAACTTATATAGATACCGTGGTTTCTGTGTGTTAATTGTGTCAAATAACAAACAAGCTAGGTGTAATTTCCTACGAGCTTCCATTTTGAGCAAGTTGGCCGAGTTAAAGAACGGTGTGACGTGAGCACGTGGTGGAACACGGAAACAAAACCGTGCGCATGAGTTTTGGACCCTCTGAATGAGCTGTGTGGACCTGGCCAATAGACATGGCCCATACACGTGTCACAGTAGTTGAGTTTGGACAGCACCAATGATTCATACAATCTAATCCTTCACACAAATAGGGCCTAATTTTATACAATAGTTTTAGACGATAAAAACTGTTTCTTGTACATTCAGCTACATGGGTTTCGAAAGTAAGGTTGCTATCCATGACCAGCCCCAGGTTTCTGACCTTATCTATGTGTTCAATTGTTTCCCCATTGAGCGATATATTAAAAGAGTCAGTTTTATTTTTAAACTAGCTGTGCCAGCGAACTACGTTTCGCCGTATATTTTTTACCCGTTTTTGCAACATTTGTCATTAATGCTCAGCTCCTATTAGTTGTAGCCTGATGTTATATCGCCTTCCTCGATAAATGGACTATCCAACACAAAAATAATTTTTCAATTTGAATCAGTAGTTCCTGAGATTAGCGCGTTCAAGCAAACAAACAAACTCTTCAGTTTTATAATATTAGTATATAGATTATGTAGGTTCTTCTTAGTTCCAAAAAAAATTAATTTAGATTTTTTCGGGTTCAGGGTTAAGCAGTTTGACTCAGACCAAGTAGCCACTCGAGCCAGATCCTCATTCAGTTGCCCTTCAGCTGCAGGATAGAGGTGATAACGACAGTGTTTTATGTTTCTAGTGATGTCAGCGCTGTACAAAATGTAGAGGATTGGCCCCGAGATGGATCCCTGTGGGACACCTCTTGTCAAAGGGAGTTTTGATGACTGGCTTTTATCACCATTTGAGCGGGAAACTTCAACATATTGATACCTATAAGACAGGTAACTATGAAACCACCTAATTGAGCGAGCGTTAACCCCATAGTAAGCCAGCTTGGATAAAAGTAGTGTTGTATTTATTGCATCGAAGGCACGTGAGAAGTCCAATAAGAGCATGGCACAAATCATACCCTGGTCTTGGTCCGCTAGGATGTTGTCCACAACGTCTGTTAGCACATTGATGATACCATAAACACTTTGCGTACTTGCAAAGTTGGTAAAGCTGATTTTGTTAGTCTTCTTATACCATTGTTAGTAATGTATACCATACATGTGACGATTGTGTAAAATGATAGAAACAAACAAGGTGTTTCTTTTTGCTTAAAATATTCCTCACGTCATAATTTTGCTGTAATATTTCTACACTGTGAAGAACGTGCAACATCGCAAGAAAAATTGAAAGATTTATAAAAAATATACAAATTAACTCGTAATTACCTATGTATTTTCTATAATTATTCACATAAAAAATTCAAAGCGACTCCATAGAAGCGGTGTTCTAAATTTTTTGATATTTTTCAATGTTGGTAAAATTTACGAAACATGATCGCGTCTTATTTTTACAAACAAATCAGATTTATTTGAAATACCATTAAATTGAGCAAATTAATATAATAAATGATAAAAAGAACAACTTACTGAAAATATGATACGCCATACAACTTTTCCTATTTTACTAATATTGTTCTAGCACGTTTTCAGAATACACTACAGCATTTATCCGCAGCAAGGGAATCAAATACGCGGACGTGCGAATGTGTCTGTTGTATCCTTAAAAAATATTGTTTATTTTTAAGGTGAAATAATTAAATGAACATTAGTGACAATAAAATTAGATTTAATGTTTTATGGGAATCTAATAGCATCCATTAAACAGTCGTTTTAATTATATTTGGCTGTGTACGTAACTAACGTAAGTTTAATCTACATACAATATAAATCTCCTGTTTGTCCGGGATAAACTCCGAAAATACTTAACCAATGAAATTAGTGTTGATGTATGTAATTTAATTCAACTTAAAAGATACGATAGTTTAATCTCGATTATTGACCTCAATAATCATTATTCTGTTAAACTTCATTAAGGCGCGGGCACAGCTAGTAATATAACAAACACACAACTGATACAAGTTAAAATTAGGAGCACACGACACTTGTGTTAAACCCACGAAAATCATTAAAGTTATTTCGGTACTTCAATATCAAATACCAAACTAAAATGTATTAACAGTGCGGTATGTTTATTAGATCGACGACCTAAACTCAGTTGGAAAGAACATCTCATCGATTAGAGTCTGGCTAATGAAAGCGGAACCTGAATTTTTCTCAAGTTGCAACATTAATACAATGTCCCTGTAGTTTAGTTGAACATGGTGATATTGATACGTTGTAATAAACTTGTTACTTTGTAATTAACGTTCGGTTTTGGTACAGAAGCACAAACCTGAGCCAATATATGAGGTAGATGAAATTTTAAGGGAGCATGGTGATGAGGTGTTGAGAATTCTCCATACCATTGTGATAATTAGTGATATTTAGACAAGCACAAGGTTGCAAACAAAAACTTGTCTGTGTCAGCAGCAGAATTAGAAGAAATTATCAAAAAGACAAAAAAGGGAAAATATCAGACCAGTGTTTCTCCAAAAATGTTTTCCAAAGTTGTAACCACTCCTGGAAAGGTTGGAGGCTCTGTATTGGAATTTGTTGATGAATATGTTTACCTGGGGCAATTAGTCCAGCTCGGTAAGTTCAACTTCCAGAAAGAGCTAAATCGACGAATCCAACTCTGCTGGGCAGCGTTTGGGAAGCTATATGCAGCATATTCTCGGCCCATCTACCGTAGTGTCTCAAATCGAAAGTCTTCAATTAGTGCGTGTTGCTAATGATGACGTATGGAACTTAGACGTGGTCGCTTACAATGGGTCTCATAAGAAGGCTCAAGATCACTCGAAGGGCAATGAAGAGGGCTATGTTCGGGGCTTCGCTACGCAATCGCATCAGAAATGATGAGATCAGTAGAAGAGCTAGAGTCACCGACATAGCCCAAAGAATTGTGATCCTTAAATGGCAATGAGCAGGACACATAGCTTGCAGGACGGACGGCCGTTGAGGCGGGGCGGTGCTTTAGTAGCGGCCCGTACCGGAAGAAGCAGCGTTGGTAAGCCCGCCACAAGTTGGACCAACAATCTGGTGGAGGTCGCGGGAACCCGCTCGTTGCGGGAGGGGCAGGACCGTTCGGTTTGGAGATCCTTGGGGGAGGCCTTTGTACTCCTTGGGGGAGGCCTTTGTACAGTTGGCGACTCTTGGCTGAAATAATGATGAATGATGAACTGTCCAAAATACATTAAAATTATTCGGCTCTCTATTTATAGGCATAAAATGTATTGTCATAAAATCGTATTCCATATTTTCGATTGAAATAAACGTGAAGACTCAAAATAATCAGGAAGATAATAAACGGAAGGAATGTTAATAAACATAATATTGTGTGTGTGTGTGTGTGTGAGTATTTGTAATATTGTTATGACAAACAACATTATGCCAAATGAAAGGTCCCCAAATTATTCTTGTGATAAGGTAAATTGCAAAATAAAAATTAGATATTATACTTCGAGTTTTTATTTGTTTACTTTACCAAGATATTTTATTTTAAGTATTTTATTGTTTTTGTATTTTATTTTATTTTAAGGTATTTTAATTATTTATTTATTTTAGTATAGTCAAATTATGTGAGGCTGCTGATTTATCTGTTTTGTGTGATTTAAGTTTAGCATAACAGCTCATATACGTCCCTACCGGGCTCGAGCCTACCCTAAACTAGGATGTTTAAGCCTTAGTCAACCACGCTGGCCTAGTGTGGATTAGTCGACTTCACATACACCTTTGAATTTCTTCGCAGATGTAAGTATACAGATTTAAGTTAACATATTATATTTTAAAAAGTACTCTTAAGTTTAGTGTTTGTTTTTTGTAACATTAAAAATAAATAATGACATTAGATTGAGTTTAACAAAAATCTCTTACTTTATCTTCTAATATATAAAATTATCGTGTCGTGTGTTTGTTACCGAACTCCTCCGAAACGGCTTGACCCATCTTTATGAAATTTTTTGAGTATGTTCGTTAGGTCTGAGATTAGGTCGTAAACTATTTGTTATTATGGCGAAACGTAGTTCGCCGGCACAGCTAGTTGTTCTATAAAATACCACTTATATCATATTATAGCTTCCTTCGCCCGCGTTATTATTGTTTTCACGTAGGAATTTATATTTTCCCATAGGAAAAATAATTTTGTAGCCTATTTAAGCCCGGATAATAAATTTCAGAGAAATTGGAGCAGATTTTTAATATTTTCCATAGAAACTTTTAACCCCTATTTTGCACCCTAAGGGGGTGAATTCCAATAAACCATGAAACATGTGTTCAATTAAATATTTTTAAGAGCATGAATCTCAAGTTTCATCAAAATCGTTGCTAATTTAAAGTTTTTTTCATACAAACTTGCAACCCCTATTTCATCCCTTTAAGGTTAAAACTTTTTAAATCCCTTCTTAGTGTGCGTCCGCATTTTGAATAAAAACAACTGTCCAAATTTCACGTTTCTACCATTAGCGGTTACGGCTGTGCATTAATCGGTCCTTTTATAATTAATCGGTAATTTTTTTATCACCCTGGAAAATTTAAGGGACGCTTCACGGCATGGTATTAGAATGATTTAAATATGAATAAAAAACTAACTCACTTAATTTTATATTAATTTTCAAAAAAATCCAAAAAATGCCTCACTTGTTGAGAGCAGCATTTTTAGACATTTTTTTTAATATCTTTTTTAATTTTTTATTTCTTTTTTTTTTTTTTTTTATATAATAATGGATGTGTCCTGAAGCGTCCCTAAAATTTTCCAGGGTGATAAAAAAATAACCGTGTATGGATAGATTACACATACTCATACACATTTGAATTAAGATATAACTCTACTTATATAAAAAAAAAATACGGATGGTGTTGACAAGAGTCTTGTGTAAAATTATATTAAGTTTGACGGTTATTGTGCGTACTTATAATGATTTTGCTAGTTAAAAAACATATTTCATTTGTTCGTTCTTTTCCTGGGCTGATATTTTTCAGTATACACGGTTATTTTTTTATCACCCTGGAAAATTTTAGGGAGGCTTCACGACATGCTATTAGAATGTTTTAAATATGAATAAAAAAATAACTCACTTAACTATATATTCATTTTCAAAAAAATCCAAAAAAATGCTGCACTAGTTGGGAGCAGCATTTTTAGATTTTTTTTTTGTAATTTTTTATTTAATTTTTTTTATATAATAATAGATGTGTCCTGACGTGTCCATAAATTTTTCAGGGTGATAAAAAAATAACCGTGTATAGAGCAAATAAGTACGATAACATCATCTTTCACAATAGCTTAATATTGTGTAAAGTGATATAACTTATTATGAATCATTTATACACCAGTATCTTGTTGGTGTGTTTTGCTATATCCGACAGTTCTTTTTTCTATATTTCCCGCATGTACATTATACATAAACAAAGCAATAACATGATATATTGTAAAAAATACTGTACTGATACAATCTGTGTAATAGATTTTATAAAATAATTAACCTGACTCGTTTTATAATTTTTTAAACACAAAAATCGCTCTTCTGAAAAGTTGACATTTCGGAGATAAATATAAGTTTTCACACGAGCCACAGAATAGGCTAGATGACAAAAAAATTTTTTTGCTTTAATAGAAGCTCATTCATATAATAAACAGAAAGAAAAAATCGGTTTTCGAATAACTATAAAAACAACCAAGATATAAGGTATTAAAGATTTTTCTCCATCTCTTTCTAGCAAAACGGCAATTTACAAGGAGTTTATATGGCCGTACTCAACAATGACGTCACGGTTAATGTCGGACCTCTCTGTCTAATCGCCTTTAAATTAGCAACTTAAAATGCTTGTATCTAATGTATTTCTAAGCCGATTTTAATTCTAATTTCACAGGACTGCATCTTCTTCACGGTATTTTAATTGTTAATGACGAGACGTAAAAATTAGAATTCAGTCATCATCCCAATTGACTATGACAGATGACAGATTCTATGGAAATCTATTATCACGACATCCATACTGGAAATATTGCTAGCAAAAGCAAGATGTTCTACCCAAACCATTAGTATTTTGAGATATTAAATAAAATGCGGTATATTCTTAATTGATTCATTATTTACATATTCAAATAGCGTCTATACAAAACTCCTGTTTTTAATTATAAACTTAATTTGCTTATGATAAATCTATGGAAATTTTTACCTCGAGCTCCAACCCTCTATGCCAGGCTAAGGGTAGAGTAATTACTTCTTTTCTTTGTAATAAAAACGGATTAAACTTTGCTTAGGGAGGCCCATTCATTTTGTTTACTATTCAGAACGGCCTATGTTGGAAAAAACTAATTTACGCTGGCTGTTTGGTTGTAGGTACTTATCTGATTTAACATTTTAATGAACTTGGTTGATTAAAATGCTTGAAATAAAAGTGTTCCATCAACAATTATAATATTTTTTTATTTTTAATCAGGAAATATGTTATTGTAATATGAATGTACCTAACCGCATAATATGCGGTTAGGTATGCATTATATTTGTTGGTCTTGTGTTTTACTTTTAAATAAGGTAACCTCAGGCATGAGTATGACATTAACTATGTTTTTTTTTTTGTATTTCCAAATATTTTACAAATATTTTCTAACTTTTTAACGCATTATTGCACAATAAAAGAAGTGTTAAGAAAATTGTTAATGTACCACTGTTTCTAAAACTTTAGAGAGATTATGTAAAATTGAGATGGAGACTTTAGGCAGTGAGATGATGTGATGCGTGCATGTCAGCAAAGTCACAGATAATATAATACTCAAAGTGTAGGAAAAGAGCAACTGTCTAACGAGAAGTTTATGATGTGACTTATTGTGGGAAGAATATGTTCAAGAATAGGTAGTATTATGGTTCTGTTAGTGTCATTGCAGCCTTTAGCTCTGCATTTCATTGGTAGGATTTCCTTACAAGTCTCGCTTACATTAATAGTAGAGGAATCAAAAGGTTCAATGGCCTATCGCCTCTGAGGCGGGCTTCGCTCCTTGTCTCATACACCTCTGTGAGAATTCTGCGCCTCTATGTCCCCACGGAGGCATACATACCATAGCACAGGCTGTCTTGGTTGTCATAGTCCGGTATCCGCAAATAGCCCTGATCGCTGCAATGCGCTACGGGCGGCGCAGTCGACCGACATTGCTGGGGTTTAAGGCGTCCGACCACACTGGAGTGCCTTAGACAGCCATAGACGCCACGACTCCGGCCCACCGTCATTTGGTTACGATCTTCCAAGAGCCGATACTTTAACACAAGTTTGGGGTGTAACGTGAAAAGTGCTGAACGAAATCCCACTTCCGATCCAGGATTAGACCCAAGTACTCGAGATGGGCTGTGAGAACCACTCAAATCCTATTAATAACCAAAATTCTCCTGGTTTAGAATGATTTCGAGAACCATGGAAAGCAACGGCTTCCATCTAGCTCAGTGCTATTGAGAGATCTAAGCTCTCAATAGTCACAACTTGGGCGACTCCAACCGTAGCCAGGAGAGATGCCTCTTATAATTCTTCCCACTGACTTAGTCTATCATCGGCATAACATACAAACTTTTAAACTTTCGTGTTGCATTATCAATATAAATATAAAAACGGGAATTAACACGATAAACACGAGGTATTTACATACCTATTTTAGGTATCGTGTTTATCGTGTTAATCCCCGTTTATATATTTATATTGATAACATATAATACAAAGCCTAACCCGCGGGGCAAAGTTTTCTTGCATAGCGTAATTGTATCAGATATTCCACAGAAAGAGACCAAGAACCGTCCTCTGTGGAACACCGAAGTGTGCATCTACCCAGGATGCTAGCCTTTCTGTATTATTAAACCGACGCGTTTTGCAATATAATTATTCTAATAATTTTAATGAATCTGATTATCGCCTGTTAAACCAGGACACACCAGGAGACCTATTTTTGAATTACGTATGCGATTTAGAAATCACCGCTGACTAAATAGTCAGCGATGACTTTGAAGTCACGAATTCCTAAACATCCTATTTTTGAAAGTCGAACGCAGAGTTGCTAACGTAGATAAAGTACACAGTACAGTAAGGGTTCGGTTCCACGCAGAATGTAGCCGTTTTCGGTATATACCGGTTATTATACGGCTAAAAATTCATTGCAACTAGGCCAAAATATAAGAAAATACTGGTCTAAGTTTGTTTGTGACACAAATTTAAAAGATTTTAAACTTATACACGGTTAATTTTTTTATCACCCTGGAAAATGTTAGGGACGCTTCAGGACACATCCAAAATTATATAAAAAAAAATTATAAAAAAACTAAAAAAAAATCTAAAAATGCTGCTCTCAACTAGTGCAGCATTTTTTGTATTTTTTAAAAAATTAAAAAAAATTAAGTCAGTTATTTTTTTTTATTTATATTTAAATCATTCTAATGCCATGTCGTGAAGCGTCCCTTAAATTTTCCAGGGTGATAAAAAATAACCGTGTATATTTACTTATTTTAAAAATTTTAAATCCAACTCAAAATCAACACATCAACTTCAAACTTGTCAATATGTTCTCTAAACAAAACACAGATAACGTTTCCACAGTTATGACTTGTTTACGAGTGGGTGAGGGCACTCGTAATGAAATCACATCCGTGACTAAGGTAGTCACAAGTGATATTCAAAAATAAGAATTATTGAAAATCGGTGATTATTAGTCACATCGGTGATTTCGAAGTCGCATACGTAATTCAAAAATAGCTCTCCAGGTCCCTCCTGAAAAAAAAACTCTGGATACGCCAATGGCGATAGAATTGTTTTATTAACATATATACGCCGTAAAACAATGAAAGCGGCTCATTAACCGGTCTCGAGCGCAGTGCGAATTCATATCCGTTCGTTTCATTAGAGTACCTAATCTCTCCGGATCTAGCCCCCGGAGTCATGCGGCGAACTAATAAAAAGAAACACAGACAAATGAGCGCTTAATTTCGCTCGCCGCTGGACGTTGAGCATTGATATCAATTATCAGGAAGCTGGAGCTATTCTATACGCGAATTGTTCCATAAAGCCGCTAATCCGGCCCGCAGCGTGCCACAATTTGTCCAAACGGTTATGTTATTGCGGTCGGTAAGCTGCCCGCGACCGCGCAACTAGCGCCACGATTTTTCTCGTAAAATTGCTTTTAACGTATAATTTAACAGGAGCATGTTATCAATTTCATTTTTACGGCAGTATTAAAATATGGGTGTACAAAGTTTACGTTAAGCTTTCATTTTACTTCTGATGGAGTAACATTCATTTTATTTATGTTTTAATATTAAATCTATAATACATATGTATATTGTATAGCACGAAAACATTATGTCTAAAATAATTGAAGTATTATGTATGTCCATACATCTCGTATGCTATAATCAAAATGTATGCAAATATTTACTATAGAAAAAAGTAAAATTTTTTGAAAAAGCAAAATTCTTAATCCAAATAGTATTTACTCGTGAACAATCAAAAATACAACAGTCATCTTTCAAACATAGGAATTCTCCTTATTTTTTCCTGGCTGATCACTAAAATAATTAGTTACTTAGAAGTTACTCACTAATGATACATAATTGTTGTTCGCTGTTTTTTTTTATTGAAAACGTTACTTAAACAAGTAAGTAAGTTCTATTATTTTGTGTAACTCAAAAAGATTTAAATCCAATTTGTGTTTGATAACTGACTGACTTCATTGTTGTCACACACTATAATATTAGGTTTTACTAAGCCAGTAGCTACACATTCGCTTTATTTTAGACAACTATTCGCAGTAAGATGCCTTTTGAATTTATATAATGAGTGCCTCATATAAGCCCGTCGATCCAACTTCAATGTGGGTGAAGTCAATTTGTCCAAACTGTTATTGCTTGGTCCGGGCGGCAGCCAACAGTTTTATACAGAATTGCCCATAACAGACAGCCCTAACTCCTGACAATGGACACTTGATTAAGTTACTTGTGTCACTTTATTTTGCGATCTCACTGGACTACGGTAGCAATCTCCTTTATAGTTAATTTGGCATAAATCTGCTTAATTGGATCCACGCAGCGACTGCCTATATAGTACCGACCTTCACATATCACTTTCCCGCCAGCAAACACCAGCGCCGACGTAATCCATGCCCTTGTTATATAAATGACCTGTTTTCGTATTGGATAATAATGTACTCCAAATGGAAGACAATGATCAGCGCTTATTGTTTGTGCCCAATAATGCGGTGGCCCATCTAATGTTGTCATCTAATCTAACGCGAAGTCTAACATTAGGCGGATGTATGGGTATTCGAAATTGGATCGAAGATGGTAAGAGGGATCGGAGGACAAAGACGACGGGGGTGCGGGGGGGTGGGGCTGCCCACGCACCACGTCCGCCGTAATGAGTTGAAAGCGGATACTTGTAGCGCACTCAGCGCGAGCGTGTCCGATTACCCGCCTAATGTTGCCCGGATAAACAATGACGTCCAGCCTTTTAGCGACATTTGTGGAACCACTCAGCATTGGACGTAAGCCTAAAAAGATCTCCCATTTTTACTATTCGAGATACTTCCGTACCTTCAAAACGTAAAGTAACCGCCCGTGACACTTTCTTTTAGACCCTCACGTTACGATGTATATTTTTCAGCATTTCTTCATTTTTTTGTGAGAACATACACCCAATTATACTCTGTAAGTACCTATTAAAATTTGAGTAGGTTGGAATAGATAAGTAACAGTAGAAGCAACTACATATAGTAACAATTGTTTATAGAAACAAAAATTGCAGAAAACCTACCAGACCTTTTATTAGCTATGGAAGGTCGACAGTGGGAAAAGTGTTCTTAATTGGTTCTGCTAGGCATAACATAGCTAGACCATTATGAGGCTGAGACCGAGTGCGGTGTGAAAGCCGCCTAGTCAAATGTGAAATGACGGACCATCACCGCTCCATTAAGCGAGAGGAGCAGGCGCAGGGCGGGCCGAAGCTTGATATGCCATTAGTTCATTAGTAGTCTTGTGTGGCTGTCATAAGCCATTATTTACCCACATGTTCCAATGGCTTGGCTATCTCTAAATGAATATCGATTATAGCAAACTAAAAGCCATTACAATCCATCAATGGAAAGCTTATAGAGCCGTAAATAGCGTTCAAACGATTGTTTTCACTATTGTTCTTACATAGGTATCCATTTTCAAATTACGTACCTAGGTACTTCATTATTATACGCAGTATGAATGTTGTGTGTTTATGAAAGGTTAATTGTTTTATTTTTACCACTTCATAACTTACGGACCAAATATCGGGAACAAACATGTAACAAACAACAGGCAGACATCAGATTTTTATACGTACATATTCAAGTCGACACCAATTAAACTGAGATCGCTTGACATCAAAACAAAAATGTTATGATTCTTGTATTTTGATTGTAAAATATTCTTCTTTAAAACTTTTAAGTGATTTTAATACATGCGTATTAGAATTTGACCCGAAGTAAACACATAAATGGCTCGGAAGAAAGGTCTAACGGCTCTTATGAAATAACTCCCAAACTCCTAACTGTTAATTTGAAAGAATACAATAGAACCTGTAAGAAGTAAGAATTAAAACGTGCCTATTATATTTAAAGAATCATCCTAACAGGCAAAAACCTTGCAATATCAGCCCAGCAACGCTACCAAACGCAAAAAAATACGTTGTGTTGCCTATTAAATTTGATTTGTCTTGAGTCCCAACATGAGATCCTGCTTTGCTGATAAATTGGACCATTCTATCGAATACAATAGTATATAATGATACAAGTGAGCTAAGTTTCTCATTACACACGAGTTTCATGCGACATTTTTCAACACATTTGCGGGAAGAAAAACAAACAAGTAGGTACTTATTGCTTATACCGTTTAATTATTAAAATAATTACCTACCTACAGCACAGCGACAAATACGATAAAAACAAAATATGAAAATTATGGCAAATGGTGCACAAGTTTTTTTTACTTGCACCCAATGCAAGGCGAGTGAACATAGAGCCTACTTCAAAATGTTAAGTTTAAGTGATAAAATGCAAATATTTTATTATAAATTATTGTGAATTATTAATTAATAATAATAAAATCTCTCTCGCATAGTCGCATATGATTTGCAATAAGGTATTAATTTAACTTTGTAGAGATAATTCTATTATGCACGTGTGTGTTATAGCTTGGTTTATGACCCCAAAAGCGATGTAAGAAAGCTCACTTTACGAGCAGATATGTTGAAAAATGCATCTCTGAAATCAATCTACAATTAAAAATTACTGCATACTGTGACTTGACATCGTATGTCACAAGTGGGCAACGTACATTGGGTTCTTTGTAGGAACCTCGTGTACTGTTGCCACTTTCTATCATGTGAGCAGTCTGTTTTTGTATAAAAAGTCGAATTTCTCCCTTTTTTAAACGACTTCAAAAAAGGAGGAGGTTATCAATTCGGTTTTTTTTTTATGTTTGTTACCTCATAACTCCGTCATTTTTAAACTGATTTCCAAAATTCTTTTTGTATTCGATAGAGTATAGTACTGCAAGGGTTGTCCTATGGTCCAAAGTCAGGATCTGATGATGGGATCCCATGAAAATCGAGGAAAACACTAATTTAATACTAGCTCACCGAAGGTGAGCTGGTATTAAATTAGGGTTTCTTTCACTGAAAAGATTTCATTCACAAAAAAGTTAAAAATAAAAAATATTTTAACAAAAATAAAAAGAGAAGAGAGAGAAGAGAATTATCTGTGGAACAATGTTGTCTTTCAGTCTCTACTATCGTATTAGTACGTTTTTCGGTAATGAACTTTTTAGTAATAAATTTTGCCTAAATAAAGGCCAGGACAAAAAGAGAGATATAGTATACATGGTGTTTCAAAATAACCAATAAATAATCAATTCTTTATTAAAATACAAATATTTAAGTACATTATTAAAATGTCCCATCTCTAGCTGTTTATACTTAATGTAATTAACCCAAAACTGACTATGATTTACATTTCAATTTGAATGACATTACGTACCTATAAACAGTTAGAGATGAGATATTTTATTAATGAGTTTTCGATAAAGAATTGATTATTTATTGGTTACTAGTGGGCCCGGCGGACGTTGTCCCGCCCGGTGACAGCGCCACCTACCGGGTCCAACTGTACGTTTCAACCTTCCTTGGACCTATTCAAATACACACAGATAATTTCGTAAGAATCGGTCGAGCCGTTTCAGAGTTTTTGCGAGACAAACACACAGCGTTTCATTTTTATATATAAAGAAAGAAGATTATGAAACACCGTGTATACAGCGCAACAACTACGAGTATAAAGCCTTCCTTTCAAACTAAAGAGCGTACATGATACAAAAAAAATACATAACACTCGGGCATGAATAAGTTAGAACAGGCATAACATTCAAATCGTAAAAATAATATTTTAATATCATTAAAAATATTTGACAAATAAACATCTTAAGCGCACTTCTATCCGTCGATGTTTTGCCCGTTGTTGGGAGCATTAATAACCAGCTTTTGTAAATTCGCTTTGTGGGTGGAAAGGGGAGTCCATTATCCCGAGGTGAGGGCATCGCAACAGCAAAGACGTTAGTCCGGCTCTGTGCTTCGACGACTTTATGACGTTATCTCTAACAGGTTCCGTCGCTAGATGGGCCGGAGTGGTGAGCGCAAGGGATCCCTGTTGTGCCTGATAATTGTCCCTAATGGAAAAGTCTAGTCACTTCGTGAGAAGTGCATTCCAAGTTTTCGCTTCTGCCACATAGAAGTTATTACTTAAGCCTTATGCATACACAAACTTATAGGTAAGTTAAGTTCCTATTATCTCGAAAGCACTAAGTGCCGGATGAATTATGGTTGTCACTAGTAAATTAACACGTTTTCCTCGCATTAATTTGAAACCGTTGACTTTGAGTAATAATATGATATTTTATTAAGAAATAAAAAACTAAAACACACCCAACCATGCACCCATCACTCCTTAAATATGTATTAATGATTACTCCATTGCAGTGTTGCACTTTAAGTATTAGGTACTTAATGATCTAATTTAATAAAGAATTCAGAGCTATTTAAAAAGTTATGCTCCATTTCGATTTCAACACCTCTGTTCATTCAATACTGAGCTAGTATAAATAATACAAGCTGCCGCAATATTTTACATGATTTGGTGGCCGACCGATAAATCTATGCGTGCTGCGTAAGCAAATAAGGGCGATGTGTATGTCCACCTAAGTACATAACAACTTGTCAGAATGAAAAAGCAAGCAAAATCTAATACACTTACGAGCATCTTACGGCGCATACATATTTAACACGCATATTTACCGATTGGTGTGGATCAAGGGGTGTAGCTGGGGGATGGGGGTGAAGACGGTCATTCAATGAGATTGCTTCTTGCCGCCACTCTCGAGGTAATGGATCTCGCCGAAATAGACTGGATCAAGGGAACGCGAGCTATTGCGTTAGTGCATTCCTGGATTCACTGCCGAGGCAAGCTCAATGCTCACGCTGAAGTTAAATAACATTGACGTTCATTCAATTAATCAAACGGAGCCGCATCGAATAACACAGCCATATAAAACTGAAACTGAAATAGCGTACTGTCATTATACTTATTTTGATATTTACTTATGACATGTGTTGTGCTGCTTTTAAGAATTGTTGCTACCAGGACAAAATGTATTGTACATAAAAAGTCACTTCATAAAACTCGCCAAACCAACATATTCAGTTTTGGTTTGAAAGCAATAGTGATTATAACGATAACGGTAGGTAACAGTAGTGGTAACAAGACTTTTGCGTTTATACCATCATAATCCCTGTTAAAACCGCCCTAGCGATCTAGTTACAAATATAAAGATAATTTTAATTAGATTTATTAACTTCATTTAAAATACCATGATGGTCACGTTGCTGACTATTGCCAACATGCAAATTTTCATACCTCTAATACTAGAAATTTCAATAGGTGCATAGTTTCATATAACTTTCACCGTCGATTCTACCAGTTCAAAAGATTATATTATACTAGCTTTTACCCGCGGCTTCGCTAGCGTTGATAGGGATCTCTAATTTAAAAAAAAATTACAAAAAATAAAAACCGACTTCAAAAACACTGAAAAGTTAAAAATAATAAAAGAATAGCTAGACAACATCACACTTCTTTATTGAAGTCGGTGCCAAACGATGATCTCCTAGAAAGTGTTAAAATTTGTCACCGACTTCAAGATAGAAGTGTGATGTTGTCTGTAGCTATTCTTTTATTATTTTTAACTTTTCAGTGTTTTTGAAGTCGGTTTTAATTTTTTGTAAAAAAAAAATATTTTTAACTTTTAAGTGAATGAATTCTTTTTAGTGAAAGAAACCTTAATTTAAAAATTAGTGTTTTCCTCGATTTTTTATGAGATACCATCATCAGACCCTAACTTTGGTGATCATGGGACCACCCTTGCAGTATACTCTATTAAGTACAAAAAGAATTTTGGAAATCGGTTTAAAAATGACGGAGTTATGAGGTAACAAACATAAAAGAAAATGAAAATTACATCGTCCATGTTAACAAAAATGCTCATAAAATAAAAACAACTCGGCCAAACTAAATTAAATTTTTATGGGACCAAATGGCAACTATTCCGCATTGGACAAAAAAAGAATCACGTAAATCGGTTCAGAAATCTCGCCGTAATCGGTGTACATACCTCCTTTTTGATTAAAAAGGCGGTTAAAAATATGACCCATATTTCTTACTGATAATGTAACTTTCTATTGGTGAAAGAACTTTTAAAATCAATTTAGTGGTTTAGATAGGAAAGCGTAACAAACAAACTCTATAATATTCTTTAAAAATTTTCGCATAATAATATTAGGTAGGATCTATAACCTACTCTTACCCTAATTTACCTCTGTGCTAAAATTCATATCCAACATGTCCACGACCCGAAAAGAAACATTTGTGTTGGTTCCACGAATGTTTGCATTCGTTAGTTCTCTGGTTTTGACATAATCTCTAACCAGTTAGTCGTCAAATAAAGATTTTTTTTATTAAGCGAAGTGAGAATGGTTCATTCAACATAGCACAAAAATAGCAAAAAAATGTTTCGATGTAACTTGTACACTCGAGTACAAAAAGATAAATACTGTTAAAGCTACAAAAATACTCTACCGACTCTACCTTAATGTTAAGTCAATAAAGTCTGTCAATTCATGTATACATATTGTTGTAACTTTAAAAGTATGGATCATTCTGTACTCGAGTGTACTTAAGAAAGTAGTGAAAAGCTGTTATTCCCTATGGATTGTAAAAACACAGAGTATAGGTATAAGCCACTAGCGTATCGCACAATGGATTCGGTATGGATTGAATTATGGAAGAGGCGAAACTGGGCCGGTGTTAGGACAAGGGGGGAAATGGAAAATGTGTGTCGCCAAGTTGCGACCTAGCAACTCCTGGACAGGCCGGGCCGGTAATGGATTGATCAGATACCGCTCGCTGTGAGTGCGTCCCTGTCGATACACACAGTACACAAGTTCAAATGGGAATCCGGCGTCAGTTACAATGCCGGGAGCTCGTAATGTTATAAATTAGTTTGGTGAGTGAATGTCGCTTCGTCGCCTCTCAAATGACTTGCGTCTCTTAATTAATAATATTCCCCGATATGGTAAACTTTGAATTGATGAGTGATTAGTTAGCTGTACCTACCGTTTGTTTGAACCTTACATAGGCACCTACCGCCTGTATCATTAAAAAAAATGTTTTAACTCACTTTTCTCATCAAAACAGCTTAATTAACTTAATTCCTAGACTTGACAGTAGATAAACAGTATTATTGATTGTCACATAGATGGCGAGGACTTTTTAATGAGATTATCACTATGCATAACTTTCATTAAAATTGTGGTTGATATCATGTAGCTGCCATTTCTCTACTTATCGAAGATTAAATACCAATATAGGGGATATTATAGGATAAATAATTTACGAAATATTTGATTGCAATTACAGCAAAATTGTATTGTTTACTATAATTTAAAATAATTATAGAATATTGAAATCAGAATTTGAATATTTAATTCGATCAATTTTGCCAATATTAAGCGAAAAGTATAAGTAATCTCTAAATACGAGTATATTGGTGTTTTAATCAAAAGCTTTTGAGAAATATTGTATTCAATATATCTGCCGCTATAAAGTAAAAAAGTTATTCAAGCTTCAGAGTCGCCAGTTCATTATCCAAATGGACTACAGCTATTTGATCCACTTATGTGATTGCCTGCAAGCATTATCTCTCTTCTACTGAATGGAACCCATAAGTCTACCTCGTAATTCTCTCGCTTCTTACAATATCTTACCAACATAAGTTTATGCACATAGATAACATCAATATGATCTTGTTAAAAATATCGAGTAAGAATATATTCAAACAGTACCTAGATCTAATTTTTAGGGTTCCGTAGCCAAATGGCAAAAAACGGAACCCTTATAGATTCGTCATGTCTGTCTGTCTGTCTGTCCGTCCGTATGTCACAGCCACTTTTCTCCGAAACTATAAGAACTACACTGTTAAAACTTGGTAAGTAGATGTATAAAATAGAAAAAAGCAATAAATTTTGGGGGCTCCCCATACATAGAACTGAAACTCAAATTTTTTTTTCATCAAACCCATACGTGTGGGGTATCTATTGATAGGTCTTCAAAAATCATATTGAGGTTTTTAATATCATTTTTTTCTAAACTGAATAGTTTGCGCAAGATACACATCCAAAGTAGTAAAATGTGTGTCCCCTGTAACTTCTAAAATAAAACTAAAAAAATATATGATGTACATTACCATGCAAACTTCCATCGAAAATTGGTTTGAACGAGATCTAGTAAGTAGTTTTTTAATACGTCATAAATCCTACGCAACCCTTCATGGGCGAGTCCGACTCGCGCTTGGCCGGTTTTATTTAGTTAGTTTTGCCATATTATTAGTTCTTGTTCAATTAAGAGTTATATTTTTGAATATTTGTTTGAAATAAAAATTATTAGCTTCAAGACACTCAGGGATTTCTCATCATTTTTCTTATACCTTACGCTAGTACTATTAGTTATTCTTTGCTTAATACATACGAAGATAAATGAACTTTCAGTAAAACATCAAATTAATCCGTTTTATTTTACATCAGTATTACTATTAATAACTAGAAACAGGGAAATATTGAATACTCTTAATTTTATTTGTAGCTACACCACACTTTTCAATGCACAATATTCTAGCTGTTTCGTTTCCGTATTGAAACTAGGTTTGTGTCACAAAACAACATAATTATTGTTTCTGAAGACGAAAAAACACTTATGGTAAAACGTATATTCCATCGATTGAAGAAAATAAGGTATCTATTGATATCCAAATATTTAATAATAGCTCTACATTGCTGACTGTACGTATAACAAACATAGCTAGAGTTCCAAAGCGCACACCAACTGATTGAATTGAGCTTTCGCCTTTACAAACCAGCAGCAAGATAATGTCGCCCAATCACTTAACTGTAGGCTCCACCTCTAACTAATACAAAGAGCTCACGTATGTTTGTATCTATTTATATGAGTTCTGTATAATTCATTGCATATATTTCGTGGCCGCTCGTAAAATTTGGTTTATGGTAAACAGGCTATCGTAATGCGACATCTTGCTGATTGTGGAAGCCTTAAATTCTTACGGTAAAATGAAGAGAAAGCATTGCTATTATTTTTTCGAATGTTAAATTAACAAAATCGTATTTGTCAATACCAAATACCAATCCGCACTGGGCCAGCGTGGTTGACTAAGGCCTAATCACCCTAATATAGGGTAGGCTCGAACCCCTCGGTGGGGACTTATATGGGCTGTGATGATGATGATGATTTGTCAATAAAGATAACCGCCTATAGCGACAGTATTTTGAATACATCAGTTTGGTTACTGAATTAAGACTATTACGGTTGCATTTTGCTCGGTTATTTTTTATGCCATCTAACTAATTGATTGTTGTGTATCAAAATCGTATAAGTAATGGTAATAAAATAGCGTAAAAACGTTAATCACGACTCCACATGCAAATAACTAACAATTATACTCTATAAGCTCTTTATAAAAAATCTTCACCAGATTTAGCCATCGCGATGAGAGGCACCCGTCGTCGGTCTATTTCCTACAATTATTCGTCGGAAATGAGATTTCGGATTAGGCCGTCGGTTGATGAAGACGCGGAGATGGACGAAAAAACAATTAAGGGTGGAATTAATATGATCGCATCTTCGCGGATATCCTTGGCCGGTCGCTGATCCGAGCTAAGCAATCAATGGAAATTGTGTGCTGGCTAACGACTATAACAATATAATTGACATAACAAGGTACTTTGCAGTGTAATTATAATTTGACATAACAAGGTACTTCCCAGTTTAGTGACTCGTGCGCATGTTTGTTAAAAGAAAGAAACAACCCACATCTCACGTAGGTACTTCTCCCCTTCTGTCTCCTATTATCTGTTTTTCTCTTCTCTGTGGGTACATGTCGGCTTATTTTCTATTCGATTTTACTATAAAATCTTTTTCAATACACTTGCTCGTAAAGTGGATCTAATTTCACTGGTTTTATATAAGTACATAAAGCAGCTCATGCAACACGCGTGTGTTATAACGCAAATAGTTCGGTTATAGAATATTACAAACCGCACTATTTATATTATAGTGTTGTTTTTTAAAAGTTAGAGGTTATATAAAAGACATCAACGAACTACATTGTATTATCTTAGGAATTTGGATACGTTCTATCGAAAAAGTGTTGGAAAAATCTTTAGGGTAAAATTAAATTAAATCAGCAGAGTTGAAAAACAGAAGGCTAATATTTTTGTTTATGAATAAACTCTATTACTAAAAATAAAATAAATTAGCGTTTATTTTAATACCATTATTAAATTTTGTTTACAAATTAACAATGATTTTAGTTATTTAATCAAAAAAAATAATTTTGATAGGTATTTTTACTTACAAGTGTGTTGAAAAACGTTGTACGATATTGCGTGCCTATATTAGTTATAGACGCTCTGCTTTATTACGCCCTTGCCTTCGGCTCGGGCTGAAATTCCGCGTCGTGGGTTATAACGCACTTGTATAGTAATGTACTAATAATAGTACATTGATCCTATACCTAATGTATTTATATCACAAATTCACAATAAATAGGTACTTCTTTATTGTGTTAAGAGTATATGCTAGGTATAGGAACTCTCGCAGATGGTTGAGCGGTAGAAGGCGGGCCTTTGTAGCCCACCTACCATGACCGCCCTAGGTGTGGCCTGCGCGCTAGGGTGGCTCCTGATGCGGCGATTATAAGGTCCCCGTCTGAGTATTACCTCAATGTTCAGGGAAATACCCCACAGGCGTTAAAACCCGGCCTGTAGTTGGCCGGGCTGTTCCGGGGCGGTCCGGAGAATTGGGGTTGCCCAGACCCCGGATTGCCTTGACCTATGGACAAGATGGACATCGAGGTTGGTTTAGTGGGTATGTCCCATGGGGAGAGTCCCACACACGCCTGTCGACTAGCCATCGGCAGGTACGGTGCGCAACAGCATTCCATTCTCGTTAAAAAAATGTATAGGATCTCTAAGAAAATGAAAATATTTTTGGTATTTATAATATCATTATCAATACAGTATATCCTCAAAATAAATAAAACATATAATTACCAACATATTAATTCCAGCTAAAGTATACTATAAAACGGACATCCCATTTTCCATACAAACCTGGGCCTGGGGGTATATTATGACGTCTTAATTCCAGGCAGTTTTCTACACTGTTATAATGCCATTTCTTTCTCTTTATATAGTGCGTAAAAGAAAGGCACTGATAGCAATTCAGAAAACTGGCTGGAATTAGGATGTTATAATACACACACCCTGGTGTTACAAGGATGAAATTTGATCTATAATTACAACTTTCCGCCCTTGAATGAATCTTAATAATAAGTTGTAACGGTAGTACCACGGGTAAGCACTGCAAACATCCATGTAATTCGATTTCGCAAGGTAATCAAAACCTATAGGGTACTTTCGGTTAACCTAGAATCATGAAATTTGTCAAGAAGCAATGTCTTTTTACAGCACATGTAAAGGAAAAATCAAAAAAACCGTACATATTATGTAGGAACTTATATACTTAGATGACTTTGTACGGAACTCTGTTTACGAGTCCAACTCGCCGGACTTGGTCGATTTTTCTTTATTGCCTAAAGCGTATTTTGGGAGTGTTTAATATTAAATTTTAATTTTAAACCGCCGCTTTAATATTAAACCGCCTAAAAATTAAACATAAAAGGGTGGAACCTTACTAAGGCGAAACAATATTCGTATTCGTATCTACGTAGTCTACGTACGTACTATAAAGAGAAAAGAATTCGATGTCACAGTCGCAAAGGCGGGTTTCCTATTGAGTATATGTATATAATACTTAAGTCATCAATCAACCACAACCACAATACACCCCAGCATCTGACCGAAAAGCCACAATCAAATGACCCGTTGAAACTTTTCTAAATTGCATACAAAATGTCTTCCACAGACTTGCGGGGTCCGACGGCTATTACTTACAACGCAATATCAAATTGCTTTCAATTTATTTCGCAATTGCCGTCTTTGAGTTTCGCTTTGTAGGGCCTCTGACGTCGGTCCGAGGCAACAATAAAATGTATTCGTCTCCGGAATGTTTAATATGGGGAAAAGTTTAATAACGCGTCCGGGCGGGCGGCGAGCGGCCGGCCGGTCAGCCGCTCTGGCCGGCCCAACTGCTATAAATCAAATCTCTTACCTTCTACGTAGCTATGAGAAAAATCCTTATTAGATTCGAAAACATTTTCTTTGATTTCAAATAGAAAAATATACTTCAATTATGTCCGCTAACTTATTCGATACTGTTTTCGTCGCTGTCTTATATTGCCAGGTATGTACTGTTTTGTTCTTGAACAGACATGTTATAGAAAATGAGGAACTCATACATGAATATCATTAGTAATTTATTGACATGACATATGGATTATTATAAGCAATCCTCAACAAATAAGAAACGGCATTTTGCAAACGCTCTTTAAAACCTAGGTATAATAAACTTTTTTAAAAACAAAATTACTAATAACCAAGATCTTAATACGAAATGCCCTAACACACTTAGCTAAAATAAATAAAATGCATGTTAACATCCATCATAAGTTTTACATTTAGATGGAGGTAATTAAATTTGAGGTGTCTGTTGCATTTTGTCTAATTCGAATTGATAAACTAATACATTTATCTTCTCACTTTCAAACTTTCGTGTTGCATCATCAATATAAATATATAAACGGGAATTAAACACGATAACACGAGGTATTTACATACCTATTTTATTGCATGACGTTTCGGCTAGGTTGCACCAGCCTTGGTCGGAGGCGGACTGGAGCTGCGCTGTCAGGTCTCCGTGATGCGGCGTTCTTCTTGAACCACCGGCATATTTTTTGTCATCCAAATACCGTCACACACTATACTCACAGTGTCCGTATTTCGAAAACCGACTGACGAGTCCGAACGAACCGACTGTGCAAATCGAGGTTGTGTTTTGGTCACCACTGGATTCCACGCAGTTGATAATTTGAAACCATCTTCCCGATTGAAATTGTTTGGATGTTTTTTGATTTCCAATCGCTTCACGCACTACTCTTGAATAAAAGTGGCGATCTGTGGAGAGGACTTGCGTACAATAAAATTCTATCCAATGGTTGGTGCCTGCTCCGAGGAGATGTTCCGCAATGGCCGATTTGCTGGTTTGTCGGTTTTGTACAATGCAACACGAAAGTTTAAAAATTAGTATTGCCAACCGCTACGGGTCGGAAATTGTTAAATTAGTGCGTCATCTTGAATTCTTACGGAAAAAACTTGCGCGAGTGGAAACATCGTTGGCATTTTTAGGAATGCATACGGAGTGAATTATATACGGTACATTTAAAGTGCAGTAGTCATCTATATGTCACAGATTTTGATTTATGTGACCGGGTGACGTTTTTGCAAGCAACTCGCACCTATGAACTGTGCAGTGTGAGTCATGAGAAAAAGTTCTCGAAGCTGTTTAAGGCCGATAAGGGAAACGCCACTGTGGTGATGAACACTACCAATTACGAGCACAAAATACGGGAATTGTTGTGTGACGAAAAGGTATATAAACCGGTCTCATACAACCCTACGGCCAGAGAGAGAGCCCTATCAAGCGCAGCGATCTTAGTGTAATAACAAACATCAACCCTGGAATCCGAAGTGAATACATAGGCATAAATAGGGAAATGTTAGCATAGGTTACTTAAGAGCACTCGTACAATAAGAATATTGCGATAATACAGATATAAAAAATAAAAAAAAAGTCTTTATATATCCATGATGTGTATATGTGTATATGTATATATAAAATTTTAAACTAAGCTAATTTGATTGAGTTGCGCAACTCACATTAAAATAAGAGTAGTCGTAAGTCTTAATATAATTTAATATTATATAGAATGGATCAAAAATAAACCTAAAAAAATGAAAAAGGCACGGACCACGAGTCTGTGGAGAGTAACTATGTATTACAAAAAAAAAACCCTATGGCCAGAGTTACACGTAGAATTCGAGCTCTGATATACGAGTACGAAAAATCTGATAGACGAGTACGAAAAATTGTATAGGCCATCACCACACCAACCACCGAGGTTATATGGTCTGCCTAAAATACACAAGTCCAACGTACCATTGCGGCCAATCGTAAGTCAAACTGCTTCTCCTACTTATGACCTTGCAAAGTATATTGCGTCAGTATTACAGCCACTCGTAGGAAAAACACCGACTTTTGTTAAAAACTTTCGACATTTCGTCCAGATTATAAAGAACCTCACATTGGAACCAGATGGGTTGATGGTGAGCTTTGACGTGGAGTCGCTTTTCACCAACGTTCCAGTCAAAGAGTGCCTGGACGTCGTGAGGGAGAAGTTAGGAGACAACTAGATGCCGTTTAATTATATTGATCTACTAAGAAACTGTTTAGATGGCAATTACTTCCTTTTCCAATGTCAATATTACCACCAGATTGATGGTGTCGCAATGGGAAGTCCTGTAGCCCCTGTACTAGCCAATCTCTGGATGGAGTATTTCGAAGAGAAGGCGCTGAAGAGTGGCCGTAAAACTTTGGAAGAGATACGTGGACGATGTATTCAGCATCGTGAAAGGGGGTAGACAGGAAATAGATCAATATATAGAACACCTTAACTCCATTCACCTGAGGATAAAATTCACCTATGAGATGGAGGCGGACAGATCGTTGTCATTCTTGGATGTGAAGATTACCGCCAGACCCGATGGATCACTATCACACTGTGTATACTGGAAATCTACACACACAGACAGGTACCTACACGCAACGTCACATCATCATCCGCGTAACCTACAGTCCGTTGTGACGTCTCTCAAGAACAGAGCCTATGAACTCTGTGACCCTGAGCATTTGGAGCGCGAGTTAAATCATGTTCAAGAGGTACATAAAAACAACGGATATCAAGTAACGCGGGGACGAAAGCAAACAGCTAGGAGAAGCAAGCATCCTGAGGCAAGCAGGCAGCCAGCGTATATGCCCTATGTCAAAGGAGTGACAGATAAAATCGGGACCGTGTTAAGAACCTACTGCATACCTACTGTATTCATACCCGGTATAAGGGTAAACAACATGGTGGGTACACCGAAGGATGTCTTGCCACTACAACCTCCAGGTGTCTACAAAATTGATTGCAGCTTTGGTAGTTCTTATATAGGCCAAACGAAGCGGTCCATAGCTGAAAGGGTCAAGAAACATATCGCGGCTGTGAAAAACCGACAAACCAGCAAATCGGTCATTGCGGAACATCTCCTCGAAGCAGGCACCAACCATTGGATAGAATTTTATAGTACGCAAGTCCTCTCCACAGATCGCCACTTTTATTCAAGAGTAGTGCGTGAAGCGATTGAAATCAAAAAACATCCAAACAATTTCAATCGGGAAGATGGTTTCAAATTATCAACTGCGTGGAATCCAGTGGTGACCAAAACACAACCTCGATTTGCACAGTCGGTTGGTTCGGGCTCGGCAGTCGATTTTCGAAATACGGACACTGTGAGTGTAGTGTGTGACGGTACTTGGATGACAAAAAATATGCCGGTGTTTCGAGAAGAACGCCGCATCACGGAGACCTGACAGCGCAGCTCCAGTTCGCCTGCGACCACGGCTGGTGCAACCTAGCCGAAACGTCAGGCAATAAAATAGGTATGTAAATACCTCGTGTTATCGTGTTTAATTCCCGTTTATATATTTATATTTATCTTCTCAGTTACCTTCTCATTTCAGGATATCACTGAGATGTAAGATATCAAAATGACTATTCTTTTATCTCCTCTAAAGCTATAAGAAATGATGGCATAAATGGAGATATTGTGATTCCAACATAAGTTGACTATTGCCACACATCTTATTAATTTCTCGTTGAATAATAATGTCTTACTATCTGAATGGTAACTTGCTTACGTTAGTCCCATCCCAAAATCTGCCAACCCCAGTAATTGTTCTCACTACCGTCCTATGTCCATCTTTCCTTTCCTATAGAAAAACCTAGTAAGCCTGGTGCATAAGCAGCTAGCTGATTTTCTGTCTAACAATAACCCCTGAGCCCCTTTCAATCCGGATTTCGACCATTTCATTGGACACTAACTGCTCTTTTAATTGTTACGGAAGATATTCGGCAAGCCATGGATAATACATTAGTAATGTATTACTTGATTTATAAACTACTAGATTTTAGTAATGCCTTTAACACTGCTATTTTTCTAGTCATTCCCCATTCAATAAACATGCCAGCAGCCGCCGGCAGTGTTAATCCTTGATGATTAATCCTCTGATTAGTGACTTACTGCTGGTGTTCCCCAATACGGTGTTCTATCTCCTTAACTTTTTCTATTTTTATTAATTAACTTAAGAAAACAATATTTTCTTCTTACAAGTGGTATGCAGATGATTTACAAAATTATAGACACTGTAACTTAATGGATATCCCTGATACTTTAAGACCTTTTGGCACAAATCATGAACACGTTTGTTTGCACTTAAAGTAAATCCAAAAAAAACAGGTCATGGTTATTGGTAGCCAGATGAGGTTAATAACAAAATTAACCTCAGATTGCTCCAACAAGTATGTTTTGACGGTGTTGCTTTTAATGTATCCCTCTTATTACTCACTCTCAGCTATGCTGACGTGTTACCTTGATTGATGCAACTGAAGTATGTATTACGTATTACTTAATAAATTGAAAAGACTTCAAAAGGAGGTCTTCAGTGTTTGCCCAAATCATGTACCGAGGTACAAATTATATAAAATGAAAGATAATAATGTGTTGAAAATGACCCAAGGGCTAAAATCTTTTCAAACTCAATAGATTTTGCAAAAAAATAAGATAAAAAATGATAAGTGAATGCGAAACTTCGTGAAACGAAACGTGATTAGTTATGGACGTCAAGGTTTGACATTCACAATCAGTCATTGTTATGGTCGCTTGATAATATTTTCACTTAGAATCTTCTTCTTATTATAGGTATTTGAAGAACTTGAAATTCTTCTAATTAAAAATCTGGAGTTTATTATGTGTGTGTGCCAACATCTATTACGATCGCCTACAAATCACCAGTAATTGTGAATTTGATATGTCAATACAATGACGACACGGTTAGCGCAGAGGTCGAGTGATCGCCTACTGTGCAACGGGTCGCGGGTTCGATTCCCGCACGGGACAGATATTTTGTATGGCCTACAGAAATTTGTTCCGGTCTGGGCGTATGTGCATGTGATATTCTATGTTTGTAATTGCACCCACGACACAGGAGAAAATCCTAGTGTGGGGCGACGTTTTTTTTTTAAAAAAAAAAAAAAAAAAAAAAAAAAAACAATACACATCCTAATGACGTTTCACTTTTGTTCTTTTTTTTTATTGGGTGTTGTTTGCAAGTATCTGTTAATAAGTGTCACAGACTATGTGACACTTATTAACAGATTTATAACGCTTTGGAATATGGACTTGTTACGAGTTTTATTGTAATATTTGTTATAATTAAGTAAATACCCTATTTTTATTATTTTAATAGTTGGAAAACCTTTACTAAACAGGTTTGGAGAATACACTACGCTAATACGCTTTAATTAGTATTTATACTATGTTGCCAGTAATCAAAATGTTTAAGATATAATTTCAGGTAGTACAAATGGTTTAAAGAAATTATTTTTATTGTTTTATGAATTTTCAGATTTTTTTTACATAGAAAAATATAATAAAACCCGAGGTACATGTTTTGGGCATAATTGTATGGAAGAAAAAATTGATCCTTTGGCAATCAGCTTCATCTTCCGCTTCTTCTTCGTTTAGCCTTCGAAATATGATCATGTGTCTCAATATAGAGCATAACTCATATGGCTACTATGAAAAATAGTACATTATGGTACAAGTGTGTACTGTTGGTGATTACCGCTGAGGCGCATTGAGGCCCGAGCCGTCAGGCGAGGCGTCTTAAGAAGCCGAGGACGGTAACCATCAATACACACGTGTATCATACAACGTTTTTCAACACACTTCTGAATAAAACAATACTTAAATAAAAAACCATTTTACATAGTAGATAAAAAGTTTACTTAGAGAAACAATTAGTAAATGTGCAGTTAGTAAAATTATAATTAACTATTTTTGATGACATAGCGGTCTCATCAGATAGATTATTTATTGAAATACTTTCATGTTCTATTGTTATTTGTGATGGTTCATTATTCGTGTAGGTAGGTGAAATCCAATCATTGGACGTACTTGGTATTTCGCCAGTAGGATGCGTCTCAGAATCAAGTTTAATTCTTTTTGTGATTTTTGCACAAATTTCCTTCTTGTTTTGTATGGAATCTTCTACGTATGATTCTGCTACATTGCTAGATCGCCACCCGCCATGTCGCTTCAAAGTCATTATATCAGCTCCTGAATTTGCCAGCAATGTAGCTGAAGTTCTTCTGAAACTATGTCCAGTGTAGCTCTCAGCATCTACTAAACCCAAAAACTTAGCGATTTCTTTAGGCATAGAACCAAATTTGTTTATACCTATAGGTTGACAGGTACATTTACCATTCTGGTAATTTAGAATGAAACAGTAATTTTTTGTTTTTGGTGAACGCAAACTTTCATACTTCTTAACAATATCATAGAATGGACCGTGTATGGTGAATGACCTAGGTATTTTATTTTTCGTGATAGGTATCTTCACTAAAAGCATCTGGCCATGGTTCTCTATATCTTTTACAGTTATATTTGTTAATTCTTGTATCCTACAGGCACCAGTTACACCAAATATTAAAGCAACCTGAAACAAAAGAAACAATAATTAAGGTCAACACACAACACAAGCTGCTATTAAATATTTAATTAAAATTAATTTAACTAACCTTTGTAGCCAAATATTGGTTATCTGGAGCATCTTTAATAAATTTTTCAATATCATCAGATGATAAAACCTTTGATTTTTTGCATCTAAATCCATCAGATAGTCTCTTTAGATAAGCTGACAAATTCGAGTATGTTTTTAAGTCCACTCCATTCTTTGTTCGGACTGTACTTTTTAACATTGAGTAAATACACCACAAAGAGCGAGGTTTGTACTTAGAAGATAATTCTTTAAAGTACGCCATGAACACATGAAAAAGACTGGGTATTCTTGTTGTTCTGCCATTGTATGAAATTTTGGTACGCTAATAGATATTTTTCCTTTGAGTTTTCTGGTAGTAAACTTTCCATAACGTTCTGGGCTTCACATCTTATATCGGGCGGTGTACAACATAAATTATTTTTTCATAAATTGTATTTGCAGACATCTTAATTAATAACTAACTCAAAAGAGAAAACGAGACGAGTTGTGAAAAATGTTTCGTAATGGCGGGAAAAATTAATCAGTTTTCCTATGCGCGCGCATCGGCCATAGACTAATAAATTTCGTAATGGCGGGAAAAATTAATCAGTTTTCCTATGCGCGCGCATCGGCCATAGACTAAAAAATGAGATTTCTTTTTTTTGGGCTTTTCGCGGATAGCATTTTAGCGCAAGTGTAAGCGTAACTCAACCAATAATATTAAAAAAAAAACTATTACTCACTCGTGAATAATAGTAATGAAAAAGTCACAGTTTGATTATAGGTGTCATTATGTGCCTAATTGCCATGGGATTAGAGCCACTATATGAGGAAGTGTGTTGAAAAAAACATTTAACTCATGCACCCACTTGCACCAAAATATCTTACTATTTCCGTTTACTTTATTATTTACAATGAAACTTCAAACATCCTCAAATGTATTGCATGAATTGAATTTTAGTAGTGGAACAATCCATTTTTACGTTTATGACACGTGGACTTTAATGAACTCCTACTTTATACGGAATTGTAAAACTTGTAACATTTGGTGCCACCAGCTGTCAACTTTATTGATTTAAACATCTGACAAATAAATAACTGAGCCGCTTACTTGATAAGGACCCCGATCTATAAATTAAGTATTTTGATAAATTCAAAATACAAACACTTATTGTAAGTAGTTGAATTACATATAAAGCACATCACAAAGGAGGCTATTAATGTATTGTATATGGAAAGAAAGGATGTTTGAAGTAGGTCTGATGAGAGTTCGCCATGTTAGCCCCTGAGGCGCCATGCCATCGCATCATTAGCAAGTGACACCTGCGAGCATCAGCCCGCCTACTATCAGACTCGTGCTTTATTATCGCTGCGTGCACATTCGTTTTATGAAATACATAAAAAATGGGTCTTGTTTTGTTTTAGAATTATACCGGTTGTAACTGAACACCTCAATAGCATTTAAGGATATGTATCCATCAGAAGTAGAAATTATGTAGGAAAAATATTAGGGCTAACAAACCTACTTTTTTTTCCATACAAACTAAATAAATTATTTTTTGGTATTAATTGCCGACAGCCCTACGTAAGCGCACGAGGAATACTACGCTCACGTCTGTCACGTGTATAGTTGTAAATAAACCGTTTTAAACCAAAATCCGTGGTTTAAAACCCGTTTTAAATTTGTTTAAAACGGTTTAAAACCACGACCACGTGGTCAGTACATTAATAAAATGTTACTTTAAAAGGCAAGATAAAGAGGCTAATTGAAATAATTTACCATTTTTATTAAATAAAATTTAATCACATCACTTTTACTACATTTTTAGGATTAGACACATTGAAAACTAACTTGATATTATAATTATATTTATACTATACATTTTAATTTTTGTTTATTTCGGACTCGGCTATTGCACATTTAATAGTACATTGTTACCCTAGGGGTGAAAGTAACTTATTTAGTCCCGAGACAGGGTTTGGCGTCCGAGTGCAGCGAGGGCGCCAATAGCTCGAGCAACGTCGCATTTTTTTAGTTGAAGTGTAATGTTTTTCTCGCTTCACGACTTGTGGTTGCAACTATTATTTTGGCTGAGGGCGGGCAATTTCACAGTGTTTTCTTGTCACTATGCCGACCGGAGGAAGATTATGAAAGTGATACTGAATTTATGGAGGAATGTGATCCTCTTTTATGATTACCATAATATCTAGAAAAGCTTACTCTTAACTATTTGAGTTGATTACTAGTTTATTTGATTAAGGGCCGATATTTCAATCGTCAGATAATCTTTAACTGTAGAATAAATATGGCGGTTTGAAAGATTTTCTATATAAAAGCTATCAAACTGTCATATTTATTCCGCAGATAAAAATTATCTGACTATTGAAAAATCAATTTAAATTGATACCAAAAACTACCAAAACAGATCTAAGTATGAATAACGTTACTAATGGTGTTAGTTGATTTTATGTAACCTGTATACATGTAATAAAAGTTGATTATAAAACAACATTTAATTTTTCTTTTTTTTTACCTCAATATATCTTAAATAAGGAAATAGGTGTTGTCTAGATCATTATGTGGGAAGTTAATGTGAATTCTAATAGAATAACCTTTTAAACCAATATTAAACCGCTAAATGTGGTTTAAAACGTTTTAAACAAAAAAAACGGTTTAAAACCAAAGGGTTTTAAACGTTTAAAATTATTTTTGCATCTATAGTCACGTGTCATTTTGTATTTAAATTTCTTTTGTGTTAAGAGCTGATTATGGTTGTCACTTGAAAGTTTTTGCTTTCAGTATAAAACAAATAACTATGAAAGTATTGGGGTTCCAGGTCTCAGACAAGCACCGAAGGTCCATTTAGTATCTAACTTATATGCCCCTTAAATGTTATTGGGATGTTCAGTTACACCCTGTATATACTAGCTGTGCCTGTGAACTACGTTTCGCCATATATTTGTTCTCGTTCTTTCGACATTTTTCATTGATGCTCAGCTGCTTTTAGTCGTAGCGTGATGTTATAATTATAGTCTTAGCCTTCCTCGATAAATGGACTATCCAACACAAAAAGAATTTTTCAATTTGAATCAATAGTTCCTGAGATTAGCGCGTTCAACTAAACAAACAAACTTTTTAGCTTTATTATATTAGTAAGTATAGACAATAATGTTATTTACCATATACTGCTCGAACATAATATTCGCTTGCACTATTGTCATTTATTCTAACAACGCATGACATAACAATTCATAAACATGTCGATAACATTCATTCACAATACTTAATACTTAATTAGGCGTCATAATAGAGCAAGTATTATATATTATATTATTTATTAGATTATAGACTTTTACAGGAGTTTTTGGCGCAGTTTCCTGATGATTTAGAAGCTCCCCTTTTCCTAGACAACAAACCATTATTACTGTAGCCTATTTCATCAAATTACAAAAGTCATAAAATGGATCCAACTGTACTTCAGATAATAGATGTGTGTCCTTCAGTATAAGCTGTCATTTAGTGACGGCGGACAACTTTGATTTGATTGTTTTTCATGGTGACCTGTATTTTAAAAGTCAAGCCCTTTCATTTGATACCCATATTGTAGGGATTGTACAAACATATTATGTAATCCGCCATTTTGTGACGGTGGCCATCTTGGATTCTTCTTCTTCATAGTTTTCGGGCCAATAATACTATTCAGTTTTAATTCTTCGTACTAATGAAATTTGCAAAATTAGAAATTAGTATTTAGGACTGTAAAATAAGTATCGTGTTTTTGAATAGTAGGAATTTTGTTTCATGAGAATTTTCAAAAGAATAAGATTCAGAGTTTTTAAAAACGTAATATTCACTTTCACAATTTTTGGGTGTTCCCTTCTACCTACAATACGTACCTACGTAAATGTCAATGTACGTATACGTACAAATGATATAAATCCCACCCACAGTATCGTGCAATATTTAAAACACATTAACATTGTAAGAATCAAAAGGTTTAAAGTTGAATGTATTTTGTATTTTAAATACAATAAAAATTGGTCAAATACTGTATTTTGTATTTGATATTTTAAATACACCACTGGCGAGTATTTTGTATTTCGTAATTTAATTACATGCAGCAAAGTATTTTGTAATTTGTATTTCAATTAAATTAAGGCGTGTATTTTGCCCAGCCCTGGGTATGACATGGTACAAAAATGTTCATCTAATTTTAGAGCCGATTGTACATAAATAATGCAAAGATGGCAAAGGTATCTTGTGCTAGTAGGTACCTCAGTATGTATATCATGTATCAATATTATGTAAAAATATTATTAAGAATAAATTATTAAGCAACTCATTACTTATTATTTAAAATAAAATGTATAGCAAATAATACGCTCACATGTATCAGAATAATTAAACAATGAATTTGCTTGAAATGAATTAATTGCTTCTATAAGCTTCTAAACAATGAAATGAATGAAAACAAATTTTATGTGATTTGTTGTTGCTTATGGCAAATGAGATGTTATGAAATTATGGTGTCTACGCTCGAGGAAGAGCGAGTGGCAACACTGCATTATAGTCTGTGCAGTGAGAGCCTGTGGCGGCCGGCCGCATGTAACATGTCAGTCGAGTCGAATACGGAATGAAATTGAAAGAGGTTATGATGCCCGGGCAGCGAGTTTTCGTTTCGAAAAATATATAACAAATAGTATTGCGCGGCGCACCAAGTGATTGTTGGTGCGAGGGTCCGCCAAAGCTTTAGTGTCGGTGAAAGTGTAAATGCACCGAAGTTTTTATCGGTGAAGTTCGGGTATTGGTGGCCTAATAGGCAAGTGTACCATCCGGTTCGGTCAGACAGAAGCCCTTCAGGAGCCGCGACTTCCTTCGAGCTAGCTCAGGAAGTCCACCGGCTACATACGGAGACCGAACGGATCCAAGGTAAGTATACCAATTTTCTAGGAGCTGGTAGTAGGTAATAAAATTCAGCAACATTATTCGGTGAAACGCCGACGTGGTGGAGTCTACTTTGGGCACCACCATCTTTTGGTAGCAGAGCGTGTTGTTGTTAGATTTGATTGATTGATTAGTATTTTAATTAGTATTGTACAATTAATATTGTAATCTTGTTGGTTGTCCAAACGGGCAATACATATTAATTGGTTTTGATGGCTGATTTTAAACCGACTACAATCTCATTTGTGGACCGATCTCCCTAACTAGTTGTCATTGTATATGAAAAATTGTGGTTAAATGCCTTTGTTGTTCTAGTTAAGTTCTAGCATTTACCTATATTTGATTTTGGTTTGTTTTTTCATATCTTTGTTTTGCCCTTGAATATTTTAATGTTTTCCCAAATAAAATTTGGGAAAACATTAGTAAGCTTTGCTTAGTGCCTTAAACTTAAACCTTGGTTGCGCTCAATAAAAACTACGCAATGTATGATGCACACAGCAACATTGGCGTACGTTTGGTTAGAAGATTTAGATGTAATGCGAAACAGTATGACTGCGGCTCATCAAGGTAGTCGCGGAGCCGGCCCGAGCCCGGCGACGACACAATGGCTCCCTGACGTTAATTAAATGTTAACAAACGCCCTCGTCGCCTAATTGGAACTGTTGCCTATTATCCTTACCTTCCGACGTGGAGAATGACTTCCAAGCTTGACAACGGTGGAGACCACTTCAGACTTCTTACGCGGGATTCTTCAAATTAAGTGACAATCAGGGTTTTATTTCCACCGCAGGATAAACCACAGTTAATGAATAATTTACTTAAAAGGTTATAAGATTTACTGATATTAAACAAATTAACTTTACATAATATTAATTGGCGGCTTGTAACGTGGGAAAACTCATAGATTTGACTTGCCTTGTGCGATTTTATTTATTGCCGGGTCCAAGTCTCGCGAGTGCGTCCACAGCGAGTAAATTGCATCGATTGCACCTCGTGGAAAACCTCACACAAGGCGTCGATCGGAAGCTGCACTAGAGCTGGCCAACCACACTCTCGCACTCGCATTGCTTCCACTTGCAACTTGGATCCGGCATTAATCTAACTAATATAGTCAAGTTTGATGAAAAGATATGGCGGCCAACCGTCCCGCATTCTGCAGGACCGACCTGTAATGACAGTTGTAATAAGTACCGCATTGCAATATTTAATGAAATAACGCCTAGCAACGTAGTGCTGTACCAAAGACGAATGACATTAGGGATGTGCAACACTCTAGTTTTCATACGGGACGCGTTAGACGTCTAACGCATGCATAAGCATAACGCATACGCTTTCTTGCTGTATTTTTGTATAATATAATATAAGTATAATAGTTGTTATTCGATGTGAAAATATATAATGGTGAATTGTATCTACGGAGACAAAATACAGCAACAAAAAGCCAATTAAATGTACAGTCAACGTATGGTCGAGCTTTACATTTGTACTACAAAAACGCCGCTATTTTGAGCGAAATAAGGGCGGTCTCAAGTAAAGTCGTCAATGTAAAGTCTGGCGTGTTACCATGTGTGTGTACATAATAATACATTGGCAGGAAAGGAAGATATAACGGAAAATTCGTCCTAAATATAAACTTTGACTCGATCTAGACTCACCATAAAATTGTAACTGTCCCCTAATAAAATTGTAATTGTCTTACTATCCCGAGCAAGAGGGGTTACTTTCTAAGGAATCGAGTAGGTAAGGTGGTTTTAAAGTCGTCCTTACAGAGTCATCACGCAGAAACATATAAAAAGAAGATTGCAGATTTTTAAAGATAAAAATGTGCCTTACCATGTGAATGTAAGTGAGGGTGAAGTAGGACTCAATGCCGTTATGTGTTTTCGAACACTTCATGAATTCAAAGCCTTGATTGCCGATATAAGCTTATAAGCGGCGGTTGGACTATGAACTCACCGGATAAAAATAAAGGTTCCCATAAACGAAATCGGCAGGGGATGCCTGAAGGTCGTTCTTCAAAGAAAATCGCATGCCCAAGAGAACAACAGGCTGTTAATGGCAACAGCAACATCATAATGTGGTGTCAGTATGCCCATAGAGAAGAAAATCTTCCGTTTTGTATTAGAAAAGTGACATTGCCTGGTGGCGCCTAAAGTCGACGCAACTAATTCGGCGTTTCGCCGATTAATCTGGGCTGGTTTTGTGACCGACTACAATGGTATAATAGTGCTTACCTCTAAGCTGGTCCGGTCTCCGTATGTAGCTGGTGGACTTCCTGCACGGAGAAAAAAATCTTGTAGAGTTTACAAGAACAACAACTAGAAGAACTAGACTTTCTTATTGTTAACGACACAGCAAGGATTTTGTGTTGGATTTACTATAACTAGAATTGAACAGAATTTTTCGTTATTCCAACTTATTCATTCAGTAAAATATAAAAGTGCTTGAGTTGTCATTAATAGCTAATTTAGTATTTTGTATTAAATAAAAGTTCTCAATACTTTCTACAAAGTATACTTTACTAGAATATTAAGTAACTGCAACAACACGAGGGTTAGAGCACATAAAATACTACGCTATGATTACTTGCCATTTCATTTTCAGAACTGAAAATTCTCGTAATGCACACATATTGGTTTTGTCACTATAAACAGTTCAATTGCTATAGTAATTATACACACTGTTATGATAACTGTATATTAGAGTTACGTCTACTAAATCTTGTATTGTAACCTCTACTCGAGCGGTCTTGCAAGTATTATATTATTTAGCCAATAGTTATTTACTGTAATCACACACTTTTCACAATTAAATTAGTACTTATTATGTTGTTGTCTGATGTGGTTGCATTTTTTGAGGAAGGTAAAACATACACACCTATAGCTATTGTATAAGGCAACCGCATCACACAAGAACACAGTAAACACTTACTATATTGTGAAAAGTATGTGATTACAGTAAATAACTATAGACTAAATAATACAACACCTACAACATTGATATTTTTAGGAGAATAAATGAATGCTTAAATAAATTTTGATAATCACATCTATTTTATCACTTGTGTTACAAACCATTTTATTAAGACAGTAATAATACATATTTAACAGTTATTACAAACTTGGTTGTAAAGTGTTGATGAAAAATAATATCTAAGCACTATCAACTTTATTATGTAACTAGCTGTGCCCGCGAACTACGTTTCGCCATCAAAATACTTAAGGGCCCATGGCGCGAAAAATAGCAAAAAGGCCGTTGGCGTTTTTGATATTTTACGTTAACGTTCCAGTTAACTGACCGGGAAAAAATAAATTTAAATTCTTAAATTATGTGTCTACACAATCACCGTCACCATTTTTCAAATTTACATACCATTTCGTTAAAAAATAGCATCAATTTTACTTAAAATTTAGGTTACACCCACATACCGTTCGTGATTTTTAGCTTCATTAATTAACCCTATTATATTTTAGTTTAACAAATATATAGAACAAAGGTAAGCAAAACACTGACACCGTGCTATTTTTTTAAATTATCGTACATTGATTTTTATTTGAATTTTTTAACATACATTTATCGATGTTCTTACAAATACTTGGCTCGGGCGCGTCGAAATTCAGTGTGCAATCAAGACTCGAAGTGAGAGCACGTCGCTTTGAGCTAGCTCCCGGTCGCGTAATTATTTGTGTATGTATACGACGCGAAGTCCTACGGAGTAATCGGAGAAGTTGATAACTAACAATTTTGTTATTTGTGGCTGCCGTACGAAAAACCTTCAACCTTTTTACAAGCTTTTATTTATCTTTTGCATGTTCGGGTCTAATCTTGCGAGTAAAATTTGACTCACTTCCCGGTTTCCGATTAAGCTGAAATTTTGCATGCATATGTATAAATATATTATGATGACGACATGGAGCTGATCTGATGTTGGAGCTGAAGGGTGGCCATAGGAACTCCACAATAAAACGACATAGCCCCATCGAGTTTGAGCTCGTTTGATTCGTATTGACGAGAACTTTGATCCTATATGGTAACCAGGGTCTGATGCTGGATCTGGAAGTTTGCCATAGGAACTCCGCAATCAAACAATGCAACCCCATCGAGTTTGGGCTCGTTTGATTCGTATAGACAAGTACTTTGGACCTATGTGGTAACCAGGGTCTGATGCTGGAGCTGGAAGGTAGCCATAGGAACTCCGCAATAAAAGGACACAACCCCATCGAGTTTGGGCTCGTTTGATTCGTATTGACGAGTACTTTGGTCCAATATGGTAACCAGGGTCTGATGCTGGAGCTGGAAGGTGGCCATAGGAACACCGCAATCAAACAACGCAACCCCATCGAATGTGGGCTCGTTTGATTCGTATTGACGAGTACTTTGGTCCTATGTGGTAACCAGGGTCTGATGCTGGAGCTGGAAGGTAGCCAAAGGAACTCCGCAATAAAACGACAAAACCCCGTCGAGTTTGGGCTCGTTTTTTTTTTTTTTTTTTTTTTTTTATGTAAGGCCCGGCAAATGACCTCCTCCCGCCTGATGTTATGCGGTGAAAGAGGCCCAAATGAGTTGACAGATAGAGTAGGGACGACATCCACTATCCTACCTGCCCGCCCCTTGCCGGCCTAAAAGATGCTTTTTCACACCTCTTTTGAAGGAACCCATGTTGTAGGATGGAGGAAACACGTGCGCAGGTAGAGAATTCCAAGTGTGGGATGAACGACAGAAGAAGGAATCTTGGAATTTCCTGGTACGGTGTGAAAAGGAGGACACAGTGTACGGATGACTCCGAAGGCCCTTACGCGTGTTTCTGTTAAGGAATGGAGAGGGAGGGATAAGGTTAAAGAGCTCCTCAGAGCATTCCCCATGGAACATTCGGTGTTTGATTCGTATTAACGAGTACTTTAGTCCTATATGGTAACCAGGGTCTGATACTGGAACTGGAAGGTGGCCATAGGAACTCCGCAATCAAACAACGCAACCCCATCGAGTTTGGGCTCGTTTGATTCGTATTGACGAGTACTTTGGACCTATGTGGTAACCAGGGTCTGATGCTGTAGCTGGAAGGTAGCCATAGGAACTCCGCAATAAAAGGACACAACCCCATCGAGTTTGGGCTTGCTTGATTCGTATTGACGAGTACTTTGGACCTATGTGGTAACCAGGGTCTGATGCTGGAGCTGGAAGGTAGCCATAGGAACTCCGCAATAAAAGGACACAACCCCATCGAGTTTGGGCTCGTTTGATTCGTACTGACGAGTACTTTGGTCCTATATGGTAACCAGGGTCTGATACTGAAGTTGGAAGGTGGCCAAAGGAACTCCGAAATAAAACGACGCAACCCCATCGAGTTTGGGCTTGCTTGATTCGTATTGACGAATACTTTGGTCCTATATAATTTTTCTTGATGAGTACTTTGAGCGTAGCCTAGATAATATCCATACGCAAACCCCAATTTAGGTGTCAAATGAAAGAGCTTGAATTGTAGAATGAATTGTAGAATATAGTATATTCTGAAAGACAATCTAATCCAAGATGGCCGCCGTCACAAATTGACAGATTATTTTTATGTACAATCCCCACAATATGGGCCTGTATATAGGGTATCAAATGAAAGTTCGTAAAATACAGTACACCATGAAAAAAACTAAAACAAGATGGCCGCTATCACAAAAGATTTTTTAAAACAAGCTTTTATTTTAATGCCCTAAAAAAGAGAAAATAAACTTTAATTTATTTTTTTATTACAATCTAGCGAATGGCTTCAGTGCACTAAAAAGTGCGTTGAGCACAAGAAAATATTAATTTCATATTTGTTTATTACTAAATTATTATATGTATATTATATAAAATAATTGTAGATACAAATAACAATAAAGAACTCGGTAGTCATTAAAATATTTCTTATTATTTGAGCAATTAGTTAAAAAAAAGTTTTTTTAAAAACAAGCTTATATTATAAATGCCTTAAAAGAGGAAAATAAACTTTAATTTATTACAAGATATATTTTCTTATAAAAATATAAAAGCTTGTCCCGAGAATTAGGATAAACAATAAAACAATTTAACTTGATTATTATATTTATTTTCTTGTAATAAATAACGTTTTGTACAGCATTGTCATACACACATGACAATGCTGTGCAGTCCTGAAATTTAAATGCATATATGATCCCTTTTTTGAAAAACTCGAATCCGTTATAACTACTGCCTCACGGAAACTCGGTGTCCTGAACAAGGTGCGTAGGTATTTTGCGCCGGACCAACTATGCCTGTTGTATAAAACTCAGGTTAGGTCTTGCGTGGAATATTGCTCGCACTTCGGCTCCGCTCAGTACCTCCTCGATGCTCTGGACAGATTGCAGCGTCGCGCTATTCGAATAATTGGCGATGTAGAGGCAACTAACACCCTCGAGCCTCTACAACTTCATCGTGACATCGCCTCTCTTAGCGCTTTTTAACGAATGTTCCACAGGGAATGCTCTGAGGAGCTCTTTAACCTTATCCCTCCCTCTCCATTCCTTAACAGAAAAACGAGTAAGGGTCTACGGAGTCATCCTTACACTGTATCCTCCTTTTCACACCGTACCAAGAAATTCCAAGATTCATTCTTCTTTTTTTTTATTGCTACTAAGTTGGCAAAAAAGCAAACTGCCCACCTGATGGTAAGTGGTAACAGTCACCTATAATACATGTGGCTCCTGTGACATTCGCAGTAAAACTGCAACCCCCACAAAGGCCACAGTGTACGTTGCCAACTTGTGACTTAAGATGTAAAGTCACGGTACCCAGTAATTTCAGTGCCATATCTTACCCTTCAAACCGGAACACAGCAATGCAAGCACTGCTGCTTTGCGGCAGAAATAGGTAAGACGGAGGTACCCAAGCACACGACCTGGGTACAGAGTCCCCCTCCGGTAAGTCTTCTGTCGTTCATCCCACACTTGGAATTCTCTACCTGCGCACGTGTTTCCTCCATCCTACAACATGGGTTCCTTCAAAAGGGGTGTGAAAAACATCTTTTAGGCCGGCAAGGGGCGAGCAGGTTGGATAGTGGATGTCCTCCCTCCTCTATCTGTCAACTCATTTGGGCCTCTTTCACCGCTTAACATCAGGCGGGAGGAGGTCATTTGCCAGGCCCTCCATAAAAAAAACTGTTTAAGTACCTTGCCCGTATGTATTTACTTGGTAAGCCTTAAATAAATAAATATTGGTAATTCTAAGAAAAAAAATATTTGTTTTTTATAAAATAGGTAAATCTTGCGACAAGCTTTTATATTTTATTAAAAACTAGCTGTGCCGGCGAACTACGTTTCGCCATAATAACGGCGAACTTACGTTTCGCCATAATAAAAAATAGTTTACGACTTATTCTCAGACCTACTGAATATACACAAAAACATTCATAAAGATCGGTCAAGCCGTTTCGGAGGAGTTTGGTAACAAACACTGTGACACGAGAATTTTATATATTAGATGTATCATGTAATAAATTAAAATTTATTTTCGTCTTATTAGGGCTTTAAAATAAAATCCTAGTGTGGGGCGACGTTTTTTTTTAATCTTTTTACTATTATTTTATATTTTATCATTTTGTAACCGCATGGCCGCCATTACGAAACTCGACCAAAGTACTCGTCATTACGAAACAAACGAGCCCAAAACTCGATGGGCTTGTGTCGTTTTATTGCGGAGTTCCTATGGCCACCTCCCAGTTCCAGCATCAGACCCTGGTTATCATATAGGACCAAAGTCCTCGTCATTACGAATCAAACGAGCCCAAACTCGATAGAGTTATGTCGTTTTATTGCGGAGGTCCTATGGCCACCTTCCAGCTCCAACATCAGACCCTGGTTACCATATAGAACCAAAGTCCTCGTCATTACGAATCAAACGAACCCAAACTCGATAGGGCTATGTCGTTTTATTGCGGAGGTCCTATGGCCACCTCCCAGCTCCAGCATCAGACCCTGGTTGACATATAGAACCAAACTACTCGTCAATATGACTCAAACGAGCCCAAACTCGATAGGGTTGTGTCGTTTTATTGCGGAGTTCCTATGGCCACCTTCCAACTCCAGCATCAGACCCTGGTTACCATATAGGACCAAAGTACTCGTCAATACGAATCAAACGAGCCCAAACTCGATGGGGTTGTGTCGTTTTATTGCGGAGTTCCTCTGGCCACCTTCCAGCTCCAGCATCAGACCCTGGTTATCATATAGGACCAAAGTCCTCGTCATTACGAATCAAACGAGCCCAAACTCGATAGAGTTATGTCGTTTTATTGCGGAGGTCCTATGGCCACCTTCCAGCTCCAGCATCAGACCCTGGTTACCATATAGAACCAAAGTCCTCGTCATTACGAATCAAACGAACCCAAACTCGATAGGGCTATGTCGTTTTATTGCGGAGGTCCTATGGCCACCTCCCAGCTCCAGCATCAGACCCTGGTTGACATATAGAACCAAACTACTCGTCAATATGACTCAAACGAGCCCAAACTCGATAGGGTTGTGTCGTTTTATTGCGGAGTTCCTATGGCCACCTTCCAACTCCAGCATCAGACCCTGGTTACCATATAGGACCAAAGTACTCGTCAATACGAATCAAACGAGCCTAAACTCGATGGGGTTGTGTCGTTTTATTGCGGAGTTCCTATGGCTACCTTCCAGCTCCAGCATCAGACCCTGGTGACCACATAGGACCAAAGTACTGGTCAATACGAATCAAACGAGCCCAAACTCGATGGGGTTGTGTCGTTTTATTGAAGAGTGCCTGTGGCCACCTTTCAGCTCCAGTATCATACCCTGGCTACCATATAGGATCAAAGTTCTCGTCAATACGAATCAAACGAGTCCAAACTCGATGGGGTTTTGTCGTTTTATTGCAGAGTTCCTATGGCCACCTTCCAGCTCCAGCATCAGATTGTGGTTAGCATATAGGATCAAAGTCCTCGTCAATCCGAATCAAACGAGCCTAAACTCGATGGGGTTGCGTCGTTTTATTACGGAGTTCCTATGGCCACCGTCCAGTTCCTTCATTAGATCAGCTCCATGTTATCATAATATTGCATTGTCACGATATACATATTATTATGTGCAAAATTTCAGCCCAATCGAAAACCGAGAAGTGGTCAAATCTGCATTATACATACAGTGCAAGCTAAATAAAAGCTTGTGAAAATAAAAGTTGATTAAACACATCCCTGTATTTACTATAGTATAACACAGTAAATAATAAACACCTATTAAATTCAAAATTAACATCTACGATATTTTGCTAGGCGGCCGTACCGATTGGTGCCGATTGCGCGACCGAGTTCGCTTGTGTGCGTGAGCGACGCACACAAACAGAGACTAGAGAAATTTACCTAAACTAGCTCGGGCTCGCGCGGATGGTGGGCCCTTAACACAGTGTTTAGTTTTTTCCTCCATTTTATTCCATAATGATTCAACTTTATTCTGCCTTTCTTGAGCATCGGCCATTTCGAAATTAGGACAATTTTCGTAGGTTCGTAATGCTCTTTTACTAACAGTCCACAAAATTAAATACATTACATATTACTATAAACACTAAGTATAATTATTGTTTTAGAGACATTATTAATATTAATAAATTCTTCTTCAGTAGAAAGAACTACACAGTTGCAAGAATAATCTTTATCGTATTCATGTTTCGAATTAAAATAAACAATTGTTAATAAATTAGAACTGTATACGAATAAAGTTTAGATTTTATAATGGGTGTTGGTAACACCAACAAAATATATTTTTTGGATATGACAACTTGGCCAATTTTGACTGGTCGTACAGTAAGCTCCTTGTCAAGCTATACTTTGAACCGTTCTTATGTCGCTCGTAATACTGGCGGTTTTCGTAGAGTTAATGTATAGCATGAATGGGGGTTACTGTACAAATACGTTTTCCGTATTCGATATCCGATCACGGAATACAGACACGGAGTTTCGTGAACGTAGCCCAGACATTCGTTTCTTCTCATTCGGGATTTCTACCATTCTACCTAAACGTACGTACAGAACGTGTTCTGTTCGTAATAAAAACGAACGTGTGCGGCAGTCAATGAGTATTTTGTATAGATTTGATGCATTCGGATGCCCGCATTCAGAAAACGAATGCGAAAAAACGTATTTATGCGGTTAGCCTTAAAATGTATTGAGACTTCCGTTTTTGTAACGTGTACTGTGCGATATATTGTTGCTGGCATAGTTCGGTTAGCAAACTCGCCGTGATGACTAACATCCAACACACAAACTTGGAGTTATCGTTAGTCAGTTCACGATCGTTGCATTATCACGGTCTCGAAGGACACTAAACATAACATCTAACTTCGAACATCCAATAGGCCCCGAAGCGGTTCTTAAACTTTTTTGGTGACGAAACCCTTTTGGAAAGCGAAATACTTGACGGAACCCTAAAATAAAACAATAGTTTTTAAAAGTGTATTCTTTATTAATAAGCAAAATAAAAGTACGACCAGAGAGTGTGTTTTGATTTTTCTAAATTATTTCGGAACCCTTATAGGGGTATTGTGGAGCCCTAGGGTTCCGCGGAACACACTTAGAGCATGGCTGCTGTAGGTACCCTTCAGGGCCTACTTTCATTTAATACTCCTATTGCTGGGTTTGAAAAGCAACTGTTATCCGTCTTTTTTGAGCGACGGCCATGTTGAATTTACGTCAATGTTGCTACGTTCATAGTGCTCTACTGATCAAGCCCTTTCATTTGATACCCATTTTGCTGGGTTTGAAAACGAACTTTTATCCATTTTTTGAGCGGCGGCCATGTTTAATTTAGGGCACTTTTCCTTAGTTCATAATGCTCTACTCTTTTAGGCCTTTTAGTTGATACCCATATTGCTAGGTTTGGAAACGAACTATTATTCTTCTTTTTAGAGCGGCGGCTATGTTGAATTTATGTCAATGTTGCTAGGTTCATAGTGCTCTACTCATCAGGGCCTTTCATTTGATACCCATATTGCTGGGTTTGAAAACGAACTTTTATCCTTTTTTTTGAGCGGCGGCCATGTTGAATTTAGGTCGATTTTCCTAGGTACCTAATGCTCTACTCTTCAAGGCCTTTCATTTGATACCCATATTGCTAGGCTTGGAAACTAACTTTTATCCACCTTTTTTGAGCGGCGGCCATGTTAAATTTATGTCAATGTTGCTAGGTTCATAGTGCTCTACTCTTCAAGGCCTTTCATTGGATACCCATATTGCTAGGTTTGGAAACTAACTTTATTCCACCTTTTTTGAGCGGCGGCCATGTTTAATTTATGTCAATGTTGCTAGGTTCATAGTGCTCTACTCATCAATGCCTTTCATTTGATACCCATATTGCTAGGTTTGGAAACTAACTTTTATCCACCTTTTTTGAGCGGCGGCCATGTTGAATTTATGTCAATGTTGCTAGGTTCATAGTGCTCTACTCATCAATGCCTTTCATTTGATACCCATATTGCTGGGTTTGGAAACGAACTTTTATCCGTTTTATTTGAGCGGCGGCCATGTTGAATTTAGGGCGATTTTCCTATGTTCATAGTGCTCTACTCATCAAGGCCTTTCATTTGATATGCATATCGCTGGGTTTGGAAACGAACTTTATCGGCAGTCATGTCAAATTAAGTCAACGTGGCTAGGTTCAATGTGTTCTACTCTTTAGGTTCTTCGTTCGATATCCATGTTCCTTGGGTGGATCCAAAAAAATGTGATCCGTCATTTTAGACATTAGGATCAAGAGTCCCGTCCCGTCCCTCTACGCGTAACCCAGAACATTGCAGTCAGATATTTTTTTTAATTATCAATATTAATCTATTACTTTTAATAGTTTTAAATGGATGAAAGAGTTTGATTCCTTAGTCCTAATGTAAAAACCTATAACATCTTTCAAAATACCTTGAAAAGAGTATCTTCATTTTTCAACATTTCAAATATTTCAAAAATTGTACCGATTTTGTGAAAATTAGTCAAGAATTAAACCAATCTACAAATTTTATGGTCACTCGATAAGTATTATCATAAAAAATGCTTTATACATTGGTTGTATGGCTTGATCTTTTTGCCTTACCACCACGGTACGACATAAGAAAAAGACAATTTGGTTGGCGAAATCCAGTTGGGCACAGCCATTAACAGAAAATATTAAATTTTATTTGTACTATGTGAAACACTTCATGGCTGTATGGCGTAGTTCCATTGCCTTTCCTTCGTGGAAGAAAATACCTTCAATGTGACAGACTTGTAAAAATAATTTCACGTGCGCCATGTTGTTTTTCTACCTAAAGCCAATTCGAAAATATTATATGGTATTTTTTCACTAAAAATAAAAAGTGAATTTAAACAAACGAAATTATGCCTAAATGTTCTTCCGGAAAATTCTAAGCATTATGGTGTAAGCCATATCAAATTCTGTCCAGTAGTTTCGGAGATCTTTCCGGACAAACAGACAAACAAACAAACAAACAAACAAACCAACAAACAAACAATTTTTTAAAAAACTATTCTATCGTGTTCTGCTAATGATTTTAAGGCGACCTGTGTATTTTTTTTCTTAATATTTCGCAATTACAGATTTTTGTACCCCTACGATTTTATTATATATAGAGATAGAGATAATGACAAAAAGTAAGTGTTATATATCTCAATAGTGTAACTTCAACATTGTGTCTTTATCATTATAAAAATAACATATTTACTGTTTCCATCAACATGAAAGATAAATTATAGGTTTATTACATGTAACCTTTGATATTTACATAATAATTAGTATCACTTTTATTACAATTTCAACTAAATTTTAATCTATAAAAAATAACTAAAGAAAGTTCCAGTCAAATAAACTATTCAAAAATAATAATGCTCTTCTTGGCTAAATAGACAGATTCGATTAAACTAGATTATAGATAATATATTTGCTTCATTAATGTTTACGCCTTTACTTGAGGGTTTGAGATGAGGAGCTGCTCGGAGATGAATAAGGCGAAGTCTTCGTGCTTAACAGTATATTTCGTGTGAGTCGATACAAAAGCGATGATCGTTAGTCCTATATAAATTTGAAATTGGCGAAAAATTAACAGTTAGCGAGTGTTGCTATATAATAAAAATGGTTAGTGTTGGGAGGGTTAAAAATCTGATGTACATAAAATTAATACAGCTCTGTGGAGCTGTCTATGGACGAGGCATTGAGAGATAAATGGTCTTCTGCGTGAACATGCCCCCGGCTTTGAAAGCACCGGCTTTCAATTGATATCTTGCTCAGCAACTTGTCATCAGTGAGAAGAATTTGATTCCAGAGGTTGTGTGAATATTTGTTACTCTGGTAACTTCTGAGGTTTGGTCTTGAAGCTGCTGCGCGCGTTGGTTGCGTACAAGTCGATATGAAGCTGTTGCAACGATGTCGTCACATACAGATGTAGTCAGTGAGCGGCCAACCAGGAGGTGAACTGGACTGAGTAAGGTTTTGCTTGGCTGAGGACAGAAGGCTTAAAGGACAGAATTCAGGACAGCTTTTGTTTGTGATTAAAACCGTGCTGAATTCCTCGTCTGTTAAATACGCGTGTACAGAACTCACACCAGCCTTCCATAAACCACCAAAATGAGGCGCATACGGTGAAATGAAAGTGGTTTTGTTTCGAACTATTGTGTGATGTCGAATTTCAGTTGAGCAGTTATCCAGGTTCTTTTAAAGTTTATTATGAAGTGTACAAAATAACGACAGAAATTTTTTATAAATATTCTTTAAAATTTAAATGCTAAAATGCGTTGATGCAACTGCAAAATTGATAGGTCACTGACCAGTTCTAAGTTCACTGCGTGTGTTGTGATACATTAGAAAAAGGTAAACCTAACATTCCGCAGTTGTTACCTACGGTTGCGCATGAGCATTGAATCGATGCATTAGTCCACTTCATAAAGAATAAATCAGAAGCTATCGTTCCTTGGGTATGTTTCCTATTTAAGAAGTCAGTGTACTACTTCAAAACCGCTAGAACAACACAACTGTAAACAAACAAACATCCACCACCGACAGGCCACTCAATCTCCTGGCAGATGTTGCGAAAGTACTTTCTAAAATTGTAAGTTTGTGCCAATGGGCGAAAATGCAACAAAGTGAAAAGAAAGACGAAAGTGAAAAAAAAAATTCTTATCTATAAATATCCAGTTGAAATAACAATTTTAATCAATGTGCTAGTCGGTATGCCTCGAGTTAAATCGATCCGTAAAAATAGCAAAACAAATGTAAATATTAAAAAGTGGTCACAAAAATCTTACCATAGAATGCTTGATATGCGATTCATACTCGTATGCATGAGTAACAAAAAAATAAATAAAGCGTAATGAGTACCTAAATAAACAACAACCGAAAATAAATATTGAAAAAATAACGAAAGAAAATTAGGTAGCTTTGTGTGCGTTTAAGCTACTACTAACATACACAAAAAACAAAATAAATGGCAACAAGCATACTGACGCTGAGCGGCCACCTTAGCCAGTGGACGCCCACGACCAGAGCAACTTGCGATGCCAACCCTATAACCCCATGCTGTCAGCACTGTCAAGCGTAAGCGTACTGACAGCGAACCCCAGTGAGCGCTGGCTACCTCACTCACGCGCAGCAAAGCAATAAGATTGCTTGGCTGCTGTATTCTGTGAGGTGGAGGTACTTCCCCAGTCGGGCGGCTCATTAGAGCGATAAACGCTATGCCCTACCTCTCTTTGGCGTAAGTTGTTAAATTGCGTGAGGGGAATTGAGTTAGTTGATAGTCTTTTGGGAAGCATATGAGCGTGTCTGGTATTTTTTACGTGTATTGGTGGTAAAATGTGCTACGCCGGGACGCTCACCGTCTGTGCGAAATTTTGCCGCTTTCGACATCTCATTTGCCCCCCAAAATTGTCGTAATGTGATTCAATCAATTGCGCGAAGTGACATGAAATAGACCTATCAGTGATATGTGTGCTATAATTAATGGGCCCCGAAATTATCCAGCCTAACCTAGTGTTTTGTAAGGAAGGCCCTTTAGGTAAGCGTATCTTACCACTAACTAACAAGTCCCAGAATATTTCCGCACCTATTAAAATGTCAATATCTTTGGACTCGTAATAAAGTGGATCGGCAAGCTGTATGTTTTTAGGAATATTAATTCCTTGTGCGCTTTGTTGACATTCAGCGGCCGGTATCGTAGATGTTATACAAGGTAACACAAAACATCTAACTTTTTTAGAATAGGAACCATTGCGTGACCTGATCCTAACATCACACAGTTGTGTCGAGTGTGTTGATGTGTTACCTATTCCTCGAACTTCGTAAGTGGACTGTATCATATCTGCGTCTAATGTTTTGCGTAAATGCTGCGAAATAAAACAATGTTGGCTACCACAGTCGAGTAGCGCACGCGCACTGTGATAATTATTTTTTCTATCGGCTACTTCGATGAGAGCAGTAGACAACAAAACCTGATTCATAGGGTTATTCAATGTGTGTGTGTCTTTGACTTGCACATTGCACACCTGAGTAATAGGCGCCTGGATGGGGAGGGCAACCGCGGACTGCGCGAGGTGAGCGGGCGCGGGCGCCGGCGCATTGTCTAGTACCGATGCACTCTGCCCATCACAGACAGTGTGACACACTACTGTTTGTGCCTGAGGTGTGTGGTTAGCCGTGTCGTCCCTATGAATCAGTGTATTGTGTTTTTTATTGCACCTTCGACACGGCCCAAACCTACACATCTCCAACGTATGCCCAGAGCGTAAACAGTTTTCACACAGTTTGTTGGTGGATATTATGCGTAACTTAGTGCTTAAATCGGAGTCTAAAAACCGTAGGCATGAAAACAACGGATGATCTGCGTTACACATAAAACACGGTTGCTTAGCAGTATATTCTGTGCGAGTGTGTTGTGACTTATTGGTGGAAACATTGCAGTGAACCCTGTTAAGTGAATTATGCGGCGTATTATGCGTGTGCGCGCTGTACTTTTTATTGTCGAGGGTAACTTTGTTGTGCGAGACCTGCAATGTTTCCAGCATATCCGCCCGATTTCTGAGAAATGCCAGCAATTCATCCACCTTCAGGGGTGATGACTGTGTGTCGTTGTGTGTGCGTGTTGTACATTTGAATTGCTCCCATTCACGCTCTGTGCACTCGTCCAACCTCGACGTTATAATAAAAATAATTAATGTGTCCCAGTATTCTGTAGGCTCACCTAATATTTTGAGTGCGCGTAGATTTTTAAGCACTGTATCAACTAGTCGCCTGAGTAACTGTGGTGATTCCCTAGACAGCTTCTGTATACTAAATAAGGCCTTGACGTGATTGTGAGTCAACAAATTGTTGTTGTTATAGCGGCCAAGAAGCAGTTCCCATGCAACAATGTAGTTGCTAGCTGAGAACTCCAAGGAATCGATAACAAGTTCTGCGCTCCCCTTTAATGAGGATTTAAGATAATGAAACTTTTGGATGTTACTAATTTCATTAGAATTATGTACTAAAGATGAAAATGTGTCCCTAAATTCGAGCCAAGTGACCTCTGTCGTGCTGAGTATGTATTCAGCTTGAGACAATGCTGCGTAATAGCTATCTTCAAACAAATCTCGCTGATTTAATTGTGCGTCCAAATCAATATCGCGAACGACTTTTTCGATTTTTGCTTGAAGATCGCTAAATTCGGTGTGTAAAGCATTGACACTTTGTATGCGCAGTTTTAATTCAATACGTTTTTGATACGATAACTGTTCAACCGAAATTATATTGACATAATTAGTAAATCTAGTCAATCTTCCTTTTACAATGCCTCGTTCCTTGATCAAGTCGCTAAGCAAATCACGATCACTTTCATTTTGCGCTACTGGTCTAAGAGGAGATCTATCACGAGTAACAGGCTTATTTTCTAGACTCATTTTGGTGATATGTGGAAGTACTCACGGTTTTGTTCTGGTGTGTGTGGTCAGCTGGCGCTAGCAACGGCAGAATGCTGACTCCAGAAGTACCGTTAATGCGAACTGTAACGTGAATTAAGCACGGTTTTAACACAAATGAAGCGTAAAGGATAGGGCTAGGAAGGATGGCTGGCCGTACCGAAATGTGATGATGTGTGATGTGTGATTTCGTGTGAGTCGATACAAAAGCGATGATCGTTAGTCCTATATAAATTTGAAATTGGCGAAAAATTAACAGTTAGCGAGTGTTGCTATATAATAAAAATGGTTAGTGTTGGGAGGGTTAAAAATCTGATGTACATAAAATTAATACAGCTCTGTGGAGCTGTCTATGGACGAGGCATTGAGAGATAAAGGGTCTTCTGCGTGAACAATTAATATCCCCAGTATTTATCACATTGGGAATATAATTTGCTCCGTTAACTCTAATACAATTAAAATTTCTAGTGTAATGTTGAACTGTTTAGAAATTGCATTTTTCAGTGAATTCTCATTAATATCTTTTATTCCACCAAATTCTGAAAACTTAGTAAGTCTGTTATACAAATAAATTTATATTGCTTCTTATTTTTACATATAATTATGGGGTTAACACCATGTGGCTATACAGTTAATATAGTGAATTAATAAGTACTTTTTCTAATAAAAAAATTATTTAAGATGTTACTATGTCTTAGATTTTTCTTAACAATATGTAAGTATAAAGGTATACCACATTTGATCATCTCTGGTCATGGCCATTGTCCCGTTTGGTTTATTCTCTTGTTCTTGTTTATTATTGCAGTCAAAATTTGCCCACACTTTTATTTGCAACACTCAAATGAATATCCAGGTTTTTTTTTAATTTTGCTCGGACCTCCACTGGATGGATTAATTATTAGGTCTTCAAAGGCTTCCAGCATTTCAGCATTACTTAACTTTATTGGCTGAAAAAAAAAATATGTGATTTTAGCAATAATGTATGTAGTACCTGCTGTACCTGCCATACCACTATTTGCAGCTAATAAGTAGGCATGCATCTTACAAGTCTGTATTTATCAATTTTAAATTAAAACTCTCTTTATGGTGTATGAAGGCATCATGAGAAAACTGGCAACTTACAAGTTCGAACGAGTCTGGACTCTTACAAGTTCGAAGACTTATGTTATCTCCAATGATTTTTCACATATTGGACAGGAAATTTAATTTTATTTAGAGGAACTTGATGGCGAAGTGGTGTGTACACTCGGCGTAACGTTTGCCGTGGCCAGGACCCGTGTAGGTGATTGGTGTGCTTTTACTTTGGACTTGCTGAAGAATGCGGTGGGCAAACAGATCTTGGTTTCTTCTAAAAACAATAATATCTAAATGGTCATTTTTGTAAACTGAGCGTATTGTGATGCACATAGTTTAATGAAATATTAAAATGAGCTTACCTCGAAATGAAATACACATAATATTATATCTTTTTCTAGTTCCCACTGAACAAGTAACTAACACATATCTTCATCCATATAGAATGTTAATTCTTTATACTTATTTACAGTTCTTATAGTTCTGAACACCTTAGCACCACACACACAGTTTTAAAAGAACGAAAAAAGTGGAATAACTGCAATGATGCGGCTAGTTTGACATTTGTAACAAAAGTTTCGCTTCTTCTGCAAAGCGCGTAGTTTGTGTTACGTTTTAATAAGCAATCACAGCAAGATAATTCTTGTTGAAATAACTAATTGATAAAATTGTAACATATTCATATTATTAAAACTGTATAATCAATATTAGTTACTAGACTAGTTATTGTTATCCATACCAGTTACTATATTGTTATAGTTACGTTATTGGTAAAGTGCTACAAACTATAAAGTTGTACTCAAAACCGAGTATTTAGTCTCAAAAACAAGTTTTAATGTATTTAACACTTAACAATATATCGTTTAGAGCACCATAACTTTTAATGTAATTAAAACATATTATTCCGGTAAACTTTACACAGTGACTTGTAATGATACCGATCAAGAATTGTGGTAGTTAACATAAGCATTCTTGTAGGATTATATTAAGTACACCTTACAAAATAAAATGTAGAGAAAACTGAATGGTAGTAATATGAACCAGAATATTGTATTAAACACTATATTTATGTTAAAATAACTAAAAATCTTGTAATTTTTTTTTTACTATACACTTCTTGTAATTTTTTTTTCTCCGAGCTAGCTCGAAGGAAGTCGCGGCTTCTGAAGGGCTGCTGTCAATCCACTGAACCACGACCAGATCACATGGGCCTATTAGGCCACCACCACTCCCTAGCTCACTTAATTAGCGGACACTCGCGACAATAACTATTTCGGAGAACAATGATAAGCGGACTTTCGCCACCACAATAATTAGGTGCGCCGCGCAAACACAAATCAATTACAATTTTTCTCGAGATAACGCGCCGCGTGGTAACGGGGTATACGGGGTATACGGGGTTCTTCTAGGGGCTCACTAAGGATACACCTTCGACTCGAAAACACGTTTATTATGAGCACAGAGATATAGTAGTATTGTTGTTCGCAGACAGTTGGAAGCGGAACTAACTGACAATCCGATCCGCACAAATATTTATACAACTAGAGAGAACAAAATAATTAAAACTACCTTATATCTAAAACAATATAAATTACAAATTTACAGGAAGGTATTTACAAAATTGCCAAAAAAAAGGGTGTATTGCATAGGGCGATGAGCGCGTCGTTAACACTCCCCACCCCAGTGCTGATACAGCACTATTCCACCAGTGAGATGGGTGCGACGCGCGCAACCGATCTTTGCCGAAGTGTATCGGTCTTAGTTTTAATGTCTACGACCCGAATACGCCCGTCCTTGCCAGGATACACTTGTACGACAAGTCCCTTTTGCCACATATTACGTGGGGCATTAGGATCTACGACCAAGACCAGGTCACCTACCTGTAAAGGTTTCTGTTCTGCGTTCCACTTTCGCCTTGGTAGCAGCTCTGGTAGGATTTCCTTTACCCATCGCTGCCAATACATATCGGCCAATCTTTGTGACTTACGCCATAACTTATTGAAGTGTAAGTCAGAGTCATCAAATCGCCCGAGTGCAGGTAAGTTTGATGAACCACCAATAAGGAAATGGTTCGGAGTTAATGTTTCGGCATCACCAGAGTCAACGGAAACGTGCATCAAAGGGCGACTGTTAACTATGTTTTCTACCTCAGCCATCAACGTGGTTAAAACTTCTTCCCTTGGTGCCCGCTCCTTGAGTATAGCTCGAAGTGAAGTCTTGACGCTACGAATAAGTCGCTCCCACGCCCCACCCCAATGTGGGCTTAGAGGCGGAATAAAATTCCAACGTACAGCGTTATTCGTAGCTTCAAGCCTCAACGGCCCATAGTCAAGTTCCTTAATTGACTTACGTAGCTCCGTGTTTGATCCCCGCAAATTAGTGCCGTTGTCCGAGTACAGGTGGCTTGGCCACCCCCGCCGCGCTGCCATGCGTCGCAAAGCCATGATGAGTGCGTCAGCACTAAGCGAGTTCACCAACTCGATATGCACGGCGCGGACTGTGAGACAAGTGAACAAAACACCGTACCTTTTCTCTCGGCGGCGACCCACTGTTATATCCATTGGGCCGAACAAATCTAAGCCGCAATGACTGAAGGCTCGTTGGTGGTGAGCCATCCGAGCTGGTGGAAGGTCACCCATTCTCGGCACCAGTGGCTTACTCTTGCTTATGCGACAAAACATGCATTTAGACACAACATGCTTAACTGTTGGCCGCAACCTAAGCAACCAGTATCTCTGCTTTATCTCGTTGACAACGGTTTCTTGATTTCCATGCGCTGCTTTGACATGGTAATGTCGCACAAGAAGCCGCGCCACGGGATGACGACCGTCCAATATTATAGGTCGCTTCATTGCAACACTTACGTCGGCCACAGCATCAATACGACCGCCCACACGCAGAAGACCATGCTCATCGATGACCGCCGACAACGTCTCTCAACTATCTCCTCGGAGAACGACTCGGCCTGCGCGTGCATCAGGAGCAGACGCTCGGCGCGCACCATGATGGAGCAATCATCTTCATTGGTAACCTTCTTACATTTATTTATAAATTTTAGTACCGCAGCTGTAGCCCTTTGTAACCGCAGCCACGATGAAAACCTCTCAGCATCAGGAACAGGCAAGGTATGTGAGTCACTTTTGTTAACCATAGCAACATGCTCGGTATGTAACTTACATGTTTCAGGTACCACATCCAACGGCCACATCTGTTCATCGCCGAACAAAATTTGAGGTCCATGAAGCCACTCACCATGAAATACAGATTCATCGAATGTGTCTCTGGTAGCCAAGTCAGCAACGTTAAGTCTGGTGGGAATATATCTCCATTCATTAACGTTCGTTAAGTCGTCAATCTCACCAAGCCTATTTGCTACGAAAGTTTTATATGTACGCGTGTTGTTTCTTATCCAGTGTAGAACAGTACTAGAATCGCACCAGAAATAACGTCGCGTGGCTTTTATTTTGTGTTCCTTAGCAATAGAGTCTGCTAACCTTGCTGCCATCAAAGCCGCCTGTAGCTCTGCTCGAGGAACGGTAACATGCTTGACGGGTAAAACTCGACATCTACTTGCGATAAATGCAACAAATACTTTACCATTATAAAACCAACGCCAATACGCCACTGCACACATCGCTTTCGAAGACGCATCACAAAAAACGTGCAATTGTAGTTGATTGTACGCACTCTTTGTTGTCGTAGCATCCAATGAATTCGTAGCCACATCGCTCGTCGTAGCAGCCGTCGTAGACGCAGGCAGACGAGGGGAAGGATGCGGCGAGGCGAGGGGCGATACATCGCGCTGACGTAGCCGACTCGACGGGGCCTGCGCCGCCGCCGCCGCGCTATTGCTTACCATATTTGCTGTCTCTGTCGCGCCCGCGCCCACGGTCGGCATATAGCACCTAGGTATATGCACATTGTTTACTACCTTTAGTAGGTCTATCCAAGCGCACCACTTCTTGTGGATATCGTCGGGAATTGCGTCGTCCCAACCGATATTTAGCCTCCATGTGTCCTGTAGCATTATTTTCCCCTGAATGGTAAAAGGAGCCAAAAAACCAAAAACATCAAAAATTGACATAATTACCCGAAGCATAAGTCGTTTAGTCGGCTGCTCTTTCCCTTGTATAATGCTATCAGGAATTCGCTTGAGAGATACATCGAAACCTAGTTCATCTGTACCTGGATACCACAACAGCCCAAGTGTCCGTTCGCCTTCGGACTTCTGATCAATTTTGAACCTTACCGCTGCGTTGCCTAAGGTTTCATTTGGCAGGCTCTCCAACACTGTGATGCTGTTGCTGGTCCAATTGCGCATTTCAAACCCTCCAGAGCTGTGTATATTATTAATATTTCTTACCATCTCGATAGCACTTTCCACATCCGGCAGACTTTGAATATAATCATCGCAATAATGCGAATTGATTATTGCGTCAACAGCGTCCGACAATGTCGATTGGAAGCGCTGTGAATTTTTATTTTTCACTAATTGCGCCACAAAAGGTGAGCAATTAGCACCAAATATAAGTGACGTCATAGCACAAGTACGTACGGGTTCCGTCGGACTATCTCGCCATAGAAACCGGAGCGCGTCCTGATCTTCAGGCCGTATCTTGACGCGGAGAAACATGTCCCGTATGTCGCCTGTTACTGCTATTTTATGTTCCCTAAAGCGCAGCATTATACCAAAAAGTGACGACAGTAGGTCAGGACCCTTAAGTAAATAATCGTTCAAACACTTACCACTCGTGTTGCTCGCCGCGTCGAACACAAGTCGCAGTTTTTTTTTGTTGGGGTTGTCCACCCCAAAGTGTGGCAAGTACCAAGTCCTTGGCAGCACGCTGGTGTCTTGAACTTCCCTGGCGAAATCGTTTAAAAATAAATGATTGATTCTATCTTTATACCTTTCAGCATATCCCTTGTCCTTTGACATTTTTCTTTCCACCCCTTTCAGCCTTTGCAACGCGTTCGGCAGTGAATTGGGCATTACACTGTTGCTGTCCCGCCACGGCAGCCCCACTTCCCACCTACCGTCTATCAGACGTGCAGATTTTTCCAGCTGGGCGACGGCGCGTGCATCATCAGCATTCACCCGTGGCTTCCCGGACACTCCCATGGACTCTAGGGAAAAGTACCTTTTTACCATCTCGTGCAGTTCATCCGAGCCACGGTCATCGTGGTCAATTGTCGCCGTGGCAAGCGCGGAGTGCGCGGTGGGCAGCTGCTGGCGGTCGCCGGGCCCCGGGCACGGGCGCGGGCGCGGGACGCGCACACTTCCATGTAGGCACCAACCTAGGGGGGTGAGTGTAGCAGACAGCTCATATTTATTACCTAACAGTACATTTATTGGTAACAACAAGTGAAAGTTATCTTGCCCTATTAACATTTCGGGCTTGGTATCAACATTACACAATTCATGTTCAATATTACTCAAATATTTATATTTATTACAATCAACAACAGACAAACATTGTTTTGGTAAATTTAACTCAGGCACAGTACGCGCACGTACCGAATAAATCTTATTGTCCATACCGGAGAGCTTCACCGTAGCTACCGTGACATCACAAACCAGTCGGCTATCAGTCCACGCGCCGCAGATGCGCATTGATTCGCGGCGGCCACGCAGGCCGGCGCGCTCCGCAAGATTTGCACTTATTAAAGTCACCGACGAGCCGTCATCGAGCAACGCGCTTGAATCAATGATACCGTTAGCACTGTGTATACGTATAGGAACAACCTTTAATAACACTTTGCACTGATTCGTATTTACGTTTATCACTGACGCAGCCTGACCTTGACCCGTAGACGCAGACGACGAGACGGGCGCCGGCGGCGGTGCAGGCAGCGCAGGCTCAGTGCGCACCCGCAGCTCGGCGCACCGCTGTGCCCCCGCGCCGCCGCCGCGGCCAGGCGCTGTGTTCTCCCCGTGGCTCCTGCTTGTGTAATGAAGAAGTCTATGATGCTCCTCGCCACAACTATCTCTGTCACACGGCGGTGCTGTGCACGTTTGCCGGTCATGGCTTGATAGTAAACACTTATAACATAGGCCACTGCGTTTAATAAATTGCCATCGGACCTTGCGGAGTGATTTTTTGAATTTATTACACTCAGTAATTTTGTGTATAGACAATCGGCAAAATTGGCATTTACCATCAGAGTGTTCAGCTTGAAATAGCACACTTTGCAAGCGTGAAGTGTCTGTTTGTCGATTTTTCTTATAGTCACTTCTTTCATTGGCATAATAAATATTAGAAGTGGTTGACACTTTTAGTGCTTCCTCACTAAGGAAATCAGACAAAATCAACATTTTTGATCTATGCCCGTCTGTGATCAATGGAAAACTGTAATCGGACCATTTTGACAACAAAAGCGGTGAAAACTTTGATAAAATAATATTAACAATGCTCATACCTTGCAAGTACTCTTCGCGCTTGATGGATCGCACCGCTTCGATGAAATTTTGAATTTTCACAGCAAATGGTATAATGTCCCTTTGGTAGTCTGATCCAATAGGCTGCAACTTCTTGATGTCTAGAATTATTTTGTGTACTATGCAGTCAGGGTTTCCAAATCTGATTTCCAGGGTCTTCATAATTTTGTCCGGTGACGTGGCGCTTATCAGCATACCTGAGACTGCATCTTTAGCAGGTCCACGCAGGCATTTTCGTAGTCGCCAAAGATTTTCTTGTGCGCTAAACTTGCATACCTCCGTCGATTCTTCGAACGCCATTTTGAATTGCAGCCACTCCAACGGTTCGCCGGAGAACTCGGGTAATTCTCGGGGCGTAGATATTCGGCTCAATAGGTTGGCGTTGGGCCCATTGTTGACGGAAGCAGTAGCAAGATCCTTCAGAGCGCTGGCGAGCATTTGAAGAGTAGGATCACATGTGGTCGGCGGAGCCGGCGCGGTGGGTAATGCGCGACTCGGGCCGGGGTTTACAGGGACAGCTGGCGGTCGGTGAGACGTACCAGGCTCGCGAGCTTCCTCCCCGGGCTGGCTGCGCTCCAGCCAGTCTTCTACCTTGCAGCGGACACTATTATTGTCCTCCTCGAGTGAACTGTATTCCATATCGTTCAGTTCCGTTAGGTCTGCCTGTAGCTGTTTGTTTAGCAGCTCAATCTGTATCTTGGCCGTTTTAGCCGCGGCTTCCAATTCCAGCCTTCTTCTTTGCACCGCCAAGGAACGCGTTGATGAGCGTTTCGACTTCGCCGTATTTTTCGTGGCAGCGGGTAGTGAGGTTTTTACTTCGGTAAATGGCGGTGGCAACATAACGGTTTCGCATTTGAAACTGTTACCGGGCAATTCTTGAGCTGGTGTGGTGCTGGGCACTTTTTCGGCGTTTTGTGAAGAACTTTCCAGAATTCCACGGCTTTCTTCCTGCTGATGCTCACGCTCTTTGCGCGACGTGTTTCGCGTGACGACCATCTTCTGTGGTGTATAGAACATTGATCCGGCTCGAAGGACCACTTTATACGGGGTTCTTCTAGGGGTTCACTAAGGATACACCTTCGACTCGAAAACACGTTTATTATGAGCACAGAGATACAGTAGTATTGTTGTTCGCAGACAGTTGGAAGCGGAACTAACTGACAATCCGATCCGCACAAATATTTATACAACTAGAGAGAACAAAATAATTAAAACTACCTTATATCTAAAACAATATAAATTACAAATTTACAGGAAGGTATTTACAAAATTGCCAAAAAAAAGGGTGTATTGCATAGGGCGATGAGCGCGTCGTTAACACATAGGTAACTAGTTCAATGACATTACAAATTCGACTCGACTGTCATGTCCACAGAGTAGTCATGTCACAGCGGCCGGCCGCTAAACCGCAAGTGCACAGACTATTGGCAGTGTTCTTCTTCTTATTTTAATTATGGCAATGTGTCATCGTTGCCAACAACAATTCTGCCAGACACTATTGGCAGTGTTGCCACCACTCGCTCTTCCTCGAGCGTAAACATTGACATTTATGAAAAATGACAATCCGTTTTAATTAGTCTGTGTTTCTGTCTTAAAAAAATGTCTTGTGTCATGTCGTGGTCTAATTATTGTTTGTTAGATCTGAGTTCATCCTTCTTATCAATATATACATTCTTGTAAGAATTTGTTTGCTGTGTCAAATATGTTACAAGGCAAATCAGTTTTTATCTCACCGATCTTCGTCGACTGCATCGAACTCAAAAACCACCGAGCGGAGTTGGAATGGAGTCGGGGATTGGAGTCGCTCATGTCCGTAGGTTTTACCCTCGAGACCCTACACGTCATCCCCGGGTGGTGCTAATCGAGTGACCAACTTCTGGTGGTAGGGCTTGAAAAACCCGACTGGCTAGCGACCACCGTGCGCATGACGTAAAACTCGTCAAGTTTCCCATTTTTTGTCCGCGTTTCGGGATCAGCTAGCGCACAGCCAGAGCTTGAGGGGTCGTTGCTGCGATTTGTATGGTTTGTGTGGGCTTCCGTCGACCCAGTGCCAGGTTGACTGCGTTGACCCTCCGCCCAGGAAGACCCGAAGAAACGGCTGTTCCGCTGGCTGCCCGTGGTATAGTACAGGGGCCCAAGCCGACCTAACCAGTCCGTGAGGCTGCCCCACCATGCCACGCATAATCTCGGGGTGGTCCGTCGTGCCGGTTGGTGACCGGTCGGTGGGTCCCGGCGGCCACTTCCGGGGGGGTTCGGGGGCCCTTCCGTGCGGAGGGTCAGCGCAAATCAGCTGTCGGCTGTTCCCTGGCGAAACAGGCCTACACACATTAACTATGCGAAACGCGGCAACAACACCTCAATTTCACGCCTCTCACTCCAACAATCATGGCAGCGCAAAATATAAGAACTGATCGTACAGCGGTGCATTATCCCACAAAAACACCATTATTCGAGGTGGGGCTCGCTAACATCCGCGGGCTCCATTCTAACCTCTTAGCTGTCCACCACCATCTCGAGGCAGCCCGTCCAGCAATGCTGTTTTTGACGGAGACGCAAATTATCTGCCCGGCCGATACAGGCTACCTTAATTACCCCGGCTACGCTCTTGAGGAGTCCTTCAAGGCGAAGGCTGGTTCGTCCGGGCGGACGTTTGCTGTCGTCACCTGCGCTGTTTGGAGGAACCTTCCTTTTCCATCCTTGCGGTACACGTCGATTTTGGCACTCATTGCCGTGTCTACGTCTGCGTCTACCGTTCCCATCGTGGTGACCTGGAGACAACTCGACTTTTTGAACATCTAAGTCGGGTGGCAGATGACGCGCAGGAGCGATTTCCTTCCGCCGAGCTGGTGTTTTTAGGGGACTTCAATGCTCACCACGAGTTGTGGTTAAGTTCCTCTAAAACTGACCATGCGGGTAGGACTGCCCACGCATTCGCTCTCACGCACGACCTGACACAATTGGTCACCAAGCACACCAGGGTACCAGATATTATCGGTCAAGCGCCCTCTTTATTGGACCTTCTGCTAACAAATCGCCCTATACGGATATCAGGTGGTGACTCGAGCTCCACTAGGATCTTCGGATCACTGTCTGGTATCCGTCTCAGTGCCTCAGGCGTCGCGACCGTCGCCTGTGGTTGCAGCACGCCGTCTGTGGCACTATGCGTCAGCAGATTGGGACGGTATGCGGGATTATTACGCATCTGTTCCTTGGTGGCAGCGCTGTTTCAATAGGATGGATCCGGACTCCTGCGCTACCTCTGTTGCTTATGAGATCATACTAGGAATGGAATATTATATTCCGCATTCCAATCTCGTCAGTAGAGGCAGACGTAACCTCTGGTTCAATCGCGAGTGCGCCTCTGCTATTGAAAACAAACAGCTGGCTTACCGCGCTTGGATCAGAGGCCGAGCTTCTAGGGATCCCAATACTAGCCTACTGAAAACACCCTACAATATATAATGCCACCAAGTTGTGTAAGAGGGCTTACATTAGAGCGGATGCTCAGCGCATTGCACAAGTGGGCCAGGAACTGCTTGCGCACCCTACGGGTAGCCGTTCTTTCTGGCGCCTGGCCAAATCTGTGCAATCAAACTTCTGCCAACCCTCGCTGCCACCGCTGAGACATGCCGAAGGCTCACTTGCTCATCAGCCGCAGGAGAAAGCCGACCTCCTGGCAAAACTCTTCGCGACTCATTCCCGTGTCGATGACTGTGGTGCACAACCTCCGAAACTGTCCCATTGTGGCAGCACCATGCCCGATATCCGTATCAGACAGCGTGATGTGCGGGCGGAGCTCCAGTCGATCGATACTCGAAAAGCAAGTGGACCAGACGGCATTCCTGCGATTGTTCTCAAGAAGTGTGCAGCGGAGTTGACTCCGGTCCTTACGCGTCTATACCGTCTGTCGTTCTCTGCTGGTTGTGTGCCGAAATCTGGGAAAGAGGCCAATGTCCAGCCGGTTCCCAAAAAGGGAGATCGTTCTGATCCGGCTAACTATCGTCCTATAGCCGTCACTACCATTTTGTGCAAAATCATGGAGAGGATCTTTAATACCCAGCTGATCCGTTACCTGGAAGGTCACTCGTTATTTAATGACCGACAGTATGGATTTCGTCCTAAACGGTCAACAGGTGACCTTCTAGCGTTCCTTTTGCACAAATGGGGTGAATCTATCGTTAAGCGCGGCGAATCGGTGGCTATTAGTCTCGACATCGCCAAAGCTTTTGATAGAGTCTGGCACAAGGCTCTTCTTTCCAAGCTTCCGGCATACGGATTACCCGCGCAGTTCTGTGCGTGGATTGCCAGCTTCCTCCACGAGCGTAGAATTCGCGTTGTCGTTGACGGCTGCGGTTCGTGGCAGTGAACGCTGGAGTTCCGCAAGGCTCCGTTCTATCCCCAACATTGTTTCTTCTGCATATCAATGACATGCTTTCCTTGGGAGCTATACATTGCTATGCAGACGACAGTACAGTGCATGGGGGATATCACGGAAGCTTAGGGGCTGCTCGTGGTGATATTGGTAGGGAGAGGCAGAATCTTATCATTGAGCTTAACAGGACGCTGGACCTCGTCTCCGAATGGAGCTCCAACAACAATCTTGTTGAGTTCAATGCTAAGAAAACACAGGTGTGCGCGTTCTCGGCGAAAAGGTCACCTTTCCTCCCCCTTCCTTCTCTTCAGGGCACAACCCTTCACACACAGAGCAACATCACCTTGCTCGGAATGAACATTCGCTGCGATCTGAACCCCAGAGACTACATCGAATCCGTCAGTAGTTATATCAGTAGTTATACTGCCTCACGGAAACTCGGTGTCCTGAACAAGGTGCGTAGGTATTTTGCGCCGGACCAACTATGCTTGTTGTATAAAACTCAGGTTAGGTCTTGCGTGGAATATTGCTTGCACCTTTGGGACGGCTCCGCTCAGTACCTGCTCGATGCTCTGGACAGATTGCAGCGTCGCGCTATTCGCATTATTGGCGATGTAGAGGTAACTAACACCCTCGAGCCTCTACAACTTCGTCGTGACATCGCCTCTTTTAGCGCCTTTTACCGAATGTTCCATGGGGAATGCTCTGAAGAGCTCTTTAACCTTATCCCTCCCTCTCCATGCCTTAACAGAAACACGCGTAAGGGCCTTCGGAGTCATCCGTACACTGTGTCCTCCTTTTCACACCGTACCAAGAAATTCCAAGATTCCTTCTTCTGTCGTTCATCCCACACTTGGAATTGTTTCCTCCATCCTACAACATGGGTTCCTTCAAAAGAGGCGTGAAAAAGCATCTTTTGGGCCGGCAAGGGGCGGGCAGGTAGGATAGTGGATGTCGTCCCTACTCTATCTGTCAACTCATTTGGGCCTCTTTCACCGCTTAACATCAGGCGGGAGGAGGTCATTTGCCGGGTCATACATTAAAAAAAAAGAATTGTTTCTCAAAAAGCGCATTGGAAGCCCTGCTCTCCTCAACACAGGCAAAGCTGTGCCACGTGTCATTGTGAGTGACACACGAAGATGCCTATATGCCGTAGAGCAATGCTCTAAGCTAAGGCATATGCGCTCTACTAGGTCATTCGCACAAGGAGGGTAAGAAGTCTTGCGAATTCGACTTGCACCATGACAACGTCAGCTATTTCAAATAAATAAAACTCATATAACATATATCATCAAAGTATATTTTTTGACAAAACAGTTAAATCAACATAGTAAGTAATCTTGATGTCTTGATGTCCCAAACATGTTCTAAACAGTAATCGTGATGTTTAGAACATCACAATTACTGTTTATATTCTGTTTGGGACATCAAGACATCAAGACTCTTGATGTCCCCCAATCCAATTCAAAGTTTTTCTTTCAACTCCTTTGTCTGAGGTGCTCAGCTCTGGAATGGTCTGCCTGCCTACATTCGGGAAAGCAACCTCCATCTCCATCATATCGTTCAAGTGCAAGCCGAAATCTCACTTCCTTACTTTCAAGTATGTAAGTACTGTTGAAAGAGTAATTTATATTCGGCTAGTTATCTATGACTTTGTGATTTGATAGACATGATTGGTGAGTAAGCTGTCTGTCATCGTTGTTCTGAAGTCTGTTGGTTGATTTATAAATATATTGTGATATTATTTATGCATATGTTTTTCTATTGAGCATCCTTGAAATATATATCAAATAATGAACCTCACATCCTAAGATGGTAGCAGAGCGGTGAGATATGATAATCTGGTTTATGTTGACGGTGAAATTAATGGATTAAATAATTTCTTTGTAATAGTTCAAAATGGCTCATTAAAAAATTTATGATTGTAATTTACAAATATTTGATGGGACGAACTATGATAAATGGAAATATAGGTTGAAAACACAGAATTAAAGGGATGCTATGAAGTTATATTAAATGACACGAAACCAGAAAAGATTACGGACATTGATTGGAAAAAGATGGAGTTACGAGCGAAAAATTTTATTGTGAGCAGCGTGAATGATACACAGTTAGAGCTTATTTTATCAGAAGAGACAGCGAGAAAAATGATTGAGAAATTCGATAATATATATCAAGTACAGTCGAGCGCAAACAAGTTACTATCGAAAAGAAAATTACTAAAACTTAAAATGAAAGAAGGCGAAAATCCAGTTGAATTTTTGAATACGTTTGAAAAATATGTAAATGAATTAAGAAATACAGGAGAAAAGATAACTGAAGAAGACAAATTAAATCATCTTTTACTATGTTTACCAGAAAGTTACGCTCACGTCATAGATATTGTTGACGCACTTCCGGAAAATAAAAGATCAGTAGAATATATAAAGTCAAAATTACTACTAGAATATAAGAGGAAAGAGGAAAATGAATGACTGGATGGAATGCAGTCGTTTAACATACAACAGAGAATATCATCATCAAGGAATTGTTATAAATGTCATCAGCCGGGACATTACCAAAGAGATTGTCCGAGAAATGATAGAACTTATGCAAACTGGCGAGGAAATTACAATTGGCGAGGACAAAATATAAATAGAGGAAGAATGGACAATCGAGGAAGCGACAATTTCCAAGGAAGAGGTGGCATGCAAGGAAGAGGTAGATTCAATGGACGCGGTGGTTCCTATTTTCACTTCAGAGGCAGAGGAAAATTCAGAGGTAGTGGTAAAAAATTTTCCAGGAGTACAGAAGGACGAGCAGATGCATTTAATGTTGAAGTGATGACCTCCACAAGAGATCGGGTGAGTGCTAATTGTAATAATGTAGACAATTTAATTTGGTTATTAGATAGTGATTGTTCTGACCATATTGTAAATGACGATAAATATTTCTATGAACTTAAAAATCTTGATTGCCCTATTGATATAAAAGTAGGAGATGGTTTTTCTTTAAAAGCGACTAAAATAGGAAATGTGTTGATGTACTTTAATGTTGATGGTCAATGGATTGAAATACCTGTTAGAGACGTGTATTATGTACCTAGTATGAAGCAGAATTTATTGAGCGTTTCATCAATCACTAATCAAAGCAATTTTATAACATTCAATAATGAAGGGGCAAAAATTTATGGACCTAGGAGAAATTTCATTGCGATTGCCGAAAAGAAAAATAGGTTATTCATAGTTAGTGGAAAGGTAAAACCTAATGTTGTAAAATCATACACAAGTAATAGCGAAATGACAGATTGTGAAAAATGGCACAGAATTCTTGGTCATATAAATATTCAAAATTTAAATAATATGTGCAAATTAAATTCCTTAGTCGGTTTACCAGAAAAAAATGAAATCAATTTTAGTAAATGTGAGATTTGTTTAGAGAATAAAATGTGTAACTTACCTTTTGAAAATAATCGTAGACGAGCAAATGATATTTTGGAAATTATTCATACTAATGTGAACGGCCCTTTAAATCCTACAGAAGTTAATGGTGAAAGATATTTTGTGAGTTTTATTGATGATTATAGTAGGATATCTAAAGTATATTGTATGAGATATAAAATTGAAGTGTTTGAATGTTTTTTAAGTTACATTAATTTAGTTCAAAATATGACGGGAAAGAGAATTAAAGAAATACGATGCGATAACGGAAGAGAATACCTAAACAAAGACTTTTACAGGCTAGCAAGAGAAGAAGGAATTTATATAAACGCATGTTCGCAGCCATGAACTAAACGGTGTTGCAGAGATTCAATAGAACAATAATGGATAGAGCTAGATGTTTATTAACAGAAGCAAAAATTGACAAAAGATATTGGACATTATGTGTAGCAGCTGCTGTTTATATAGGAAATAGATTGTTGACAAATACGGTGGTAAGAAAGACTCCATACGAAATATTTACAGGAGTAAAACCAAATGCGACGAAGTTAAACATATTTGGAAGTGAAGCATTTCTGAGAATTCCTGAAGAAAGAAGAATGTCGAAACTGAGCCCTAAAGCAGTGCGAGGTATTTTAGTAGGTTATACAGATACAGGATATAAAGTGTTAGTGGGAAATAAAGTTATTATTAGTCGGCATGTGAGGTTCATAGACAAGAGTATAAGATTTACGGAAAATAATACTGAAGATGAACATGAAATAGGAAATGGGGAAGAAAATATTGAGGAAGTGAGAAATGAAGTAAATGTAGAACGTGAAAAGAATGATGAAATAAATGAAAAAGAAACTGGGGATGTAAATGAAAGTGAAAAACCTCAAAGGATAAGAAAAGTGCCTGAAAAATATAAAGATTATGTTGTTTATGTAAATATGTGTAATGCAAATGTACCGGAAAACTATGAAGAAGCTGTTAATTGTTCTGATTCAATGAAATGGAAAAAGGCCATGGAAGCAGAAATGAAAAGCTTAGAATATAATCAAACGTGGGAGATAGTGAAAGAACCAAAAGGTAAAGAAATTATAGAGGTAAAATGGATTTACAGAATTAAGACAAATGGAGTATATAAAGCAAAAGTTGTGGCAAGAGGTTTTCAGCAAATGTATCAAGAGAATGAAAATATATACTCACCGGTTGCAAGAATGACTACTTTGAAAGTATTGTTATCAATAGCATGTGTACGTGGATTGATCATTGAGCAAATGGATGTTGAAACACCTTTTTAAACGGCAATATTAACCACCAGAAGGTTATCATATTGAACCGCGTAGCGTCGCGGAACGCGTTATTTGTGGATTTTCTAACCTCTCTCCCATTTATGTTTCATCGCTTTCTCTCGGTTGAGAGTATATGTACTATGATCACTCGCTGTCGCTCTCATCTTTCTGGATTCTTGCTACAATAGGCGTGTTCGGGTAGCCTGTGGTGGCGTTTTTAGCATTATCAAAATTGGCGTTGATGTAAAGGGTTCGGTTAGAAGGTTATGAAATTTTTGCCATTTTTGCTCCACACCCTAACCGAACGCTACATTATCAATATGTCAAAGGCTAATATTTGAATTGTGAAATTGGCAGTTCACAATGCCATTTTTGACATTTTTTCAGCTATCCGAACGGTTGACGTAAACAGATAAAAATGCAACTTTTGTTCACATTTCTTCTAACCGAACGCTCCTTATGTCAATTTTGTCATTTTTAACAGTTATTTTTGCCATCTCGATGCTATCCGAACGCGCCTCATAATTCTTTTAGAAAATTCCACAATATACCGCGTCAAGTTAATGTCAACTGTCACTACTGTCAGTAGTGACAGTTGACATTAACATAACAGTCATGACAGAATAATTATCACCCCTGAATTTTATAGGATAAATAAATCGCTCTTTCCAGGATCTAATTGACTCGGCAAAGTCTTTCCAAAACACCTCAATAAAAATCATCCAATGTGTTTTGGGATTGGGATTAAGTCAATTTAGCTATTTACCGAGCGAAACTTATCCGTTTTGGAACGCAACCTTGATTGGTCTGTTTCTGTCAATGTCAACTGAATTTTACTGAAGACTAGGCTGTATGGACTTAGTTTCCTTTGCTAATGTCAAAGTCAATGTCTATTTTGACAAATACTATACCGTCAATGCCAAATAGCGATGTTTGGGTGTTTGCATTGCAAATTACATTTTACATGTTTTACTTACCAATTTGAATGCTACGGGATTGTTAACTAAAAAAGTGTAGTGGCTCAAATAATTTACAGGAAATGGCCCAATATAGACCTGCAGGCTTATCTGACGAAGATTCAGAAAGCGATGATTATGGTTTTTCTGAAACACCGGTAAGTATTAATAACTTTGCGAAATGCCTTTAAATTATATTTCTTTTCATATTAAATGATATTACAAATTACACGATATTTATCTCCACCTTTAAGCCTATGTCACTCAGGAAGAACGTAGCTTTCTACTAGTGAAAGAATTTTTATAATTGTTTTAGTACTTCCAGAGATTACTTCCTACAAACAAACTCAAAATCTAACAAACTTTAGCTGTATAATATTAGTATAGATAAGCCTTTTGCCTATAGTATTCTAATCAAGATAATTTGTGATCAAGATCATTTAATATATTTTACATTGTTTATGTCTTTGTCCATTTTAACAGTTTTTGTTTTTATTATGTTTGTTATATATTTATTTGTTTGCCCTTAGTAATTGCAACTAGGAATAACCGCAATAGAATAATAGAATTTTCCTGGCTCCAGTCCACAAAATTCAAAAAATTACATGATTAACCCACCATGTATCAAGTGACTAAAAATATCATCAAAAAAATATCTAAGTTTATATAATATTAGTTTATAAAATATCTGAGTTTTACCTTAGAGTCTTTCAGTTTTCAATGGAATTCAATAAGGTTATATTATATGTAGGTAGGTTAGTTATTATTACGATAAAACTGAGAAAAATATGTAATTATATTAAGGGAACTAGGAAAATGTAGAACTCTTGGCAGTCACCATCAAAACGACTTAACAGCAAGAAAATCACAATTTAGCTACTGCGAGTTTAGACTTAAGAAGTTTTCATAATTTTAAAATTATAGGGATTTATCTAAGACTGAGGTACATGGAGGGCTAAAAATAATTAAGGTAAAGACGGTTCTTTAGAATCTCTAGGCGATAATATTGTCTTCTTAAAATATAAAGTAATAATTAATTCAGGAAACTTATACATAGAATAGACTTCTTTGAATACATGATAGAAAAAAATCCTGTTTCAAATTGCTCACTAATTCTAAATCATTTTTATTTTTGCTTTTTACAACAGTTTTATATGACAAAAATATGAAATGTTATCATTTAACAACATTTAAGCACATGACAGTTTGTGCTATGCTCATAGTGGATAATACAATATCATTATTGAGAGATCTCTTTATTTGTAAATTACCTTTAATAGGAGTTCACCAATAGTCCATCCATTTTTGCCCATGTATGTACCTTGAGGTACATGTGTACCAAAATGTAGAGAAAAATGTGAGGATTCTGAAAAATATATTATTTCCTTTATTTATTTGGATAAAACTACATGAACAATAAATAAAAGTGCTCAATTGCATTTAGTTTCGACTTCTGTAAAACCTGTAGTGTTTACAAAATAAAATAGTAAATTTTTGCTTAAGTTTTAATGTATTGTGCACTTATACAAAAAAAAACAAATCTTAATGGGATTACAACAATCAAAAGGAAAAAAAAATAATATTTTAACTTGCAAATCAACTGTCTTTGCGCAAGTAACAAAACGTCACAAAATGTTAAAATATGATCTGTGGGGTCACAGGATACTGACATAGGAACAATCTATAAATAGTTTCATCCAAAACTGCATAGATGGCGTAACATGTGTTAAATGGGAATGTAATAAATTATTGACTCATTTTTAGAAATAAAATCGTAAGTAACTACTCAATGCTTTAGTTTAAAATAAAATATTGTTTTCGAACTAAATTCAATAACTTTTTAAAATAAAATAATGAAATTCAAAATCAAGTCTGCTGCAAAAGCACATCCAGTGCTTATTAGGTGACCGCGTCATAAAAGTTTAAAAATCCGACAATAGGTGGCAGCAATTTATATTGTTACTAGCTTCCACCCGCGACTTCCTCCACGTGGAATAGTTACTTTGGGCTAACGCTAACTTTAACCCGCGACTTCGTTTAGATAGGTGAGTAAGTACTGGGTCTTATAATCTTATATCATGTAGATTGTAGGTTATTCTCAAAAAAACTAAACTAATGTTATTTTAAAGTACTTCTGCGTACACTATATTTTTAGTTTTGTTTTCTTCCGGCAGAAGTAGATAGCTAACTGGGGCCACCGCTCTTCCCCCTCATGACTGCCCGCCGGCTTTGCACATTGTGCGCGCAGTACTCGATCATTAGTTTAAAACTGCGATATCTCCTAAGATATTCTCATTTAAATCGAATGATGTAAAGGCCAATTTTTAAATTCAATACTTGTGATAAATAACATATTTATTTGGATAAGGATTAATATCATGTTTATAAAAACACCTTCGCAAATAATGCATTATTTTAGAACAAATTTGGTTAGCATAAAAAAGGTTTATAGTGAGCTAACCTTAAAAGATAGACATATGCTGTCGCTGACTTTTTTTTAGAACTTTTAAAGGGGAACAATTCTGTCATACATGATTTTTGCGAAACTTTAACCGTTTACGCAGCGCACGCAGCGGAAGCTGTCAATAGGAAAAAATCCCTCGACTGTGAAACATTCTTCATTGGTGCTCCGCTCCTATTCGTCTTAGCGTGATGATATATAGCGTATAGCGTTCCTCGATAAATGGGCTATCTAACACTGAAAGAATTTTTCAAATCCGACCAGTAGTTGAGATTAGTTAGTAAGTATAGATATAAAGCATATTTATGTAATCTGTGGTTATAGAGTTTAAGACGGCGTATTTTCTTACAAATAAAAAAGGATTTTTAATAGTTTCCAAATAACCAGAAAAAAGTAGGATTCTTATATTATTCAGCATAATAGAGAGAATTTGATTCGATATAGTTTACCTCGGTACATCGATTGGACAGATTTTGGCGACCTGCTTTGTAAATAACATTATTATTATTTATTTTTTTATTTCACAATTTATTTTTCACAGTGCAGACACAGAACAGTGGCATAAAGAGTATGACTTAGCGAGTTCTCTTACAGACAACCTTTGATAGAAATGAAACTTAAAAAAATATATTAATTATTTCATTTAAAAATTTTATCTCAGTTTTTAGAATGTCAATATAAAAAATTTCAGACAAGGCCAGCACCACCGGAGCAGCTTAATCCAATGAAAATATTAGAAAACGCTTTGCAAGATGCCATAGCCAATGGTAACATAAATGTGGTGGAAGATATCATTAACTCTGGTAAGGCTCAAATATGTAACCACTGGCTTCGTATGTGGTACTTACTTCGCGTCAATAATTTTTATTCATAATTTCATTTTATTAACTCTGACCATAGCGGACAATTAGCCTTGTTTGAGCACCATCATGTTTGTTCTATACGTGAGACTACTTGTAGACCTATAACAAAACGTGGTCTAGAGAAATTTACAAGAAATGTTATTAGTCAAACTGCAAATTTACCGATCGAGGGGACTAACGCCAGTAATTTGTATAATAACTTATTTCATGTAGTTAAAAATGAATGCAATGATATATTCAAAGAAAAAGTAATTAAAATCAAAAATGGGAGAAAGACATTTAGTGATTGGGCTACGCCTGGTATATATAAAAGTCGCAGAAAACTATATGAACTATATGCTTTAAAAGGAACATCCAATGACCCCGCTTTCATAAATTATGTCAGAAATTACTCTAAAACATTCAAGAAAGTGTGCATGTGCGCAAAAGCTATTTACATAAGTAACAAAATCAGTTCATCTAAAAATAAAATAAAAACCACCTGGAATATCATTAACCAGGAAACAGGTAAACCCAAAAGTACTGTGAATTCTTTCTCTTTAGAAATCAATAACCAAACTATTAAATCAGACAATGCGGTTGCTAAAGCATTTGAAGACTTCTTCTCTCATATACCCATAGAAACTACAAGTAGTCTCAGCTCATGTCCCAATGAGGCTGTAGCTCTTTTGGGACGGAGTGTGGAGAGGTGCAACAAGGTGTTCAACTTTTGTCACATTGATGCTAACACTGTTTTGAAAACATTTCGTATGATCAGTACCAAAAAAACTGAAGATCTTTGGGGTATTTCGACCCATATAATTAAATCTGTAATTAAAGAACTTGCACCGCAACTTGCGTTGATATTCAATAAATGTGTCGATGAAGGTGTCTTCCCCGACCTCATGAAAAATAGCAAGTTGATACCTCTATTTAAGTCTGGGAATAAAAATGACCCTTCAAATTATCGACCAATTTCGATTCTACCAGCTCTTAGTAAAATATTTGAAAAAATTATATCTAATCCGTTAACTGATCATTTTTCAAGTAACAACATTTTACATATGAACCAATTTGGTTTTACCAAAGGTCGTTGCACTACTGATGCCGGTGTTGCACTTCTGAAACACATTTTTGCTGCTTGGGAGTGTAAACAAGATGTAATTGGTATATTTTGTGACCTATCAAAAGCTTTCGATTGCGTTGGTCACCAAACTCTTTTAAATAAACTCAAACATTATGGTGTCTCTGAAGAAGCAATGAGACTTATTGAGTCTTATTTATCCAATAGGGTTCAGAAAGTTGTTATTAACAAAACTGACTCTGTTGGTGCACCTATAGTTATGGGCGTGCCACAAGGATCGATATTGGGACCCTTGCTTTTCTTAATTTATATTAATGACCTCCCACACTTCACTAAGAATCTGTGCGATACAGTACTATTTGCAGATGATACTTCTTTAATATTTAAGGTTGACAGAGGAAATGGAAATACTGACGTTGTAAATAGTACTCTCTCTAAAGTATTGCATTGGTTCTCTATAAATAATTTATCTTTAAATTCACGTAAAACTAAATGTATTAAATTCTCATTGCCAAATGTAAGAAAAGTGGATACCATAGTGGAAATGAATAATGAAATTGTTGAATTCATCGACTTTACTAAATTTTTGGGTATAACACTAGATTCTAGATTGCAGTGGGATCCACATATTGAGTCCTTGGCTAACAGACTTAGTTCTGCAGCATATGCAGTTAAAAAAATAAGACAACTTACTGATGTTGAAACGGCAAGATTGATTTACTTTAGTTATTTTCATAGTGTCATGTCATATGGAATACTACTGTGGGGATCGGCTGCTAGTATTGAAGGTATTTTTGTACTTCAAAAAAGAGCGGTTCGCGCTATTTATAATTTACGAGCAAGAGATTCTTTAAGGGACTTATTTAGAGAAATTAATATATTGACTTTAGCAGGACAGTACATTTATGAAAATTTGATTTATGTCTATAAGAATTATAATACATTTGAAACCAATTTCCAAATTCATCATCTAAACACAAGATACAAAAATAAACTTGCCGTTCCAACATTCAGGCTTCAAAAAACTAGAGGCTCGTTTATGGGGAAATGTATCACCTTTTATAATAAGCTTCCACAAAGTGTTACCGACTTGCCTTTCATAAGTTTAAAGCGCATGTAAAAAATACTCTTATGAGTAAAGGATATTATAAAGTCAACGATTATTTGAATGATGCCAATGCCTGGTATTAATTTTTCAGATAATGAATCGTGTTGTTATGTATTTAACCATTTGTATAAACAAATATTATTATTTTTGGTAATAAGTAGTAAGAAGCGAACTGACACATCTAATCTTGTAATGGAAGTTGAGCTCAAACTTCAGCTGTGAGGTCAGCTTCCAATTGACGACTCTGTAACAATACAGGGAGAAAAAAATAGCCCTTGCTGGTTCTTTCCAGTACAAGGTCTCCCGCCGTAGACTTGTGAACCAATGGCGTAGCTGCTTTGACGTTCAAAAGAGCTTGTAACAATCCAATTTGAATAAAAGATATTGAATTGAATTGAATTGCGCGTTGCATAGCCAATGGTAACATAAATGTGGTGGAAGATATCATTAACTCTGGTAAGGCTCAAATGTGTAACCACTGGCTTCGTATGTGGTACTTACGTCGCGTCAATAATTTTTTATTCATAATTTCATTTTGCGCGGAGTTTTGCCAGTGGCAAATCTGCTACATTCCTAAAAACCAGTGACGTGGATGATGCAACAGAGAGCAGCCTTTGCCATATTTCTAAATAATTAAATTTGACTAAGTACTTGTTGTTTTGGTTCATATATTTAGTGTGACTTTTATTATTAAATTGCATTTTAGCTATTTGTAGATAAATTGAATTAGAATAAATTTAATTGAAGTAGATAAATACTACACATCTGTAGTAAAACTTCACTTCAGCAATCTTTGTCAAGAAAAAGGCAGAACATTCAAGTTGGTGACGCAAATGCAAACAATGTTATCAAATCCTGGCTCATTGAATCAGATGCATCAGTGACATATAAAAATGATTGTTTACAAAGTCGAAGCAGAGATTATTTCTGTCTTGCAACCCGTTAGTCCTGACTTCTCCTGAGCTGATAACGACATTTCATTGTCATGTTTGCATTTACACATGGGTGTCGAGCGTGTGGTCGACCAGTTTGCTGGCAGTGCTCAAAACCGATGTCTTTAACGGAGCCGGGCTCTTTAACGGAGAGTGCTCTGAGGAACTGTTTGCAATGGTGCCCTCTTCACCTTTTTACTATCGCACCACCCGCCATCGCAGTAGAGTTCATCCATATTACCTGGTACCAATCTCGTCTAGTACAGTTCGGTTTCAGCGTTCATTCCTTCCACGTACGTGTAGGCTCTGGAACGAACTCCCAGCTGCGGTGTTTCCTGAGCGCTACGATATGTCCTTCAAACGAGGTTTAAGAAGAGCATTTCTCTCCAGGTAGGCAGTGACAGAACTGTGCCCCTGGCATTGCAGATGTCCATGAGCGGTGGTTACCACTTAACATCAGGTGGGCCACTGGCTCGTCTGCCACCGTTAGCAATAAAAAAAATGTGTAAACATTTAACTTTTTTAAATAATAAATATTTTGCTTTATAATATTTGCATTACTTTTATTTTTTGATTATTTGAGAAATATACCCAATTATTTAAAACAATAAGTACATAATAGTTACAGTAGAGCAATATCCCAGCGCACCTAATATATGTAAACGAATTTGATGTATATGTAAGTGTTAGCATAACAAAATTACATGTCAATGGTTAAGACCTGCAGGCCAATCATGGATCTTTCATCGTATGACATGGTATAAATTTGAGAAAAAGAAGTCATGAAATGCTGCATTTCGTATTACCGATCTCCAATGATATCATCAGTATGGCATAGTTTGTATGCCGGAAATCGTATTTTTCGTTTTGCACTATGATATCATATGATATCATTTGCAAAACCATGAGATCGGTAATAGGCCCTCTGATTTAACCTAAATTTTTTAACACAAAACAGATGCCGTAGCTGTTAAGTCAGTAGCTAATTTGCTTGGCGAGTCATTGACACAGAGAAATAGAGATATAAAAAAATATTATTTATATGCATTTCAAAATAATCAAAAAATATGACAATAGTAAATCTCATATGTGACACATGTTGATTTGGTAAAAGTCTGAGGTGAGATTGAGCTGAGTAGATTTCATATTCTTTTTTTTTCATACATCAATTCCAAGCAATTTTTAGGGTTCTGTACGTCCGAATAAAAAAACGGAACCCTTATAGGATCACTCATGTGTCCGTCTGTCTGTCGGTTACAGACAATTATCTCCGAATCTACTAGACTGCTTAAGTTGAAATTTGGTACACATATCAATTTCTGTGACCCAAACGCAGAGGTGTGACGTGAATAGATGAAATCTGTATATGGGAGGTCATTTTGGGGGGGAAGGTGGAAAATTAAAAAAAAAATTGAAAACTGCATCGTGTGACATATCAAATGAAAGCTCTTGTTGTGAAGATCTTAAATGTATTTTGTTGTAATTTTAAAATAAATAGTTTCCAAGTTATTCAAGAGACGAAAATTGACCATCCCCCTTATCTCCGAAACTACTGAACCTAAAATTTAGAAAAAAATACAGAAATTAGTTTTCTACTTATAGATTATAGGAAAACCTATAAGAAGTCCATGTTATTAAAATAACATGGTAAATCACTCAATATAGGTAACATCGACATCGTACGGAACCCTCTTCACGCGAGTTCAACTCGCACTCGGTCGGTTTTTTTGTCATATTTTTTTGGTAAAGTTAATACTTTCTAAATCATGGTTGAAATTTTACATTCTTCAAGGAGATGTGAATGCTTATAAACAATTTTTGATTCATTAAGTACTCAAAAAGATTATGCAGAGTGTCACAGAACACCGTAATAATTTTAATAAGTAAAAATATTGGGGCTTCCATAAGCAACAACATAACTGTTAACTTTTGAATATAAAATATTTTTCGACATGTGCTCTCCAAATCTACGTAAGAGTCTAACAATACCCCAAGGACTTTTGTTTCTATTGCTTCATTGAATCGAATAGACTAGAGATAATTTTTAGTTTTATATCAGATCCACAATAATTTTTATTCTTTAGAAACACGCACAAGTAAAATGGTCTATGGCAATGTTAATATTTCACACATAAGCTACGTCATTATTATTTTCAGGTGGTATAATTAATGAAATATTGCCTGCAAACATTAAACATTTCTCGACATTACCTCAGGCAGACTATTTATATAAAAATAATATCCGAAACGACATAATTATTGTTCTCTATTTCGAAGATATCTGCTAACCTATGCCAGGGCAGGTCCTCTGAAACTATAGTCCTTTAACCTATTAACTTAAAGGTCATGAGATACACAGTCAAATGCCTATTCTATTCGGTCCCTTTATTATGTTTGTGCCATGTTAATGCAATTTCGCAAAAAAAATTGTATATTATTCTAGCATACGTTTTATATTAAAATTTCCAACACACTTGCTCGTAAAGTAGATCCAATTAAACCGGTGTTAGATACATAAAGCAGCTCATAAAACACGCGTGTTTATAGCCGAGGCATATGTCACAATGTCCGGCAATGCTGCACTTGCCGTCCGCGACAATAATGTACTATATTTTTTTAAAGCTAGAGGTAATATAAAAGACTTCAAACGAATACATAGATTTTTCAAACGATTATTTTCATACCGTTATTAGTTTTGTCTACAAATTAACAATGATTTGTGTTATTTCAAATATTCAGTTTATTAAGTTTTTTCTCTCACAAGTGTGTTGAAAAACGTCGTACGATATACGTGCGTATATTGGTTATATACACTCGGCTCTAATATATTATACGCCCGCGCCTTCGGCTCGGGCTGAAATTCCGCCTCGTGAGTTATCACCAACATAACGCACTTAAATCGTAATGTACTATTTCAACACACTTTCTCGTAAAGTGGGTCTTCTTACCTTGCATTTAGACCCGTTATTCAGTATATTAAACACGAGTGCTTTTTACTTTACATAATCGCACAAGTGCGGTAATCTTAACACGACAAATTCTAATTTGTTCAAGATTGCAAAGTAAATGTATGTCCAGTACGCATTCTTAAATTAGTCGCTTAATACTTTTTTTTACACGACTTTATGCGGCTGCCAATTGGAAACAAATGAACAGCCTACTACTGGTTACTTAAATATTAAATTAACAACGACATTTAAACACAAACATTTAAAAACAATAATTAATGGCTATAACTAAAATAAATTATTAAAAATTCACACAAATTTGTTTTTTAAAAACTAAAATATTCGGTTTATTTCGTTTTGAATTTTGGCTGTTTGACCCTTTTTTGTTGGCTGTATGAAGAGTTTAGCCATACCTGGGCAGCGCGCGAAAAAAAAGGCGCGCGGCATTTTCCCGGTATTGATTTTTTTGCCTTTTTGTTGTAATTGATAATTGATTATCTACAAATATGTCGAGTCCAAGTGAAGAAGAATCCATATTATTAACTCCGCCGGAAATAATTATGGAGGCGCAAAGCGCGAGTAATAGTTTGTTGCCGGCAAAGTCAAAGGATAAATACTTGGCGGCATACGATACTTTCATACAGTGGAAGATTGATAAAAAAGCGCAGTCATTTTCAGAAAAATATTAATACCACAAGATCTTTTATTTTCCTCACAAGTGTGTTGAAAAACGTCGTCAGATACACGCGCGCATTGGTCATTACGTACCTACTCTGCTATCTTGTCGCGCTCGCTCGTGCGGACAATATCGCCTCGTACGCAGTAACCGACATAGCGCGCTCGTATCATAATGTACTATTATTGACGTGTAATTTTTATAGTATGAAAATCGAAGTATTCTTTTATGTTCAACTTTTTTAAATACTTATTTTAGACAACCATTAAGGTCTTTGCCTTACGTTATTAATGCATATTATTATTATAGAAATCATAGTTTAACCACGAAAGCCTTCAAAGGCCTTATCTACATCAGATTTATTAATACATCATTAAAAGCAAGTCTAGTCAAGCTAAGCATTCAGTGAATTGTTGTCAGTTGTTAATATTTTCCTGTCTATAGTTTCTGTTTGAAATACATTATATTTTTTTACGGAATGTCGGATTTGTTGGGAGGAACTATTAACATTTGTATAGTCAAGGAATTTAATTTGCGACCCATCTAAGGTTGTATATCGTAAAGCAATATGACACCATAAGAGCTAGGGATGTTGCTACGACGACTTTGCACACCTACACTGTTTTCACGTAAATAAGCATCATTTGACATATCTATTGAAATTTTCGACCTTAATGCATTGTCAGTGTCCAGCAATATGTCAACAAAATGGGATTTAAGTTCCTTGACCGTACCATGTCATGATCTGATAAAACTAGTAAAGTCTCAATAACGCATCGTCAACATTGCTTATGTCAATTCAGCACGAGTTTAATCGAGTCTGAATAAGCACACAAAATTTGGCTCCTACTTCAAAAGTAACCCGCTTTATAAGATTTGTTGCAATAATGCAATAAAACACTAAAGATTTGTCAATATCTTTCCTTGTTACTACATTCTTTGTTAATCGCAGTAAAGAGAAAAAGATTTAGAATATTCTTGATATGTATACCTAACATAGTTTTACTTATAAGAGTTTAAATATTATCTTTTTGAATTATTATTACAGACTTGAAAGGCAACGTGAACATAAAACTTAATAGTGGTTGGACACCTTTGTTGCATGCTTGTTTCCATGGACAAGATACAATTGTAAAACTCCTTTTGGACTTAGGAGCTGATCCAAATCTTCATTCAGGTTAGTTGTTTATTTATGCTGAAACTCATCAAAATGTATCAAAAAGTATACATAGTTACTTTTCTATGAAGGATTGTTAAAGAATTTAAAAAAATGGATGATATGATGATGTTGTAAATATCTGATTACCTACGAGTACATTATCAGATTGGGTCACCTAATCTCTAATAATAGGTATGCTAAAGTTATAAGGTGCATATTCCATCATCACAGCTCATATACGTCCCCACCGAGGGGTTCGAGCCTACCCTATGTTGGGGTGATTAGGCCTTAGTCAACCACGCTGGCCCAGTGCGGATTGGTCGACTTCACATACACCATTGAATTTCTTTGCAGATGTATGCAGGTTGCCTCACGATGTTTTCCTTCACCGTAGGAGAGTCGGCATATTCCATATAAAGTACATAATTATTTCACTTCTGTTAATATACTACATTTATATAGATTACTGTATGCCACCACTATCATATGCACAAAAAGGCAGATTTGAATTGCATAAAGGAACATCTTAAAATTTTTCAGTGTTGTAATGTACACAAATGTAATATTGAGTTTCATATTTACCTTTTTTATGTAGATTCGGTTACTCCCATAATGGCAGCTTGTTCAAACACCACTGCTCAAGAGGACAAAATTTTTAATATTATCACGATGCTGTTGAAAAAGGATTGTATTTTAAATGTAGGAGACAAATATGGTCAGACTGCACTCATGCGTGCTATTAGTAGTGGATACGTTGCTGTCGTGCAAAAACTGTTAGATGTCAATGTGAACATTGAAATGAGAGATCATCAAGGATGGACTGTTAGTATACACTTATTATCATTTTTTTCTTAAATTATGTCTACATGCATCTTACACAGTTTTGTCTTATACTTTTTGATGTATGTTTTTATGCAATGGAAAGTAGTTTTATAGACAATTATTACTATGAGTTTTATGATTTATGTAAACTGCAATTTACTTGAGAAGGCGTGAGCGTTTGGTGAAATCTGATTTGCAGGCAGTATTTTATGCAGCACATCACAATCGACCTGAGATTCTAGAAATGTTGATTGAACGTGGTGCCCGACTCACTGAAGTAGATAGGTCGGACAGAACTCCGATGGAAATTGCCCAGACCCACGATCATCAAAGTGTTATTGACATATTAGAGAAACATGTGACATGCGACGACGCTGAAGCCGATGCAAATTTACATATGTCCAAGCATCTTACATCATATTTTGAATTTTATACTGATGTTATCGAAGGAAAAAAGTAGGTACAGAAATAATTTCAAAATATTTTTTTTCTTCAATTTTATTCGCAACTTTATTGGCGTCGATTCTTCAATCCTGACTGACTTATAATTTGCCTAAGTCTTTGGGAAGTCTGCCCTGCGATTTAGTCTGATCCCGAATATCCTCTAATTAAAGAGATAACTCGTCATACTCAAACTCAAAAATCCAATAAAAATCTTAACAGGCACTAATTTACGTCAAACAAAACACAAGAATCTAAGTTACTAAGAAATTTAACAAAGATTTATTTAATTCTTGCATTACATCCCAATCACAATATAGATGTATTCAAATACAAGTTAAATGTGATATCAATATAGTCTTTTTCGAAGTTTATTCAGTGTATTATTGATAAACTTCATATATATAAGTAAAAAAAGTCTACTTTACCTGTATATTTTTTTATATAGGTGAAACGGAACACCGAAATATTATTTAATGTTATTTGGAAGCATATCCTGAATGATCTGATAGATGTCAGAAGTGGAGATTCTATAAGAAAAATATTATGGCTAATGAATCTATTTTTTCCATACTAACCAAATAACCTTGTTTCTTAATTCAGTGTTTACATTTCTTTTATGTTAATTCCATAGTCAGCTGAACTATGGCTGTTATTGTTATTTTTGGTGAGTGGGAAAACAATTTTAATTTACTTGAAAGAAATTGTAAAAGTGAAAAAGCTCTAGAAATGGGTATGGCATGAATTGAGTGAAGCACACCAACAAACACGCATCGAGTGCTGCGTTGCATTTCTCAACCGTTCCAATAACTTCGTTGAGAACCTTATCGTTATTTGTAAAGAAAAATGGCTCCATTACGACCTTCGAAAATGCTCATCACGGTGGTTGAGCCCAGGGAAACCAGGCAAATCCTGTCTCAAGCGAAAAGTGGTCCAGTGCTGGTGTCATACCCTACAGCTTTCTAAGATTTGGCTAGTCGATTACGGAAGATCCGTTTTGTTAACAATTGCAAACCATGATGCGAGAGCAGTTAATCAAACAAGACCTTACGACAAACGGTCACTAAATCACAGGACGTGCGATTAAAATGTCTCCGACACCCACCATACTCTCCCATCCTTGCCGTAACAGATTACTCTTCTTGCTTGGAAAAAAATTGAACTCCGATGATTTATATTTTTTTTTATACGACAGGTTTAGACCATCATCTCACCTGATGGTAAGTGACGATAAAGCTGAAGGTGGAAGCGGTCTTCACCTGTACTCCTCAACAACTGAGGAACTGGCTATCTTACCTCTAATTGTCGGAACACAACAATGCTATCAACATTGTTATTATGCCGTCACACTGAGATAAAATGGTGGTAGCTAGCCACGCGGATTCAAAATCCCTAGCCCAAGCCCTCTTAAAAAAATTAAGCTGTTGCCAGGAAATCATTTCGATCCAAATTTATGGTAGTATCGATTCTTGGATAGATCCCACTTGCGATATATGTATTACAAACGAGGCATATAAGCAGACTATCCACTTGACGATAAGTGGCTTCAGTCGTTCTTGTAGGATTTATTAATCTGCAACGCTTAAAAAGACCACGAAGGTACTTATATTGCCAACTTGTGACATAAGAGCACCAGGTTTATATAATATAGATGGATAGAATATAGATAGATAGGTACGCGGTTTTTGTAAGATACCCTAATCTACAAAGTCCACGTTGGTTGACTGATAGATACCTAATGGCATTAACTACGCCACTTTTACATACTTCTTCTTTGTAATATGCAATTTAGATAAAACCATAATGTATGTTACCAAGTTGAGACATAAGATCGCCAGGTATTTATTGACTTAAACCATACCACACGCGCCCAAAAAGGCAGGGAGAACACCGGGGGGTTTTAGTGGGTAGACCTCGCCCTCTGCCGGGTCAGCCCCCACACACGCCCGCCGTCTAGCCAGTGGTCGGGTACGGTGCGGTAGCGCATTTCCCCCCGAAAAAAAATACAGTAGGACAAAGTACAAGCAACGTACCATTTCTGTGTTTCAGGCCAAATTACATGATGGAAATACCATATATGCTTTACGGTATGAAATGTGAAAATATGATACCTTTGTTTGAGGAGTCTGGAATGGATCTGGAAACTTTTTTGTTGTTAGAAGAAAAGGACTTGATAAAGTTAGGCGTTGACATGCCTTATGAACGGCTAAGAATAATTGAAGGCTTAAGGCAGTTTCATGAACGACGTTGGAAAATAAATGCAGTCCACGGATTGTATGCACGAAGAGCAAAAAATTACACGTAAGCAAGAGAAATCTTCCTTTACTAAAAATTGCATGTCTTAATGATGGTTATCGAATTCATTTATTGTCGGAATAAATAGTATCCATGTTGGTGCAACCTTGGCCCAAATTTGTTCAGCAGTTATTTGTTAACTGAATTTTTATGAGACATCTGAACAACCCTACATCCTTTGTCATTCATAACATAGTTGGATTTAACTTATTTTCACTAAATTATTTTAGTCATCGAGTAGCTAAGTCTGATTTTTAAAAATAAGCTTATACAAGGTTATTTTTTAATTATCGCAAAAAAAATGTGTGCTTGTTCAGACAAGCAAACTGAACAACTTTCAATATGGGACCAACTTTGAAATCTCAAAACAAAAAATCAGCTGTTCCATTTACAAATGTTGAACATTCACCGTACCTAGATTTTCAGACAAGCAAACTGAACAACTTTCAATATGGGACCAACTTTCAAATCTCAAAAAAGAATCAGCTGTTCCATACAAATGTTCAACATTCACCGTACCTAGATGTATGGAACAGCGGATTTTTTTTGCGATTTCAAAGGTCCCATAGTGAAAGGTGTTCAGTTTGTTTGTCTGAACAAGCATACAAATATTTTGTGATAATTAAAAAATAAACTTGTATTAATATTTACACATGAAAAAAATAATTATTACATTCTTAGGTGATTTTATAAAGTTTACATAATAATAATTTTACTAACTTTTTATTGTATAGTTTAAAATTTTATTATTATAAAGAATTTCTTTACTTTTTCAGTGTTTCTGACTGCTTAGGGTCACTGGGTGGCCATTTATATCAGCTCTATATTTTGAACGCATCTTTGCGGTATGTGTTAAGAGAGTATACTTCGATACACAATCAAATCAAGACCGAGCCGCCAGATTCGACCGTGCTTGAGAAAATGCAAACTTCCGTACAGCGCATGATCAGTAACATTAAAGCTGTTAAAGGGGAAATTCAAATCATGAACACTGTACTCAAAAAGGTATCGTATACTACTACTATATTATTTGAACATAATTACACAGGCCACATACATATGCTGCGGCGAGTTATACAGAAGACCGCAGAGTTATACCTGCCATTATGCTTGGCGTTTGTGGCATATGGGAAAGCCTTGGATTCTGGCGAGACCAGTAGGTCCACTCTTAAACTATTTCCAATCGATCGACATTGACATTGTGATTTTTTGTATACGCTTGATTTTTCACATTAGCACAAAATTGGAACCGTATTGTGGTGATTTTGAGTGAAACAAACTCGGTGCGATCTAATTTTCTCAAAATACGGATCCACTTTGTCGTTAGTGTTGCTAAATAAGCGTACTCGTACCTACGAAATATCACAATCTCAATGCCGATCCTTTGGATTTGGTTCAAGAGTAAGCCTATACTGGGCTGTGTTTCAGGCAGTCCAAACGTACCAAATTGACTTTCGTCATATCTAAGTGCTACACAGATTTCCAAGATCAGTACTTAAAATCTGGTCATGCTACAAAGTGGTGTAAAACAGTCAATATTATTTCACCGAAATTGTACAGCAGCGTTGTAAGATAATGTTTAAGCTTTTGGACTTGACATCAACATGCACGGCATAGTACATAGCGCAACTTCGCTTTCCAGATGATATCGTGATCATGTTCGATGCTCGATGACCCCTGTATCAAGTGAATAGTCCAACTTGGTTGCTCCTCAAGAAAGAGTTCAGTCGATGAATACAATTCACCTGAGGCCTAATTCTGCTAATATTAACATTGTTATCTCGTCTTGGTAGCATTTTAGTATAACTGCATTTGCCACTTTTATACACTTTTGTGGTGCCACTTTTATACACTTTTGCACTTTCATTTGTACTACGATCAATACTTTCAATTCGTAATTCGTCTATACTAATAAAATATTATAAAGAGGAAAGATTTCATTGTTTGTTTGTATTGAATAGGCTTCGAAACTACTGAACCGATTTTGATGAAAGTTGGTATAGTCACAGATAATATAATACTACAGTACAGATGCCTCATCCCATACAATGAAATGGTCCCTACTTAAGTCGGGCAATTCTTCGAGCTGTTTTATTTCACCATTTCACCGCGAGATGACGCAACTAAAACGCCACTGACAATTCTGAGCAAGCTCGGGCCATCGAACCTTTGCTACATTGGGCTCAGTAGTTCTCGCACGCACTCAACAGATGGCACTTTAATTAAACTCCTGCTATGCTTATGATTTTTTTAACAAGTTCATATTTATGCTTCGTTTAGTTCATTACAATGACTTATGCGTAAATAGGTCTTATAAAACATCATACGCTTACGGTACGCTAAATGTGTTACAATTTGGTAAAAAAGTGACGTATAAATCCATGTTATACCTAAGGGGTTGTTCCGCCATGGATTGGATTTATGTCATACATTTTATATACCTACGTTTGATATTTAAGATGTAAAGTAAATATATCATTGGAGATAAGTCATTTTGGTAGTGGGTACTTTCTATTATCACAAGGTTATCATCTGTAACTTCAAATTCAAAAAACTGGTTAAGAATAAAGCAAACTTGCAAATTTTTCATATGTGACCTTTTTTTATCCCGCCCAAGTCGATTTCTTTTTCACTGATTTAGGTATTCATCATTTAACAATTTATTTATTATTTTTAAAGAAAATACAAAGTCACATATTGTATATTTTTAAAAATGTGATTTTAGTTTTTTATACTAAAATAAAAAAAGTGTTTATTTTTATACCGGGTTATTTTTCCATCAGGAGCCAAATTTTGTATGCTTGTTTAGACAAGCTAAATGAACGACTTATACTATGCGACCAAACTCGAAATCGCGAAAAAAAATCAGCTGTTCCATACATTTAGGTGTGGATGTTGAACATTTGTATGGAACTGCTGATTTTTTTCCGCGAATTCAAGATTGGTCCCATAGTAAAAGAATTTCATTTTGCTTGTCTGTACAAGGACACAAAATTTGGCTCCTGCTGGAAAAATAACCCGGTATGTATACAAACTTACCTATAAAAAACTAAGCAATTTAATTTCAAATTTTATTATATAAAATATCATTGAGAAATTGAATTGCAAAATTTATTAATTTATTCGACTGTTTTATCAAATTCCGAAATTATATAATTTAGTACTATTTTTAAACAATTTTTTTCCTTGTTCTTACCAGTTATCTAATTTTCTATTTCATTTTAAAGAATGTTGTTATTAATTCTGTGATAAAAAATCATAAAAACATAACATGCATTACGCGGGTTTGAACCGCAGACCTCTAGCGGTTTAGCGCAATAATTTCGCAGTATATCCTCATGAGCCATCCGTTCGCTTAGATTTGATGTTGAAATTTCGAATCTTTTATTTAAATTGTGACGTGTACGTGTACTGTCAATCTATACATCTTTTATCTTTTAATATATAAAATTCTCGTGTCGCAGTGTTTGTTACCGAACTCCTCCGTAACGGCTTAACCGATCTTTATGAATTTTTTTGTGTATGTTCGGTAGGTGTGAGAATAGGTCGTAAACTAATTTTTATTATGGCGAAACGTAGTTCGCCAGCACAGCTAGTATTTATAAAAAGAGAAGTTCTCATCTATAGACGCACGCACAGCCGTAACCGCTAATGGTAGAAACGTGAATTTTGGACAGTTGTTTTAATTCAAAATTTAAGAAAATTTAACCCTGAAGGGATGAAATAGGGGTTGCAAGCTTGTATGGGTTTTTTAAAAATAAGCAACGATTTTGATAAACCTGGAGAATCATGCTCTTAAAAACATTTCATTGAACACGTGTTTCATGGTTTATTGGAATTCACCCCCTTAGTGTGCAAATTAGGGGTTGAAAAATTCTATGGAAAATAATTAAAATCTGCTCCAATTTCTATGTAATTTATTATTCGAGCTCCTAAATATAAATAACAATCTTCTATATAATAGGCTACAAAATTATTTTACGGGAAAATATTAAATTCCCACGGGAAAACAATATTAATGCGGGCGAAGCCGCGAGCGGAAAGCTACCTATTAATAGCAGTCGCGGTTGCCACACTATTTGTAAATGGTAAAATCTAATAAAACACCGTACCTATTTGCCAAAATTCAAAATATACCTAATCACCATTGAGAATAAAAAATAATTCAAGTAGTTAGTATTAGTACCTACATTAATTTTATTTATTTATAGTCAGGCAACTTATGTCCATTAATAATCTTTACGTATTACTTACCTATTTTATCTTTTACTATGTATGTACCTAACATAGTTGAATGTACCACTTCTAAGGTGTTATTAAAAATTCAGATTTGGAAAATTAGTTTTGAAATCCCCCATACAAAATAGATAGGTCAGTGAAAATAATCACTGTGGTTTTATGAAACGAACATGCAAGTGAGACTTTTTTTCGGTTAGTAGGCATTTAACTGAAAATATCCGAAAAATTATTAAATAAGGTACTTACTTATAAAAATCGCGTTTTTAATCTTAACCTAAATCTTTTTGTTCTGAAATGAAAATTATAAATAAAAAACAAATTGAGATATAAAAAAAGGAATTGATATAATAACCAAAAAGCAATAAAGAAAAGCAAAATAATAAAACAAGCAATTTATGAAAAAATAACTAGGTACACCAGGAATCGGGATCGAACTACTGCCACACAGATTTAAAAACGAAGATCAAACGAATAGATAGACCAATCCTGACCTTTTTGAAGTGGTGAAATTTAAGATGTCATGTTTTTGTGTAATTCGACCATAATTCGACATTACACTTTCAAATGTATAGGGATTAAAAAAATAATTTTAGTTCGTAAATTCTAGTTCGTAAGGTCTGTGACCTTACGAACTAGCATACATAAATAGTGCCATCTATGAGTGAGCAGTATGTAATCAAATAGTCAAAGCAGACATTGCGTGCTTCTTTGAGCTATGCTTTTGAGAGATACATTGAAGTTCACATAATTTGTCGCTAGGAGTGCTATAAATTTATAAAAAGAGATGTTAAACCGTTCTAGCATGACTTAAAAACGTATTTTGATACTTCCCACGTGCTAAGTGATTTTTTTAAATATAATCAATACTTTTCTGAACCTCCTTGTTGACTTTTACTAAATTCACAAAAATGTCATTACAAAAATCGATTAAAGTAGCGCCATCTGTTGATGCTTTCATCGAATTATTTTACTTTAGTTCGTGATGGGTCCCCGTGGTATAGTTATAGTTCGAGAGGGGAAGGACATAGGGTAATTTTCCTACAGAAAAAAATGACATTCCCACGGGAAAACAAAAATAACGCGGACGAAGTCGCGAGCGGAAAGCTAGTACTTGATAAGTCAACAGGGACAAATACGAGTATTTTAGTTAGCTATCGGTAACCAACAATAACTGTTTCAAAAAGCAATGCTATTGAAGCGTTATTGACACGCCATAAATGCATTAACGCTAGCAGAATAAGACCCCAGAGCAGCGTTCGGGTAACTACGCAGCATATTCTCGGCCCAATTACCGCAGTGACCAGATGAAAGTCTTTTATTACCTACGTATTGCCAGTGATGGCGTGTGGAACCGAGACGAAACCGCTAACAACAGGCCTCATAAAAATGCTCAAAAGTCACTCAAAGAGTGATGCTCGGAGTTTCCCTAAGTATCAGAAATGTAGTGCTCTGTAAGAAAACTAAACTTGTGACATTTATAAGCGGCAATGCACATTACGGAGGTTGCCAAAGATATTGATGTGTAATTTAGGAACGGTGGACATATCATTTAGAGTTTTTTTCGTTCACTGCACTGTGTACTCATTGTTTTCTTTCATTTAATACCAATATTACGAAAGTTACAAATGAAATGCAAACCACCATTTTGGAGCGGCAGCCATATTGAAGTAAGAGTAATATCATGACATATTCTTGAAGCCCTTTTTTTATACTCATATTACCGAGTTACAAAAGAAATGTGTTCACCGAGATAGCAAAACCCGTATTTTTAAAATAAGGGTAGAAGAACTCACTTTCCCAGCTACCGACCACCGCGGACGATGGACATTGTGCAGGCATTGACTGACGACCTTATAATCTTCCCGTAGTTTTGCTTGCGTGAAATTCAGCTGGATCGTTGTCATAGCGTGATGTTATATAGCCTTCCTCGATAAATAGGCTATCCAAGACTAAAATAGGATAATAAATTTCCGGCATGGTTCTCTCCTGCTTTAATTCATATTTTAAAAAATAAAAACAGGGCATGGATAAAATGGAAAAAGTATCGCAATATATCTGATTATAACGTATTTGCTATGTATAGAGATCGATTTAGTAAAGAATCACATAAGTGTTATAAGAGTTATATAAGTTTTGTTGAAGACAGTATTCAGAAGAACGTCAAGTACTTTTGGACCCACGTTAATAATTTAAAAAAAAATCAAATATACCTAATAGTATGACTTACAAAGGTGAAATAGCGGACGACCTCAACAATATTTGTAAATTGTTTTCCCTCTTTTTTTCAATCAGTATTTGAACCATCTTGTGTCCGACAATTATGATGAAAGTAACATACTTGACACGAATTTAGACTCTGCTTTTATTGTTGGCAATATAGTAATCTCAAAAGAAGCTATTATTAGGGAGCTACACTGTTTAGATACTACAAAAGGACCAGGGCTGGACGGCATCCCACCAATTTTTCTTAAATCTACTGCTCCTGCCATTTGCCATCCAGTACATTATATATATAATCTGTGTATACAGGAAGGAGTCTTCCCGACTATTTGGAAAAAGGCACGGATCGTACCAGTTTATAAGGGAGGTGACAAAAATGATATTGAGAACTACCGTCCTATATCAATTTTATCAACTTTGTCGAAGCTTTTCGAGAGACTTGTTCATAATATACTATATCCCGAAATACATAATATCATTATACCTCAACAACATGGTTTTGTTAAGCGTAGATCCACCGTAACTAACTTATTGATATATACAACATATATTTTTGAATCTATGGATCAAAATAAACAAACGGATAGTGTGTATACAGACTACCGGAAAGCGTTCGACAGAGTTGATCATAAAATACTCCTCGATAAGCTAGCCTTCAACGGTATACGTGGTAATCTATGGCGGTGGTTCAAGTCTTATGTCACATATCGCTCGCAAAAGGTTGTGCTAGGTGGCTACGAATCCCAGTTTGTTCCCATTAGTTCAGGCGTAACCCAAGGCTCAATTCTTGGACCTCTACTGTTTACATTATTCGTTAATGATATAAGCGAGTGTTTTCAGTTCTGCAACTTTCTTCTGTACGGGGATGACTTGAAGGTATTTCATACTGTTGAAAATAGTGATGACCATGTTGCTTTTCAAAATGACCTGGACAGGTTCTCAGCATATTGTATCAAAAATAAATTAAATTTAAGCATCAATAAATGTAAATTCATATCATTTTCCAAAAAAAAACATAAAAATGTCGTTTCTTATAAGCTGAATAACGTGGAACTTGATACAGTTAAATCAATTGGAGATCTTGGTGTAACCCTTGACAGCAAGATGCATCTCGATCTTCACATTGACAGTATATTAAATAAAGCATTAAAGATGTACGGATTTGTAATGAGGTCCACCGTCGATTTTAAATTGCCTTCCACCCTTATGTACTTGTATAAATCACTGATCAGACCACATCTCGAATATGCTGTGCCCATTTGGAACCCTTTTTATCAGAAATATATTGTAGCTATTGAGAAAGTCCAAAAGAAGTTTCTGCGTAGTACGCATTATAGATGCTATCATAAAACTCTTTCCTATGTAGAACTAAATCAGAAATATAATTTCTTAACACTAGAGTTACGACGTAAGCAACTAGAGGCAATGTTATTGTATGATGTGTGCCATAACAGATATGACTGTACCGTTCCCGGGAATTTTGGAAACTTTGGGAATGTTCCCGTAAACGTGCCCGGCAATATTCCCAAAACTGGAAATTTTGGGGAATATTGATGATAATGTACTTTAGTGTTGTTTTATTATCTGCTAGCCAATAAATTAGGTAAATTTGCCTACTATCGTGGTTATTCCGATAGTTGATTATACATATAAGTTGAAAATTTCCAAAGTTTCCAATATTTACGGGAATATTCCCTGTAAATTTTTAATCTTCCCGTAAATATTACCATAATAAAAAAAACACAGCATCAGAAATTATGTTTTATTAAAAAAAATTAATCACAATAGTTTCTTAACACAATTTTACAATCAGATTCTGAGAGTTACAAACTTTTAATAAAATTAACAATTCTAATAAACTACGGAATCAACACACTCTTATATTTGGTTAAAATTAACAAATCTATCATTAAAGACTAAATATACTCGTATAATCAGCACCATTGAAAAATTGCACTAGTAATAAACCCACCGACAAAAATAAAATAACAATATTTTAACTTTTTTAAAAATCAACAAGTTCCTATCACCCATTACAAATTCACCCACCGAACAAAAAAACAATATTTTAACTTTTTAAAAAATCAACAAGTTCTTCCTTCAAACGAGGCTTAAGAAGAGCACTTCTCTCCAGGTAGGCAGTGACTGAACTGTGCCCCTGGCATTGCAGATGGGCGGTGGTTACCACTTAACATCAGGTGGGCCACTGGCTCGTCTGCCACCGTAAGCAATAAAAAAAATCCACTATTTCGATTTCACATAATGCATTTGAAGCCGATGAGCTAGCCTGAGGTTCACAAGCAGGCGTGGTATTTTTTCGCGGCAGATCTTTAATCATTGAGTTTTTGACACTATCAGGACACTTGTCACATTTTTTTAAATGAAGAACAAATTTTGTTGCATTTTTATACTTGTAAACAGTTTTACAAAATGAACACAAATATCGTGTCTGTTCATTAACAGTGTTTATTAAAAAGTGCTCGAAAACTTTACTCTTTGGTCTCATCGTGACACACGTCTTATGCACTTGATACATAAAGCGAAACTTCGCGCGCGCCAAAATGCTGCTTGTTTTACAAGGGGTGGGGGCGATTGCTATGCCGCGGCACAAGCTAGTGCAGGTACAAACATGTAACGACATGTTTAGCTGGGGTTATAGGAATATAAATATCGCGTAATGTATAGTTGCACATGTGTAATTATACAGTATATACGAAAAATGTATTAAATACGTATTTGGAAATTTTGGGAATACTTACGGGAATATTGGGAATATTCCTGTAAATTTTCAATATTTCCAGCGGCACATAACTAACTGTACCCCATTAGTAAATAAACTATGTTATAGAGTGCCCACCAGAACGCACTGCCGTAAAATGTGTCAAATATTTGCAACTCAATTCTGCCGTACTAATGCTGGAAAACGTTCTCCGTTACATCGCTTAGTCCACTCGTACAATACACATTTTAACACAATTGATATTGCTGCAACGCGTCCTGGTGTATTTAAAAAAAGTGTTTTGAGTATCTTAACTTGTTAGAAAGTACTACAAACTTTTTCCGCTTTCTTTTCCCATAAATATAATTAGTAAATTGTGGTAAAAGGTGCTGGTGATATAATTAAGACACTGTGTAATAGCATTTGTTGTGAAGCCGTATTATGTCACTGTATTTTTACCCAAATAAATGGAAAAAAATAATAATTTGTCAATTCCAACCAGCAGTTCCTGAGTCAACCAAACAAACAAACCCTTCCAACTTTATATTAGTATCGAATCGATAAGGTCGCTAATCCGGAATAAACAGCACAGTGTCATCACCACGCTCCCAACTCGTTAATGCCTCTTGGTCATTTCGTTAGTTTGCCCTTCTGATACGGAGCGGTTCGCCTCCAATGTCAACGTCTCCAATGGCAATTACAACGTCGTGACTCGTGACCGGCATTGGGCGGCGGTGACCTCTTGCTACCAGACATCACATAATAGATGCTGATTGGTTAGATGCAATGGGAGGCTGTCGCTTCTTTCTGTAATCTCGCAAAAGGAGACAGCGGACAGGAAGAGCGGCGAAACGATCCTCACGCTCCCTTTATAGCCTGCCTTCCAGGACTGGCTTAAGTGTAGCTCCTAAAGCCTTTGATCACATGCCCCCCTGTCTGGCGAAACCCATATGTACGTACAGGATAATCCCCGACAGACGTTAGACACGGTTCGTAGCTGACTGGGCAGTCCCGGAGTTGATCAAACATTTGATCGAAAACGTTTAACCGACGTCTTTTTTACTATATGTAACAATACATAATATTAATATACGAGGGGAGGTCCAAAAGTTCGAGGAATGGAGGGGATGGAGTGGGGCGCTCGCTTAGTATCATACTAATCGGAGACTCATCATTAGTATACAAGCTGGAAAAAAAAGACCGTGTTTGGAGGAAAAGTACCTTTAATATTGATGATGGCAAATTTTACTGAAAGGAAACATTCCTTTATTTTCAAAAATAATTAAAACAGAATTTAAAAATTTTTGAAAAATCATCTGCTTGAGCCGGGAAACGAACCGGTGACATGTGACAAAAAAAACATTCTGTATTTTATGGTACCAACCAAAAGAGTCAATCAGAGGGATCAATTTCTTTTAAGCAACATAGTATCTTAAATTGAAGCAAGGGCAAGATTTTTTTATTGTTAAGCCCATTCACAGAAAAGTTGAACTAATATTTTAAATATTCATTCAACTCGATATAAAAGGCGACACGTAGCGAATTCAGTCGAAGAATACGTCTGTGCGTACGTGAAAATGGGTCTCATTTTGAGTAATTCATAAGTTAAGTGAACTATTTTCAAGTAGGTATTTTCTTTAGATACTAAGTAAGCTTTACAATAAAAAAAATTTTTTCTTGGTCTTTCTTTAATTTAAGATACTTTGTTGTTTAAAAGAAATTGATCCTTATGAATGACTCTTTCGGTTGGTACCATAAAATACTGAATGTTTTTTTTGTCACATTTCACCGGTTCGATTCCCGGCTCAAGCAGGTGATTTTTCAAAAATCAATAAATGCAGTTGTGATTATTTTTGAAAATAAAGGAATGTTTCCTTTCAGTAAAATTTGCCATCATCAATATTAATGGTCCTTTTCCTCCAACCACGGTATTTTTTTTCCACCCGGTATAAATTAAATTTCAGCCCTATTGCGTCATTCGTTTACGAACACTCGTCTGCTAAACAAGTCAATCCGGAGAAAAATGAAACTATGGAGAAAATTGAACACCTTGCTGTGATAAAATTTCTAACAAGCAAGGAAAGAACGCTCAGACCATTTTGAATGAGTGAGTAGATCGCAAGAGTGTAACGCCATACGATGATGATGACCATTTTGCATGAAATGGAAACCGTGTATGGGGAACAGTGCTCTAGTAAATCAATGATTTACAAGTGGCATGGTCTTTTTAACCATGGCCCGGATTCGATTAAAGACGACTCCCGCACAGGAAGGCCAGTTCAGGTCACCACATCAGACATCGTCGAAAAAGTGGAAAAAATAGTACTGCAGGATACCCGTTTGAAGAAAAAACAGTTATCTGTATTAGTTGAAGTATCAGATCCTACCATTTCAGTGCAAGATGGGTACCGAGAATACTCACGCCGCTTCAGAAACAGCAGCGCGTCGATGCGTCAAAACAATTTTTGGAGCTGTTTGGAGACGAACCTGCACAGACTTTGGAGCAGATTGTTACCGGAGATGAAACATGTGTTCATCACTTTGTGCTTGAGTCCATGCAATGGAATAAAAAGGGGACACCACCGCCAAAGAAATTCAAAGTGTCGGAGTCGGCTGGAAAGTTGATGGCTACAGTTTTTTGGGATTGTGAGGGGATAATACTGATTTATTACAAAGAAAAGGGAAGCACCATAATCGGAGAATACTACGCAACGATACTAGAAAAATTAAAGGTGACCATCAAAGAAAACGGCGAGGAAAATTGACCAAAGGTGTGTTGCTCTTGCAAGACACCGCGCCGGTTCACAAGAGCAGAGTTGCAATGGCTGCTCTGCACTCGCAAGGCTTCGAAACACTAGTTCACCCACCATACAGTCCAGTTCTGGCCCCAAGTGATTCTTATTTGTTCCCCAATTTAAAAAAAGAGTTAATGGGATGGAAATTTTCCGACGACAATGAGGTAAAGGAAGCAATTTTGGCTCATTTTGAGGCAGAAGATAAAAAATAGTTTTTACGATGGTTTAGAAAAAATAATTCATTGATCTAATAAATGTATTCAGCTTAAGGGTGATTATATTAAAAAGGAAAAATAGATTTATTGTTCATTTTATTTAAAACCTTTTTATTCCATATACTTTTGGACCTCCCCTCGTAATTTTGGACCATCAAAATAATATAATTTGTCATCACAAGTATCATTTTACTGACTTTTAACCGACTTCAAAAAAGGAGGAAGTTCTCAATTCGATGCGTATGTTTTTTTTGTATGTTTCGCGATTACGCCGCCAATTGTGGACCGATTTTCAAAATTCTTTTTGTATTCGATAGAGTATACTCCTAGGGTCATCAACATCACACTTCTATATTGAAGTCGGTGCCAAACGATGATCTCCTAGCAAGCCTGAAAAGTGTGATGTTGTATGTACCCATTCTTATATTATTTTTAACTTTTCAGTGTTTTTGAAGTCGGTTTTTATTTTTTGTATTTTTTTTTCAATTGTGAGATGATTTATTTGCCATCCATTCACTTCAACAAAACTATATTTTACGCCTACCGAGTGGCCATCAGCAGGTACGATGCGCAACAATATTTCTCATACAAAACTCCTTTTTCAAATATATCTATTTTTTTCTTGTAAAGTCTCATTCTAATGCTTTCTGATCACTAGACCAGTGATTTGCACAAGAGAAATCGGCAGCAAAAGGAAACTAATTTTGCAACTATAATAATTGACTTTTCATTTTCTACAAAACCGCGAAATAATTCATCTGTTGTATATGTCAGGGTGTGCATTAATCTTCTTACACAAGGTGAAAACTTTTCTTTTACAGGTAAGTAGCAAAAACTGCGCCCCCTCGGATCTCATCACGGAGATTACAACTCGTCAGAAGATTGGGAAACTTGTGAACGATGCTGTGGCCTTGTTTACCCTGGGAATAGTGGTGTACCACGTCCGAAACCACATCACTGGACTTCTTAGGAAGTAGATGTTTATGTACTCATTGCTGTTGTAAACTGCTCATTCCTGTCATACTTCTGCCATATATATTTGTATTTTATTAGATTCTTATACCACTTATTAGAATCGTAAATATAAATTTAAGTAATAAGTAAAGGGATGTAGTTTTTTTTAAATATAGATTTATGATATTTACAACTATCTATATACAAGTATTTAAATTAGAATTTAATATTTTACAAGTAGATACTTTTTATTATAATTATGTGCAATATGTAGTTCATGTGGTCTAAAAATAAATAGTTTTCTGATTATAACTTCACAGCATGCTAATTTCTATATTGGTGCAGATGATTTTATAGAAATTATTCTAAAACACTCAAGAAAGTGTGCATGTCAACAAAAGCTATTTACATGTAACTAAATATATGTATACATAAGTAAGTAAAATCAGTTTATCTAAAACTAAAATAAAAACCACCTGGAACATCATTATAACCGGGAGACGGGTAGACCCAAAAGCACTGTGAATTCTTTCTCATTAGAAATCAATAACAAAACGATTAAATCAGACAATGCAGTTACCAACGCGTTGCTTAACCCTGAACCCAAAAAAGTCTAAATTAATTTTGTTTGGTAGTAAGAAGAACCTAAATAATTTTAAAAATAATTCTGCCTCTTTTAATATATCGCTCAACGGTGTGAAAATTGAACATGTAGATAAGGTCAGAAACCTGGGGCTGGTCATGGATAGCAACCTTACATTCGAATCTCATGTAGCCGAATGTGCACGAAACAGTTTTTATCGTTTAAAACTACTATATAAAATCAGGCCCTATTTGTGTGAAAGACTTAGAATTAGACTGTGTGAGTCATTGGTGCTGTCCAGACTCAACTATTGTGATACAGTGTATGGTCCATGTTTATTGGCTACGTCCAGGCAGCTCATTCAGAGGGTTCAAAACTCATGTGCACGGTTTTGTTTCCATGTCCCACCTCGCGCTCATGTCACACCGTTCTTCAACTCAGCCAGCTTGCTCAAGATGGAAGCTCGTAGGAAGTTACATCTCACTTGCTTATTATTTGACGTAATTAACACACAGAAACCACGGTATCTATTTGACAAGTTGGCTTGGGCCTTTTTTTTTTTTTTTTTCGGTGGGAAATGCATTACGCATACCCCGCGCTTGGGAAGGCGCGGGGTTATGTCGAACTCTCCGCGGCCCCTGGGGGCAGAGTGCCAGCCAGGAACCGCGGCCTACCGACTAAAACCCACCGATGCCCCTCACATACGCCTTGGCGCGAGCACGTCCATCATCGCCGTGTCCTCCTCATCAGAAGAAGACACGCCGAGGAAGGCCGCGTCGCTGCCGGACAAGGTCATGGGAACTCGAATGAACACATCCACGACCTCGTCGGCGCCTGCTCGCCTATGGCGAGCCCCTCTCACCTCCCCAAAAGGGGGAGGCCGGTGATCCCCCGGGGCATCCAGGGGATCAGCGACTGGCGGCAACCGATGCAATGCAGGACCCGGGCTTCCCAACCCAGGGCCCCGCTGGTTGCCGTCAGGAGGAAGAAGGCGGGCGTAATTCCGCCTCCTCCGCCCCGTCCTTCTACGGCGGCATGGATCGGCCGAGGGATCCTCCTCCCTGGCCCTCTCCGCCGACTCCTTCTGCTTCATCACATCCACGCAGAGAGTTTACCGCGTCCCACGTTCTCTCTCCCTCCAGCATGGCACAGACCACGTTCTGGAGGGAGAGGTCGTCGCCGATGATGGCGGTCAGCTCACGGCGCTCCGAGGAGAAGGCGGGGCACACCACTAAGGTGTGCTGCGCGGTATCCTCTTCGGCGCCACAGTGGTGGCACTCGGGGGTCACTTCCCGTCCTATGCGGTGCAGATAGCGGCCAAAGCAACCATGGTTGCTAAGAATCTGCACCAAGTGGTACGAGAGCGATCCGTGGTGCCGGTTCGCCCATGTGGTGAGGAACGGGTGCATGGCCTCGACGGTCCTGGACAGAGTGTTCGAGACGGAGGCCGAACCCTTTAGCTCCTGGAGCTCCTCAAACCACAGGCGAAACGCCTCCACTGTGGCCTCCTCCAAGGCGGAGGCCCTCTCTCTCGGCGCCAAGCGCCGGTCGTCGTCTCTTGCGTTCATGCGGACGCGATAGGCGGCCGCCAAGACGTGGGACGTCAGCTCCCAAGGAGGAGTGCCAGCCAGGACACATGCCGCCGTGTGGGACACGGTGCGATAAGCCTTGATCGCCCTTAATGCCATGGCGCGCTGCGCCCTATGCAGGGACGCAATCGCGCGGGGGCCAAGGGCGTCAGCCCACACTGGAGCCCCATATAAGGCCATGCTCCTTACTATGCCTGCGTATAATCGCCGGACGTTTGCGCTCGGGCCACCGATATTCGGGAGAAGACGCCCGAGCGCATCAGCAGCCGCTAGGAGGCGGGGTTCAAGGCGACGAAAGTACTCGTCGAACCCCCACCTCCCGTCGATTACCAAGCCCAAGTATTTCAGGTGCCGCTGAAGCGGCACTCTAACGCCGGCCACCGTGATTACGGCGCCTGATGGAGCTCCTCTGCGAGGCCCGTGGAACAACAGGGCCTCGGTTTTGTGGAGCGCCACCTTAAGGCCGAGAGCCTCAATCCTCTCTACGACCAAAGTGGCAAACGCTGAGGCCAGTCGTAGGGTCTCCTCCAAGTCCCTCCCCCTCGCGGTGACAAGTGTGTCGTTCGCATAACAAAGAAGTTTCACACGAGGGGAGAGGGCAGCGCGAAGTACCCAGTCATACCCGACGTTCCAGAGTAGGGGTCCTAGAACAGACCCCTGTGGAACGCCGCGAGACATGGGATGACGGCTAGCCACATCACCTTGGCCGATGAAAACAACCTCCCGCAGCTCCAGATAACTGGTAAGGACGCGCAACAAATAATGAGGCACCCCGTGGTATCGGAGTGCCTCTAGGATGGTATTAAAGGGGAGGCTATTAAAGGCATTGGCGATGTCTAAAGACACCGCCAGCACCCTCTCCCCCTTTTCGTTGGCGTCGCTCACAAGCGCCCTCAAATCCGTGAGGGCGTCAACTGTGGAACGCCCCACACGAAAGCCAAACTGGGCTTGGGACAAGTTCGGCCCCACCTCAGATATGTGCTGGATGAGTCGGGAGGCAACAAGCCTCTCGAAAACCTTACCGACCTCATCCAGCAGCACTATCGGCCTGTAACCGGACGGGTCGTCCGCAGGCCGGTTCTCCTTTCGCAGGAGGCATAGCATGCCATCTTTCCATGGCTTGGGGAACTGCCCGGTGCGGAGACACGCATCGAACAGCTCCCGAAGGTGGTCACCCAGGTGGTTGACGGTGAGTCCCAAGACTTTGCCCGGGACTCCATCTGGGCCAGGGGCAGTACGCTTGCCCCTTAAACGAGAGACAGCCTCACCAAATTCATCCTCACCAATGGGAGGAGGGTCGCTTTCGTGATAGGCCACGTTTGCCTCGAGCGGCGGGGCCATGCTCGGCGGGGAAAAGCCCTCAATCGGCGGGAACAACTCCTGGACCACCGTACGCAGAAGAGTGGGGTCCATCGTCTCCGTGAGGGGGGCACCACGCGATCGCAGCTGGTTGCGTGAGGTTTTATAAGGCCGCCCCCACGGATCCTCATTAAGGCCCTGCAACATCTCCTCCCTAGCCACCTCCTTGGAACGGGAGATGGCCGTTTGCAGGGCCTTCTTGAACTCCCTGTACTGCTCGTACAGGTGGTCCTCCTCCTGCGAATTCCGGACGTGCCGTCTCCGGTAACGGGTGTAAGCCCGCCGGGCTGCAGTGCAGGCTGTGCGCAGGTCTGCCAGGTCCTGAGACCACCAATAGACCGCCTGACGGTCCTTCGGAGGGTGCGATCGCGGCATGGAAGCCTCGCACACCTCCGTGAGGGCCTCTCGGAACCGGGAGGCACCCTCGTCCACGTTGAGACCGTCCATTGGCCGCAGGCACCAGCCCTGCACTATGGCCGCCTCCTCCGCCAACTCTCTGTCGAGTCGGGCCAGGGCCCATCGTGGGGCACGATCACCTCCTCGAGGGGCTTGTGAGGCCGGGGAGCGCTGGGTGGGAATCTCAAATCGGATATAGCGATGATCCGAGAGACTCTCCACCTGCGTCATCACCCGCCAGTCCCTGACTCTGCGCGCGAGGGCGGGGGTCGCGAACGTAACGTCGACGATCGACCCGCCCTGTTGGCGCACGCAGGTGTGGGTAGCCCCCTGATTCAGCAGGGAAAGGCCAGATGTGACCGCCCAACTTTCCACAGTGTGGCCGCGAGCGTTGGTCGCGGGATTACCCCACACGACAGACTTCGCGTTCAGGTCCCCGAGGAGGAGAACCTGACGCGGTGCAGCCCGTCTCACGGCGGCCCCAACGGCCACGAGGAAGACCTCAAATTCGGCCAAAGGTTTGTTGGGGGAAAAGTACACCCCGATCAGGGTGACCCTCTCCCAATTGACCACGACGTAGCCAGCACCTCTCTCGACCACAGAGAGAGGGCTGCTTCCAGGCGCCGGACGCACGACAACGGCCACGGAGCCGTCCCGGTCTCCAGCCCAGTTGGGCCGGTCGGGGACGAAATACGGCTCCGCAGCTACACCCACATCGACAGACCACTCCGCCAGAACTTGCATCAGCAAGTCTTGAGCCCTGGCGCAGTGGTTCAAGTTCCATATTATAAATTCTTGAAAACAGACAGTTATTTTAGAAAATATATCAGGCCATTTAAAGTTACCGTGTAATTCTGAGTTACCCAATATGGCTTTATTAAAATGGATTTGAACTAATAACTATATTGATAATGATTTAGTTACCTATGTGCACTGTGCGGGTACTTCGTGCTATTTGGAAATAGGCAACCCCTACAAACTACAAGGACCACAGTGTACGCTGTGACAAGTCGTGGAATCGCAGTGCCCAGTAATTTCACTGCCTGCAAGCATCCCTACTTTGCCATAGAAATAGGTAAGATGAACCTTCATCTTACCGTAGATGACTCCGATACAGATTCTTCCTCTACCCCTTTATTCACAACTATGTCGATAAACAATGAAATCACGGAATCTACACACCTGTCACTTTTTTATACATTAATTTGATAAACATACAAAAAGGACATGTACATAGGTGGACTTATCCCTAAAAGGGATCTCTTGCAGCCAACCTCACTGGGTGTTTAGAGACAAAAATATGATCGCGGGAAAGATAAAAAAGCAACAAATTCTTAAATAGTAATACTCAAACTAAATAAAATAAATAACTTTAAATTATAAACAAAAACTATATCAACTAAATAACTATTATAAATATATATTTATATATACAGGATGTCCCAAAAACAATGGATAAACCTGTAACTGTAGATGGACTTCATCATGGCTTCCCTTACTACAAATTTTGACCTTAGTGAAAATATCACGGTTTCAGAGATATTTATCGTTATTGTATTTTTTGAAAATTTCCAAGTGCGATTTGTTTTTATAGTAAACAAATCGCACTTAGAAATTTTCGAAAAATACAGTCGAAAATAAAGTCAAAATTTATGGTAAGGGAGTCCATATGAAGTCCATCTATAGTTACAGGTTTATCCATTGTTTTTGGGACACCCGGTATACAAGGTGGAAAAAAAAGACCGTGGTTGGAGGAAAAGTTCCCTTAATATTGACGATGGCAAATTTTACTGAAAGGAAACATTCCTTTATTTTCAAAACAAATTAAAACTGCATTTAAAGATTTTTGAATAAATCAATTGCTTGAGCCGGAAACGAACCGGTGAAATGTGAAAAAAAAATCATTCTGTAATTTATGATACCAACCGAAAGAGTCTGATACATTATATATTAATTTTGTATATACAATATACAAAATTAATATATAATCAACTAGAAAGGACATTGTTCTGCGTCCATTCATTGTTCGCCCCAATACCAACAGCAGTGAAAAAATGATTTTCGTATAATTAGACATTAGTAAATACTGTACGTCCACATCAATTACTACGGACAAGCTTCGAAATCGAATTAAATATCAAAATGAATCAGATTTTGAGGTTAGTTGAAGTAACACTTTAATTCGTTAGAGCAATACACATAGTCCATACCTATACAATTATTAAAATAATAATTATTGCAATCAATCAAAGAACGATATTATAGCCACGTAATGAAGGACAAGTAATCTCGAAATTATAAAGCAAGTCAAAAACACAACGAACTAACAAGCGATAGTGCGTGAGTAGTCAATTGACGCAACAATAGATACAAAAATAAATTAAATCACCCAACTGGTAAAACGCTTCAGCTGTACAGATCAGGTCCATACTGGATGTCTATAAAAATATATAATAACATACCTAACAACCTAAAAGACATAAAAGAATCCAATGTATTCCTAAAAAAATTAAAATCACATCTAATAGAAAAAGCTGACCTACTATAGTTTAGAAGAGTTTTTTGCAAATAAATAAAACATCAAAATTGCATAGAATAATCATGTATTGCAATAAGGATTACTTGCATAATTAAGTTTGCACAATATTCTACAATATGGGCAAAGTTAACCACATATTTAATTTTTTTAAAAAAACTTTATGTGTCTCTGTATATCGTGTAGCTCTCCTTGAATTGCAGTGCCCTTGCAGGGTGTCACATGCTCCTTTGTTTTTTAAAAATACTGAACACCACCTATTTATAACATGTGACAAGCAAATAAATAAATAAAAAATAAAATTGACGTATGTTTTAATTTAATTTACGTTGTCAGTTATGAAAATCTTAATTTATAGAAATAAATAAATGTCCATAACTACATAAAATCGACTCAATTCTATTCAATCGAGCGAAGGTAACAATAACCATTCCTACATGTTACTTCATTTGGTTTTGTTTCTAAAAGTACTTTTATATATTTTTGATTTGTCCGTCGAATACATATATTTGTTATGAGTGTTATAAAATATGCATATAATTATGACGTAAATCAAATCTTTGTTGGTCATGGGGCGATTTTCGACATTGTCCTTTATAGCAAATGCTCTTTTATTTTATTTTTTGAATATATGAATGGATGAGCTGTCGCATTTAGTTCGGCGTATCAAAGCGGGGCGGGACATGACTCTCCAAATCAAATCCGCGATCGAACAGAGTGCCTAGTGCGAGTTTTTCAAGTTTTCGTCGGTGGCGTTGTGGACTCGGCACTTGCCTTCCAGTCGGGAGGTCCGGGATCCAAGAACCCCATGTACCAAAGTGTTTTTCGTTTTTCGAATTTCATATGCACATTTGTCTGACGTTCCTACTGTGAAGGAAAATATCGTTAAAATATATAACCTGCATAGGTACTTACATCTGCGAAGAAATTCAATGGTGTATGTGAAGTCGACCAATCCGCACTGGGCCAGCGTGGTTGAATTAACACCTTAACTTAGGGTAGGCTCGAGATCAATCGGGGAATGGCTAACGCCGATCCCGATTGTGTCTCTACGGAGGTAGAAGTATCTGGAGGGGTTTTAGCCGAGTATGGGGTCTTCTACCCGAGTCCGGCATATCCTTGGGGTGGCCTCGTCAGTCGGCTCCTTGTCGAATCCGTAAGAAGGATTTCCCCTCTTAAAAAAAAGGGTAAGCTCGAGCCACTCAGTGGAGACGTATATGAGCTGTTATGATGACACGCATCGAACGCGTAAACGCTAATTTGTATGGGATTGGACAGAATGAGGCAGTAGTATCTAATAGCTACTAGATGGCGCTGTCTCAATTCTATAGAAATTCATGTTTACCCGCTCGATACGTGTGATCGAGTGAAACTCGATAAAACTGGCACAAGGCACTCAGTTGTGAATAGGGATAGACTACAGGCCCGTAGCAAAAATTGATGGGTCATTTGAACCACCAGGAGACCTATTTAGAAAGATAGAAGGACATTAAATAGTAAGATTCAGCACTATGCCGTCACTTGTAAGCTGTCCAACTGAGTGCAGGTGAGAATTCAAAAGTACAAAGTAGAGGGAGTACATTTTGGTCATATATTTTTGTACGGCATTCTTACCATCGATAGATCCAAGAAAAATAATAAGAAAACACGTAGTGCCGTACAAAAATAGTGCGCCACAAAGTCGGTTTTTTTTTTCCTGCGATTTTCAGGGTAAATTTGGTCATTTGATTCTGTACGGCATCGGTTCCATACAGTTTCTATACCTCTTCTAATCCATTATTCCGCAACGCCGTACAAAAATCATGCGACAAGGGAGGAAAATCGAGGGTTGCAACCCCCTCCCCTTCCGTGGTTCGGGGGGTGATTTGACACAACATAAAGTTAAATTATTTTGAAAGAATTTTATGCATAGATAAAAATTTTTCACATGCCGTACATTTTTGTTGGTCCAAAGGTTTGTAGGGGGAAAAACCTTCGAAAAATCCATGTAACGAAATGTACTCTAGGGTGATATTCAGTACAATATTCTTTTGTACGGAATTTAGATAGTTCATTTGTATTTTGCAATAGTCTATAAAAAGTCAATGTCGTATAAATCTGAAAGTTCATCTATCTATTCTAATATTATAAAGAGGAAAGATTTGATTGTTTGTTTGTTTGTATTGAATAGGCTTCGAAACTACTGAACCGAAAGTTGGTATAGGGATAGTTCGAGACCAGGGGAAGGACATAGAGTAATTTTCCTACGGGAAAAATTTGACGGGAAAAGTTTTCATAGGCGAAAAGTTAGTTACAATGCAAACAAAGTTGCATACGGTCAGCTAGTATTGATATAAAAGTAATAAAAATAATAAATACAAATAATTATTCATTAAAATACTTCTGCTTTTCAATGTAAATGTTTACTGCGTACACATCCTCTCCCGTGCCAGTGTCCGACACTCGACCTCCCCCATTTGTGACTGAAGCCAAGACGTGGCCAGCGGCGCGCAATTCAGAATGAGGAATCAGGCGAAGGGGCTGATGACGTTATAAGTAGGTAAAAAAAATATTCTTACATTTTCAATTTGTACGTAAGACTTTGATAATGAAAACACAATTTTATGATTCAGAAAATGATAGAGAAGAGAATTCGGACGTCGATGCGGACGTTGATTCTGATGACGACTCAGTGGCTGATTCAAATAATGAATATTAATTTCAAAAAGAAACCTTATTCTTTCAATTTTGTAAGGATCATTAAAAATACATCAAGTTTTTCGATAAAGTTGTAGTACTTTTTATTTACACAATTAAACAAATTATATCAATGTTTGAAGTATATTACATCAAAAAAGTATACGAAACTGTTGATACTGAGATTGATAGTTTTAAATTTTTGGATATAATATACACACTGTTTCACTTTAAATAGGCGGCATAATGATTTACACATATTATCAATTGTTCTCTTCAAAAATATGTTAATGCCGTACAGTATCAGATGACCATAAAGTACTCCTGAAAAGGTAGTGTCATTTTTATCAGCCAAAAAATATGGTCGGCATTAAAATGTACGGCATCATTTTTTCCTAATTTATTTACCTAAATACTATTTAAAACAACGATGATATGTAGAAAATTGCTATATCCAATAATCTATGATTATTGTAACTTTGACTACAATTTGAAAAATTGCATTTTTTGCTTTTTTCTATAATTTTTTTAGTACCTACTTACATTTTTTTTGAACGGCGATATTATATAACAATTGTATTTAGCAGTATCATGTAAAAAAAAAAGTTGCCGTACAAGATCAAATGACCTTACAGCTTTATAAATAAAAGAAAAACTATGAAATTAAGATAATTATTAATATACATTCAAATGAACAATAATTTTTTGACGGCATTATTTTTAGTAGTACATTTGAGTGCTACATAATGTTTTGGAACCGATGCCGTACTTTTTCAAATCACCCCCGGACCACGGAAGGGGAGGGGGTTGCAACCCCTTGATTTTTCCCCCTTGTCACATGATTTTTGTACGGCTTTGCGGAATAATGGATTAGCAGAGGTATAGAAACTGTATGGAACCTATGCCGTACAGAATCAAATGACCAAATTTACCCTGAAAATGGCAGGAAAATAAAAAAACCCGACTTTGTGGCGCACTATTTTTGTACGGCACTACGTGTTTTCTTATTATTTTTCATGGATCTATCGATGGTAAGAATGCCGTACAAAAATATATGACCAAAATGTACTCCCTCTACTTGCACTTTTGAATTCTCACCTGCACTCAGTTGGACAGCTTACAAGTGACGGCATAGTGCTGAATCTTACTATTTAATGCCCTTCTATCTTTCTAAATAGGTCTCCTGGTGGTTCAAATGACCCATCAATTTTTGCCACGGGCCTGTAGTCTAGGAGGTTGGTAGCTGGATACCTACACTTTATCGTTTAGGTACAAATCGACATTAAAATTAACAACAACCTATGACACTAGGCATCCGCGGTCTTTGGCTGTCTCACTGCCGTCAGACAATATAGATTTAAAGTCCAATCTACTTGATCTAGTAGCTACCGTAAGTACATACCTATCAATTGCCTGTGGGTATACATGTTGCTGAGACGAAGTAACATTTCCAGTTAAAAGGTAGTTCGTTCATTTAACCTAAATACAGAGAGTCGGTCGGTGCAGCCAATAACCATTAGTCATAACCCGTTCCTTTAGCAATAACTCATTTAGCATCGCGCTGCTAGTTGCAACGTGACGTAACCAGGACAGCGCTTCATTGAAAATTATGATTGTCATATGCTTGCACATTCGATGTTGGCCTTGTCAGTTATTTCTACTGCATTCCATTTGGCACACGAAACGGGATTCCGTACGTTCTTAATTACATTGCGTCAAATATAACTGATACATTACAGTCAACACGCCCACCAGTTGGATTTATGCTTCGGGGTAAATTTCATTATCATAAATTGTCTAACAATTACCCCTAATGTGCCGAAATATTGGAAATTTTTGCGATTTTCTCGAAAATAAACGCACATTCGGCTACAGATACATTCAAAAGTTATATTAGGATCCTCAATTCACAAATGAAAACTGACCAAGTGTGTGTCGTCGGGTCACGCGCAATGTAGACTTCCGTATGTAAAATTAAAAGACTATCATCAATAAAATAAAAAAAAAACTCTCATTCATTATGCGCGGTCTCGGTGTCAATTTTCTTTGTGTGGCTAACCCCAGCTGGGCCACAAAAAAAACTGAAAAATAAATTGTTTGAGTATGCCGCTATAATGTCTAGAGTTTGTCAGAGTTTGTCGGCAAGTTTTTGGCGTTTGCGCGTCTCTGAAGATATGTGTGGCTCAGCAGGGGTAACGTTACCCCAGCTGAGCCACACGGATCTCGAAAACGAAAAACATTGGGAAAATCTGTTTGCTGATAGAGATAGGTGGTTGTTTGTCGATACTTTATTCAATGATTTAGAGTCTGTCGAGCCCCAATCCAAAAACTGTAGGCGATTGTACATTACTCCGTGTAGATAGACAAGGAGACCAGATACCAAATGTTGCCTAAATAATAACTTGACAATATATTAATCATTCATGGAGGATTTTCATAAAATCAAATTAAAACGGTTACTGTTTCATCATTGAATTCGATTGACTATTTAAAATGAACTTCTTATTGTAAGAAAGTACACAAAATATAATAAAATAAGGAAACCTCGTGCTATTTACTTATTATGTAAGGGACTATTTACATAAATAAAAAAATATTTCATTCTCTCGATTGGGGCGTCGACAAACTGAATATTTGAATCAACAAACTATCACTCATCAGTAAACAGATTTTCGCTATCTTTTTTTCGGTTTCGAGTTCCGTGTGGCTCAGCTGGGGTAACGTTACCCCAGCTGAGCCACACATATCTCAGAAACGCGCAAACGACAAACTCTAACAAACTCTAGACATTATAGCGGCATACTCAAACAATCTATTTTTCACAGTTTTTTTTTGTGGCCGAGCTGGGGTCAGCCACGCCTTTTCTATGCTCGTTCATATTTTTTAGGTGTTGGCTTTTGGAAGCGCTCGCGTACGACTCGTGAATATCTACCTACCTGGCTACCAAAGCGGGACAAAAAAATATTATTGACGGGGACACCGGGACATAACGCTACAAACCGGGATATGTCCTGGTGTACCGGGACATAGGGTAGCCCTATTAGCTTAGTATTCAATTCAGTCTATTCGCTATAGATAAATGTAAACCCCTCTAAAAAGAAATTCTAAAACTGTTGAGTCTATAGAGACAGCTTCGAGTCTCTATTGTAGAGAATCAAGTCTGTTTGAATAATGTATTTCGTAGATATTATCAAAGATCTAGTACAATAATCGCCATCCATTGCCGAAAAAATGGATAAGCTTACTATAACAAGGTTTCGTTCGGTGCTCGAGCTAAGATTAGTAGGGGAAGGTGGCCTAAAATGGGTAAGCTAAGGAAATGGTTAATAAAATCTATAAATTACCTTTATAAGAATATTTTTTTTACGTTATGAGATAGAATATTTATCGAGCATCAAAATAAAACATAATATGATGGCACCATATATCAAATATTTATTAAATAAGACAAATACAAAACCCTTTTAAAAACCCGTTTTGCCCACATGTGTGCCTAAAACGGGTAACCCCCTTCGGGCAAAACAGGTATGCTTAGGATAGAGTCATATTTGGACAGGCTATAACATGTATATATTATAATTAGTAAAAAACTGAAATTGGAACATATTTTTGCAGGAAACTTTGTTCAGAAATCTTTTTACATTGAAAGCTAACTTACTTTATATTTTTCTAAATAAAGAAAAATATAAACAAATGTAACAAATGTTAATTAACCTACTTTATAACAAATTCAGTCCTTAACCATAACATTTTTAAATAATTTGAATCTTTAACAAAGAAAAATCAAAATATGATGAACTTGACACTTTTCTATGTCATAACGGGAAGGTAGTAGGTACCCGCTTTGCCCTACTCGTTTTGCCCAAGAGCACATGTTTATGCAAAATTACAATAACCTCAAATTGGAAGGTAATACCGGTAAACTTTCTACCTTAATTTAATGTTAAATAGTGCTAAAATAAGATGGTAACACAAATAGCATGATTCGTATAAAGATTTTTGACTAATCGTAAGACACTTACCTTTATTTTTTTTTAATAAAGTCACTAAAAAACTTTCGTTGCATACACCTACGCTATTACACGACTCCGGCATCCGAGCGAAACTGATCGAAGTTTGTCGACGTTCGGGAAATCTCGGCACACGAACACAATAACCCTAACGCTTGATACAGCAGTGTACGAGTACTTACCCGTTTTAGGCGGCCTACCCGTTTTAGGCTACCTTCCCCTACCTGTCGTGATCAAAAACTTAAATTAATTATTTATTTATTATACAGGTTACCGAAAAATTTAAACTACTGGATTTAACACAATGTTATAAATAACATTCGTCAATCAATGTTTGTCAATCTATAAACCTTGATAATAATACAAATGTTTATCAGGCCGAATAAATAGTTCAAAAATAATTACTTAGTGGATACTGATGGCGTTCCTATAATACATTGAAGCGATAACCTTTGGTAACTTTAATCAGTCTTCTGAACTGTGAGCTATATCCGAATAATAAAAAAGCGAAATACCACTAATTGATTAATCACGAAATCTCAGAAACTATACAGACACCTACAAACTTGAAATTTGGCAGGTAGGTTCCTTATACGGTGTAGACATCCGCTAAGAACGGATTTTACGAAACTCCACCCCTAAGGGGGTAAAACGGGGGCTGGAAGTTTGTATTAGTATAGATATAACTAAGAAAGCGTTGAAGTCTTTTAAGGCGAAACGTAGTTTGCGGGCACAGCTAGTAAAATAATAAAAGAATTTGCTACCATCAAATATTTTCCTATAACAAAGAAAAAATTCACAACTGAAAGAAACAAGCATTGTTTCGGATCGCCATACAATCACTATAATTTAATGAATTCTTAATCCTTTACTTGTAGGTATCTTTATTTCAACTTGTATTTACATCTTTCTTTAACTACGAGCAATTTCTGACTTTGCTTAATCAAATCATTTACCCATACACCCATAATTTTTAAGTTGCTACTAACAACATGACGTTTGCTTTCCTTTATCCAACCGGCTAAGTATTTTTAAACTGTGTTTTCGCTACTCGCTATTGACTGTTGTTGTCAATATTTGGCAGCCATATAAGCTTATCGAAAAATTGAATTGAGACAAAACATTGTTTTACTAAACCCAACTTCATAAAAATTAATGAGGAAGGAAACTTTCTACTATAAGCATTAGGTATTTCGCAAGCATAATGATCCCTCGATCTCCTCTTGATGCTATGAATCAAATTAACCATAAATAGATATGAAACTTAAATGGTTCAATAACAAAGTGGCGGTAGTATTCGTCATTCAGTTTTTTTGTCGATGATTTCAATGAATGAGACAACACAGTATGCTCAAAAATTTAACTACCCATAGTACCTACCTAGACAACTCACATTCCACGTTTTTTGCAATTCTTCACATCAGTTTAAGTTCTGAAAGTAACGAACCAATTTGTCACGATTGGTGGATAAAAGCATTCTTTTATCATGAGTAAACCTAGAAATTAATTAACCGTAGGTTAAAATCACAAAACTCTGAATGCGTGTTTCTGCATTTTGTGGTTGATTTATTCTAAAGCTCATCCGCAACAGTTGCGTTATTTTTCAAAAATAACACGAAGCTTTCGTTATCGTAGCTGTGTTTTTAATGGCGTCACGCTGAGGTTCTTTTGAAAAAGTTTTTAACAATTTTTTTATCTGCCTTAAATATCTTTCCTTTCTGAATGTTATCTTTGTTTGCCAGTATTTTGTTATCATTTTCATTAATTATTTGTCTATTGGATATCGCAAATGGAAGCAGAATTCTGCTTTATTTAGTTCCCTCAGAAGCATAAAGGTAAGTCAAATCTTATATTGGAGTTACGCGTTGATAATGCTTATCTACTGCATATAATTATGATTCGTAGCCTTACTTTTGGTGCGACCCATTTTTGGCGCTTGTCTTATTTCGTCACTTTCAACCCACGATTCAAATTCAGCGCGGATCAGTGGGTGTCGGTTTCTGTTATAATGATTAGGTAGGCAGTAAATCGGAACAACGGCCCATATATGGCTTTCATCTCAGCTCTACAGATACAGATTATTGTTCCGTGTTGTAATTTATTCTAATAAGTCAGTCAACAACGGTGACTATCGCATTTACGAGTATGTTCAAGCCTAAAATAGGTCAGGAATAGGAATTTCATCAGTGGTCATTGGTGGCGTCACCATTCCATTTGTGTACTTAGATGATTTTCTGTAAATAACATTTTCATCGAACTAAATCCAAATAATCTTTTTAATAGAGCCCAGAAATGAAGAATTTTGAAACAAATAACTGTACCTACAGTAACTATGTAGAGAAAACAGTATTTTTACTGTACCTACCTACTCTCCAGAAGGAGCCTTTTCTTTTTCTTATGCATCTATATGCCGGTAGCATTCAATAAATCAATGTTTGTGTCTATTTTCGTTACTAGCGGGAGTATTCAATTGTAACTTGTTAACCATTTCATTTATATTCATTTATTTAATTACCTACCCGTAACAGTATATAACATAGAAAGCTAAATCCTAACTCTGTCTCGTGTCTATGATTTTTGACTCAACACGAAGTGCGAGACGAGAGCTGTAGCATCCGCGCAGATGGCAGCCTTTCAAATTATGTAGGACTGAGAGTTGTTCGTGTTGTGACTCTACCCTGCCTACGTACTCGGACATAAAAACCAAGAATTAAGTACATACCCAATACCTATATCAGAATTTGAAATTTTAATTGTTTATCCATCGTATTAAATTGCGCAAACCCTGAATATAGTTTGTTCAAAATCGAGAGTTGGATCGATTCAACTAACTAATACTATACATGCATTGATTTACTACCAAACGTTTGGTAATAAATTAATGAATGCATGGGTCAGATTTTATTTAAAATTAAATTTTCAACTACGCCGCTCTTTACCTTTTATTTGCGGCACGACGGCGAAGCAGCAACATGGTATTTGCATTAGTGCCTTCGTCGCCTTTTTATCGTCGCACCACCCGCAACCGCAGTAGAGTTCATTCGTATCACCTGGACTGGAACCAATCTGGTCTAGCGGTTTGGTATCAATCACCGTTCATTTCTACCACGGGAAGGAACTCCCGGCTGCGGCGTTTCCCGGACGCAACGATATGTCCATCTTTAAACGACGCTTAATAAGAGCACTTTTATAGGTAGAAAAGTGCGCAAAATTCAGGAAATAAAAATTGTTTTGAAGTCGGTGCGGATGATCATGAATGAGTATTGGCACCGATTTCAAAATAAATAATGTGATGTTCAGATTCTAACTTTGGTGGCAATAGGACCAATGGGGAAGCATAGGTACTTTCAAACCAAAAAAGAATTTTCCAAATCGGATTTTCCAAATTAGCTAAATTACCGATTTACGAGGTAAAAAACATAAAAAAGAACCTACAAACGAATTGATTACCGCTGTTTGTTAAGTCGGTTAATAAGACCGTCACAAGAACTGATCAGTCCTAGATACTCTTTAATTCATAAATTTGTTTTTGCGATCAAATTTATGAGTATAAAATTACGAACTCTTAATTTCTTATATTTGGCATTGTACAAATTTAACATTTCATGTATACCTAACAAGAATTACCGTCTACAAATAACCTATTTACATACAATGTTCCGTTTGCCGGCCGACCCAGTGTTGAGCAAAGCCCATGAGAATAAACAGTAGATACTTTTAAGCCTTAAGGAGATTGCTAGTGCTAACGACCTCGGATCGATCTTCCCGCTTAATCATTTAAGTGTGAGTGAGAGCTAATATTCGCTTAAGATTAAATCTATATAAATAAAAATCAATGTATGTATGTTTGTCCTTCCGCAACCATTCATCAAATTGTAATGAAACTGGTAGGGTGTTCTGGGAAGCCCATGAGGGTTCCTAGCAAAAAAAAGGCATTTACGTGACATTGCAACCTTAGAGCATTCATATGATCTAAGATTGCAACGTATGCCGTGTACTAGTACTAGCTAGTATTTAAATAATGAATAAAAACAAATAAAGCCGAATATGAAGAAACCAAAACAAATACGTCATTAACATTGCTCTCTACATGAAAACTTACAATAGCTTCGTGAATCGTTCGGTACGATGAGATTTAGTTTCAAGCTTTGAGGGGTATTTCGGTCACTTTCTGATGAAGTTCGAATAAGTTTATCACTAAATTACAATCACAACATAAAGCATTATCTTTTTAAAATTGTTTACTTACTTATATACATTTTTTTGTAATATTTTGGAAGACGTTTTCTTTGCAAATATTACACTTATATTGTTTTTCTCGATTGACTTTTTATGCCGACTAAGCACCTTTATTTAGTTTTATAACTGACTGCGCTCCGACACAATATATACTCGTAGGTACAGTAAGCTCCCATTCAAGCTATACATTTACAGTACGAAAACCGCCACTATTACGAGCGACATAAGAACGGTCCAAAGGTCAAACAGTATAGCTTGATAAGAAGCTTACTGTACGTTATTGTTAAAACCCGTACTACGGTAAATCCTAAGAATTTTCCGGTAAAACCTAAGATTTGCCAACTCATGGCAAAAGTCCGAACTGTTCTGTGATCTTTGTTTATTCCGGACTTTTACCATCATACACTCGGTAAATCCTAGAACTTACCACCAAGACGCGGTCAATGTCTTAAGAGGAAATTATATGGGCTGTTTTATTTAAATTCTAAATATGTAAATTCTAAGATTTACTGGCAAAACCTAAGATTTACCGATATACGGGCTGTTACGTGACTATATAATAGTACTCCGTAGCCCCGAGTAGCCAGTTAGCCTATACTCATTAAAACTGAGGTCTTAAGGTACTACACGAGACTCGTCAAAATCTGTCCAAGTTCTTGCGTGAAATAGTAAATCTCACTAATAAATAAATACAAAAACTTTACCGAAAGAAAGAATAGCTTTTTGTGCTTTTAACTCAATAACTAATTAGATTTTTTAAATACTTAAAGACATTCCAAAAATCTATTTAAATGTACTAAACAGTAGTGTTGTTATTCGTAAACCTGGCCAAGCGACATTTTTTATACATAGGACAGGGAAACTCTTGGCCTTCATCTCACCTGATGCCTTAGTGAGCTGATTCTTGCACAATTCGTAAAAAATTCGAATTCGAAATTTTTCATGAGCGGTAATCAGAATTAGCCAATCAGAACACAGAACATGTCGAGTTCCGCCATTTCTTTATGGAAAGTCGCTTGTATTGTTTCGAGTGCACTGCTCGGGAGTAGTCGAGACGTCAATTGCAATGGCATGCTGTGTATTCATTTTTTGATTATCCTATTGTATATTTTTTATTTATTTATTTAAATAATTTCATTGATGCTTTATTTATCTAGAATAAATAATTAATTAATAGAACAATAAAAAAGTGAAAAATCGATCTTAGTAGGTACTTGTCAGTCATCTATAAGTCAAGCGACGTTCCTTCAATAAATGGCGGACTTCGACATGTCTAGTATTCTGATTGGCTGAGATGTTGCTACCGGTCGAGAAAAAATTCAGGGGGAGAATCAGCCCCCTGGACTCAACAACTATGGAACTAGCTTCGTATCTCTAATTGTCGGAACAATACTATCAACTTTGCTGTTGACAAACTTAGGTAAAACGGTGGAGGCTAGCCAGGCGGGCTTATAACTACCACTACCACCAACCAAACCGAGCAGACAAGTGACTGCCTCCATAGGAAATCGAATCCTCCCGATCAACACCCGATGGTCTCGACCACTAGACCACAGAGGCGATTTAATTACGATTCCGCCCATATACTTAGTTATTCACCATCTTGTCCTAATCTGCCGTCATAACAGTGACATACAATGTGTATTTAAAATCTTTAAGGTAAGACATTTATTTCTGTTAGACCGGCCTATATTTATCTTTAGCCTTGTCGCTAGTTTCACTATCGGGCGAGATGATGTTGGTTCATGTATAAAGACAGTGCGCCGTAAAACTCCATTATACACCGTGACTAATCAACCTCCCTTTGGAACTTCTCCCCTGCTCCACCGCCTTTAAAGAACCAATTCGGGATCGGAAAGACCTAGAGGTATTAAAACAAGCCGAGACTTCGCCTAAAGAGGGATGACCAGGCCGGGAACTCGTTTGTAGACCCCAAGACGCGTGACCAGGTCAGGGCCTTGTTTCCCCGATAGTCATACAGCTGGCATAACCCCTCCTCAGTCACTTAGGAAAGTCGGAGGCCGTCATCTTCAACTCGACGAAGGTACGTCTCCTACCCTGGACGCACCTAAGTGACGAGAAGCAATAACTGTAGGTAGTAACGTGTATCTGCGCGTGCTCCATCGCGTCACCACCAGCAGCTGTGTGTGGCTGCTGAGTAAGCTCGAGTGGTAAGAAGTTGTAATAAGTTTAAGTAAATGTATTTAGTAGTTAGTTTAGATACTAGGTAGATATTTTTACAAATTCCAAAAATCCTTTAATTTTGTAGGTATTTTTTCTGCAATCTTATTTTGCTGAATAATTTTTTTCCTTTATTGATTTTATTCATTTTTCAACATACAACGGGTTAACTAAATTATGCAAAATCTGATTATAGTTTGTTCAGAATTGAGAGATTTTGATTTCACGAGTAAAAAATATGGGTCAGATTTAAAACAACATTTAATTTCAACTAGGTACGCCGCAGAACGCTTTTAATCAACTTCAAAAAAAGGAGGTTCTATGTTCGACTGTATCTATTTGTTGTAGACTGTATCATTTTATGTGTGTTCAACGACTTCTCGGCCATTTGTGTAGCGATTTTCAAATTCTTTTTGTAATCGAACGAGAACCTATACTCCAGAGGTGGTCCCATTGTCATCGTCATAATTTGTTGAAAGATATTCAGGTGGTCAGGCTTGCAGCGCACTGCGTGTGCGTGCCTTATAGCAACGGGTGCTATTCGATCAACTCCGGCCATAGCCCTGAATGCACTTCTCAGCCTCCCACCGCTCCACCTCTACATTGAGAAAGAGATGAAGGCTGGCATATACAGGACCAACGCTGGCATAAAACACTGGAAATCTCAAACAATGAGGTCTATACACCAAAAAGTGTTTGAATGTCCACCACTCGCAATAACATCAGATGTCTTGCTTATAGAATTCAGCTTCGACAAGAATTTTTCTGTGGAACTGAATAAAAGGGAGGACTGGGCTCAACGCCGTAATAGTGATCCCTTACACGTTGGAAGCCTTGTGTGGTTCACCGATGGCTCCAAAATGGGCTCTAACGTAGGATTTGGTTATATGCTGCCAAGCCCAAGGTTAGCAGAAGCGTAAACTTTGGCAAATATGCCACTATTTTCCAAGCGGAAGTTTATGCCATGTGTACAAGCCAACCTGCTCTGACTGGCCACTGCAAGCTGAACAGGCATCTCTTCAATGAGACTAAAAGAAACTGATGCTTGCAGATTCTGCAAACAAGAGCGTGAAACACCAATGCACCTCCTGCTTTTGTGAACCCCTCATTCACAAAAGAAACCGACAACTGGGGAGACACATTCTCGACCCAGACAATATAAAAATCCAATCTGGGAATATCTTATCATTCTTAGACAGTGCCCAGCTAAAGGAGCACATGTAAGACCTAATAAGTCTTACTTGGAGGCTAGTCACAATAGATCTTTGCAGGTCGCAGTGACGCAAATGGCCCCGAATAATAATAAATAATAATGTTTCTGGTAGGTTAGGAGTTCGGAAATAATTCTTTCATTACTGTTTAAAGCAAAAAAGAATAGGTACTCGTGTATCAAATTTACTAAAAAGATTTGAAATATTATTTTTTCAAAAAATAAATCCGACTTTAAAAAATACCAAAAACTCATAAATAATATGACATGCAACATCACAGTGTTATATTGAAGTCGGTGCCAAGCAATGGTTACCTGGAGAGTCTTGAAAAATATAAGAACAATGAATGTAGTTGTATACGGTAACACGTATAAAAGTATCTACTTTGATGGGCTACGTGCATAGGCATGTTTCAATATACTTACCTATCTCTCTGTCCCAGTATTATTTCGCGTGCTAATTAACTGAAGGTCAGGATTGAAGAGCCACATAAAATGCTAAGGCGGCCAACTTTCTAATAAGTCAATGTGGGACACCCACCCCTATCCACAAGAAGACTGAGGATGTGTTGGTGGTGCACTTAATTAGAAACAACACTACTACTGATTCAACATTTATTATTAAAGTATTTTTTACAAGAGTGGCATTTTTAGGGTTCCGTATCTCGAAAGGAAGAAACGGAACCCTTATAGGATCACTTTTTTGTACGTCCGTCCGTCTGTCTGTCTGTCTGTCTGTCAAGAACCTTTTTCCCAGGAACGCGTGGAGGTATCAAGCTGAAATTTATATCAAATACTCAGGTCTACTGCCCCTTGGAGCTGTAAAAATATAACATTCTAAGCCAACGCAATCAAAAGATACAGCCGTTTATGTCGCAAATTTTCGACACTCGCAAGGGAATCAAAACCTTCAGGGTACTTTCCGTGAACTCAGAATCTTGAAATTTGGTACGAAGTCACGTCTTATAGCACAGATATAGGAAAAATTGCGGAAACCGTAAATTTTGTTACATCATATAATCCAAATATCTGGATTGAGGAGCCACATTTAAATAGATTTATTTATTTTACAAAATTCCACAGCTTATACTAAAACAGTTATTGTCTAGAGTAAAACACTAAAAATATTTGCCAATTACGGAATTTCATTTCATTACTTAGTATTTTAAAATAAATTACAATATAAGTAGGTAGGTACAAACAATGTCCTGGTTATTGCATTATTTATATTTAAACTCAATAGGTAGGTATATAAGTGCATGTCATTCATTTCTTGGATGTTACTTTTGATGTGTATTGCTACAAATTCCAGGATTTCGCCTACAAAATTAACTAATTTGCTACTAAATCAGGTTGGTAATTTCGATTGATTTCGTGATCTAACTCGTGGCTCCTCAATCCATACGCACACAAATAATCATCCCAGCCTCAAGGTCTACATTCTACGTGTTTGGTACCCTATCAAGCCTAAACCGGGTAAGTCTTTATAGGGTACCAAACACCATGTTAACATGTTGTATAAAAGTTATGACGTCATTGAAAATTCGAAATAATAAAATTATTCTGGAAAACCTCCCATACAAATATTTGGGTTAGTGAAAAAAAAATGTATTGGGATTAAAAAATTAATTTTACTAAGTATTTCGGATTTTCACTGAGACCATAACTTTTATATGACTAATGGCCAATTTCACCAACCTCTTCGTAGCTTAGGGTACTCTTAGGTGGTCAATGGAGTCGCAGTGTGGACCTTACCTTGCGCGCCCATAAGGACCTTGAGAACACCGGGGGGTTTAGCGGGTAGGCCTGGCACTCTGCTGGGAGAGCCCCACAGACGCTCACCGTCTAGCCAACGGCGGTTACGGTGCGGTCACGCATTTCCCCCCGGAAAAAAATGGTAGGTACCTACTCTTAGGTGGCATGCTGTCACATTCTTTTCATTAAAGGCAAAAAGTGACATCATATGTCTGAGGAGTTGGTGAAATCGCCCATAAGAATGTTAACATGGGTTGGTTTCGGCTTAATAGGGTATGTACCACACGAAGTCGTGGAAGTATTCATCCGAGTTTCCGTGACCTTGTCAGGCAGTGACGCGTCCCTCCTCGACGTGTCCTGTTCATCTGATGACGAGGAGGATGCGGCGGCGATGGACGTGCTCGCGCCAAGGCGTATGTGAGGGGAATCGGTGGGTTTTAAGTCGGTAGGCCGTGGTTTCTGAGTGGTACCCTGCCCCCCGGATTCGCGAAGAGTCCGACATAATCTTGCGTCTTCCCAGGCGCATGGTATGAGTAACGCATTTCCCACCGTTAAAAAAGAATATGTACCAAACACCTTGTATATGTATATCACTCGGTGTAAGGAAAACAATATTGTTGATCTTACAAGCATTTAGCTATAGGTACTCGTATATGTGCATTGCCTGCATCGCATTTACCTATTTATATATAACGACATGATTTAATATCATTCTCGACATATTTAAATATGAAATTTTAGTTTCCACTTCACTGATTTATCTATTCATCGGAAAAAAACTAAAAAGCGGGGCAAAAAGTTTTAAGAGGATTGTGAAGCTGTAAATTTTCATACAATAAGCGAAAATGCTTTTCTCCCTCTTTACATAATCCAATTTTCATAATTCTTGTAAATTTAAATATAATGAAGATCTAGGTTTGTACGTTTTAATTTTGAAGTAATAGTGCTCAGAATATAAATTATTAGCATCTAAATATCTATATTTTAGACTTAAAAACTAGTATTTTTATCTTTTATTAATTAAATTATACTGAATTACAAAAAAGCAAAACGTAGAAACATAGATAAAGGTATACTGAATGTAATGAGACCAAACGTGTTTCATTTCGTAATGGTTTAGGAGGGTAAAACCGTTATCGCCCGAAACAATATTTCAATAAGAAATGTAGACACTTGCCTCGGACTTTCAACTCTAAGCGTGTGCAACAAACTGCATTTTTGAAAGTGCATACTCGAGCCATGAATTGGCACTTCACAGTCCTCTGACTGAAAATTTATATAGGGACTATTCGCGAATATAGACATTTTAATTAGTTATCTTAAGGACAAATCCTATTTTACCTCGTAAACATTTGTTTTAATCTAATAGATTATTAACGAAGGTAAAAAATAATAACAGGTTGGCTTTGTGTTTTTATTGACATTTAAAACTTTCGTAACAACTGTTTGTACTAAAATATAAATGTGTATAGTTAAAAGCTGTTAAATTTGTGTCGAAATAACATGCTTGTTAACGCTGCCAAGACAGGTGTAAAGTTAAGAAATGTGGTCATTATTATTTACTTATATTTAGGTACTTTAGAAACTTTTCCATAGCCAATTATTACCGATTAATAAATGTTCACACGAACACGAATTGCACAATTCTAAGTAACATTTAATGAACACGCTCTTGTAAGCTCCTAGGCCATAAACATATTTGTTTTGCGTGTAAACGAAAAAAATCACAATATTACATTATTCTTAATGTTCTACTATCTTTCCTCACCTCGGAATATTCGAAACAATATCGGGAAATGCATTAAGAACGCATGAACTCCTAACAATCACAGTGAAAGCAATGTCACTATAAGCAACATTCAACGTGAACAGTGCAAGACGCAACTGTGCTCTACAATGAACAAATGGAATATAGCTTGAGTAATTGACCGGATTTACAAAATAATGTGTTAATCAATTTCGAGATTCCCGACTAAGATTCTAAATAAATTAAGAGAACGACGCCAATACTCCTTAATGTAAAAATAAGACGTATATATTAAAAAATAAATTATTAACAGTATGGAATAGCTCCTGAAGGGCTTGATGTGTGGCTCAGTGTTTCTGGATGGGGATATTTCTGTCTGTGATGGCGAGCTGCGGCAGGGGGGCTTCCACGGTCAGAACGCCGTCGCGGGACAGCGATGACTTGATGGCTTCAGGGTTGGTCCCTTTGGGCAACAGGAATTCCCTGTTGTATTCTCTGTACACCGACTTTGTGTCTGACTTCTCTTCGTGTTTTGCGTGAACCTGAAATATTCAACAACACAGTGTTGCATCACCAAAAGTCAGTAATTATAAGCTACGTGTTGACTTCCAACGAAGATGTTTGCTCCATTAATCAGCAATGATGTGTAAACTCAAAACAACTTGATGAATAGCGTGTTTAAAAAAATGTGTTTGATCGCTTCCTCAAACATTAATTTCGGTCTAAAACCATTCATTTTAGAGTTCATATTTATAATCCTTCATGACTCGGATCGGACATTCGTTCATCAACCTCAAGGAAAAAAAAATAATGTTTGCGTGCACAAGAGCGACAGTGAATATTGGTCGTCTGGCATGTTGCCGGCGCCGAAAGTTCTGCCAAATTTTTTGTACCTACTACTTGCACAAAAATAGACTCTGTTATAAAATATCTCTATTCCGCGGTTAATTAATCTTCATTAGACCGTTAGCTAAACAAAGAACAAACTAATACAAAATGCTATATAATCATTTTAATACTATTTCATATTTTTGCCAGTTCTGCCACATACAGCAAGAATGTTTAAAATTGTCATTATACAACTTTAAACATTCTCGCCTTATGTGGCAGATTTAGAGAATAAAGTGTAGGTGTAGGAGGCCTAGACAAAGAAACAATTCAAAAACAATAACGAGGTTAGATAATAATAAAAAGTAACATGTATGATAATGATTCCACATCACGAATCATTCTCATACATTTTATTCTTTTATTAAATGCCGTTCGATACAGAACATTTAACGTAAACGAAACGAACGCGAATAATACTTTGGCAAAGTAACTGTTAAACCCCTTCCACACGACACAATTTTAAGTACAATTTGACTAGCTAGATCAAATCGGTTTATGTGAACGCTAACTGCCCAACTTGATTCCTCAGTCATCTTGCAAGCGGCATATTGTGTCTTCCTGTACAGACAACAAAATCGAAAGCAAATTGGTTGTATAGTTGTGTATGTACGGATGGATAATCTAATTGTAAGCCAGCTCAGTCGCCAATTTAAACAGTCGTGAAATTGTGTCGTGTGGAAGGGGTTTTAGCTAATCTATGCTTTGGCTGTAGGGGCCTTACCGTGATCGCTTAAAGCAATAATAAAATCGCAGTGAGAGCGAGATGGCGCGATACGCTCCATTAGCTGTGTCTCTGTTTCGACATTGCTTTAAAATTCATTAAAAGGGCTAGAAATCTTACCAAGAGTTTGTTGTCTACTGTCTTGACGACGATTTCCTCTGGTGTGTACTGGCTGACGTCAAATCGGAGCTTCAGTGATTTACCGTCACCCTCGTCTTGGATCAGAGGCGAGTTTAGGCTGTCCCAATGGCTTGGTTCGGCCAACTGTCTGCTATCGCTGTGTTGTGTGGATGTCGTGGAGCTGAAACCGCAAAAACAATATGTTTAACGCCATGTTTCAGTTTCAACATTAAATTATCTAAACTATATTCTCTGGTGCGCACAAAAATTGATGTTAATAACAAAAGAGCATTGACTCTACAGTACAGATGCCTGATAGGACAAAGAAAATAATGTAACCATATTTGCGCCTGTAAGAATTAGTCACGTTAAGTGTGTAAATATGTGCAGCTTTTGTGAGCAAATCTTATGAAATTAATTATTGTCATCTAATTTGTGAATACAAGAAGATACAATTTAGTCATTAACCTATTTTTATTAAGTCACTTTAAAATAATAAATGTGAGATTTTAAATTTTCCTACGTCGAGGAAAAGCATAAACTCTCGCCAAATAATATTTTTAAAAATTCGATAATTGTAGTTATATCATCCAAATATTGACATTCATATCTTTCTCGTAGCTAATTAAATCAACCGGTCCTTTAGTTCAATACTTATTTGGTATCGGATCAAACTGCCATGCAAAACTGCGCAATTAAAATAAATTGACGCGCAAATTATAACCTGCACAAAAAGTTCATTTGAATGGCACGCAATGCCCACGCTCTGCAACATGAAATCGAATATTTCATGGAACTAAAACGTTGTTATTCAAGCAGACTGCACGAATAACGAGACATTGAAATGAGTCAACAAAAATTCACCCTCTGTTAAGGGAATTCAAATTCTGATACTGTACAAAGAGATTTGGTTCATAGTCTAACAATGGTCTAACACTCAAATTCAATGTTAGGTACCTAGTGGTTAGACTCGGATAGCTTACTGACCGTTTACCAACTTCTCTTACTATTTTGCTTGAATAACACCCGAGGCTCAAGCAATACTGCCTCTATAATTTATGGCAAATATTACCAGGATTGATTATCATCCTACAATATCTGATGTCATGTCCGCGAATGCAGATACAAGGCCAATGTCAACAAAATGAGATCATCAAAGTAGAGTAGATGTTGTTGACAATGTAATTTGTTTTAAATTGTGCACATTGATATATGAAACTCGAAATTGCCTGTATACAAATAGTCCTAAGAACAGAAAGGTTTCATATTCACCGTCTGTACTGCCGGCATTACGAGAAGTTTTACACGATAATGATAGCAATTTTAAACAATTGATCCTACTGCATTTTAGATAAGTGGGTGTACTTATTAATCCAATTCTGCAATATTACAAACTTATATGAAATATATATAATACTAATATAAGCAACACATACACATGCTTACATATAGACACGTATCTACATAAACTATTATTATACCCATAGTGCACATAATCGAATAATAAATTTACCTCTCCGATGACTTGGTTACTCCTCCGGAGGAAACAGATTCGAAATTGTAAGACATGCAAAAAGCAATATTTTTGTTAGTATTATATAGCTCGAATAATGCCTATATTGGAATTTTTATGTATAACGGGATATGAGGGACGTGACTGTGATGCTTCAAAATAGAAAAAGGGTTCAGCTGTCACTGCATTGTGTGTATAAAATATTTACTCTCACAATATTTTAACGTTAAGTGTCTATTTATGATGTAAAAATAAATAATGAATCGCTGAACGTGTCAAGCTCAAAACTCGAAAATAATTAGATCGCACATAACAAAAAAATCAAATGTAAAGATTTTTTTTTGTTAATTTTACTATTTAGTATATGGCTCGTCATAATAGAACACGTGGATATCAATCTAACCTTTACCTTAATAATAAAAATGCGCTAGAATACTGAAAACCTTAATGGAAATTATATAAAAATATTCAAAAAATGTCACGACTGGAAATCGAATAGAAAGAATGCTTTTATCACCAGAAAAAATGATGTTGATTCAAAACATATAAATCTTAAACTTTTTATGTAAATTTAAATAAAATTTAAAATTTAATAAAAATAAATTGTATGTTAAATAACTAAAGTAGTAAAATTTGCTTAATCACTATATGATTTTGGACAGAATGTTTGGCTTGATATGTTCACGGACCAAATATTTGGTCCATTGTATGTTTTATAACATATTAATCAAAATGTCTAAAGTTAATAAGTATTTGGCAGTATTTTTGATTTCTACCATCGATTAAACGATATTATATAATTATAATCCATTATATGGATAATCTCATGTCAAACAAAAAGCTTTTACCAGGCTGATGAAAGCAATAAGTACCAGAAAAGAATGGCACATTAAACATAAAACCTCACTCAGTAAATTATCACTATCGTTTCTATGCATGATCAAAATGCATACGTCCATAATCAAATCAAACGTGTCGTGTGTGTATGACCCTCGATTCCTGTAATATTATTGTTTACAATATATCAAATTTTCAAATTTTTTTTTCTTTTACTCCATTTATTAATAAATTATTTTTGTCATAGACCTAAAAATAATACTAATACTAGTTATCCAGTATTGGATAAATTAATTATTATTGCAGAAGTGCAGCGATGCATTTATGTAAAATAAATCTGAAAGCATCTAGGTACCTACTTATAGATTTTTTTGTTAATCATCGTATTTCTTATTAATCAAGTTTTGAACGCTAGTTTTATCGACCAAGCTTTAGAAAGGACTTCATTTTTAAAGGACTATGAACTATCACAGAACAAAATGATATAAATAGATACTTTTTATAACAAAAATCGATGTTTATTATAATTAATAATTAAAAATATAATACATACATAGTTTGCTATAAAAAAGCAAAAAAGTAATGTTTTAACTTTGCAAACACGAGTTCTTGTTCAAACAATCCATACAATCTAGATGTGTTGACAGATGACGTCAATTGTTGCCTACCTACCTACTGTTTGAGCAATGTTAATACTCCTATGTCTGTATCTTAACAGCTGCTGCTATTCCAAATATGTACAAACACTTGTTTCTTAATAAATGATAAACAACCCACACACTTGTACTCGTTAGAATAAACCCTACAAGAGTAGATATAGGCGGACCAGTCACCATTGCCCACACGCGAATTGACTAAGAGCCCAAGAATACTGATGACGGCATTCATTGAAACAGTTTAAATTTAACGCCTTTAAAATTGATTGAGTTGACGCTTTTCAACTGTGAGTTAACATTGACCGGCGCCAAATCTTATTCAACACCAAGCGCATAGCTTTCAGTTGTGGTTGCGTCATCGACTGTTCTGGTTTCTCATACACCACCATGCGCTCCAAGTGGGTCATGTATGTCTACTGTAAACATCAATTTCGGATCGTCTGAGTTAACGTCATGAAACGAAAGAGGTATACTGGTCGATAAAACAACCGTAAACCTGTTTTCGTCAAGGCATTGACTGACATTAACATAGCAAAATTTAAATGTTTATCGCAAAATGATCCGGAGTGTAAATTTGACTTATAACATGCCAACCAAATAAACCGTACCCTGTAAACGCAGCACATTCTTTAAATGCACATTCAACATCATCATTTTGTCTTGGGGTATGAAATGTTTGAATGTGTCATGTGCTACATCGGTGCACGGATGTTGCGCAATTCTGATGTAAGTCGGAACATTGTGTTTACAATTTCACACATTCCCCGTGTTTTAGCAACAAAACGCTCGAAGCCGGCTCTGTGGTTGCTATTTCTATTTATGACATCATCCCGCGTCGGGCTGACGTATCGCTGCACGCTTTAAATGGACGCGGCTGCGATGTCTGCAGTAGATGCCGTTCCGCGGAATGATCCCGAATAATGGCTTTTGAATTTTAAAACTTTCGTGGAGTCACCTTCGAGGTCGCACGCAGTGGGCGACTCTCTTGCGAAACCCTCGCTCATTAATTCAAGATTCCCTTTTAGGAAAACGGGCCGGCATCGTGCATCGCTACCGCCGCGTTGTGAATAATATTATTTTAACATGATTGTAATGGTGTACTGTATTTTTGACAGTCTAAGTAGGTATCTAGCATTCAATGATGACCTAAAATTTTTATATCTACATAGTAGGTAAGTTCTTTCTAGCTTTCATTGGGTTCTTTTAATAAGTTAGGAATAAATTATAATGAATACTTATGCTAAATAGGCATAAAATATATTTCTCTAGGTAGCTACCTTGTGGTGCTCTTGAAGAAGTTGTTGCTCTCTCTGTTCATGAGTTCCGATCTGAATTTGCTCATCTCCTCTTCCATTTTTCGCATTTCTGCATCAAATCTTTCCCTGATGCTCGAGAATTCTGTGTCGATGACAGAGAAGTCACCAAGTTTGATGGGGATGTTCCTCTTAAGACCACTGTCAGCCATTTTCACGTGCGAAGAAACTTGAATCTAAACAAACACTATGTAGCGGGATTGTTTCTTGTGTAAACACAATTCACCGTATTGTGACACACTCTGCAGACGAAGCAGCACTGATCATTAGATGTCGACTCGGCGCCGGGGGGCCTGCGCACAGTTTTAAATAGCCTCACGTTCGAACGCCGACCGGCTCGGCGTCACTCGGCCCACACTTTGCTTCTCGCTCATTCCAATTCGATTATTCTCACCAAGATGTTGTACTTCGCCGGCTTGCCGGTGACTGCTACGTAATTTAATTGATGATTCATTTTACTCAGTACATATCTGTTTATGGTGATCAAAATATATCACTCTAAATACTTACAAACACATTATTCATTGAGATATTTTTGTGGGCTACGATATGCGAGTCTGTTCTGTCTCTTTACTCTAGAACAAGACCCGTTTGTAATTTCATACTAAGACAAATTATCTTTTAGATTTAAAAATGTTTAAGTACACATCATCACTCAATACTGTCATGATTTTGACGTCATATTTTGTCTGTGATAATAATAATCATTTTTATACCTTGGATCTTATTACATTACAGGAAAAAAATGGTAAGAGTAAGGGTGGTTAGAATTCTTATAAGCCCATCAGGATGTGACCTGACTTGCTAAATTAGATTCCTAGTTCAGGGTAGGTTTTGTCATAATATGCGTAAAATTTTTATCTATCTATGTTACGTACAGATATAGCCCACTTAGCTTACTTACCAACAAGCAGATGGAAGTAGGAAATCCATCCTTTGCAGAGACTGACTCACATCTTATTCACGCGCTTAACAAAAATATTAGGCACCCATATAGGTACATATTACGTGTAAGTATATCTCCATTACTTAGAGGCTAATATTCTTGCTAAACAAGTGTTTATGTAGGACCTACGCCGATAACAATACCAATAAACTAGGAAAATTAACTTTATGAAAAACTTATAAGTAAAAATTAATATTTTCGCTTGTTCTAATTCGTTTTTGTATCAAGTTTACAAATCTTAAATTTTCATCTACCTAACTTACGTACAGCTACTTACTAACCAGACGGGAGTAGGAAATCCTTAGCAGAGGCTGACTCACATCTTACGCACGCGCTCAACAAAAATATTAACCATATCTCCGTTACTAATGAGTCTAGCATTCTTACTTAGCAAGTGTGCAGGACCGACACTGATAACAATAGCAATAAAGTAAGAAAAATCGATTTATGGAAAGCTTAATAACTACCTAAGCAAAGATCACAACCAGTACATTTTTAAAGATATTCTCGGTCGTTTCAATTCGTTTTTAACCGACTACACAAAAAAATATTTTACAAAAAATAAAAACCGCTTTCAAAAACACTGAAAAGTTAAAAATAATATAATAATAGGTAAAAACAACATCACACTTCTAAATTGAAGTCGGTGCGAAACGATGATCGCCTAGAAAGTCTTAAAATTTGTCACGTACTTCAATATAGAAATGTGATGTTGTTTGTACATTCTTATATTAGCTATTTTTAACTTTTCAGTGTTTTTGAAGTCGGTTTTTATTTTTTGTAAAATATTTTTTATTTTTAACTTTTAAGGGAATGAAAGGTGAGCTGTTATTCAATGAGCGTTTTCCTCGATTTTCATGGGATCCCATCATCAGATCCTGACTTTGGTGACATTGGGACCACCCCAGGAGTATACTCTATCAAATACAAAAAGAGTTTTTTGAAATATAAGAATACATACAACATCAAAGTTACGGGTGAGCTGCAATTAAATTTACTAAAATGGTTAAAATAACAAAATTATTACGGGTGACCGATGATCATGAGGTAAAATTTGGCACAGACTTAATTAAAAATTACCTAGATGTTGTGTGTATTCTTATATTATTTTTGACGTTTTTTAACCGACTTCACAAAAGAGGAGGTTCTCAATTCGACTGTAGTTTTTTTTTTATGTTTGGTAACCTCATAACTCTGTCATTTATTAACCGATGAGGGAAATTCTTTTTTTTTGTTTGAGAGGGCATATACTCCCCAATTGGTACCATTGTCACCAAGTCTGGTGATGGGATCCCCAGAAAATCAAGGGAAACTCTAAAAGTTTAAAGGCACGTCCTTCACCTTCACAAAAAGGTAGTTATCAATTCGATTGTATATGTTCTTTTTAACTGACTTCAAAGAAAAAGGAGGTTCTCAATTGGATGCGTATGTTGTTTTTCTTTTTGAGTGTATGTTACGCGATTACGCGGCCAACTGTGGACCTATTTTCTTTTTGTACTCGATAGAATATACTCCTGGGGTGGTCCCACGGTCACCAAAATCAGGATCTGATGATGGCATCCCGTAAAAATCGAGGGAAACCCTTAAATTTTATAGGTACGTCCAACATGTTTCATGTTTTTTTCGAAGCTATTCGCGTATAATTGCGTCCGATAGTCATGAACCGAGCTGATGATGGAAGGATCCTTAACTTTTCGACTTGACCTGACCTGACAAGACTTTGGATTTGAATTTCCTCACCTTCGGTGAGCTGTTATTAAATTCACTAGGAAGATTTCATTCACTAAAAGATAAAATAATATTTGACGAAAAATAAAAACCGTCTTCAAAAACACTGAAAAGTTAAAAATAATAGAGGAATAAGTACAGACAACATCACACTTCTATATTGTAGTCGGTGTCAAATTTTAAGACTTCGTTTGGCACCGACTTCAATATATAAGTGTGATGTTGTATGTACCTATTCTTATATTATTTTTAACTTTTCAGTGTTTCTAAAGTCGGTTTTATTTTTAGTAAAATAATTTTTATTTTTAGTGAAGGAAATCTTTTTAGTGAATTGAGAAACCCTGATTTAATACCAGCTCACCGAAGGTTTCGCTCGATTTTCATGGAATTCCATCATTAGATCCTGACTTTGGTAACCTTGGGACCACCCCAGGACTATACTCTATCGAATACAAAAAGAATTTTGAAAATCGGTCCAGAATTGGCGGAGTAATCGCGTAACATACACACAAAACACGTTGGACACACCTAAAAATTTAAGGATTTTCCTCGATTTTTATGGGATCCCATCATCAGATCCTAATTTTGGTGACTTTGGGACCACCCTTGGAGTATACTCTATCGAATACAAAAAGAATTTTGAAAATTTGTCCACAATTGGCGGCATAATGGCGTAACATACACACACAAAAAAAAACATACGCATCGAATTGAGAACCTCCTCCTTTTTTGAAGTCGGTTAAAAAATATTTTACAAAAAATAAAAACCGACTACAAAAACACTGAAAAGTTTAAAATATAACAAGAATAGGTACAGACAACGTCACAGTTCTAGTATATTGAAGTCGGTGCCAAATTTTAAGGCTTTTTAGGAGATCATCGCTTGGCTGGCACCGACATCAAAATAGAAGTGTGATGTTGTCTGTAAGTACCTATTCATATACTATTTTTAACTTTTTAGTGTTTTTGAAGTCGGTTTTTATTTTTTTTTTGTTACGTCATAACTGTTTGATAACTGTCTTATTAACTGATTTAGAAATTTTTTTTTTTGTTTAAGAGGATATACTACCCGATTGGCCCCATTGTCAACAAAATTAGGATCTGGTGGCAGGATCCGAGGAAAATCGAGGGAAACCCTTACCTATGTTTGTCACCTCATAACTCTGTCATTTATTAACCGATTTGGAAAATTCCTTTTTGTTTGAGAGGGTATATTTCCCGATCGGTCCCGTTGTTACCAAAATCAGGATTTGTTGTTGGGATCTTACGAAAACCGAAGGAATCCCTTAAATTTTATAGGCACGTCCAACGTATTCAAGTTTTTTCTAAAGCTATTTAAGTATTTACGTCTGGTAGTCATGAGACGAGCTAATAATGAAAGGTTCCTTGAAATTTAGGAATGAGATAAAAAAATGCGATTTTTTATTTTGAAGTCGGTGCCAAAATATAACTTATGATCATCGATCATCTTATTTTTATTCTCATTTTATTTTTTACTTTTTTTATGTAAGTTCTTATTTGAAGTTGGTTTTTAATTTTGTTTAATATCTTTTTTGTGTTTTTGAAGTCTGTTTTTATTTTTTGTGTCAACAACAACATCCAATTTAGAAGTCTTAGATTTCGTGAAAATTGGGTATGGTGTTGATATGTTCCTAGTTATTGGGAGTGAATAAGGTCTAAGTTGGTTTAATAGGATAAAAATAGTTCAATGCAGTTGAAGTTTCACTCGTGATAGATAAGTCCTCGATGGCCTATGTTGTTATGTTGACAACACAGTAGGTATATTAAGGAACGCAGCGCAGGTACGAATCCTCGCCAAGGTAATTTTTTCTTCAAGTAAGTATAGATTTATTTAGCAATTTACTATCACAGAGAAGAATAATTAGGTCTAAACCTACTCATACTTTTAACAGTAAACAGAGCTTACGTAAAACTCAAAACTCAAACTCAAAAATATTTATTAAATATAGACCTTTACAGGCACTTATTGACGTCAAAAAAAAACAAAAATCTTTAACCAAGAATCTAATTAACTAAATTATTTAATCCTTATATGTACACACAACCTTACCATTATTAAGATGTGTGCAAATACAAGTCAAATGAAAAAAAAGTCAATCATGATTTCTTTATCAATGTTGGGGTAATCCTAAAATTTGTTGTTGTATGAGTATAAATTTGTTTATCCTGCAGTAATTCGATAGAGATTAAATAGAGAGTTCAATGAAATTCATATATTTAATTTAGAAAACACGTAGGTATACGTTCCGTTCGTGTCAGGAACATTTCAAAGTGAATCCTACTACTACAATATAAAATTTCTCGACGGTGAACGAAACCAACAAAGTACTTATCATGTATAGCGATCGATATTATTAGTGAGGACGCTGCGTCACCATCCCCAAAAACTGAACGCCCTCGACGTCCGTCGGAGCTTTTTACCACGTTCAACTTACCCCATTAGTCATGTCGAATGTTACTCATGATGGTAGAGCGTCGGAAATTGAACATTTCAACGCAACGTCAAATATATTTTTAGACGTGGATATTGTATAAATAGAGTTTAGAAATCCACGCTTGGTAACCAGAAAGCGACGGATAATGCAGCTGTGCTTACATGATGCCTTTTTTATAGCCAAGTTTAGTGCATGTTCATGCAGAAAGCGTGTATTCGCAACGCAATTGACCCCAAGTGCCGTAAATTCTTGACATGTTTTGTCAAAAAATATCTGTTATCCATTCTAGAATGTTACACAATTCCGCTAAGGTATAATAATGTCTAATTGGTATTTAGCTTATAATAAATATATTCGTAAATGCAGTTGTTTTTCTCCTCTTTAAATTCCCTACAGACAAGTTCATGCCTTAAAATGTAAAAACGTAAGTTAGTTTCGCGAGTTTCGCCTGAATTCGTCAACAATACAGAAATTATCTGTATGACAAATAAGTAAGATGATGTTGTTCACCAGGCGTATTCAGAGGTTCTGCAAGTTAAATCCCTGGATTTGATTCCCTAATGGGTAACCCACCCATTAGGGAATCAAATCCAGGATTTTTAGTTCTAAGCCACAATACAGGTTTCAACATCTAGACCACAGATTTGGTTAATATAAGGCAGATAGAGAAAGGTAGTATTCTAAAGATACTTTCTCGGTGATGGTGACTTGTGAAGTAGCTTTAATCCTGGACTCTCGCTCTGATGAGAAAAGTTAAGTTAGATAAAAAGCTTACTTAATACACTCCCGGTGTATTAAGTAAGCGCTTGGAAGTCCTCTTTTATTGATTCCCTTTACAAATCCACCCCCTCCCCCCTTAAATTCCCCACCCTTAAGGAATGATTTCGGGGATAAAAACTATTCTTTATCCTTCCCCACACCTCAAACTATTTCCATACCAAACATCTAAATCGATTCAACGGTTATTGATTCCCCATACAAACTTCCACCCCCTTTTGCCCCCCTTAAGGGATGATTTCTGCGATAAAAGCTATCCTATGTCCTTTCCTGGCACTCTAAACTATGACTATACCAAATTTCATCTAGGTAAATCGATTCAGTAGTTTAGGCGTGATTGCGTAATACATAAAGACAGACAGAGTTACTTTCGCATTTATAATATTAGTAAGGATTTACGCTTCACAGAACAGGAAAAACATTTGAAGAAAAACAAACGGATGAAGAAGTTTTGGTTTTTAATTTTTTTATTATCTACTTATGAAAAAAAAAGACCTCAAAAAAGGATGCTGGAATAGTACATTACTGCAGAGGCCGGGAAGTTAGGGATCGCCGGACGAATAAAGCCTTGACAATAATTACGAGTCCGGCTATTCCGTTCCCGTCGAGGTATGTATAGTGCTTTTCTCAATTATTGTAAGGAAAATAATGAATGACGTAATACTGGAAATAAATTAGTATAATATGAATATGTAATGGAACGAATAAAGCAATAAATAAATTATAGTAGCCCTTTTTTTATTAAGAATAAGGAATAAGGGAATCTCATTACGATTCGACAAGGGGCTGAAAGACAAGATCTTTTATAGAAATGATCATATTATTTTCATTTCGATACCTAAATAATAATTTCAAAACAGTAGTAGGTATGTAATATTTGGACATCCATCATATTGGCGATATTTTATTGCTTACCTTTAGTACATATCTCGTACAATCTTCTCTTCAGGGCACAACCCTTCACACACAGAGTAACATCACCTTGCTCGGAATGAACATTCGCTGCGATCTGAACCCCAGAGACTACATCGAATCCGTTATAACTGCTGCCTCACGGAAACTCGGTGTCCTAAACAAGGTGCGTAGGTATTTTGCGCCGGACCAACTATGCCTGTTGTATAAAACTCAGGTTAGGTCTTGCGTGGAATATTGCTCGCACCTTTGGGACGGCTCCGCTCAGTACCTCCTCGATGCTCTGGACAGATTGCAGCGTCGCGCTATTCGAATAATTGGCGATGTAGAGGCAACTAACACCCTCGAGCCTCTGCAACTTCGTCGTGACATCGCCTCTCTTAGCGCCTTTTACCGAATGTTCCATGGGGAATGCTCTGAGGAGCTCTTTAACCTTATCCCTCCCTCTCCATTCCTTAACAGAAACACGCGTAAGGGCCTTCGGAGTCATCCGTACACTGTGTCCTCCTTTTCACACCGTACCAAGAAATTCCAAGATTCCTTCTTCTGTCGTTCATCCCACACTTGGAATTCTCTACCTGCGCACGTGTTTCCTCCATCCTACAACATGGGTTCCTTCAAAAGAGGTGTGAAAAAGCATCTTTTAGGCCGGCAAGGGGCGGGCAGGTAGGATAGTGGATGTCGTCCCTACTCTATCTGTCAACTCATTTGGGCCTCTTTCACCGCTTTACATCAGGCGGGAGGAGGTCATTTGCCGGGCCTTACATAAAAAAAAAAAAAAAAAAAACAAACTTAGTACATATCTCGTACAAACTGTGGCACAGTACTGATGACTAATAAATCATCCAGCTTCTCATGCCACAGTAGATGTGAATGACCTCGCGATTTATCGCTTTTATCAACATTCCTGCCGGATCACTATGTTGTGCTGGTGCTATAATAATAGAAGTCGTGGGCACGCTGTCTGAAATGTATAACAAGTATTGATTTATGAGTGGCCAAGCAATAAGAGATTCGTGACTCCAATTGGTCTACTTTAAAGAGAATCCGTCTCCGTAATTTTTAACCTATTGTATAATTGTACTAAACTTTGCCTGCGACTTTGTACGCGTGTAGTTTGTGTACATTTGCGTATCACAAAAAAAAATACCTCCCTATTACAAATCACACCAGATACGTTAAAATTTGGTGCCAAATTTTAACTAACTACCCGTAAATTAATTGCTCGTATATTTTTTAAAACTCTCCAGGCGATCATTGCATTGCATGATCATTTTGCAGGAGGAGGCTCTATGTTCGACTGTATCTATTTTTAACCGACTTCAAAAAAGAGGAGGTTCCCAATTCGATGCGTATGTTTTTTTTTTAATTTTTTTAGGTGTGTACGTTACGCGATTACGCCGCCAATTGTGGACCGATTTTCATTTTTTTGTATTCGATAGAGTATACTCCAAGGGTGGTCCCATGGTCACCAAAATCAGGATCTCATGATGGGATCCTATGAAAATCGAGGAAAACCCTTAAATTTTATGGTGTGTCCAGCGTATTTTGTGTTTATGTTACGCGATTACTCCGCCAATTGTGGACCGATTTTGAAAATTCTTTTTGTATTCGATAAAGTATACTCCTGGAGTGGTCCCAAGGTCACCGATGGGATCCCATGAAAATCGAGGAAAACGCTACTAAAATACCTACTAAAAAGTTAAAAACAAAAAAAATTACAAAAAATAAAAACAATTACAAAAAATAAAAACTGACTTCAAAGACACTGAAAAGTTAAAATAATATAAGAATACGTACAGACAACATCACACTTCTATATTGAAGTCGGTGACAAATTTAAGACTTTCTAGGAGATCAGCGTTTGGCACCGACTTCAATATAGAAGTGTGATGTTGTCTGTACCTATTCTTATATTATTTTTAACTTTTCAGTGTTTTTGAAGTCGGTTTTTATTTTTCGCAAAATATTTTTTTTATGTACTATGTTCACCGATTCCTCTGCCATTTGTTGGCCGATTTTGTAAATTGTTTATGAAATCAAAAGTGTATACTCCCGAGGTGGTCCCATTGTAACCAAGTCATGATTTGATGATGGGATCCCAAGAAAATCGAGAGAAACCGTATGTATAAATAAGTACAATATATCGATATGAACTGAACTGTCGTCAGTTGTCCTCTCAGTCTCGCGCATCAACGTCGAGACCACTGCCTGATTTCATTACCTCTCAGGGGGCGCCTCACAGTATTAGTGGGCCAATACAAAACAGTGTAAGCAGTCACCTATAATACATGTGGTTCCTGTGAGATTCGCAGCAAAACTTTAACCCCCACAAGGACCACAGTGTACGTTGCCCACTTGTGACACCAGATGTAAAGTCACGGTACCCAATAATTTCAGTGCCATACTATCTCACCCTTCAAACCGGAACACAGCAATGCAAGCACTGCTGCTTTGCGGCAGAAATAGGTAAGACGGAGGTACCCATATATAGATTGGATGATTGGAGGGCCGCAGAAACAGATAGGTACCTAGATTAATTACTTTTTTGGCTATTTGCAATGAAACTTTATACGAAGCAGCCAAACTTCTTTCACTATTAGAACTTACTTTCGAAAAACATACTTACTTATTTGGTAAATTAGTTTTTTCATCAACCTACTCAGCCACAACATTTTTTCTTGATTTGCCGATATACTTTTATTCATGTAAAGTAATATAATGTCGTTTAACATTGCACTCTTTATTCACAGACAACACAGACAAAACTTGCATACAAATCATACACTGAACTTTTTTATTATTGTTGCGGATAAAATAATATAGGTACATACTTATTTCTCATCAAATGCAGATTTTCATCACTTACTTTTCGCTTAATCGCAGACATCATGTTTGTTATTTTCGTTAAAAATAATATGTGCAACATTAAACAGCAATACATGATTAAAGTTCTCAAACGTGCATACGATAGCTCTCACATCGAACGACAAAACGAAAGACGACGACAATCGGCTCCCGTCCCGAACAATTTTTTTAATGTAATGACTAACGACACGTTTGAACCAGTCGTACAAAGAAATAAATACTAATCTTTTTAGTGAAAGGAACCCTAATATAACACCTTCGGTGAGATGGTATTGAATTAGGGTTTCCTTCGATTTTCATGAGATCCCATCATCAGATCCTGACTTTAGTGATCTTAGGACCACCACTCTATCGAATACAAAGGGAATTTTTAAAATCGGTCCTCAATTGGCGGAGTAATCGCGTAACATACACACAAAACACGTTGGACACACCTAAAACTTTAAGGGTTTCCCTCGATTTTTATGGGATCCAATCATCAGATCCTAACTTTGGTGACCATGGGACCACCCTTGGAGTTCACTCTATCGACTATAAAAAAAATTTTGAAGATCGGTCCACAATTGGCGGCGTAATCGCGTAATATACACACAAAAAAACATACGCATCGAATTGAGAATCTCTTCCTTTTTTGAAGTCGGTTAAAAAAGGAGGAGGTTCTCAATTCGGTCCGTATGTTTTTATAACCGACTTCAAAAAAGGAGGAGGTTGAGGAGATCAGTCTTTGCTATTAGATGTGAATGGGAGAAGTTGGTATGACCAATTCGAAGACGAGTAATATTGACTTGATCTTTCCGATTATTAAAAACTGAAGGCTTAGGTTCGAAGATAGATTTCCTGACAGCGAAAATTTGCATCTGGGAGTCATCATATTATCATGTTACTGAGCTAATGACAGAAAGGTTTTGGTGGGTTAGGAGTTAGGGGATAATTCTTTCAATATAATTGAAACCTGTTGACGCGTAGTTATATTTTTCCGTGTGATTCAGGTGAACAGAGGGGCAATCGCACTATTTACAAATGTTTCAACCAAAACAAAAACGTTACCGTTCCCATATAATTTGACATCTGACAGCTATCAAGGTGTTGTCAAAATGTATGGGAACGGTAACGTTTCTGATTTGGTTGAAACGTTGGTAAATAGCGCGATTGCCCCTCCGTGGGGCAATCGTACTATTTACTTACAACGTTTCAACCAAAACCAAATCGTTACCGGTCCCATATGATTTGACATCTGTAAGCTGTCAAGTGTTGTCAAAATCCTCTCGACGCATAATGACATTATGCACAACGACACATTTGTGGAAATAAAAAAATACGTGAAATGACTACTCGCAAAACGACATATACGCATAACGACACATTTGTGGAAACAAAAAAATACGTGAAATGACTACTCGCAAAACAACATACGAGGGGAGGCTAATAAGTAATCTATCTAAGTATGAAAGAAAAGACATAGGCGGATATTTATGTTTTTATTTTTCAATATAGTCCCCGGCAACTGAAATGCATTTTTGACATTTTTCAATTAGTGACATCAAACCCTTAAAAAATTAAGTTTTGTCTTGAGCATCAAAATAGTCGTTCACGGCACCCTTCATCTCTTCATCCGTTGAAAATCGCCGTCCCCTCTAATTTTTCTTCAAATCTTTGAATAGGAAGTAGTCACAAGGGGCTAAATCTGGACTATAAGGTGGATAGTTGATCTCGGTAAAGCCGTTTTTTTGTAGGGATGATCGCGCTGCAAGTGCCGTGTGCACAGGCGCGTTGTCCTGCAAAATCAAAACGCCCTTACGGAGTTTGCCTCTCCTCTTTTCTTTTATTTCTTCACGAAGCCGATCAAGTAAAGCTGTATAATATTCAGCATTCATCGTAGTATTTTTTGGTAACTAGTCAATCATCAATATCCCTTCAGCGTCCCAAAATACAGAAGCCATTAGTTTGCCTGCCGACGGCCTCACCTTGAATTTCCTTGGAGGCTTTTCCCCTTTAAATATCCACTGCATTGATTCTTGCTTACTTTCAGGGTCCCATTGGCGAATTCAGGTTTCCACAGGTCACTATTCGCGAGATAATTTCTTCCTCCTTATCTTTTACTAAATCTAAAAATGCTTGACAACTGTCAACACGCCTTTGCTTGTCAAACGCGGTCAACAGTCTAGGCACCCAACGAGCGCTCACCTTGGACATCCCCAAATGTTCATGAATTATTTCATGAACTCGTTCCTTGCTAATGCCCACATCTCTAGCTATCTCCCACTGTTTGATTCGCCGATCTGCCAAAATAAGTTGCTTGACTTTTTCGACGTTTTCTACAGTAACTGCAGAAACCGGGCGTCCGCTACGGGGATCATCTTCCAGGCTCTCGCGGCCATGTTTAAACTGCTTTGACCAAAATTTTATAATAAAATCAGAAGGGCAAGAACTGCCGAACACCTTAAGCATGCGCTCTCGTATCTGCGTCGGTGTATTCCCTTCCCGACTGAGGAACTTAATCACAGCACGATGCTCGATTTTAATAAATTTGTTTTTCTCTTCCTACATGTTGCAAACAACGACGCGCCAGAAAAAATGTAATAAAAAAAACAAATGAACAAAAAAAGAATAAACATAGAATTTATAAATGATGCGGCCAGTTCCATTTTTAAAGTTTTCTTTAACAAAGTAGATTTTATATGAGCCTCTCCTCGTAGGTATATGCATAACGACACATTTTGTGGAAATAAAAAGTACGTAGATATATCAGAATACGAGCCAAAGCGAGCTAAGCAACATAATATTAGGTCCTTACATATGAAATTGGCGTTTAGCCGCACTGGCCACTGTGATCTCAAATATCTCCTCTATGGTTAGGAATTCCAAATTGAAATATATACATTTCGAAAATTATAATTCACTTGTTTTTTCCTCAATTGTTTATTTTTTCTTTGCGTCACTCAGTTTACAAAATGAAAAACTTGAAATATCGCGTTATTTATGAGTACGAGTTCCACCGTGGCACCAGTGCTGCAGAAACGGCTCGAAGGCTTAATGATGTGTATGGCGACGGTGCCGCAAAAGAAAACACAGTGCGTTTTGGTTCCAACGTTTTTGTTCTGGAAATTTCGACCTGTAGAACAATTCCCGTGGACGGCCGTCCATCGCAAACCACGTCCGAGTTAGCTGCAGGCTGCGGTGTTAGTGATAAAACTGTTTTAATCCACTTAAAGCAAATTAGGAAGGTGAAAAAGCTTGAAAGGTGGGTACCTCACGAATTTAGTGAAGCAAATCAACAAACGCGCGTTGACTGCTGCGTTGTATTACTCGACCGGCACAATAATGAAGGGATTTTAAATCGAATCATTACTTGTGATGAAAAGTAGGTCCTGTATGACAATCGGAAGTGCTCATCGCAATGGCTGAACCCTGCTGAACCAGCCAAACCATACCCCAAGCGAAAATTGACTCCAAAAAAGTTACTTGTGAGCGTTTGGTGGCTGGTGTCGTTCACTACAGCTTTCTTAAATCTGGCCAGACGATTACGGCAGATGTCTATTGTCAGCAACTGCAAACCATGATGGAAAAGCTAGCTGCTCAACAACCGAGGCTGGTCAATCGCTCTAGGCCACTGCTGCTTTATTATAACGCTAGACCACACACTGCACAACAGACGGCTACCAAATTAGAGGAGCTTCAATTGGAATGTCTAAGTCATCCACCGTACTCTCCGGACCTTGCTCCAACAGATTATAATTTTTTTTGAAATTTGGATAACTTCTTGTAAGGGTAAAAATTCAACTCCGATGGGGCAGTCCAAACCGCCTAGTAAAAGGATCGATGAACTACCTACCTATGAGATGGCAAAAGTGCATAGATAGCAATGGTACATACATTGGTTGAATAAATCGACTTTATGTTCCTCCCATACAAAACGCCAATTTCATATGTAAGGACCTAATATTATATTATGCGTATATGTCGTTATGCGTGGGGAGGATTCTGATCATCGGATAATGAAGGCACAAAATAATGCAATTGATATTAGGAAAAATACCTGTTTGCCACAGTGAATAAAGTGCAAACAAGGAATTCCTACCCTACAATTTGAAAATAAAATAATAATAATAATACGTTTATTATTCTTCTCTACAATCTTCAAAAAATACAGGAGATCTTATAACTAAGGTGTATCATAGATTGTAAGAGACTGGTGGCTGAACTAAGCGTATAAAGCCTGTATCTCAGGCCACCAGAGCTCTCTCCACATGGAGTTGGAACACTTAAGATCAGCAATTGTTTTTTTTTTTTACTGTGTGTGTAGAAGAAGTAAGGCTTAAGCTTAAAAACAAATAGAAAATGCACTTACACAAATATACAGAAAAAGAAGATAACATCATCTTTCTAGTGATATTACGGTATATAATAAAAATTGATTATACTATCTACCAAAATATAGTATTGTCTTGTTCTGACTTTCTTACACATGCAGCTGCTTGATGTCATGCGAATATGTTATTGTTTAAATAATAGGTTGGGGAAAAAGTTTCTTCGTTTTTTTTAAGAAAATTCAAAACATTTTTTAATATAGTTTATTTACATTTAACTAAAGTATGTAGGTACCATTTTGTTCGATAACTTTTTGCCATCTTGTAGGTAGGGACATGATCCCATTGCTATAGAAATTTTGGGACTTCTGGTCAAAATACCGCGACAAGTGGTTTTGGCAGTCCTCTCGTGATGTTAACCTGACACTGCCTAAAGAATTCTGAAGAGACCGAAACAGGTTGAAATCTGAAGGTGCAAGGTCAGGACTATACGGCGGATGCATTAACACCTCCCAGCCAAACTCTCTTAATTTTTGCTGAGTGGCTAAAGATGTGTGAGGTCTAGCGTTATCATGATGAAAAACCACACCCCTTCTGTTGATTAATTCCGGCCGCTTTCTCTCAACTTCTTACTTTAATCTCATCAGTTGTTCGCAGTAGAGTTCAGAATCGATGGTCCTGCCTGGTGGTAACAGCTCATAATGAATAATGCCCTTCCAATCCCACCACAAACACAGCATCACCTTGTTGCGAGTTAACCCGGGTTTCGCCACAGTCTGTGAAGCCTGACCGACCTTTGACCACGACCTTTTTCGCACGTTCTTGTCGTACGTGATCCACTTTTCATCACCAGTTATCAGCTTCTTCAAAAATGGTTCGGTTTCATTACGTCGTAATAAAGAATCACAAATGAGTACACGGTTCATTAGGTTTCTTTCAGTGAGCTCGTGAGGTACCCAAATGTCGAGCTTTTTTGTGTACCCAGTTTTTTTCAAATGCGCCAAAACTGTTTTGTGGTTAATTCCCAGTTCTTCAGCTACGTCGTAACTACTGACATGCCGATCTTGCTCCACTTTTTCAAAAATGGCATCAATTTTATCTGTAATAGGGCGACCAGAGCGACGTGCATCTTTGACATCAAAATTTCCGGATTGAAAACGCTTAAACCAAATTTGTGCTACTCTCACAGACACTGCACTAGGTCCATAAACATCGCAAATTTTTTTCGCGGCTTGCGTTGCATTTTTACCTTTTTTGTAGTAAAATTTTAAAATGTATCGAATTTCTTCATTAGATTCACTCATCTTGGCGGTACGAAAAACAAATGAAAATCACACATTTTCCTAATTTGAATTTGGAATTATGTTCTTTAAAATTTAAACTTTCAATGATACCAAAACCAGCCAGATACAAATAGTATTGCCAAAGAGATTTTATTACAAGTTTATACATACTATAATGCGAAAAGACTTTTTCCCCAACCTAATATGTTTGAATAGTTAAGGGAAAATACAGTAGTAAAGGGATTTATGAGTGAATTTAAGTGTGTTGTACTTATAAATAAAAATTTAGCTTGTCTGGTAAAATAAGGGAATAATTCATATTTGTTTTATTTCATTAATAGTTATTTTACTACAACGCAGAATAAACTGTAATTTGAACGGATTGCAGTATTCTTTTGAATATTTTTATAATTGTTTTTACTATTTCTTGCGTATGTTCGCTATCAAAAATTTCTGTAGAAATTGCATTGGCAGTAATGACGGCATCCCAGTCTTCTGTGTCTATATGATTGGTACACAGTTTTTTATTCGGCGGTAAATATAAATTATATTTACATAATAACATCGCCTTATGGAAATCTGAAGGCAGGTGTAGATTTATTGCGAAGCCGTGGGCATCAGCTAGTTTATAATATAAGTAGGATTTTGGGACCATCTAATGCCTCGTATCGCTATATATTGCGGTGAAAAAAAACAAAAATGTACTAAGTAGGTAATTAAAATATATTTAATTCATGTTTTTATTAAATACAAGCTTTAAAGAAACTTTAAAGAAAAAGTTGCATTTTGTATTTTTATTATAGCGATGTCCACCATGTAATAAAGTTTGAAATCCTTTTTGGTTTCTCAGAATTGCAATATAAAATTTTGTTCCATCTTTCTAAGCACGCAACCGACATGAATACATAGATATCAAAAGAGAAAATGAACCATAAATTACGGTACATAATTTGTCATATGAAGTGGCCAGTACCTACTTTAGATAAAGAGGAAGTAAAACTTCTTGTAAAGATAACAGCGTCGACAGCAATAAACGAGAGGTTACTGTACCTACTCGTATATCGTCACCTGTAATATAAATTAATGTAACCGCCATCAGCCGATTTTGCAGGAGAGGCAAAAAACTAATTTGAAAATTAGAAAAAATTTTGCAACTTTTTATATACTTATCCATTTGAAGTTATGTTTATAGCAATGATCTTATATATGTGAGACCTTTTAATTAAACGAGGTCTTAAAAAGCTAGCTATTATAGTTCAGAAAATAGCATGGTGCTTACGTTAATTTATTCTCATAAATGTGTGATTACATTAAGCATTATTAAAAAACAATAGGAACGGTTTAAGGGTCACAAATACTTAAGAAAAATTAAAGGCGTTTTCGTAATTTGGACTTACGTTACTAAAAAGTTATTTCTTGCACTTTCAATCTTATTCCGATTTAATAAAGTTCAATATAAAAAAAATCTTCTGCTGTAGTTTATTTGTGGCAGGGTAGTAAATTATGAATAAACAGGTTTAAAGTAGGTACAAAACAGTTTAATACTTATAAAAACTTAAATCTTTATCTAAAAACAACATTACTTAAGTCTCAAAATTAACAGCCATTAGTAATTTAATAGTAACTTCTACCTGAGATCAACAAAATACACGTAACTTGACATTAGAAGACACCTAACTTTAAATCTTAATTGCTACTTTTCTTTACTGCTTTTACTCGCTTTGCTTTTTCTTTCCCTTTTCTTTATCTAAAAACAACATTACTTAAGTCTCAAAATTAACAGCCATTAGTAATTTAGTAGTAACTTCTACCTGAGATCAACAAGATACATGTAACTTGACATTAGAAGACACCTAACTTTAAATCTTAATTGCTACTTTTCTTTACTGCTTTTACTCGCTTTGCTTTTTCTTTCCCTTTTTCTACAGCACTAAACAGTTTAAACTAAACAGCACTTACAGTAATAAAAACATTCTCTAAAAACAAAATTTACTCTCAAATTTAACAGTCATTGGTAATTCAGTAGTAACTTCTACCTGAGATCAACAAAATACACGTAACTTGATATAAGAAAACACCTTACTTTTTTATCCTAATTGCTATTCTTCTTTACTGCTTTTCCTCGCTTTGCTTTTCCTTTCCCTTTTTCTACAGTACTATTGGCTTTTGCTTTATCTTTAGGTTTCCCCTTTTATTATATTTTTTTGTCAGATTCCTTTCTTTTTGTATGGCTTGCTTCTTATTTATTGCGTTTCTTCCTTTGGATTCATCAACCTCGTCACTTTGGTCTTGGATTTCGTCATCATTAGTTGGAACTTCATCTTGTATAATGTCATCTAGGTAATCAATCTTGTCCACATAAGGCAGCTGTAAATAATCTTGCACATACTGTTTGGGTATCACCTCGTCGTCACAGAGTTTTTAAGGTCCATGTACTTTTTAGTGGAAATTGGCAGTCGGTGCACATAAAGTTTTGGCAGAGAATCGTTCGACGCATTACCATTTACGACCCGTGCAGACTGATCTTTCCTTTTTCCCTTTCCTTTTCCTGTTATTTTTTTTTTCCTTGACCCAATATTGTTTTGAATGTATCCCTATCATCCTTCATTGTATATTTGACTTGCAATTGGACCGATTTATGCAAAAATGATCCAATCCACACGAACCTCATTCCGAGATAATTGACTTTTAAGTTTATTGCTTTAGTTTTCTGGATTTGTAATGTAAAATGTTATGTTTTTAATTTAATGTAATTCTATGTGTACTAAACTATTGTAGCGACTAAATTGTAATAGTTTAGTAGATATTCGGAAAAACTTGCGCCTGGATCATTATTACAAAATAAGTTTTGTATGGAATAAGCTGTGTAGGTTGCGGAAAGAAAAATGCAATAATGTTCCAAAGTATGACATAAATTATTGTTTATTTTTCTGATTTAATTAAAAAGAAAACAAAGGTTACCCCCTACTCCTCGTCCAAATCTGGCACGACGGCCTCATCAACAAGCTTCCATCATACGGCATACCTCCTGGCCTGTGTACCTGGATTACAGACTTCCTGTATAATCGCTCAATACGCGTAGTTGTTGATGGTTGCGAGTCGGATATCTACACCATCAACGCTGGCGTCCTTCAGGGGTCTGTTTTATCAGCTACGCTATTTTTACTACACATTAATGATATGCTAATACCCGGTGTCATTAGTTATGCCGACGACAGCACAATCATAGCAAGATATTTTTCGGGCCCACAGGCCAGTCGAGGAGAAATTCAATCTCTCAGAGAAATGATGGTGCAAAGGGTGAATTCGTCTCTTAAAGCAATATCGGATTGGGGGGTTGCCAATAGAGTCGAATTCAACGCTGACAAAACGCAGGCGTGTCTATTTAGCGCCAAAAGGACCCCATTTCACCTGACTCCTTCTTTCCTGAATGTATCGGTACCAATAGCAGATAGCCTAAATATTCTGGGTCTTGAGTTATCCTCTAATCTGAATTTCGGCATATTCATAGAGTCCAAGGCAGCGCTTGCTGCGAAAAAGCTTGGCATCCTATTTAAGGTTAAACAGTACTTCTTTTTTTATTATTATTATTAGTTATAATCACCTTATTATTATATTATTTTCATTTTCTTATTGATCTATTGTGTTCTTATGTATTTCCGACTACTCTTATATCTAGGGTGAGTTGCGCATCCCCTAAAATTAAACTATTCTAGAATCAAAGAATCAAACATATACAGATACACACATATATGTACATACACATATATACATATAGATACATATATATACATACATACACAAAGATATATATATTCACATATTCCCAAAACATTATATACGGTACATTTATTTCTCTATGGATATATCAATTTTAACTATTTAATTAACTATGTCTATACTTATATAAAATTTTAATCTTTAATATTATAACTTTGCTAAGGTTGTGGCTAATGGGACTACCTCTAGAGGGATTCGGGTTGAGGCGGTTCATTTTCCGCACCTATGTCGCTGCGCGTGTCTGGGCTTTGACAGCTATTTTCATGTTATAATCGACGACCTCGTGATCCGTTGCCGTTCTGGAAAAGGCAATGAACATAAGGTAACATAAGGTAATAACATAAACAGTACTTCACACCAGAACAACTCTTGAAACTTTCAAGCTCAAATTCGAACGTGTATGGAGTACTGTTCCCACCTTTGGGACGGCTCTGCCAAATATCAGCTGGCTGCTATGGACTCAGTTTTTCAAAATCAAAATCAAAATATTTTATTCAACTTGGATTTTACAATCTCTTTTGAAAGTCAAGGAAGCTACGCCAATGGTTCACAAGTCTACGGCGGGAGACCTTGTACTGGAAAGAACCAGCAAGAAAACCAGCAAGGGCTATTTTTTTCTCCCTGTATTGTTACAGAGTCGTCAATTGGAAGCTGACCTCAAGGCAAAAATTTGAGCTCAACTTCCATAACAATGTATATTTGTCAGTTCTCTTCTTAGTACAACGTTACCAATACTACTTAATGAATAGTTATACACAACAACACGATTATTTACATTATTATCATTAATAATTTCTTCAAATTAACACCAGGCATTGGCATCTTGTAAATAATCGTTGACTTTATAATATCCTTTACTCATCAGAGTCTTTTTTACATGCGCTTTAAACTTATCAAAAGGCAAGTCAGTTACATTTTGTGGGACTTTGTTGTAAAAAGTTATACATTTCCCCATAAATGAGCTTCTAGTTTTTTGGAGCCTGTACGTTGGAACGGCAAGTTTATTTTTATTTCTTGTGTTTAAATGGTGAAGTTGGAAATTGGTTTCAAATATATTATAATTTTTATAGACATAAATCAAATTTTCATAAATGTACTGTCCTGCTAAAGTCAATATGTTAATTTCTCTAAATAAATCTCTAAGAGAGTCTCTTGCTCTTAAATTATAAATAGCGCGAACCGCTCTTTTTTGAAGTACAAAAATACTTTCTATACTAGCAGCTGATCCCCACAGAAGTATTCCATATGACATGATGCTATGAAAATAACTAAAGTAAATTAATCTTGCCGTTTCAACGTCAGTAAGTTGTCTTATTTTTTTTACTGCATATGCTGCAGAACTAAGTCTGTTTGCCAAGGACTCAATATGTGGATCCCACTGCAATCTAGAATCTAGAGTAATACCCAAAAATTTTGTAGAATTGACGAATTCAACAATTTGGTTGTTCATTTGCACAATAGTATCAACTTTTCTTACATTTGGCAATGAGAATTTAATACATTTAGTTTTACTTGAATTTAATGATAAATTATTTATGGTGAACCAATGCAATACTTTAGTGAGAGTACTATTTACAACGTCAGTATTTCCGTTTCCTCTGTCAACCTTAAATATTAAAGAAGTATCATCTGCAAATAGCACCGTATCGCACAAACTATTAGTGAAGTGTGGGAGGTCGTTAATGTAAATTAAGAAAAGCAAAGGTCCCAATATCGAGCCCTGAGGCACACCCATAATTATGGGTGCACCAGCAGACTTAGATTTGTTAATGACAACTTTCTGGACTCTACTGGACAGATAAGACTCAATAAGTCTAATTGCTTCTTCAGAGACACCATAATATTTGAGTTTATTTAAAAGAGTCTGGTGACCAACGCAGTCAAAAGCCTTCGATAGGTCACAAAATATACCAATCACATCCTGTTTACGCTCCCAAGCAGCAAAAATGTGTTTAAGAAGGGCAACTCCAGCATCTGTAGTGCAACGACCTTTAGTAAAACCAAACTGATTCATATGTAATATGTTGTTACTTGAAAAATAACCTGTTAGCTGATTAGACATAATTTTTTCAAATATTTTACTAAGAGCTGGTAAAATTGAAATTGGTCGATAATTTGAAGGATCGTTTTTATTTCCCGATTTAAATAAAGGTATTAATTTGCTATTCTTCATAAGGTCAGGGAAGATACCTTCATCAATACATTTATTGAATATAAACGCGAGTTGGGGAGCAAGTTCCTTTATCACAGATTTGATCATGTTGGTCGAAATACCCCAAAGGTCTTCAGTGTTTTTTGTACTGATCATGCGGAATGTTTTCAAGATAGTGTCGGCGTCAATGTGACAGAATGTGAAGCCATTGTTGCACTTTTCTACACTCTGTGACAAGAGGGCCACAGCTGCATCGGGGCACGAGTTGAGACTACTTGTAGTTTCTATGGGTATATGGGAGAAAAAGTCTTCGAATACATTGGCAACTGCAATGTCCGAATTAACTGTAATATTATTGACTTCCAGTGAAATCGAATTTACTGAGCTTTTAGATTTCCCGGTTTCCTGGTTAATGATATTCCAGGTGGTCTTTACTTTATTTTTTGATAAGCTAATTTTGTTGGTTATATACATAGCTTTTGCGGACATGCACACTTTCTTAAATGTTTTGGAATAGTTTCTAACAAAATTTATGAAATTAGGATCATTTGAGGTTGCTTTTAAAGCATATAGTTCAAATAGTTTCCTACGACTTTTATATATGCCTGGTGTAGCCCAGTCACTAAATTTCTTTCTTCCGTTATTGACCTTAATTACTTTTTCCTTAAATATACTATTACATTCATCTTTAACTATATGAAAAAAAATATTATACAGATTATTAGCGTTGTTCCCCTCGAGCAAATTACTAGTTTGATAAATAATATTTCTTTTGAGTTTCTCCATACCGCGTTTGGTTATAGGCCTACAAGTAATCTCACGTATAGAACAAACATGATGGTGCTCGAATGAAGCTAGTTGCCCGCTATGGTCAGAGTTAATACAATTAATAATTAACTTCTCTTGTACTTTACAGTTACAGAAGATGTTGTCTAAACAAGTTGCAGATGTAACTGTAATGCGGGTAGGTTCGTGAAATACATAATCCATATTAAATGATTTAAATAAGTTAATAAATCTACTAGATAGTTGTGATTTCTCTAAGATATTTATATTAAAATCACCACAAACAATAATTTTAAAATTGAGATTATTAATATTGTTTAAAAAAACAGGTCAATTTTATTTAAAAAAAATAAAACTTTAGTAACACAGTATCGAAATTAAACTATGATAGAAAACTGTAACAGTATGGTAAAGTATAAATTTGAATGTTATAGATAGAATAACCAGATTAAGCAGCTTATGCTTATTAGATATTTATTTTGTAATAAACTAACCAGGTTTTCAGTAGGCAAAAACTGTGCAGTGTGAAGTAATTTGTCTGAGGCTACAGGGGTTGACAAGTTTCAACTTTAACTTCCACTTTACGTCAAGTTAAGAGAAACACAACTAAGCCAAAGTGTGATTCTGGACGTGTCTCACTTTACATGAGGATTGTTTAGAGTGCCTATTAAGTTTTGTTGTATGTAAGATATTCATGTAAAACAGTGAAGAAATACAACACTTTTCTGGTTTGAGACAAGAAACTGAGTAATGTTGTGATTGTTACAACACTTATTTATATGCTTTGATTTATATGTTATAAGTTTCAGCAAAGCAACAGAAATTCAACAATGGTTCTATTATTTGTCAAGTAAGATGAAAAACAATTACACAATAAATCTGGTTAATCTAGTTTTCATTACTTGTAAGTTAAGTAGGCGAATTAGACGCAAATTACTTGTGTACTAAGGTGTGAATATATATATATATATAGTAATAGAATTAATAAATTATGCAATACTCCCCCGGTTTATGTAGTGAAGTGAGAATCCATCAATCACCGAAGCTACCGCCACTGATTTGCTTATTAGAATTTCTTGATTGCCACAAACGTTGGTTTCTTTATACAGCTTTAGTTGTCCCCTATATTAGAAGGCTCATAGGGACTCTGAATAACTTATATTTATATTTTACACACAATATTTCTTGTAGATTTTCGTTAATTTTTCAAATCTTTTTGACAGCCGGCCAGTGTTAATGTCGACATAAGATTTGTCGAAAATATAAATATTACACCTCGGATCAATTCACATATAATAGCACTGTATATTCACACAATACTGATTTCAAAAATACTTTAATAGGAAACAATAATTAAAAATGTTAAAAAACTTAAAATTAATTAGCAGCTAACGCAAAAGACATCTGATCACGTCAGTGTTGCCAGAGCAAAAAAGTTGAACGTCGTGCCCTGAGATTGGTAAATAATTGTCATCTATTCGAGACCAAACCAGGCCCCCGTCACTCGCGCAATGCAGCGTTATAAATACCTACCGCTAAGTAGCGCGCCGGCGCTCCGACCGGCAGAGGGCCGCCGCGCCGCCACCCGCCGCGCCACACGCGAGACATTTATTATTATTATCAAATGTTGTAACTTGCTTTTTTTCATAAATTTGTTTTTTTTTTTATTGCTTTTTTGTTTATTATATTAATTTGGTTTTTAATTTCGTTTTGTTTTTTATCAATTATTTTTTTTTATTTATAATTTTCTTTTCAGAACTACAAACGGGATTTTTATACCTAAATCGAATATTGCTCCGAAAATTTTATTTTTCAAAAATTTTATTTTAGTAAAACTGAATAACCGTGAGTTCAAAGTTTCAAACATGAAAAAAACATCAGTTATGTGTATTTTTTTCATAATAATTCGTAATTTTTTTAATCATTTGTAATTTGACAAATGAATAAAATCAATGAAAAAAAATTTTCAGTTATGTGTATTTTTTTCATTATAATTCGTAATTTTCTTAATCATTTGTAATTTGACAAATGAATAAAATCAATGAAAAAAAAATTTCGCCTCGGACGGAATTGGTAATTTTTAAATACTTAATTTGTATTTTTTAAAATTTTTAAATGTATTAATGACGATAAAATAATATTCTATTCTCTTATTTTTTGACATGTACTATTTAAAATTTTTAAATATTTGCGCACTGCCAATTTAGAAGTAGATTATGAGGAATCATGTGTAGGTATAATTTAACACCAATCATGTATTTTACCATATTCTTGCAAATAAAGTACTATTATTATTATCGTTTTATAAAATTAAAGCACATTTGAGTCAGGGGCTTTCCTCGCAATCACTTTATTTCATTAATCCTACGTATACCATTTTGTTTATGTTCTTTGTACAACCCTTAAATTTTCGCTCGATGACGCAATCACGCGGTGTACGCGGGAATCTCGATTCTCGGCGCGCGTTCATAGAGACCTTTTCTTCTTGCAGCGACTTTTGTCTGTCGGTTTTGGTTATTATTATTACAGCGATTCGAGCGTTTCTATGGGAGTGATGTATCTGTTACGTAGTAACTATTATCTAATCTGTGACCAAACTCCAAAGCCTCGAACATCGGCGTCTGTCGGTATTTTATAAGATACATTTTGGAGAGTGCGCTCAAGAGCTACATAGTCTTATACCTCCTGCTCCATTCCTTTTTAGAGATCTAAGACGCACGTCGGGGATTCATCCCTACACTGTGGGATGTATTATTTTGACGATTCGGCAATTCTTTCCTTATTCGTGTCGCCAAGGAATGGAACTCTTTACCTTTATCGGTGTTCCCAAACCATTATAACCTGGGTCTTTAAAAAAAAAGGGTGAATGGGCATTTACTAGGTAAGCGCGCTCCATCATAGACCCAGTCTCGCTTACCATCAGGTGATTCTGGGTCAAGCGCAAACCTATTATCAATTAAAAAAATCAAAATCAGGTTCACCACAATAACCTTCTATATCGTCTATTATTTCATCGGTTCCCTTTAGTTTTTTATAGTATTCAATGCAATCATCTGGTATAAGATGGAATAACGATTTCAAATCGTTCAACTTATTTTTGTTAATCAGTTTTCCTGACGGTCATAATTCTTGCAAATCTTCTTCTACAGCATCCAAATCAACACCTTTAAATTTCTTTTTAACACTCAGTTCTTTGTAGTCCTCACTGAAGGAAGTTCTCATGAACAAAAATGTGGAGCCTTTTTAGTGATTAATATTTCCTTTGTTTTCAGCCAATTTACTTTGCTCCTATCATTAAATGTTTTTCTATTAGTTATTTTCTTTTCTAGAATTTGAGATCCATCAAATTCTTAGTATTACTTTGTTTTTGTTTTGACCCCAACAAGAATCACAATACAAATTACATATTTTGTATTGGGATTCTTGTCAACCTCAAGGAGGTATTTATATAAACAGGACTCAATTTCGCTACTCCCTCTCTTTCCATCACTTTCTCTCCCATGTATAGCAGAATCCATTTTGTGTATTAGGTAGATTCATACACAGTTAAATTGTAAACAGCATACTTTCTGCTGTAGTATAGCAGCATACTCTAGCCATGGGGGGTGTTCAGTCTTTGTCACGACTTGTCGGAACGTATAGTAAACACGTAACAGAACGTAAACAGACGTACGCAATAGGTGTTTATTACTGCCCGATGGTATGGTTATCTCGTTTTAACCTCTTAATAAACGCTTCAAAAAGAAAGAGATAAACGGAAGTTTCCCAGTAAGTGAATTAACGTAAGCACCAGGTTCGTCTAAAATAAAATATACAAGTTTAATGTAACCGCCAACACTCGAGGATTTAGAAGACAAAATTTAATATAAGAGGCATAAGTGCTATATAAAATATTTATTATACTAGAACTTTAGTGTTACTGACAAAATTCTGTTTGGAGCGTGTTTATAAGTACTTGTAGTAGGTACATTTTTTAAACAAGAACTTCGTAGCTTTTTCTATAATTTACACATACAAATTATAACATTATACCTATTACAATCTTTTAAATTTTTTGTATCCATTTTACTCAGAAACTTGCTAGGAGCGGCACTGTAATGTAAAATGTTTTGTTAATAATTTAGTTTTAAGTTAAAAAACTTATCTGAAGAGTATGTCGCATTTAATTCAAAACTCTTTATTTATCTATTTTTAAAAGTAGCGTAACAGTCAATCAGTTCCTATGTGCCACAAAATTAGCTAACGTAAGAGTCATTCTGATGCAGATGAGTCTTACATTAATGTTTTTTTTTTCAACTTTGGTCAATACATTAATACGCAATCACAAATCCGTCGTTACGTTAACCTGATAATATGTAATTCATGAAAATTGTGCCATACATTAAAAAAAAGATGGTAAAATGGAAAATATGGTCCGATTTTGGTTAACGTAATCGACATTTTTTTCAAGATATCGAAATGTTAATTACAGTCATCGATAGAGCGTCAAATTTGCAGCCGAACGGTATATATAAGTCAATTTCGTAATTTTGGCCGTTACATTAATTCATATTACAGATGACGATATGCATTTATGCGGATTGGTCATTTTGCGTATAGGGTATGTCAATACAAAAATTGGTTGTTTTGCGAATTAAATATTGGTAATTATGCGTATTGGTCGTAATGCGTATGGTCAATACGCGTTTATAAATTAAAAATTATTGGTCACTAGCTTCTGCCCGCCACTTCGACTGCGTGGACTTCAGAATTGGGTCTAAAGCTTCGCTCTTTAACAATTTTTAATCTTCCCACGGGAACTATTTGAGAGATCATTAAGGACATGTCCTTTTCCATAGCATAGGTGACATGCATACCTAAAGCTGTTTACACGCGGCTTAGCTCGTAAACAATTTTCAATTTTCCCTCGAGGACTACTTAAGGAATCGGGATAAAAGGTAGCCTATGTTCTTTTCCATGTCAAAGGCTACATGCATGCCAAATTTCATGCAAATCCGTTTAGCCGTTTTTGCGTGATTGAGTAACAAACATCCAAACATCTAAACATCCAAACATCCACACTTTCACATATAATATTAGCAGGATTATGCGTCGAGAGGGTCAAAATGTATTGGAATAGAAACGTTTCTGATTTGGTTCAAACGTTTTAAATAGTGCGATTGCCCCTCTGGTAGTGTTCTGTAAAACAGTTAGGTTGTTGGGAGTCAGGTATATAATTCTTTCAATAATGTTTTTTTTATACAACTAAGTTGGCAAACAAGCATACTGCCCACCTGATGCTAAGTGGTACAGTCCCCTTTAGTACATGTGGCTCTTGTGAGATTCGCAGCAAATCTGCAATTCCCACAAGAACCACATCAGTGTACGTTGCCAACTTGTGGCATAAGATGTAAAGTCACGGTACCTACCCACTAATTTCACTGCCATATCTTACACTTGTTGGGAAGGACCGTCGGTGGCGCTGTGGCCTCGGTACTGGACTGTGCTCTGAGTAGAATCGGGAGGACGCGATCGATCCTGCCATGTACCAATGTGTTTTTCGTTTCACGAATTTCATATGCACATTTATCTGACACTCCTATGGTGAAGGAAAACATCGTGAGAAAACCTGCATACACCTGCGAAGTAATTCAAAGGTGTATGTGAAGTCAACCAATCTGCACTGGGCCAGCGTGGTTTGGGGGGCCTAATCGCCCTAAGTAGTTAGGGTAGGCTCGTGCCCCTCGGTGGGGACGTATATGAGCTGTGATGATGATCTTACTCTTCAAACAGGAACACGGCAATGCAAGCATTGCGGCATAAATAGGTAGGACGGAGGTACCCAAACTGGCGACCCTGGTACAGTCTTTCTCCGGTTTAGAGCGAAAGGCATTTTATTTTACGTTATTCTGTTGTTTGCCTTGATCGAATTCTAATACTCATGTATTTAGTTTACTAAAAAGATAGAAATAAAAATATTTTACAAAAAATAAAAACTGACTTCAAAAACACCCTCAATTGGTGTAAGTGTGTACCTATTCTTGTATTATTTTTGACTTTTGGGTGTTTCTGAATTCGTTTCTTTTTTTTTGTAAAATGTTTTCACTTATACGAGTATACCTTCTCAGCTATGTTGAACCACGGGTCGGGATTGTTTCAAACGGTCAGTAGGTATTTGGCTTGGTGTGGTGTGTGGAACTGAGTTGATTCGATAACATCTAGTAAATTAAAGGTATAAGCAATTTCATGTTCAAATGATAATTCTCCCATTTCGACTCCAGGTGCTACACCAGTAAGTTAAAATGATGGCAGCTATGTCGGTAGGTATAAACTCTCAACCAGAACAGTAAATTTGACTCCCGTGAAATTGGACCCCGGTGATCGGATCCGATATCCGGCACGCATCACTGGATCACAGGTAGGTACAGCTGAATCGCTTTCGAATGGGCGAACCCATACTGCGAAAGAATTTTGTGTGTCTAGTCACTCGGCGGGGAATTAGGAACCTATTACTACATTTCACCGAAAACTTTTGACCGTCTTTTTTTGTTATACCTACCTACCTACCTATGTATTGTTTGCCATATTTTTACTTTTTAGACCATCGAAATATCATTTGACATGTAGGTACATATTATTTTACAAAACTACGTAGGTTTTCAAAATAATTCTTTACTATTCATCGAAGTCCATTTTAAACTTTTTCAGTTGCCAGATGATTTATTTGACATATTTTTACTTCACCAAAACAACATTATCGAAATTTATTAGGTTATTAGTAATCGTTGTATGGTTAGATTACAGAGATTATAAGTTAAGAGCTTATTATACCATTCAATTTGTAGAAATCGTAAATAGGAACAATTTAATTAGAAAATCGGAAGCAAGTGTTGCCATGTTAGTGGATTTTCCACTAATTTTGATGGTTTGGAACACCTTGTTGGTGGGCAAAATTCGTTTCTGGCGGCTAGTGCTTTTAAGTGGGCATCAAAAGTCAAAAACATGAACATAATTATGAACCTCATCTAATGAACTACTAGTCTGTCATTCCGAAATGGCTCAACCGAGATTCCGCCTAATTTATTTCGAATTAATGTTCTTTGAAATAAAAACTTTCTAACAATACATAGGTACTAATCGTGTGTTTACACACATTAATTTTTATATATAAAAATTGATTTTTTGTGAATAAAACTTTTTTTTTTAATAAAAAATGTTAGCTGGCTAAACACTTACAACTTCGGTGATAGACCATGGCAAGGAATTACCTAATGGAAAATAATGAAATTTAATTAGGAATTGCAATACAAGAACAGAATAGTTTTAAAATTGAGTTTTTAATGTTTACGAATAGAGTCAAAAAAGAGCTATGGAGCCGAACATTTTATTTTAGAACTAGCACATTGTTAAAAGAGATTAATTTAGTTCTAAAAGAGCTAAGTTGGCAACACAGTATCCAAATCGTGGCGCCGTGATTACACTATCCTAAATTATAGACAATTTAGGAAGTAGAACGGTTGGGACTCTCCTTACTTCCTAAATCGTATCCAATCTGTTCTAACTGCGATTACCTACCTATAGGTAATCGCAGTTAGAACAGATTGGATTTGTAATAGGAAACAGGAAGATGTATACACCTTCCTGTTTCCTATTAGGATCTCTACAAACTGAATAAGCCCATTAAACATTGCAATCACATATTAATATCTAACTACATGACGCTTACACGCTTGCTTGACTGCATGAAAGGGGGAAGGGGGTCCAGGGTGCATGTTTGCTTGCTTACCTGTTTGCCGGGGTGCAGGGGGTCGTCCAGCCGAAGCAGAAGGGGGGGGGGCTAATGCTTGGATGCTTAAAATAACAACATAAATTAGGGAAATAATGAGTTCAGTTTTTCGAGGCGTTTGGTGAAATCAAAATATGGCAAATAAAACAGTGCTGTAATGAATTTCGGCTAAGCATAATATCGGTAAAAATGTTTTCGAGAAAATGAAAAAAAATAATTCGAGTTGACATAGGTCAATTGGCAGACGTGATTTCAACGAAGACGGAACGAAAATAGTCGAAAAGGAGGTACCTATTGTCAAACGAAGTTTGACCAAAAAAAAATCTTATTTAATTATAATAGTTAGCTCTCTATTTAGAGGCATAAAATTTATTCCCATCATATTTCATAATTTCGATTCGTGTTCCTAAATATAAATAACAGTCTTCTATATAATATTAGGTTACAAAATTATTTTACGGGAAAATATAAAATTCCCACTGCAAAACAATAATAACACGGGCGAAGCCGCGAGCGGACAGCTAGTTTCTTATAACGAGGCATGAAAGTGACATTCATTGGATCAAGGTCGCATTTGTTTTGCCGGACAAGCTAAGCAGACCGGAACGTAGCAGGGCTGTGACTGAATTCGGCTTCCGGATACATTTAAAGAATGTTACAAAGCCTCTGCATAGTGTTAGAGAGGTAGAGACTAATAACACCCATATGCACAGTCGGTTCCTCGAGATTTCCTCCACTCGACTGTGACTCGACTCAACCTCAAGGATAAAATCGGTATGCAGAAGACAAAACTATCCTCGACTTGAGCAAATTCCTCAGTCGAGTCGAGTAATGAAGTGTCAAACTCAAGGTACGTCGCGACCTACCTTGAGGTTTCCTCAAAGCTTGTTAACAGTGCTTTCCACGTTATTTCTGAGGTTATTTCAAGTTTTATTAACACATAATTTTACTGACTACTTTTATTACGACTTCTGACAATGTCTATTTTATTTACGGGATGCAGCAAATCCGCTGGAATATTTAGATGTTGTGGAATTTCGAAGATTCTGATTTAGAAAAGGTAATACTTAAATGTCCTCTTCCCACTATTGATTGTGATCAGAGGCGTATACAGGCTGTCCCAGAAACCGACGTCAAACCGAAAGCAGGTGGTAGACTAACTCATATATGTTATCAGAAAAATATGAAAAAAAAAATCTAAGTCACCTATTTAAAAAAAATCTAACATTTAAAAAAAACGATATAATTTACACCCTGTGACGGTTTTTTCACTCTTGTTGCTACAAATCTTAACTTTTCTAAACATTTTCTTTTGTTTTGTAATCCTGAATAATGTTTCTGTATACTCTAATCTAAAATTTAAAGCTAGCTGCTCCAAATTAGAAGAATATGCCATTTTTATCTAAATTAAATATTCAAAATTAATTTTTCGTATAGCTTTAACAAGCTGTACTGAAATGAATTAAATGTAAAAATAACCTTTTTAAAAACAAGCTTTTATTTAAATGCGCTAAAAAGAATTAATAAACTTTTACACTAAAACTTTTACTTATAACGTCATTTCACATTTCACACAATTTATATGACATAAAAGCTTGTCGCGAGATTTACTTGTGTGTAGTAACTTAAAAGTACTTAAAAGAGTACGTTTAAGTACCTACTCGTATTTACTTTGAAAATTGTAATGTATAAAATTATTCACATCAAATTATTTAATTTTCTTTTTATCTACAAAAGTAAATCTTTTGTAGATAAAACGATTTATATGACATAAAAGACAAGCTTTTATGTCATATAAATTGTGTCAAATGTGAAATGACGTTATAAGTAAAAGTTTTAGTGTAAAAGTTTATTAATTCTTTTTAGCGCATTTAAATAAAAGCTTGTTTTTAAAAAGGTTATTTTTACATTTAATTTATTTTTTGCTTTTTAGTTATTGTTAATGCCGTTGAACGACGGTAGATTTTTTATAAAATTTACGCAATTAAATACACGCGCCCTCACATGCACACGCACACAACAAAACTTTCCTTATATGATATCCTTCCCCGACCCTTCCTCTCATTCTCTCGAGTACCGATCTTGCTATACGCAAACGCACCGCTCCGCAATAAAAATTCGCAAAGTTGATAAATCTCTATTTGATTTCGCCGCGAGTGTTTAATTATACTCAATAAATAAGTAGCGACTTGTGTGTATAATAAAGCTATCGAAGAAACAAGAAATAGCGAGCTATAGTACCGGCCGGCTAAAGAGTGAGTCTTGCTGCTTTAAAGGTACGGTGCTTTTCTTTCTATTTATTTTACCGCTCGCCCACACAAGTTCTTGGTCCTTCGAGCCGGGTAAGTTTTTTTTGGGCTTAAGGTCCACAGTCCACACTGCGACTCCACTACCCACGCGCCCGGGGTTCTTTCAATACCTACTGTTTAAGAGTGTAAGAAGTTTTATTTTAAATTATTCTGGTATTTACCTTGGCTCAAATTCTAATACATACTACATACTTACGTATTAGAATTTGAGAAATTTAATAAAAAGATGATATATGAAATATGATTTTTTTACAAAAAATAAAACCGACTTCAAAAACACCAAGTCATAAATAATATAAGAATACACACAACATCACAGTTTTAGATTGAAGTCGGTGCCAAGTTGGATGGCTCCCTACATAAATAATCGTAAGCCACAATTTTGTCATTTTCACTTTTTTACATTTTCGAAATGAAGTTTTTTGTCGTACTTATGTTGTTTTACATGCGGCGTAATTAATCGTACTGACTCCAGAGATTTAAATCTCTGACTGACTCTGGCAACATTTGACGGAGGAGGAGTGCGTGGGTGCTGTGAGGCCCTGTCCTAATTGGCCATCGCTCGTGCGATGATGCGTTGCGATTTCATCATGCGATGAAACTGCTCGCGCAATAAGAAAACGTATGTCCTAATTGGTCATCGCTCGTACGATGATGCGTTGCGATTTCATCGTGCGATGAAACTGTCGCGATGCGATCACTCTCGAAATGGCTCTTGACAGAGATGCACAGTTTTTGCTTTCGAGTAATATTCCTCTAATCATAAATAGTATTAAAAAAAGAAAACGTAGACCACATAATATACTCTATAAATACAGAAATAAGCGCGGTGAATTTCGCAATCAGTACTTCGACGTACGAAATAACGAAGAAGATTTTTACGAATATTTGTCAATGACAACAGAAACCTTTGATTACATCTGTAATGGAATACGCAGCGATTGTAATCGTAAGGTTACAAACTTTAAAAGACCCATAAGTGTGGAAGAAAGATTGGTGTTAACATTGAGGTAAGTTTCTTTTATGTATTTATTTTTATTATTTGCATTTACAACGCTATATGTATTTAAAATAAATGTTTAAACTAGAAAAATATATTTTTTTTTGTCTCGGCTCTTTCCCGGACTGGATTCGAATCTGCATCCTCGAGTAACCGGCTCGATGCTCTAAGACAATATTACAATACATTTTATTAATTGGTTGGTAATACAATTTATTGGTTTTAGACTCAGAGTTAGACTAAAATTGACTTTTATCTAGTTTAAACATTAATTAGAAGTTTTTTTATACTTACCTATTATACTATTACTACTTATAGTTTAATAAATGTTTTGTATAGATCAGTGAGTACCTTATAATATACATATCAAGTCTTGTGTTTGTGCCTGGGTTACCTAGAGAATTAATGTACCAACTTGTTATATTAAAATAATATTTTTATTATACACGGTTATTTTTTTATCACCCTGGAAAATTTAAGGGACGCTTCACGACATGGTATTATAATGATTTAAATATAAATAAAAAAAACTCACTTACTTAATTTTATATATATATTTTTTTAAATACAAAAATTGCTGCACTAGTCGAGAGCAGCATTTTTAGATTTTTTATTATTTTTATATTTTAAAAAAATTATTTCATTTTTTTATATAATAATGGATGTGTCCTGCAGCGTCCCTAAAATTTTCCAGGGTGATAAAAAAATAACCGTGTATACAAGTTTATTTTTTAATTATCACAAAAAAATTATGTGCTTGTTCAGACAAGCAAACTGAATAACTTTCACTATGGGACCAACTTTGAAAACCACAAAAATATCAGCTGTTCCATACAAATGTTCAACATTCACTGTACCTAGATGTATGGAACAGCTGATTTTTTTTTGTGATTTCAAAGTTGGTCCCATAGTGAAAGTTATTCAGTTTGCTTGTCTGAACAAGCACACAAATTTTTTGTGATAATTAAAAAATAACCTTGTATATCTACCTATTTTACGTAAAATTCATTTAGTTACATAATAATATATGTGAATATATGTAAAAAGTGGCTATTTTAAGAAGCTTGTTGTTGCTTGATTTGCAAAACGGCCATGAGTTTATATGTACTATGTAAATACCTAAATTCATTAATATAAGAATGAATTGATTAAAAATCAATATGAGATAGAAATAAAAAACTGAAACAATTTTTAACTATGTATTTGAATTGGATAAAACAAAGAAAAAATTAAATTATGTATATTGTAAGTACGAGTAGTTAAGCATTATCATGAAATGATTCGTAGAACTGACGAGTTTGGGACGGTGGCGACATGTATGAGGACGAGGTAGTAGATGCGTGTACTGGCGAAGGTAAAATTGAAGCAGAATGTGCAGAGTAGGGAGAGGTGCAAGGGGGAGCGATCGTTTCAGCAATTTAATCCGCAATTAAATTCTGTATTTCACTTCTTAATCGCAGTTTTTGTACCGCGTTTAAATACCGAAAATTCGGAGCAAGTGATTTTAAAAATAGCATATCTTCATCATCGACTTCATTCTTTTTTTAATATGCTTGCTATGCTTTTTATAATATGTTGTGCATATGCTCAACCACTTCAAAAAAAAATTTGAAATCTGGGAAATGAAATAAATCGTTTGCGATAAAAGGGCAAATTATTTACAGACCGGGTGGCTAATGCAGAGAAAATTTCGAAAAATGTTGCATTTCAACAAAGTCAAGTATATGACTACACCAGCTCAACTGTTGATGCATATGCAACATGCAACAACAAGCAAGTAAGAAACTGAAAGGAAGACATTTCACTATTGAAGAGAAAATATGCTATCCAGTTGTTACGTAAATATTTTTCACTTCCTTCAAATAAATCAATGAACGATCGAAGATCCTTCAAAACATTTGTGTAGCCTTATATTCAACGAGATGTCAATCACACCACAAATTTCTTCGGAAACATTAGGGAGTTATGGTGCTAGGAATATTGCAGCTAACACAATGTTTATAAGAATTTTGCCAGAATACCTCTCGCGCCTACTTCTACCGCATATAAGTGAACATAACCGTTTTTTGTGAGATAGTAAGATCGTAGTATCTATTCAATTTAAATGTGTGGTATTGAGAATGTTATTTTCCCACGGCACGGTGAGTTCGATGAGTAGTAAGCGCTTTATTACCGGGAGTAAAGTAAAATGTCTGGCCTGGATGCAGTAATCGCTACGTCAGACGGAAACTTGTATTGTTTATCATACGTATCCATCACAAGGGTTCAATCCGGTGCCGAGCCTATGATCAAATAGGTTTTATTTATTGGTTTTGTTTTAGAGCCCTCTTTGGTGAATTTGATGAGGCTTGTGGTTGTTGTCATCCCTTTCTGGGCTCTTGCGATCGCTTCACTGACAGCTCCCCGTATGATTCCCAAAACCTTATCATGACGTCGCGAGTAATTACCCTTTTCTAAAAGAACTCTGCATCCCACCAGTATGTGCCTAGCTGTTCCAGGTGCTTCGCCACACGTATAGCATGTTTTTTCTGTTGCTATTCCCCATGTTGTTAGATTACATTTTTCTGGGAGAGTCATCTGGAAGGCGTTAAGATAGAATTTCAGACTTGCAGGCGATCAATCATAAAGTAGAGTTTTCCACTTCAGAGCTGGCGGAATGCAGAATTCACCGATAGTTATCCAGTCATTTCCATCTCCAAGTTCATTGCAAATAAAGGCTCCTAGTGATTCCGAAGAAATGGATATTCATTTTAATAACCGAATTTGCTTTGACCAGCCCCATCAAAATGATGCTGGTCAATGTAATAATGTTTATGGTTGGGTTATATAATGATGTGTAAAAGAAATTGTAAAAGGGTGTAAAGACTATAAAAAAAATTTACTAGACATAATAACAATGATTTTAAATGCGCAAAAGATGTAAAAATAAAAAGTGGTTGTGTGTGCGGATAGAAATATTTTTCAAAGATATGCAAAATATGACTATTACTTTCCTTAAGAATGACGTGCCAAAGAAATTAAACAAACTATCATATCATTCGCAGAGACATTAATTGACATAATGAATGACCCATTTGAATGTTGCATTCATAAAATAAAATTAAACAATGTTTTTGTCAACACAATGTTTAATGTTCTAATTTATTTGGTGTGTAGTTGGCGTCGATAGATTAATCGGATTTTATTGGGAAAAATTACATACAATGGAGATGATGTAACTAAAATAGCAGCACAAAATTATTAAACATAAAAATTTAAAATAAAAGGCAAGTATTTGATTTGATTTCTTTTATTTCAAACATATTACATATGTTGTGTTTATTATCTAAAGATTTTTTCTTATCTGGAACTAGTTTACTAAAAGGAAATTGAAAAAAGCATTACAAACAAGTTGAAATTAGATAACTCTATAAAACAGTCTTTTCGAGGTGCAAAACCTCAAAAAACCCCTGCCTTTATATTAACGGTTTTAAAAATGCGGTCTTATTACAAAACTTGGCCTAAATTTAGTCTTGGTTTAAACTAGATGCTCTTTCACTTGTTATAAAGTAGATAAAGACAGCATCAGGTTTAAACCAAGTCTAAACTTAGGTCATGTTTTGTAATAAGGCGGCAATTTAAGCCACCATATTTTAACTATATATGTAGGTATGTATATGTACGAAGTACCAGTTAAGAAATGCAGATGGCGCTAGTTGACGTATCAAATGTAGCATGCATAAAAATGCCACGAGAGGGCTCTCTATTCCCGTAGTATTACTATTCTCTTTGAGGCTCAAGTATGTTTGATCGCACGAACGTCCGATTTAACAATGCGTCGATGGTCGTGCGATGAAAACTAGACAATTTGGTCGTATCGCATGATCGCGCGACCGCCAATTAGGACATTCAGTAGAATCAGTATGTTTGATCGCACGATCGCGCGAGCAGTTTCATCGCACGATGAAATCGCAACGCATCATCGCACGAGCGATGGCCAATTAGGACAGGGCCTGATGCGAGCCGGGTATCGTATCCTATCACTTGCCAGTTCGAACTCAACGCAAGTTCGGGCGCAAGTTTGTACATTTTCTTGATATTTTGACTTTATTATATTAAAAATGAGCAACACTACCTGAAGCAATATTCACGGGATCAAAAGCTTTGTGCTATTGCCCGCAGAGTAGGTAGTTGATATATAATGACCGTTTGTGTTAATATTGAAGAAAATAAAGAAAATCAATGCATAACAAATCAAACTGTGACCAGAGTATTGAGTAGGTACGTCAATAATTATGTTTTACCTAATATTATCAGCTTTTATTTGATTTCTAATAAAGATTATTGAATTTATCAATTAAGGCAAGTAAGACTATGGTTAGTAACACATACTTCTGTATACGTTGGCTTTTTGTTTCAAAATTATATCGTATGTAATACATACGTTTTTAGGGTTCCGTAGTAAACAAGGAAGGTTTCCGAGTTTGGCAGTGTGATTTTGTCCTTGAAATCTGAAAGCGCCCCTGGATGGGATAATATCACAACCAAGTTCCTAAAGATATGCGTACACCAAATAGCGCCCATTATTAGTCACTTGACTAACCTTTGTTTTCAAACTGGTACTTTCCCAGCCCACCTAAAAAAGGCTCTTGTTACCCCAATATACAAGGCTGGGAAGAGAGACGATGTCAATAACTACAGGCCTATTTCAGTTCTACCCTCAGTTTTTAAAATTGTGGAAAAACTAATAAATGTACGATTAATAAACTATTTAAACAAATACAATATTACGGATCGGTTGTGATTTTATCAAGATCCCAGTTTGGTTTTAGACAGAAATTATCTACAGAGGATGCTATTAGATCTTTAACATCTTTGGTGACCAAACACCTGGATAGTAGCAAAAATGTCTTTCCGTTTTCTTAGACCTCAAAAAGGCTATTGACACCGTCTCTCTTCCTATCCTTATACATAAACTAGAAGATATAGGCGTTACGGAAACTCAATTAGATCTTTTGAAGAGCTACTAACAGGGACGAACACAAAGAGTTAAATTAGATGACCATTACAGCGAGAATTCAGAAGTGGCCTTTGGGGTCCCCCAGGGAAGCGTACTGGGTCCAACACTCTTCCTGATCTATATCAATGAGCTTACCAACATTGAAATTGCGGGTAGCAGGGTATTCTCATATGCAGATGACACTATGATTGTTTTCCATGGCGATTCTTGGAGCACAGTTTTTGAGAGGGCTGAGTCCGGGCTTGCTATTATCTCAAAGTGGCTCAAAGAGAATCTACTAAAATTGAATGTAACCAAAACAAATTATATATTCTACACAATCAATAGTAGGACACAACCCAATGAAAATCTTTCGTTAAAGATTCACCAACATTGCAACCTTAACAATTTGAACTGTAACTGTGTCCCCCTGAAGAGAGTCGAAACTACCAAATACCTGGAGATTATGTTGGACCAGCACCTCACATGGTGCTGGTCCAACATAATCTCATCATCAGATTCAATTTGTTACTGACAGACTGAGAAAATTAATTTGGGTATTTAAAACTCTCCGTCACATTACTACATACAATCTCTTGAACAGTATACCGGGTGTAACAGAATACCGCAATAATATTCAAGGTTGTTGATTAACACAAAAAATGTTTTATGACTATTCTTTGTATTTTTATTGTATGCCTACTTTTGATTTAATACGCTTAACTGTTAAGCTTATTAAATCGACAGTAGGCATATAATAAAAATGCAAAGAATAGTCATAAAACATTTTTTTTGTTAATCAACAACCTTAAATATTATTGCGGTATTCTGTTACACCCGGTATATACGTCACTGGCTCAGTCGGTCTTAACATACTGTATTTCGGGAGGTGCAGCGAAGACAAAATACATAGAAGTTGAAAGGGCTCAACGATGTTTATTAAAGGTCATGTACTTCAAGCCTTATAAATTCCCAACTAAAGATCTATATTATATAAATTAGCCGATCTACCCACAGTGCGACTGCTTTATGTGTTAAATGCTACCTTAAATGATCACAAAAATTTAACATATAATCCCGCACAAACTCAAGATCGCAGAGGAGACCAGTAGGGTTACTCTTCAACCATTTCCGATGGATCGTCATTGGGATTGTGATTTTTCATACGCTTGAGTAGCAACACTAGCGCCAAATTGGATCCGTATTTTGAGAAAAATTAATAATACTGAGTTTGGTTCACCCAAAATTCGCACAATACTGGGTCAATTTGGAGCCAATGCGCAAAAATAAGCATACGAAAAATCACAATCTCAATGCCGATCGATCGGATTCGGTTCAAGAGTAACTCTACAGTTGTCAAAATATCTAATCACAATACAGTCTTCGCCTCAAAACAATTTGATGGGCAAGGTGGCAACTTAAATAACCAAATAAAGAAAAAACTAAAAATTTAAACTTAGCATGCGTGAATGTAAAAAAAAATTATAGCTTGGCTAAAAACTCTCGACTATACTCAAACTGAACAATTACTGAAATTAACTTATAAATAATAATAATTACTCTTATTAATATTATACCTTATAAATATAAGTAATAATTAAACAAGTAACAATATATAATAGAACCGTTATCCCCCGAAGGGTAGAAAACGAATATTTAGGTTTCAGCCGTAGCTCGACCCACTGTGAGATTAGCCTTTTGAATTTTACCTGTTTGCAGTGTGCATCTACCCTATATTCAATTATTCACCTAACATTTTCAATGAGGGTATCTAAGTAAGTGCGGGTGCCATCGCCGACTAGCTTTTCTCTTCAGTACTTATCTCACACGCCGGCTAGAACAGCAAATTTAGTGGGTCGAGCTACGGCTGAAACCTAAATATTCGTTTTCTACCCTTCGGGGGGAAAACGGTTCTATTTAGGTGTTCGAGCCTTCGCTCGGCCCACTGTGAGATGTGTTTACAATCTGCCGGCTATGGCTAGACGTACTGTGAAATTGTACAAATCGTTTTTCAATAAAAAACAAAGTAACTTTACAAAGTAAATTATTTTAACGAACAATATGACCACTATTTAATTCAACATATTTTATGCTTGTTTGCTTGTATGTACAATCAAGGATTTAGGTATAACAATTAAATCGGAACAAACGATTGAGTTTAGCTATAAATGGTGTGCGTTCCCCCAGCAGGAAATTGTGTCCTAGGCCAAATTAAGTTTCATGAATAATTAGAGCGTAATTTGCTATAAATGTGCGCGAAATAAAAAATTTGTGCGCCTTTCCGTTTTGGAATAAAATGAGAAAAACGAATCCTGCTGGGGTAACGTTTTTCCAGCAGGAAGATTTTAAACGAATAATCCGAGAGATAAATAATTTATATGAGCGGATAGCTTATATTTGTGTATAAATGTGCGCCAAAAATGAAATTTGTGGGCCATTGGGTTTTACAGATATTTCGTTTCCTGCTGGGGTAACGTTTTGCTGAAACTTGTTTCTCCAAAACCATCGAATGTGCGCCCATTGAATAAAGATACATGAGTAGCTTTTAATTTGTGCCTATTTGTGACATAATTTGATTTTCAAAAATATTTACAGTTTAGGAGTAATCACGTAATGAAGGAAATTCGAAAAAAAAATTCTAGCGCATAAATGAGAAAGCATAGAAGCTCACTGAAAACGTTATTTGATTGGTCTTATTGTTTCGATCAAAAATAAAAAGTTTCATGAATCTGGGAATACGCGTTTTTAAATAATATAACTTTAACTTTAATCGGTGATAACGTCACTGTAAACTCACAATGCAAGAAAGTGACTAAACCAAAATTACATAGGTATAGACTAAAAATTAGAGCGTATTCAGAACTATTTATCATGAAAATTTCAGCATCATATATTTTGTATTAAAGGAGATATAAACAAAAACCAAAAAATTGGTTAATTCTTTGGTTATCCGACTAAATTCGAAAGACCACCAAAAAGCGACGGTTTCATACTTGTTGATGACATTCTTAATTTTACCCACTAACAAGTTTAAATACGTCACGTCTGTGTACACTCGGCTATAAAACTGTTTTGGAAAAATGAATTTATTTAATTTTTTTGAGTTTATTGTCTATATTATTAAAAATAAACACTTCCACTTAAATACCTACTTATTTAATGTGCGTCTATTGATAATTAATAATGTAATATTATATATTATGTGAATATATTATATATTATGTAATATTATATAAATCATAGCATTATATAATATTACAATTGCGGAGATAGACCTCTTTTAGTGGAAATAAAAAGATATCAAATAAATATTAGGCATATTGAAAATTTATTAAGTGTAGGCAAACAAACACAAACATGGTCAAGTTATAGAAAGGGATAGGAAACCAATAAAGTATCCTTTTATATTATGAACATTAAATTTGCAACAGCAAAATTATTTAAATGCTTAGAAACTGCTTTTTTAATGTAATAGAATCAAAACATCAATCTACGGCGCTAGGTGAAGTAGGTAATGATGGCACCTAGTTGTTTACTTGTAGCTATAAAGCTAGATTACTCGCATAGGGTGGAAAGCGTGCTTGTCATTCCTATCTGAGGCGATTAACTGTCGCATTCTATATTATATATAATTCTTTATTGTATACACACATTAAAAAAATACATTTAAAACTAACAGTATATATAAAGGCGGACTTATTTCTCATAGAGATATCTACCAGCCAACCTAAGTCCTAATCTATTCCGCTCTTTGGTGATCGGATCTTTTTTGTTGCACATACAGTGTATCCAATGGTGATCATTCGGATTTAACGTGATGTAACAATCCCCAAATGTAGCAATATCATGTGTGAGTAAAATATTTTTTGTATTTTAATTGCATAGTTTTTAATTTGAAATGAAAGTTATCAATGTTTTTATGAAAAATGAATACCTCATTAAATTAATAAATGCCGTGTGTTGATCTATTTTTTCAAAACATACCTATATTATTTTTTTTATACCTACCTATAGTACATCGGTTCAGCGGTTATTGAATGTAATAAATTGAAGTAATATTCAATTTATAATATTACTAAGAATTTATTAGTTCTGTTTAAAGTTAAAGTTTTTATCTTTTTAGAGTATTTAATGCTTTTTCAAAAAAGGTATCTTAATAATTAATTTTATATTTTTTGTCAGTGTTCTGTATATTTCTCATTTTAATATGTAAATATGTAATTTGCCGTTTAATGACAGTCAAACTCTTTCATCTGATATTTATATTCGGGAGGATTGTACAAAAATATATTATCAGCCATTTGTGTCGGCGGCCATCTTGGATTTCAATTTTTTTAAATAGTGAATAGTATTTTACAAGTCAAGTCTTTTAATTTGAACACATATTGGGGGAATTGTACATAAATATGTAATCCGCAATTTTGCTGTGGCAGCCATTTTGGTTTACAAATATACTAATTGTACTTACACAATTGCATTGTTATTAGAACTAAAGGGGTGTATCAAATTTCAGCTCAATCAAAAACTGTTAAGTGGGTTAAATTTGACTTACAGGATTTGAAACAAACCAACAATCAAACATTACAAGTTAAATAAAAGCTTATTAAAACAAGATATTGGCCCTCATCTCACCTGATGGTCAGTGACGATAAGGCTGAAAGTGGAAACAAGCTTCACCTGGGCTCTTCAGCAACTGAGAGCCTTATTTATCTCTAATTGTGTGAACACGACAATGCTATTAGCATTGTTATTACAGTGAACAACAAACTAAGACTTTTGTCCCCAAGGGGAATCATCACCCGCAACCGTACCGCCTAACTCATAGCGATCACTCGCTATCGCTATCGTGACATTAGAACAATAGTTTTAATGTCACAGGTGACATTAAAACTATTGTTCTAATGTCACGATAATGATAGCGAGTGATCGCTTTGAATTAGGCGGTACGGCCGCAGATCACAGACCCAATTCTACTAATAAGTTACAGCTAAAGCGAAACTGAACCGTAGCGATCGACCAATCAGACCGGCACATTATCAGGTCATCGGACAGTAGAATGGCAATATAAGCGCTTCGATTGGTCGATCGCACCGGTTGAGTTTCGATTCGTCTGTAACCTATTATCAGAATAGAACGCCACATTATCATGTCATTGAACAGTTGCATGGCAATATACGTATATAGGACGTATTTATTTATAATATGTTTAAGTATATATACGTATTTATTGCAGAAAGTTGGCAAACAAGCAAACTGCCCACCTGATGGTAAGTGGTAACAGTCGCCTATAATACATGTAGCTCCTGTGAGATTCGCAGCCAAACTGCAACCCCCACAAGAACCACAGTGTACGTTGCCAACTTGTGACACCAGATGTAAAGTCACAGTACCCAGTAATTTCACTGCCATATCTTACCCTTCAAACCGGAACACAGCAATGCAAGCACTGCTGCTTTGCGGCAGAAATATATAAGACGGAGGTACCTAAGCAGACGACCCTAGTACAGAGTCTCCCTCCATTAAAGTCTATGTCTAGTGTGCCGCAAAGCTCTTTACTTGGTCCGTTGGATAACTTATCTAACAAAAGCACGGCAGTTTATTTTGTACTAAAATTGCTATGAATGATACATTAATGACAATAAACTCAAAAACTCAATTGCCGTTATGAACGCGACTGTATCGACAACAACTGTTGTTTAATACTGTCAAGAATAGAATGTCATCAACAAGTATGAAATCGTCGCTTTTTGGTGGTCATTCAGATTTAGTCGGATAACCATAAACTTAGCCCATATTTTGGTTTTTTGTTTATATTTACTTTATTAATAAATGTATGAAGCTGAAATTTTCATGACATATATTTTGGAACATGCACTAATTTTTGATTCATACCCATTTAACTTGGCATTAATCAGTTTCGTGCATTTTGAGTTTAAATTAACGTTATAACCAATTAAAGTTAAAGTTATATTATTTAAAAACGCGTATTCCCAGATTCATGAAACTTTTTATTTTTGATCGAAACAATAAGACCAATCAAATAACGTTTTCAGTGAGCTTCTATGCTTTCTCATTTATACGCTAGAATTTTTTTTCGAATTTCCTTCATTACGTGATTACTCCTAAACTGTAAATATTTTTGAAAATCAAATTATGTCACAAATAGGCACAAATTAAAAGCTACTCATGTATCTTTATTCAATGGGCGCACATTCGATGGTTTTGGAGAAACAAGTTTCAGCAAAACGTTACCCCAGCAGGAAACGAAATATCTGTAAAACCCGATGGCCCACAAATTTCATTTTTGGCGCACATTTATGCACAAATATAAGCTATCCGCTCATATAAATTATTTATCTCTCGGATTATTCGTTTAAAATCTTCCTGCTGGAAAAACGTTACCCCAGCAGGATTCGTTTTTCTCATTTTATTCCAAAACGGAAAGGCACACAAATTTTTTATTTCGCGCACATTTATAGCAAATTACGCTCTAATTATTCATGAAACTTAATTTAGCCTAGGACACAATTTCCTGCTGGGGGAACGCACACCTATAAATGGAGCTTGAGGATTGCTAATAGTCCACTCATTTTTGCCCATGCCATTGCACACTTTGAGGTGCACATGTGTACCAAAATGTTGAGAAAAATTCGAGAATTCCGAAAATTCCTTTTTTATTAAGATAAAACTAGGTACCTCATAAATAAATAAAATTTAATCGATACGAATTTTTCATCATATGGCAACGTTGAGTAAGTATTCAATTGCGTTTAGTTTCGACTTCTGCAAAACTTGTAGTAAAATATTTTTCTTTAGTTTATTTCTGTTTATGTACTGATGTATCGTGCACTTATATCAAAAACAAACATAACTTAATGGGATTACAACCATCAAAATAAAAAAAATATAAAGAAATTGTAACTTGCAATTCAACTGTCTCTACGTACTGTAGCGCCCTACGCGCGCTCCGGGATCGTTGGGAACTTGGGACGTTAATTTAAACCATTTAGATATATTTCAATCTGTTCTATTTCTCAACTCTCTTTACGATCTCTCAAGTTACAATCTTACAATGTGCAATGTCGCAATGTAATGTGTCAGATACTCCTGGTGATCGTCTTCTTATATGTCAATACTTCTAGAATGTTCTGATTCTATATTTAAAAGGGTGACATTCCTTGCCACTGAGCACATTTATGCAATGAGGTGGAATGCGGTGTCATAGACGCAAGGAGGTCACCACATTCCCCCCGTACCGCTAAAAAAAAAATATTTATTTAAAAGATAAATAATTTTTTACTAATCACCAAAAGTTCACTAAACATTCTACTGCTTAACTACCTGCCTATCTGGGAAAGTTTTACAATTGACATGACGGTCTTTGCTACTAGACTGGCTCTTACAACCTGATCCATGAAAAAGATTATGGTTGGAAAAACCCCATACTTTCAAAAACCCAGATAAAAAGAAAATACACGCCATGTATATATTTGCTAATTATTATACGTCCTTTTCAATATTAATTTAAAATTCATCATTCAAGACTCAGGCCGTATAATGCCCACCTCCTTTTCCTTTCCTCGCCATAGAACAAAAAATCATGTTACATAAGGTATAGTCTATGAAACTTGTTCTATAATTAGTCTGTGACCTATGATTTGTCAAATCCACAGACTTATTAGTGATTGGCATGTCAAATCTGACTTACGCCATCACAAAATTAATTGAATTAAATTACTCTAATTAATAAAACAAAACATCTTTGTGAGAAGCACACAATAAAACTAATAGAAATCTCTTATTTCTGGATTCAACAAGTGGCAAATTGCCTGATGAGAGGATCACATCAGAGAAGACAATGATGTACATAATTGTTTTCATTACGTAGAATTAAAACGTACGATACCATTCATACTTTATGCACAACAAAAATCTTACATTATTTTGTTTGTGTTATAATGCATGTTATGGACACAGGGCCTTTAAATTCTACAAAGAAAACTGAAAGTAAAACTGCGAAATATTTTAAACTTTACCATCAAGTCACAATTCAAATCATACCAACCTCACCAAACCCACCTTTTTTCTTCTCAACTAAACCAGCATGATACCTGTCAGACACCAACATCTGACATCCATTCCCTATGGGATAACTGGACCTGGTACCACTACATAGTTTTTCTACGAAATGACAACTCGCAAGCCTATCTCCTATCTCCTATCATATTATAATAATAACATTTATTTTCAGTGTGATGACAAAGACCCTAGCTAAACGTTTTTCTTTTTTCAGTTTTCCTGATGATTTGTGCCAGTATGAATGGTCTGTTTGTCTACTCTCGTCAGTGATCACCTCCAGTCTTAGTTGAACGAGTACTCAGCATCTCAGGAACCATGAAACAAGTTACAAAGCATCAATACAGAACAAATACAACTACAATATAAGTTTACAACAACAGGAATTCCCGACCCTATCAAGACTATCAAATCTTAATTGACAGATCAACCATTAATTAAAATAACTAAGCAAAACATTGTTTTATTTTTATAGACTAAGTGAGAAAATTCGTATCGTTAATAGTAATATATTACCAAATCAAACTGTTCTTTCTAACATCTTAATTCTAACTTCTATAAATTTTAATTTTACGAATGATCCATTCAATATGTATATTTTTTAAATATACTTATCTTAATCCAAACAGTTTCAATCTATTTACATGAACTAATAGTTTTTGAGAAGTACTCAGCTTCTTTATCATATAATTATTATTATCAAGGCATCGCACAATTTTATATGGACCTTTGTATTGGCAACTTAATTTATTGCTAACTCCAGTAACTCTTTTTGGACAGTATAATAACACTAATTCTCCTCGATTATAACTCACGGACCATGCCTTTATATCATATATATGTTTTTGTTTCAAACGCGCTTTATACAAATTATGTCTCACTTTATCTATACAAATCCTATGCCTACATTGTCTTTGTACTAAATTTAATGTTTGTATATTGTGACTTAAATTCACATCAGAAGGTATTACTGGTTCCCTAGCAAAAACAATAAAGTATGGGGAATATTTTGTAACACAAAATCTCCACGTATCATCAGGTTTTTTGACCAACACTACTGGTGAAGCGTATGAACTCCGACACTTACGAATGATATTATTTTTTACCACTTCTTTCTCTTGTTCTGAAATCATTTTACATTGTTCACTGGACATTCTATATGGTGCCCTTTGAACCGGAACTTCATATATAGTGTCTATTTTTACTTTTGTTAAATTACATTTGCCCAGCTCATTTTTATCAAATGCACAACATGACCGATTCATAAGTAAATTGTTTAATTCATTGCGCTCATTAAGAAGTAAGCCTTTAGACGCATTAAACTCTATTCTATCGTCTGCGACAGATGATTCAAATGTATATTTATCATTTTCCGACACTAAATTACAAGAGTACATATAATCACTTTTCGACAAAATTTTCTTTGCCGACTGTACGACCTCAATGGTGTTTTCAAATCTCACAACTTCCGACTTTAACATAAACTTACAAACCATCTTTTTTATCTGCACTTGACCATGCGTAAAATCTAACAATACATCATTTTGATACAAGAAATCTTGTCCCAAGATCATGTCTCGATTTATATTATTTACGACATAAAAACTATGAACAAATAAGACATTTTCTATTATAATATTCAATTTCATTTTACCTAGAACACACAAGTTCACACCATTGATTGCCTTCAGATGCAAAACGCCGGCGTCAATTATTTCTCCAAACATATCCGCCACGGACTTCGATATAACCGAGACTGATGCGCCCGTATCAATCAAAGAACATATTTTTTAATCTCGACACATTACACGTATAAATGGAACGAACTCACTTTTTTGAGGGGTTTCTTCTTGCTGTACCGGCGATTGAACAGTCCCTCGAATCACATCAAACGCCTCTACTTGTTTAGGTGCATCTGGCCTCCAGCCAGCACGTCGGGGTCGGGGTCTAAAATTGTAACGGGTCTGGGAGTAATTTGGTTGGGAGTGAGGAGGATTTGACACCGTCCCGGTAGGTCCGACAGTACGTCCAGCTGGTTGTACTCGAAACCTGTCGTCACCTGCTCCCCCTTGCATATGCATAGCGGGTGGTACAGTAGCCACGTAACCACCAGGCCTCACGTTCAACGATAGTTTCCCTTGTGCCGTAGAGTCAACAATACCATCACTATACATATCTTTTAGCTGTTTCAACACCTTTTTCAGTTCAGCCTTCGTCGCGTATATCTATGGGGCTAATTTGTTTTTCAGATAAAATTCACAATTTTTTATAAAATGTTGAATAAAACATGCTTCATCAATCGCAGTTCCAGCTTTCGATGCGAGGCTTTCTAAAGAATAAAAAAATGTTAATGCATCTTCCTCATGACCCTGTTTACGTGCAAAAAAATTGGCGATCGGGTTCGTAGTTGGAGCAAACTCATCACTGATTTTCTTCCGTAAATCTAAAAATGCAATTGTGTCTGACAACATCGATTTATAAAATAATAGCGCTGGTCCCTCTAAATAAGCCCCCAATACAAGCTTCTTCGCCTCTGCGTCGAATTTGTTCACCGCAGCTATAATATCAAATTGATTAAAAAAATTATGCACATCACCAGATAATCCATCGAATCGCACCATGATGACTTCTTTGCTTCTTCTTCAATATACGCAGTTCAATATATGTAGTTCCAAATAATACCCGGCGCCTCCACCATGTAGCGCCCTACGCGCGCTCCGGGATCGTTGGGAACTTGGGACGTTAATTTAAACCATTAGATATATTTCAATCTGTTCTATTTCTCAACTCTCTTTACGATCTCTCAAGTTACAATCTTACAATATGCAATGTCGCAATTTAATGTGTCAGATACTCCTGGTGATCGTCTTCTTATATGTCAATACTTCTAGAATGTTCTGATTCTACTTATATTTAAAAGGGTGACATTCCTTACCACTGAGCACATTTATGCAATGAGGTGGAATGCAGTGTCATAGACGCAAGGAGGTCACCACTAAGTAACAAAACGCCACAAAATGTCAAAATACGATCTATGGTGACCAAATGTTAGTGTCACAAACTCTTTGAATGGACGATTCAAAAGGGACTTCAAGTTAGTAAGAAACAACTTTAGTAACAAACAAATGCCGCTACCTATCTAACGATGGACTTTGGGATTGCAGGGGCTATAATAAACGCTTTCCATATTTCCATCCAAGACCGCCCAACTAAGAAAGACGAAGAGCATCTTTTATGAATATTGAAGTAGGTATCATATTATTGTATTGTGTTGTATGTGATACACTCTTCAATGTTTTAGTCTGCGACGGATTATTTGGTTATGGACAGATTCTTGATACGACAGATTCACTCATAAGATGCTTCCGATTCGAGTTCCATTTTAACCAGAAAATAAAGTAAGATTCTGGTACCCTACTTAAAAGTTCTTACAGCTCTCAGGTAGGGTAGTACCACGGTCTATTATAGTATCGTGCGTTTCCATCGTACAGAGTGCATATCAACATTTTCATTCAAAGTAGTTTTCGTAAACTCGCGCGCATCCCTGGACGTGTACTCTTTCAAAATAATCATAGTATCTGCAGTATCAATATAGCACTTAACAATAGCAATAAAAATCTCATCATTTCATTTACTTGTCAAGTTGGAATTGATTAACAGGTTTTTGAGTAATAACGATTAATTGTTACAGATAAAATATATGTAATCTGTAGTTATAGGGTCGAAAATGACGTTATTTTCTTTCAAACAAAAAAAAATTTTTTTTCAAAATAATGTCAGAGAAAAAAAAACAAAATCTGTAGATCAACAATTTTTCCTTATAATTAAGACATCTACATAGATCAAGGTTGCTGTTTATTCAGTTGTCAGAGAAAGGTGACTGCAGCTCTACAGCTGCCGAGTGAAAAGATGATTCCCGCTTTTTTGAATAAAGATTGAAATTAATTTGCAATGACGCTTCGTGAGGGTCGTTTAACTTTCCCCCTGGTAGATACGAATAAATTTATTATGCTTTTACGTCTTGATTTGCTTACTTGTATATATATGTTTATTTATCCAAAATACTAAATTTAGCCTTTCGTCCCTAATAATATTAAGCATCCAACCAGATTGCCTAAATTTTGATGAATCAATCTTGGAACCAAATTTCGGCCATAGTATAACAATAATCATCACTCGATACGAATGTCTTGAGATGTATGACAAGAAAGTCAACTCGTGGATACGTCTACCTGAACACAGGAGGATAAATGCAGCCACATAGCGTGACACTTGGTATATGTTGTTTCTATTGATATTAACTTCAATTAGTTAATGAGTTGTGACACATTTCCAATTATTTAATTTGTGTAAAAAAATTACAACTAAGATCTTCACTTCTTTCGGGGTCAGCAAAAGTAGCCACTACTGATTTATGAATTATGAACTGCTATTATGTTTTTGTAATAATTATGTGTATGATTATGAAGCAATAAAATATACGGCAATATCATTTGACTTGGGATTATCAGCTATTGGCAGTTGTTACTCTGGGCGCCCCATTCCACCGTTCCGAAGTAGGAATATAAGTCTTTAAGAGTCGATTGACGCCATGACGATTCGAAGAGCTTCCGCTTCTCTCTTGACTATGACTGCACTGCATGGGATGTGGTTGAGAGGCCAAAAGGTAGTCAAGTCATTTGATCGATTGCATCGTTGTAACAAGATGGGTCTTGATGTGCTAAAGAGTTTTTATATCTGCTATGTCATCTTAACATCAAATGTCATAATGTAAACAAACTTGAATGTCATACGAATTATTATTTGTTACTATAATTCTTTATGTTTAATAAAGCCTAATTCAAGGTTCTACTTCGTTTATTTCTAACAATTTATTAAACATAAAGTAAGTAAGAATGTCGAAGCAAGAAACTTCACATGATGTTGCATCTACGACTAAACGTGTGGTCAGTATGTCACAGTTCTTAAGACCAGACCGATTCGAAACTGATCCCAGCTGCCCCGGTTCCGAATTAAAATGGACTCATTGGTATTGTACATTTCAAAATTTCCTATCTGAAGAAGTGCCTGATTCTGCTAATGACAATGTGAAGTTAAGATTATTGATAAACCATCTGTCGCCTAATATTTTTTCACTGATTTCGGAATGTAATGATTTTGGAACTGCAATAGATACTCTTAAAACGACTTACGTAAAACCGAAAAATGAGGTTCATGCACGTCACATTTTGGCTACTAGAAGACAAATTGAAGGTGAGTCAATTGACGAATACGTACGCGAGTTAAAAAGACTATCACAAATTTGCGACTTTAAGAATATGACGGCAGAAGAATATAAAAGCGAATATATCCGCGACGCCTTCATACGCGGTTTGACCTCCAATACAATACGTCAACGACTCTTGGAAAATCTTACTTTAACTCTTGATGCAGCACATAACCTGGCCAACTCACTCGAAATGGCACAAAACAACACTCAGTCTTATTCGTGCACACAAATCGATAGCTTCAATGTCAACGCTGCTACGAATATAGACGTAACCTGCGCTGAAACACCAACAAGTACCGAGACTGTAGTTACAGCGACACAACAACGCTCTCGAAGGAAGTCGTGCTTCTTCTGTGGAAGTTCTACGTTACATCCAAGGTTCAGATGTCCAGCATTCAAAGCAACATGCCAGAAGTGTGGCAAGAGAGCCCATTTCTTAAAAGTTTGTAAAAGTGATGCCAACATTAATTCCGTTTTCGAAAATAACACCGAGGGGTCAAATAATCTAACCATGATATCGGCTGCATCTCCAGGAGGGCTTTCAAAGGCCACTATTCCCATCATGATAAATGATCATAGAGCGGAAGCGTTGATAGATACTGGAAGTACCATAAGCTTTATCAATCAAAATCTTGCGGAAACACTTGGTCTAAAGAGAAAGCCGTGTCATCACTCAATTACTCTCGCTTCGCTCGATCATACCTCAGTGGTGAAGGGGATGTGTCAAGCTACTCTACAGATTCAGACACATGTATACAAGCAACTGCCTCTTCTGATCGTTAACAATTTATGCGCAGATGTAATTTTAGGCCACGATCTATTAAGAGACCACTCTTCCTTGCTCCTGGAGTTCGGAGGCCCAAAAGAAGTACTAAAAATTTGCAACGTAATGGCTGCAACAATACCGCCCGTCTCAGTTTTTACAAATTTATCGCCCAATATCACGCCTATCGCCATAAAATCTCGAAAATATAACGAGGACGATCAATCCTTCATTAAAACGGAAATAGCAAAACCTCTGAAAGATGGGGTAATTGAACCAAGTGTATCGCCTTGGAGGGCACAAGTATTGGTAACGGGAGGAGATGGGATACACCGCAAACGGATGGTAATTGATTATTCGTTGACTATTAATAAATACACAGAATTGGACGCCTATCCGCTCCCAAGCATTGAATCGATTGTTTCAAAGGTCGCGACTAACAATTACTTCAGTCAAATAGATCTAAAAAGTGCTTATCACCAAGTAAATATCCTACAGAAGGAAAGGAAATATACCGGCTTTGAGGCTTGCGGTAACTTATATCAATTTACAAGAATCCCATTTGGAGTGACTAACGGAGTTGCGGCCTTCCAGAGAGCACTACAATTTATTATAGATGCGGAGAAACTGACAGGTGTCTATACCTATCTTGATGACATTACTGTTTGTGGGGAAAATAAGACCGACCATGACATGAACCTCGAAACTTTTATGAAATCGGTTGAGAAGTACAAATTAACTATTAACAAAGAAAAAAGTGTTTTCTGCACCCAATCGATAAATTTCTTGGGCTATACTATCAAAAACAATGAGATAAAACCGGACAAGAACAGATTAAAGCCGCTGTTAAACTTGCCAGTACCGACAGATCAAAAGGAACTCCGGAGAGCGCTTGGTATGTTCGCACACTACTCTAAGTGGATAAAGAACTTTTCAGAAAAAATACAGCCATTAGTAAATTGTACTTTCCCACTGAATGAACAAGTGATCACCTGCTTCGAGCAGTTAAAGCTGGATATTGCTGACTCTTCTCTTACCGCTATTGACAGTCGAGAAATGTTCATCGTTGAGACAGATGCTTCAGACCATTCAGTTGCTGCAACCTTAACACAGAAAGGACGTCCAGTGGCGTTTTTCTCCAGAACACTGACCAACTCGGAACGTCGACACAGTTCGATCGAAAAGGAGGCTTGTGCGATTGTCGAAGCATTGAGAAAGTGGCGGCACTACTTGATGGGTAGACATTTCCTCTTAATCACGGACCAACAGTCGGTGTCATTCATGCTAAATCAAATGGCGATTAGAACTGTCTTGCTTTAAATACGACATCATGTACAGACCGGGAAAAGAGAATATAGTGGCTGACGCATTATCAAGAGTTTGTGCAAACATACATCATAATAAACTTTACGAACTCCATAAATTGTTATGCCACCCAGGGGTAGCGAGGATGACTCACTGGGTCAGATCGAAAAATCTTCCGTATTCGATAATGGAAATACGGTCAATGACGGCAAATTGTAAAGTATGCGCCGAAATAAAACCCCGATTTTATAAAGCGCGAGGAACCCTTATCAAAGCTACCACGCCATTTGAAAGGTTGAGCGTTGACTTTAAAGGACCCATACCGTCAAATGGGCAAAATAAATACATATTGACAATTATTGACGAGTACTCGAGATTCCCCTTTGCTTACGCATGTGCTGACGTTTCGTCTAAAACGGTAATTCGATGTCTCAAGGACCTTTTCCACATGTTTGGTGTACCAGCATACGTGCACTCGGATAGAGGGGCATCCTTTATGTCTAGTGAGGTTCAGTCATACCTTGTATATCTTGGAGTCGCATGCAGTAGAACTACACCCTACAATCCTCGAGGAAATGGTCAAGTAGAGAGACTCAACGGCACTCTATGGAGAACGATTCAGTTGTGCCTACGATCTAAGGAATTAAATACAGAACAGTGGGAAAGTGTTTTACCAGAATCATTACATGCTATTAGATCACTTTTGTGCACGGCAACAAATGAAACGCCTCATGAGCGGATGTTTCATCATCAAAGGCGAACATTGAATGGAGAATCCCTTCCTACGTGGCTAATCAACCCGGGACCTGTTCTCATGAAAAGGAACGTGAGGTCTTCAAAGTATGACCCCTTAGTGGAACGAGTAGAGTTACTCGAATCAAATCCATATTATTCCACAATTCGAACCTCCGAAGGACGAGAAACAAATGTCTCCAATAGACACCTGGCTCCGTTGCCTGCGGTAGAGAGTGATGATGACAGCAGCTGTGAAGATGCTTCTGAAAACAACAATCATCAACTACTACCAACACTGTCAGAACCAGAAGCGATCTCTAACAGCACTACTGACAATTTGCCCACGCTTGCACTGCGTCGTTGCAACAGAACCAGGCGGCCGCCTATGTACCTTCAAGACTACGAATAAGGAGGGGGTGAATGATGTGCTAAAGAGTTTTTATATCTGCTATGTCATCTTAACATCAAATGTCATAATGTAAACAAACTTGAATGTCATACGAATTATTATTTGTTACTATAATTCTTTATGTTTAATAAAGCCTAATTCAAGGTTCTACTTCGTTTATTTCTAACAGGTCTATCCCACTAGTCTAGTTGAGTTGTTCCTTCAAGGAACTACTTACAGTCCGTGACTACTTACAAGAAATTCTGAAAAGTTTTGACAACCTTCAATTGCTTTACATTTTAACATTTTATTTATTTCTGATGTCATATCCTTCATGATAGAGCAAGACAATTAACTGCATGTATCCAAACTATTATAAATCTTTTTAATTTTATGAGGAAAAAAAAAAGGCTCGAGCCCCTCGGTGGGGACGTATATTGGCTGTGATGATGATGACATGTGAAAAGTAGTTTATATCCAGATAATATGGATAGTTGAGCTTTTCACACCTCAATATAATTTTTAATTTAGCCCGCCTTGAAATCTGAATTTGCTCATGTCAAACTTCCCTCTTTTTAATTTTCCTGGCCCTGATATCGAGCTAAAGTTTGCTGGCCTTCGTGAAACTCGTTCTGATCCCAATCTTTTAACTTCTTCCACCCTTGATCTACCCTTTTCAATAAATCTGTCTGTAAAAGTTCAGAGAATAGATAAGTTGTTGAATCACAAAAAATTTTGTTATGCGGTTTAAAAATGTTACATCTATGTTTTTTAAATTTTTGCTCTCTTCTCGCAACGGGTATTGAAAAACTATATCTGAAATTTTACGAAACATGGAATCAGCTGCCAGAAAGCGCTTACTAATATGGGTTTTACGTTTAAGGATGTATCTTTATAAACATATATAAAGTGTCTCCCCTGCGGAAGTAGGCCATCATGAGTAATTATAACACCTAAGCATTAGACTATTTTTTGTTAAAGGTTGAACGGTTTGCCATGCAGGATAGCCGTTGTGAGGCTACTATTGACTTTTAAGTAGGTGAATACATGGTTGGTTTCTAGATATTTTTGTACTTCAAAATAACAAAATATTTTGTCATTTATTCAGCCCCCAAACGATGAACTTGGATTTCATGCTTAACAAGTGATTCCTTTGTGTCTCTAAAAAGAAGTGTTCCTCTCGGTTTGAGTTACCCTGTTCGAAGATTGATAGCGAAATGGAGTGTGCCTTCTCAATTTTGACCTCGAGGATTCGTGATTCTTCACTTTGGGAAATTAGCTCAGATTTTATCAAGGTGTGAAATAGCCATTATCTGTGAGGTGATCTTTTGCATTAAGGCGAATGGTGTTTAAATCAGAGCACAGCAGAATACAATTTAACAGCTTTCGTTTAATTGCCTTTTATTTTTATTTGCTCAATGATTATATGTATGCGCGTCATCTTCCCTAAAGCATAAGCTAATTGAACTTTACAGATTGCAAATCGGAACCGACATTAACAGGTAAAATTCAAAAGGGTAATCTCACAGTGGGTCGAGCGAAGGCTCGAACACCTAAATAAATAATTATAGAAAATATAATTACAATATGAACATGCAGCTAGAAACTCACACACACACTAAACGCTCACGCGCACTCACACACACACGCACACGCACACACACACATACAAACACACACTCATACAAACACACACACATACAAACACACACACATACAAACACACACACATACAAACACACACACATACAAACACACACACATACAAACACACACACATACAAACACACACACATACAAACACACACACACACTATACAACCATACTTTCAATCACAACTAATTATTAGATTAGTAGTATTAAGATTTTCTCTTATGATACCGCTACTTGTAATTGATGGTATCAGGCGTTATTTTTCGGAAGTCCATTACTAATTGTTAAGGAGTAGGTATATAGCAAAACTTCCGATAAAAATGTCGGTAGTTGGTACTAACTACGCAGGCCAATGGTGCACCGCCCGCCCTCCCTCAATCGCATGCGACAAAGGAATATCAATAATTAGTACCACACCAACATGCAAATACTTAGATTCGACGCGTTTCGCCACTCCACGTGGCATCATCAGGATGTTGTCGCCTTCGAATTCCTTTCCAGCGATATTCCTTTGTCGCATGCGATTGAGGGAGGGCGGGCGGTGCACCATTGGCCTGCGTAGTTAGTACCAACTACCGACATTTTTATCGGAAGTTTTGCTATATACCTACTCCTTAACAATTACCGCTACTTGTAACCAATTCTGTATACTCAAGCACTGTAGAAATAGGTATATATTGGTTATGGAAATAAACTATTTTTCATTTTTCAAGGAACTCTTATGTCGCATTTACACATGCGTGTTCGCCATTCGACGAAACATTCGACGAAATATTCGACGAAACATTCGACGAAACATTCGTGTGGCGTTTACACATTCGTGTTCGCTATTCGCCTCGTCATTCGACGAAACATTCGTATACCAGTGCCACCGCGAACTACTGTTCACACATTCGCGGGTGATTCATTTTGATATTAGCACACGAACACGGAGGACGTGAAAATAATGGCGGCATGCGTGCTACATTTTAGTTTTTAATAATTTAAGCTTTAATGTTACAAACGGTTTGTACATATGGCGGACTTAGCGATAAACATATGTTTATCGCTAAGTCCGCCATTACATTTATTAAGAAAATAAATGTAATAAATGACAATAATTGTTATATTCAAATAATATGATATTAAGAAAAAAACATACATACACGCACATAACACTCACATATACATATTGTATATGTGTGTGTGTGTAAGTGTTATGTAAGTAATGTGTATGAATGTGTTTATATATACACATACATACTTGCATATACAGCGCGCGACAGAGCGTCGGTGGCGCAGTGGACTCGGCACTTGCCTTCCAATCGGGGGGTCGGGGTTCGAGACCCGCCATGTACCAATGTGTTTTTCGTTTCGAATTTCATATGTACATTTGTCTGACGCTCGTACGGTGAAGGAAAACATCGTGAGGCAACCTGCATACATCTGCGAAGAAATTCAATGATGATGTGAAGTCGACCAATCCGCACTGGGCCAGCGTGGTTGACTAAGGCCTAATCACCCTAATATAGGGTAGGCTCGAGCCCCTCGGTGGGGACGTATATGGGCTGTGATGATGATGGTGATGATGATATTGAAGTCGGTACGAAACGATGATCTCTTATAAAGTCTTAAAATTGACACCGACTTCAATATAGAAGTGTGATGTTGTCTGTACCTATTTCTTATATTAAGAAGTGAGAAACTCCCCAAGCAGGCTTAGCTTTAAAAATAAGTTGCGCAAGCTGTTCATTGAGCAGTCATAGGCAAAAAAGCTTAGGTTCTTCTAGGATAAGCTTAAACTGTTGTAAAAATTTTGTAAAGTGAATGTAGGCAAATATATATTAGTGTATTTTATATATTTTATTTATGTATTAGGATTTTATCTTATTTTATATATATCAATATATAACTATTTTAAAATATGTTTTTTTTTTATTATTTCGGTACATCTACCACATTGTTTCTCTGCATCACCCAAAGGTTGACTGGCAGAAAATGCCTCAGGCATTAAGTCCGCCTCTGTACTACAATAATTGTACATAAAATCTTAATAAATAAATAAATAAATATTATTTTTAACTTTTCAGTGTTTTTGAAGTCGGTTTTTATTTTTTGTAAAATATTTTTTATGTGTAATTATGATTGCGATGTTTTGGGTTCCAAATGAGCTCTTCCGTATAATAAAGTTCTAGGAATTCTAAAATTCGCACTTTACTCCACTCTAATTTGTCTACACGTTCGGTTGGGTCGGGCGCTAGCAGTCAACTAAATGCATGCGAATGTGTAAACAGTAAGTTCGTGTTCGCCATTGAATCGCGAGGCGAATGGCGAGGCGAATAGCGAACTTACTGTTTACACATGCGTGTTCGTTATTCGCCTCGCGATTCGCGCGAATGTGTAAACGCGCTATTTCGCGCGAATCTCGAGGCGAATTGCTAGGCGAATAGCGATAGCGAGGCGAATAACGAACACGCATGTGTAAACAGCTAGTTCGTTATTCGCCTCGTTATTCGCCTCGCGATTCGCGCGAATGTGTAAACGCGGTGTTATAGTTTCGCCATGTCTGTCTGTCTGTCCGCGGTTTTACTCAGAGACTATTAGTACTAGAAAGCTGTAATTTGGTATGGGTATGTATATTAATCCTGCCAAAAATGGTAGAAAAAATATTGAAAAAAAAATTTCTTAGTGTAGCTCCCATACAAGTATTTTTTTTTCTCGACTAACCCATCGTGTGGGATATCGTTGAGTAGGTCTTTAAATATAATGTAAGGTTCAGAACACCATTTTTCGATTTAGGGATCCGTTTCTGAAATATTTGGTTTTAAAGTGCACATTTTTGATAGAGGTAAGTGTCCCCCTCCTCTATCTGCTAAACGGTTATATATGGACACGTGAAAAAAATACAACAGTAGTATATATAACGAAGTTTAAAGGAAAACTATCAGAGTTGAGTACTAAACTACCAACCAAGACCAAGTTATAAAATGTACTCGGAAAAGTAAAATTTCATTGAAAATTAGTACTAAATATTAATATACGAACCACGTGAAGTTAAAGAAATATAAAATCATTGCAGCTTTAATAATAATAATAACGCCTAATTTAATAGCAACATGTTGTGAGGTGAGTGTGAACTCAAAGTTGGTATTTGCAACTACGGAACCCTACACTGCGCGTGGCCCGACATGCATTTGACCGGTTTTAAACTTCGCTTCTTAAAAATATTTTTTTACCGTATTTTATATATACTTACATACAATTTTTTACTTCGTCCATATAAAAGTGCTTACTATCGTATTTTTGACATAACATAGTTTACATTGCTTAATCTTTTATCGCAACAACAATAAGATACGAGTATTATACGTGGGTTTTAGAAGAAAAAAATGGTATCTCATGTTAAATTTTCTTTGGTTACAGAATCTCCATTACCAGCTCGGACCGACTTAGTGAAAATTTCTGCCTTTTCCTGAATTGTACAGAGTACCGTACAATTAACCTTAGTCACAGTATGCCAATGACGCGCAAAATGTAGCATATTTGCAATATTTAATTTAACTAATTACAATTTTGCAAATATGCTTAGCACCGCATTTCTAAATACTGTAAGGACAGGTGGGGTACAATGAAACGAAAAAAGCATTTTTATTTTTTGTACAGTTTTTTGGTCCTTCGAGCATAAGGAAAAAAGTAGTGCCCTGATTTGCGGGGAATTAGGGTTTAGCGCGAGGAATGACCAAAATCGGGGATTTTCGGGGAATCGAGACCAAATTTATCGATGGGCTAAATTTAATGGCATGTCTTCAATCTTCTGACACAACTGTAATCTCCACTGGGTATAATTTTCGTGACCACCTGTGACCACGATTTTTTATTACTGAACGTATCCATTTCTTGTAGTTGATAGTTAATTGTCTATGGTTGTTACCCCATGTAGAGAGCGCCGATTCGGAGGATCCTACCGCCGACGACGCAATGGAGGAAGAGTTATCGGAGGTGCAGCTCCCGACGGCTCATATTTGCAACTACGGAACCCTACACTGCGCGTGGCCCGACACGCATTTGACCGGTTTTTAACTTCGCTTCTTAAAAATATTTTTTTACCGTGTTTTATATCTACTTACATACAATTTTTACTTCGTCCATATAAAAGTGCTTACTATCGTATTTTTGACATAACATAGTTTACATTGCTTAATCTTTTATCGCAACAACAATAAGATACGAGTATTATACGTGGGTTTTAGAAGAAAAAAATGGTATCTCATGTTAAATTTTCTTTGGTTACAGAATCTCCATTACCAGCTCGGACCGACTTAGTGAAAATTTCTGCCTTTTCCTGAATTGTACAGAGTACCGTACAATTAACCTTAGTCACAGTATGCCAATGACGCGCAAAATGTAGCATATTTGCAATATTTAATTTAACTAATTACAATTTTGCAAATATGCTTAGCACCGCATTTCTAAATACTGTAAGGACAGGTGGGGTACAATGAAACGAAAAAAGCATTTTTATTTTTTGTACAGTTTTTTGGTCCTTCGAGCATAAGGAAAAAAGTAGTGCCCTGATTTGCGGGGAATTAGGGTTTAGCGCGAGGAATGACCAAAATCGGGGATTTTCGGGGAATCGAGACCAAATTTATCGATGGGCTAAATTTAATGGCATGTCTTCAATCTTCTGACACAACTGTAATCTCCACTGGGTATAATTTTCGTGACCACCTGTGACCACGATTTTTTATTTCTGAACGTATCCATTTCTTGTAGTTGATAGTTAATTGTCTATGGTTGTTACCCCATGTAGAGAGCGCCGATTCGGAGGATCCTACCGCCGACGACGCAATGGAGGAAGAGTTATCGGAGGTGCAGCTCCCGACGGCTCATATTTGCAACTACGGAACCCTACACTGCGCGTGGCCCGACACGCATTTGACCGGTTTTTAACTTCGCTTCTTAAAAATATTTTTTTACCGTGTTTTATATCTACTTACATACAATTTTTACTTCGTCCATATAAAAGTGCTTACTATCGTATTTTTGACATAACATAGTTTACATTGCTTAATCTTTTATCGCAACAACAATAAGATACGAGTATTATACGTGGGTTTTAGAAGAAAAAAATGGTATCTCATGTTAAATTTTCTTTGGTTACAGAATCTCCATTACCAGCTCGGACCGACTTAGTGAAATTTTCTGCCTTTTCTGAATTGTACGGAGTACCGTACAATTAACCTTAGTCACAGTATGCCAATGACGCGCAAAATGTAGCAATAAATATATTTAATTTAACTAATTACAATGTTGCAAATATGCTTAGCACCGCATTTCTAAATACTGTAGGGACAGGTGGGGTACAATGAAACGAAAAAAGCATTTTTATTTTTTAGAAAAACTGTGCTTAATATTTTGATTGTATTTGTTAAGAACGATCAACAACGGTTCATAATCTACCTATTAAGAACAAAAATTAGTTAAAAAATTAACCTATACCTATAAAAAAATGCGTTTTTGCTCAACGCCTCTTCTGTTTCAATGAGCCCCAGGTCTGGGGTACAATGAAACGGTGTCTGGGGTACATTGGAACAAGGCTAATAAAGATGAAAAAATTGATAATTCTATATTCACTCCTGCGTCTCTATCGCCTGCTGCTTTGGTTTCTTTTAACATATCGATGCAATTTTACTGGACTTGGCATTTTTAGCTCAACAGCAGTTCGTTAACTCGTACCACATCCTACAAGTTCAACAGCCCTACAAGTCAACAGTTTTATTATGCAAGTTCTTATCTATCTTTTTCTTACGACTTCTCACCATTATAACTTCAAAGTCTGTAACAAAATTCCAATAATCTATCCCGGGCATATAATAACAGGGCACAATGAACACCGTCTCATAGTACCCCGTTCCATTGCGCCCCATAACGTATCTGAATCTTTTAAAAATATGTTTAAAATGTTGGGTTATGTTTTCCAATCCACATGTTACTGCATTTAATGCGTAAATTGATTAAAAATCATGCAAGTAAATATAACATACCTCTTATTGATACTTTTCTAGTGAAATCGAAAATTCTTCGTAACGAAATTACAACTTTGGAGCCCTCAAAACAATTTTTTTCACATTGAAACTTTGTTGTCGAAGACTGGTCATATTGCACTGCGCTATCATGTGTCGCATGAGACGCTCTTATTAATCGAACCAAAAGTGCGCGAATTTGTTTTATAATTATCGTCGGAGGGATTTCCAGGATGGAGTTCCTCCAGCGGGAGCTGCTGGCGCAAGTCGGCTTTATGGTCTCAGCTCGCCTGGAAGGCCTAGAGGTCGACGGGCGACTGATGCCGGCTCAGGTCCGAAGGCCACCGCTTGCGGTGGACCGTGCAAGTGAGCCGTAGCCGCAGCCTCAACAGCAACGGACTGCGTAAGTTGCAACGGTCAACACCACTCTTGCCCCGCCGGCTAATATGCCGAAGGAAGCAAGAGTGGTCAAAAGGAAGACAGCGCTTTCCGCGCCAGTGGTAGTACCCTCTTCGTCGGGGGCCCCGGCGCCAGTAGCGGCACCGGTCGATGACGGTTGGCCGACGGTTGTGCGGCGAGGTAGAAAGAAGCCGACGCAGTAGATGGGGCGACGCCCAAGAAGGCAGGAGCTTCCGCTGATGCCTCCAAGCCTTCGCCAAAGCTGCCTAAGACACCGCGATCTTTGGCGGTGGTGCTGGCCCTCAAGCCAGAGGCAGTAGCAAAAGGCCTCACCTATGGTGAGGCAATAGCCAAGGCCAAGGCCTCCGTCAGCCTCAGCGCCCTAGGCATAGGGCCCGCCAAATTCCGGACGGGGATAACCGGAGCTCGAATAATCGAGCTCCCAAAGGAGACATCCCCGTCTCAGGCTGATTCACTGGCGGAAAAGCTGGGAGAAGCCCTAGGGGACGCGGCGAAAGTGACGCGTCCCGTTAAAACAGCGGATATCCGGGTCGTTGGTTTAGACGACTCGGTGACCGCTGAGGAGCTGGGGCAGATCCTGGCGCGGGCCGGTGAGTGCCCGGCCCACCATCAAGGTGGGCCGTGTCCACACGGGGGTGCGTGGCGTCGGGGCGGCATTCGCCTCCGTACCAGTGGAGGCGGCTAAGCGCCTGGCTGAGGCCGGGCGCATCGAAGTTGGATGGAGTTCTGCCTCCATCCAACTTCTTGAACAGAAACCCATGCGGTGTTTCCGCTGTATGGGCATGGGCCACCCCATACAGCGGTGCCCCTCCGCTAAGGACCGCAGCGGACTATGTTTCCGCTGCGGATCGGAAGGTCACAAGGCGGTTGACTGCATGGCGGAGCTGAACTGTGCCGTCTGTGCGGATGCCAAACGACCAGCCTGTCACCGCATGGGGGGCATGAACTGCAACCCCCCGCCGGTCGGGGGCCGTTTGGCCCCAGTGAAACTGACCGTGGCCCCAAGGAGTCCGGCACCACAGGCAGCACCGGCCGCAGCGACGACCCAGGAGGAGCCCATGGAGACCACCAATGTCTAGTGGTCCCATAAAGCTCTTCCAAGCTAATTTGAACCACTGCGCCGCGGCACAGGATCTCCTATGTCAGACCGCGGCGGAGTGGGGAGTGGATTTGGCGATTGTGTCGGAGCCGTACTACGCTCCGCCACAATCGTCAAAATGTGGCGGAGGAGGCGGCGATGGTGCGGGCATGGGCAGCGCCCCATCTCGCCGGGGATGTCGACGGCATGGCGGATCTCTTCGCAGACGACATAAAGGTCATCTGCCAAGCCGCCATGCCGAGGGGGCAGGTGTACTGGTGGACGCAGGAAATTTCGGATCTGCGTACCACCAGTATGAGGGCCAGGCGCGCCTACGTGCGTTGTCGTAGGCGCGCCAGAACTACACCCGACGAGGAAGCTGAACTTCGTCGGGTGTATGCGGCAGCCAAGAAGGCCCTGCGGGACGAAATCTGCAGGGCTAAGGAGGAGTCCAGGCAGCAATTTATACGGCTCCTGGACGATGATCCGTGGGGGCGTCCGTACCGGATGGTGAGGGGGAAGTTTAAATCTTCCGCTCCCCCTACCTCCGCTATGGACAGAGGGGCTGCTGAATCGGGTGCTGGGGACTCTGTTTCCCGATCCCAGTCCCTTCCAGCCCCCCAGAATGGTCCCCCCGGACACTTCTCCGGTGGAAGTGGTTGCCGCCATCCCTCCCGTGTCGAACGTGGAATTCGACATGGTGAGGGAACGGTTCCGGCGCAAAAAGAAGGCGCCGGGACCGGTCGGTGTCCCAAGCAGGGTTCTGGCCCTCGCCCTGGGACACCTCGAGGAGCGGTTCCGGGCGGTGCTCAATTTAAGCATCGCCTCGGGCCGCTTCCCCAGTCGTTGGAAAGCGGGCAGGCTCTGCCTGTTAAGGAAGGAGAGCCGCCCCGCTGATTCCCCGACTGGGTATCGGCCGGTGGTGCTGCTCGATGAAGCCGTGAAGTTTTTCGGGAAGATTCTCACTTTCTGCATCATCGAGCACCTGGAGGACCAGGGGCCGGACTTAGCTAACAACCAGTTCGGCTTCCGCACCGACTGGTCCACGATGGACGCGGTGGCCTTACTCAAGAGGTGGACTGAGGAGGCCACAGCTCGTGGGGAGACTGTTGTTGCGGTGTCTCTTGACATCCGCAACGCTTTTAACAGCCTGCCCCACGAGTGCATAAAGGAGGCACTCCGCTTCCACCGGGTGCCTCCGTACCTCCGCGCCCTCGTGGAGGATTACCTGCAAGGCAGATCCATCTTCTACGAGGGGCCGGATGGGCGCGTCCACACGTGGACAATGGCGGCGAGTGTACCCTAGGGTTCCATACTAGGTCCTCTGTTATGGAACCTGGGGTATAACTGGGTCCTGCGAGGCGACCTTCCGCCACAAACGAAGGTCGTCTGCTTCGCCGACGACACGCTCGTCGCGGCGAGGGCGAAAACGGGGGAGGAGGCGGCTCACCTTGCGTCGGTCGGCACCTCACTAGTCGTCCGACGCATCCGCCTCCTGGGCCTAGACGTGGCCCTCGACAAAACGAGGGCCATGCTTTTCCACGCCCCCCGTCGCAGGATCCCACCGGGGCTCCGCGTCCGAGTGGAGGGGGTCCGTATACCTGTCGAGGCGCATCTCAAGTACCTCGGCTTGATTCTGGACCCCCGATGGAGTTTCGGGGAGCATTTTAAGCTCCTCGCTCCACGGCTGTGCGCCGCCGCAACCGCACTCGGACGGGTCCTCCCTAATGTGGGAGGACCAGGATCGGCGTGCCGTCGACTGTATCACGGGGCGATACGGTCGATGGCACTCTACGGAGCCCCGATATGGGCGGAGTGCCTCTCCCCCCGAACGGTGGCCCTCTTGCGACGTCCGCAGAGGGTCATAGCAACCCGGGCCGTGCGAGCTTATCGCACGGTCAGCCATGGCGCGGCCTGCGTTCTAGCGGGTCAAACGCCGTGGGATGTCGATGCACGCGTACATGCAGAGTTGTATCGACATCGGTTGCCGTTAGTGAACGGGGGGGACGATCCGCTCCTGAGGAAGTGGAGCGGATTCGTACCCAGGCGCAGAGGGAGGCTCTGCGTCGATGGGGTGAGGCACTCGCCTCCCCAGCTGCCGGCCACCGGACGATCGACGCGATTCGTCCGGTGTTGGAGGAGTGGGTTGGGCGCCGGCAGGGCAGCCTCACGTTCCGCATGGTGCAGGTACTGACCGGGCATGGCTGCTTCGGTCACTACCTGCACCGAGTCGCGCGTCGGGAGGAAACGCCGCGGTGTCACCACTGCGACGCTCCCGATGATACGGCCGAGCACACCTTGTTGGTGTGCCCGGCCTGGCGACCCCAGCGCAGCGAACTTAACGCTGCGCTGCGCTGGGAGGCGGAGACCTCTCGCTGCCGAGCATGGTCGTGGCCATGCTCCGCGGCGAAGCGGAATGGGGGGCTAACCCCACCATCCACCCATGGCCCTACTCAACCAATCGTGGTTATACGGGCGGGAGGATAGCGGGAGAGGCGCGCGGAGCCTGCTTTCGCACTCTACCGCGCCGCAATGCTTGACTCCCTACAAGTTATTTAAAATCTGTCTCTGTTAGTCCCTGTGTCCCTCTCCCCTTACGGGTCGGACAACACACTTAACGCCTTCGGTGTCCGCCACCAGGTCGCCGTGTGCCCACTGTTGTGGTACCGCTGGCTTCGTCTACCTTTCGTCTCCTCTTCTTTCTTCGGGCGGTTGCCCTCTTCTTGCTTCACCTCTTCTATCGAACCCACTCCTAATCGAGTACCACCGTCGCGCGAAGTCCCGTAACCGCTGGAAATTCGCCTCCGTCCCCACGAGATCGCAGTAATAAACCGGACCCGTCTCGAGCGCTTTCACCTTATCGACTAAGTCCCTACGTGCCTCACTGTACAACCTACACTCCCATAGTGCGTGATGCAGGTCCTAATCCTCGCACTCCCCACAACCAGTGAAAACCTAAACAGCCTACCATTGAAATGACCATGCCCCGTCAGTAGTTGTGAGACTTCGTAGTCCGGCTCGACCCAAGTAAACCTGAGCCGGGCCGCCACGTCCGGGAAGAACCGATACGTCTCCCTCCCCTGTTCCGATGTGCCCCAACGCTCCTGCCAGGTGGCAAGAGCGGACTCAGATGTTCGGAGTCGGGCACTCCGTAGCTCCTCTTTGGTGGCGCGGCCTTCGCGCACTCCGCCTAGTTCGCCTGCCCGGATCACCTCGAGGTCGGCCGGTAATACACCGGCCAACACCGGTAATGCGGCAGAGCTCGTCGAGCGGTACGCCTTGGTCATAAGGATCAATGCGGGTCTCTGGGTGCGCAGTAACGCGCTCCGCACAACGTGAAGGGACGCGCGCTCTGACCAGCATGCAGCAGCATACGTCACCGTCGCCACATAGGTGCCCTGGTACAAGACTTTGAGCGCCTTGTGCCGAATACCCCAAGAGGACGCCGACACTCTCGACATCTTGCCGAAGCAATTTGCCGCCCGCTCGGAATGGGGGGCTGTCGCCTCCTTCTGCGAGGACGTAATCTCGCAGAAGGAGGCCGCGGAGAGGGAGCGGGAGGCAGATCCTCAAGCCGCTCCCATCCACCGCAGACGGATAGGCAGGCGAAGGCGGGCATTCGCACTAGCGATACTCATCTAATGACCCTGCCGTAGAGGCCTGCGTGCACGGTTGGCCCCGTGCACGCCGCCGTAAGGCCCTCCGTCTGGGGATTGCCCTGGTGTTCTCGGGCAATCCCCCCTTGGCGATAGCCCGACCAGTGGGTCGGGCTTGCCCGGGCGCGTGGGTAGTGAAGTCGCAGTGTGGACCTTACCTAGCGCGCCCATAAGGGCAGGGAGAACACCGGGGGGTTTTAGTGGGTAGGCCTGGCACCCTGCCGGGAGAGCCCCACATACGCTCGCTGTCTAGCCAACGGCGGGTGCGGTGCGGTTACGCATTTCCCCCGAGAAAAAAAAAAGGGTACTCCGGCATCAAATCTTTGATTTAACAAGTTTTTAAACAATGATAAACTAAAATATTTAAATATGGGTTTCATGTAGTTAATTTTTGCTAAATTGTAATTAATCTGAACCTTAGAAATTATAAAAAGACCAGATATTTTTTTTATCATCTGATAGAATTTGGTAAATTTTATGAAATTTTCACCTCGCTGTCTTTGATGGCCGATTTAAGCCAAAGTAGCCCTATTAAGTACTTTTTTTTTAATTATTATGAAAGCAGAGAGTCTAGAAAAGTTTTTACACATACTTAGAAACCATGAATTCGCCTGTTTAGATTTTTAATTTAAAGATGAATTTTTAAGTAATTATTCACTAACATTCAAATTTTGACTTTACACTACTGTTTTCTAAATTTCCACTAAAGTTACGAAGCTGATTATTTTAGACATAAAAGAAGCACTAAAAATGATTCAGTGGCAAAAAGAAAAACATTAAAATATGTTCTACTTTTTTTTATTTAAAATTTTTAAGTTCTTTGGATCAAAATTTTCAAAAAGTCAGAAAAAAAATTATTACTCGAAAACTACGAATAATCGCGGAACATGGGGGTGATTCGGGTACTCCAAGAGGTGCTCTAACTCTGGACTTACGCTTGACACTATTTTTTGGGACACCCTGTATAAGGTATAACATAGGCAACTTTTTATCAAGATCGGTCCAGCCGTTACTATTCCACGCGGACGAAGTCGCGGGCACACTTCGTTTTTACATAAAGTTAGTTTTTTCATAAAATATGTAGTCATCATGTCATGTAACTGAGCTGATAATGGAAGATTTCTGGTAGATTAGTAGTTCGGGAATAAACCTTTCAAAACTGTTTGGAGCAAGAGACATTTTATTACACAAGACAATAAAACTGACTTTAAAAACTCCAAAAAGTCAAATAATTATAATTTTTTTTACATACAACATCACAGTTTTATATTGAAGTCAGTGCCAAGCAATGATCACTTTGAAAGTCTTAGAAAATATAAGAATAATTATTATCATCATAACAGCTCATATACAGCCACAACCACCCTGGCCCAGTGCGGATTGGTCGACTTCACATAATCCTTTGAATTTCTTTGCAGATGTAGGTATGCAGGTTGCCTCACTATGTTTTCATTCACCATAGGAGCGTCAGAAAAATGAAACATTTTATTTACAAAGTCACAGTTTTATATTGAAATTGGTGCCAAGCAATGATCACTTTGAAAGTTTTAGAAAATATAAGAACAATTTATATCCTAGATTTCTAGTTACTTGAAATTTGGCACCAATTTCAATACAAAACTATGATGTTGTATGTAGTGTTATATTATTATTATAAATTATAAAGGTTTTCTCTTTAAAAATGAAGTTTCGTTGCTGCAAATATTGGAAAGTTTTAACTAATGCAAACATAGTAGCTGATAGTTTAGTATACGGTAGTTTGTATTTGTATGTTTGTATATTGCTTTTGTGATCAGTGGTAACTCTAGGTATAGAAAATAAGTCCTAAAAAGTAAAAATATTGACAGTATAGGTACAATAGTATAATTGAGATAACATAAATTATACCCTAGACTTTCCCATAGATAGTAGGTACACACTACCTATAAAAAAAACCGGCCAAGTGCTTTTTAGTTTTATCATTCACTTATTTTACAAGTTACAGGGGGGGGGGGGGGGGGGGCACACACATTTTTCCACTTTGGAAGTGTCTCTCGTGCAAACTTCAGTTTAGAAAAAAATGATATTAGAAACCTCAATATAATTTTTGAAGACCTATCCATAGATACAAAAATAATTTTTTTTTCGTCCGACACGTATGGGTTTCATGAAAAAAACATTTTTGGGTTTCAGTTCTATGTATGGAGAACCTCCAAAATTTATTGCTTTTTTTCTATTTTTGTGTGAAAATCTTAATGCGGTTTACATAATACATCTACTTACCAAGTTTCAACAGTGTAGTTCTTAGTTTCGGAGAAAAGTGGCTCTGACATACGGACGGACAGACAGACATGATGAATCTATAAGGGTTCCATTTTTTGCCATTAATGCGGTTTACATAATACATCTACTTACCAAGTTTCAACAGTGTAGTTCTTAGTTTCGGAGAAAAGTGGCTCTGACATACGGACGGACAGACAGACATGATGAATCTATAAGGGCTCCGTTTTTTGCCATTTGGCTACGGAACCCTAAAAAGATGTGATTGATAGTTGTAGTCATATTATTTTCAATTTATTTAAACTGGTAGGCCATTTATAAGTCTTGAGTTTAATGGTCTGCCATTTATGAAATGGTTTGTCATTTATTTTGTCCTTTAAAGGAAGGCTAGGGAAAAGTATTTTAATAATACAACAAATGAATGAATAGAATAGATACATTTATTATTTCTTATAAAATAGAAACTCTGGTAATAACCTTTAATGGGTTTAGGATATATACTTTATTTAACATGAATAGTTTGTGCATGTGTCAACTTGATTTTGTGCTATAAAAGTATAAAATATGTTGGTCCCGCCAGTTTGGTTTTACAAACTGTTGTTATATTGTGTCAATTATACTGTAAATTCAATATACTAAACCCTACCCCAATGCTTACAAAAAGAGAGTACAGAAACCTTCAATTTAACAAAATATATGAATATAGTACTTAAAATTATTCCTCAGAAGTGAAGTGAAAAGCTAGGCTCTTTTGATTTGGCAACAATAACAGTAATTTATTAACATTAATAAAGCAACATTTCATATTTGAATATACATTAAATAGACAATATCTACTAGATGTAAATGTCAGTTCTTAGATAAATACGGCCAATAATAAGCTCTGTGAGAATTAATTATTAATACTACTTTATCACAATTACAAATCAGTAGGTTATCACCTGTTTATTTCACTATATTGATAGTACAGTAGATTTTATAAACTACTTCAAGAGCAAAAGCTATCTTTTATCAAAAGTTATAATGTAAATATAAGTTCATACCAAATTGTCTGTTCAGAAGTTGTAACTCATTTGTAGACCAAAATATAATTTAGTCTTGATTACGAGATGAAATCCCCAATACTATACCGGTGTTGTAGACGTATTATATCAAAGCATACTACCCTCTTTTTATTAATCTTATAATTGTTAGAGTTAAACCTCATAATTTAATAATCGTTGGGAAGTTTATCGTCCAGACTCTGGAGGGGCATCAGTAACACCTGGTGTTGCATTAGAATTTCCTGAAGGTAACGCGTAGACAATAATAATGATCAACAAGATTAGGCCAATAGCACCAATAATTATCATCATTTTTAGGTTTTGCCACCAATACTTCCTTTTCAGTTTTCCGGCTTGTTGCTCGAATTGTGCAGCACCGTGTTGTAAAGCATCCGCTCTATTATCTAGTTCTGATAACTTTTGGTCTCTTTCTAAAACTTTCTCAACGTTCACACGCATAATCCCGACTACCTCATCGACTTTAGCTTGAGTTTGTGCTAAGCGCTTATCGCTTACTCTTGGAGCAGAACTTCCACCTTGTTCTTCCATTTTCAATGATTGATTATTGTTAATATCACTGTTTCGGGACACAAAAATAACAAAGAAAATTAGTCACACGAAAATGGCGATCGGATCGGATCGCGTAGATCATATGGTTCGCACAGATTAGAAAAGAAAGCACAGACTAAGGAAGGAGAGATACTAGTAGGGATATAGCATAAGAATAACTAATACTCGTATTATTAGTTATTCTTAAGGCGCCTCCAGACTCACGCCGAGAACCCCCGAGAACACCCGAGAAGCGTGAATGTGATAGGTTTCTCGCCTTCTCGTTCTCGGGTTCGCCTGTTCTCCGATCGGTTTTTTTGCCCGCTTCAAAGGGTTTCTCGGGCGCGAAAAGAGAACACTATTACATTCTCGTTTGTTCTCAGTGTGACTGCGACCGTGGCGTAGATCGCATGTTATCTCGTGCCAATTATTCTATAAAAAAATACTTTGTGGTGTCTGATGCATATCAGTATCATTTAGATAACTTCACAGTTATTGTATACTCTTTCATGAAATATAGTCTCTCATCTGTGCTATCAGTGCTTAACAAAATAATTTGTGATAAATATTATTTAGAAAATAATTTTTTACGAAGTTTTTAATTGTTCTGAGATATTTCGTTAGTCTTTTTAGTTCAGCAATTTTAGACATACGAGTAAAAAATGTAGAAAAAAAATGAAACAGACTTAAAGTTTAAAGAATATTTTCACACAGGGGCTCAATGTGAAAATATTCTTTAAACTTAAAATATACTGAACTAAAAAGACTAACGAAATATCTCAGAACAATTAAAAACTTCGTAAATTTAAATTATTTTCTAAATGATAATTATTTTGTTAAGCACTGATAGCACAGATGAGAGACTATGTTTAATGAAAGAGTATACAATAACTGTGAAGTTATCTAAATGATACTGATATGCATTTTGTGGGATGCAAAACGTTTTCTATAAAAAAAGTACTTTGACAATAACCACCATCGTCTGGACCTTTTTTCTTAATAATATTTTTAATTTTCATATTAACGAGATTATAATGTGCTAACGCACAAAAATACCAAGGCAGTAGCACTGTCGTCCATTCCGGATCACGACCGAGAATGTAAATGAGAAGATCGCTGAGTGTGGATACCTTCTCGGTTCTCGCGCAAGTTCTCGGCGAGACTTCTCGCCGAGACTTCTCGCGTGAGTCTGTAGCCGGTATTATGGATATAGGCCGCATTCACCAGCTAACCCTACGTTCCAGATAAAGCACTGCTACTTTCTGAGGCTAACATCTGATGTTAGCCTCGTTTTGCGTTTCATATAAGAAATGTTGACATTTTTAGCCGTGCTAATTGTTACAAATGAAACGCAAGGTACTGATTTTTCGTGCTGAATTTTGACACCTCACCTACGTAGTCCAGCCACTTAAAATTTTTAATAATATAAATCAGAATTGGCTAATACTATAAATATCTTTTAATATTTTTTTTAAATCCGCTGAAAATCCTTTTTGATTCATGAAAAAAAGATTCCAAATGTCAAATTTGAAAGCTGTCAAAAAGTGGTATCAGAGGACATGGGTATTTGATGCTAGCATTTCGTGTTAAAAATGCTTAAATGAAACGCATGACAACCAGCAAGAAAAACAAGCATCACCGGCTAATGAAACGCAGAGATGCTAAAAATGTTGGTATTTATGGCTAAAAATGCTTATCTGGAACGGACCAGAACCAGGGGGGCTACCGCCTAACTCATAGCGATCACTCGCTATCGCTTCGTGACATTAGAACAATAGCTCTAATGTCATCTGTGACATTAAAACTATTGTTCTAATGTCATGATAACGATAGTGAGTGCTCGCTTTGAGTTAGGCGGTACGGCCGCTGTTTCGATGCATTCTGCTGAACGCATATTTTTATAGTCTGTGTTTTGTGATGTCTTTAAGTTGTATTGGGTTTTATCATGGAATTATTACTCAAACAGGAATGAGCTCTTCAAAATATTGTTGTTCAAATTTGGACTTTATTTCTATGCGAATAAAGACTAAACACTTGAAAATGCAAAAGTGTGCCGAGAGAGATAGCAATAACTGTACCTTTTATCCCTTTCCCACAGTGTTGCTACTATTGTATATTTTATAATTTAGTAGTTATGAAACAACTATTGGTAGATGAAGATTTTTTATTATTGTTTATTTTAATTACTTTTAACGCCCAAAATACCTCATTGTTTCTTTTTGTAATAATTATAACATAAAATAAATTAAATTATCATGTTAGCCTACTATTAATAATTATAACACTATGATTTTACGTCCAGGAAATATTCTAGTGGTAGTATTCAAAAAATGTTATATTGCAACAACAATTCTTTGTCAATGTCAGTAATTTTCGTTGTCATTGTAGTAGGGTGACCACACTGTATGTACCTAACATAAATATTATCGCAATTTTTAACATTTTTTAATAAAAGTAATTTATATTAGTTATTTATTGTTTAGCTTACACGATGCGATGTTAAGTTATTAGAAAAAAGAATTGGCATTAAGATTCTGTTCAAGATATTGGCGAAACCACAAAAGTTTTAAATATTGTTGAAACAATTCGACTCACACTGATGTGTTTTTAATTCTTTTCTTCTTAAAATATTACTCATTCTTTTACTAGGTATGTATTTAAATATCACAGAGAGATTTTAGTGTTGACTCATTTTTGACAAGTTGACATATTTGATTATCTATTATGTGGCGGTGGGTTCAACATAATATACCGATTGGAAAGACCCATCTATTGACAGACAATCATTGACATTCATTATTTTTTAAATAATTATTATATTAATTAAACCTATCTTGTATTGAAAAGCAGATATAAAATTCTTTTGCGCAACCCATTATGAAATAATAGAATAGAATATAATATTTCTTTGTTGTATGTACAACACCAACCAGCTTAAAGTCAACGTATAAATATAATACACTTAACACTAATTGTACAAAGGGCAACCTTGTCGCTCTCTTCCTTAACAATCGTGATTATTAAGCATATTATGATTTTCAAAAGCATCTTTCAGGTTGAATGTTATTGTTTTTAAGAAAAAATCCCTATTTTTGTAGAATTTGTGGTCACAAATTTACGAAAGAGACAAACGGTACAGTTATTTATCTCTCGCTCGGCACACTTTTTTAAGCAAGAGCTCATTCCTGTTTGAGTAATAACTCCATGGGTTTTATTTAGAGTGCGGTTCATAATTTGATATCAGCGCTCGTGTGCGCTATTTGCACGTAAGCAATCGGTCCAAAATTGCTCATGTGCGCATTTTGTATGCGGTATGTAGGGCATCGGAACCGGGTTTTCCCGGTTCCAAAAGAACCGGGAATTCCCGGTTCTGAGGGTCCCTGAAAGAACCGGTTCTGTAAATCGGAGAACCGGTCTTTTCGGTTCTTTCGGTTCTTTCTTAAAATAAATTTAGAAATACATCTCTTTATGCTAAATATCAAGTTATTATCATATCATAATATTATTTTTACTTACCTCTCCCACATAATGACATAAAACTTATTCCACAAGTGTGGATCTAGTCACATTTGTGGATTCAGTTTCAACGTCGCATTATACCGATCGACAATGTATTAATTTTTGCCACTACAAAAGTCATCAAAATTACTATTATTTCACTGTTAAGTTAATTAATAACGTTATTATATTAATATGAGAAAATAAAGAATTTTTTAAGGGATTCGGCAACGTTAACAATCGCTGGTTGGCAAAACTGGCAGACGCGCTGTGAGTGGGTGTGTTTTTTTGTTGACGCCGATTTGATAAGTGAGTAACTTTAAATATTAATGCATATTGTTATCATTATTTGTATCAATTAATTGAGAATATTTATTGTCATTGCAATCAGTTGAGTATTACGCTTTTACTCTTGCGGGCTAAACATATTGGAGAGAATAGAATAATAATTACACCAGACTTGGCTGGACCGACATGCGCCCGTGTGTCTTGATAACGTTCGTTGTACTTATTTATTTCTCTTTTCTCACATTACTTTGTTTTTTAGCATCCAATTATGATAATTGTGTGTAATTTGTGTTGTATTATCGCAACTACGAAAAGACTGTGATTTTAAAGAAGTCATTCAACATTTCAGCCAAGAAACGCCCACTGTTGGACATAGGCCTCCCCCAGGGATCTCCAAACTGATCAGTCCTGCGCCTCTCGCATCCAGCGGCGTCCCGCGACCTTCACCAGATCGTCGGTCCACCTTGTGGGAGGCCTACCAATGCTACGTCTCCCGGTACGCGGCCGCCACTCGAGGACCTTTTCGCCCCAACGGCCGTCACTCCTGCGAGCTATGTGTCCTGCCCACTACCACTTAAGGTTTGCAATTCTTTGGGCTATGTCGGTGACTCTAGTTCTTCTACGGATCTTCATTTCTGATGCGATCGAGTAGAGAAATCCGGAGCATAGCCCTCTCCATTGCCCTTTGAGTGACATTAAGCCTTCTGATGAGACCCAGTGTAAACGGCCACGCCTCAGTTCCGTACGTCATCACTGGCAACACGCACGAATTGAAGACTTTCGTCTTAAGACACTGCGGAAGATTGGCCGAGAATATGCTGCGTAGCTTCCCGAACACTGCCCAGCCGAGTTGTATTCGTCGATTTACCTCTTTCTGGAAATTGGACTTACCGAGCTGGACTAATTGCCCCAGATAAACATATTCATCAACAATTTCTAGTGTAGAGCCTCCAACGTTCACAGGAGTGGGTACTTCATGGGAATTCACCATGATTTTGGTCTTGTCCATGTTCATTTTCATTTTAAGACCCACTTGTTGGGAAACTAGAGAGGTCTTCGAGCATTATGCCTAGATCCTCTTACGGTGTTAGCCATGACTACGATATCATCGGCAAAACGAAGGTGAGTCATGTACTCGCTGTTTATGTTGATGTCGACTCCTCTCCAGTTCAAAAGTTTAAATACATCCTCCAATGCAGCTGTAAACAGTTTCGTCGATATTATTACATCACCATGTCTCACATCACGTTGAAGTCGTATTGGTTTCGAGTTTTGGCCCTAAATGCGGGCTGACATAGTGGCGTTTTCGTACAATGACTGCAACACTTGGATATACCCCGGTAGTCTATTTGGAACCTCTGGACTGACCTAAGCACAGCCCAGGTCTCGATCTCGACAGAATCAAAAGCTTTCTCATAGTCCACAAGCGCCAAGCATAGTGGCAGATTATACTTCTTGGTCTTCTGTATAACCTGCCGCAGCGTATGAATGTGGTCTATGGTACTATAGCCTTTACGGAATCCGGTTTGTTTGGGAGACTAGAAGTCGTCAAACCTGCGCGCGAGACGATTCGTGGTGACTCTCGAGAACAGCTTGTATACATGACTCAGGAGCGTGATGGGTCTGTAGTTCTTCAACTGGGCCCTGTCGCCCTTTTTGAAGAAAGTGCCACCACGCCCCTGTGCCATGCCTTAGGCGTTTTGCCCTCGAGTATAACGGAGTTAAATAAAACGAAGTGATTATTGCTATCTTGTTATTAAAACACTAACTTCACAAGTTCCACTTGAATCTTTATTATATTTAATTTATTGCGACCGGTTTCGATACATCATCGTCAGGCAATACCAGGATACCATGGAGTTCCATCAAGAAATTACAACACAAAGCTTTAACTATTTGATTATTGCTAAATAATACTAAAAATAATTTTATAATTTTGAGTATAATTATAAAAATAATAAATAACGTGATTTACAATAAAGTGTCTTTATTAAGATCCATTCTCCTTTATTCATTTTGATTGTAGAAAATAACTATATAAAAGATAGCATAGCTTATCAACTAGAATTTATCAAAAACCCGAAAGAACCGAAAAAACCGGGTACCCGGTTCCGGCTTGAGTTTGGAACCGAAAGAACCGGTTCCTAAAATAGGGCCGGTTCTCGATGCCCTAGCGGTATGACGTATTTGATGACTTCACAGATTGATGCTGACAGTGCTAACAGAAAAGAGGTAGTGCACTGTCTCCAGAACTGTCAATGTCAAAGTCAACATCAGTTTTATTTTTATTTTAGTTTGTTCGAATTTATTTTTTCATTAGATTATCTACAATTAATAGAGAAGTATTCTGTAAAGATACTGGAGGTATAATACGTCTCCCTCCAATTTTTCTTTCCAAATTACATTAACTGTCAACTTGACAGACTCACAGATCGAAAGCTCGGTTCAAAATTGATCTGAGTGCTTACGTTCGTGAGCAGTGCTAACGATTTGAACGGGTCGTTTGCATGCATGCAAACGTTTGCACTGATATCTGATTATGAACCGCACCCTTAGGTTAATGAGTCACACCAATGATTTTTGTTATCAGCATATCTAAAAAATAGGTAATTCGAAAAAAAAGAATCTATCTTCAAAAATGACTGAGATATTAAACGTTAAAGTACGGCGTTCGCGGCAAAATCCGGCTAAGCGTGTGACGTCACGCTGCGAGCTGCGAGTCGGTGCTTGCGTACACCTACATACTGCACTCTCGCGGCTTCGCTATAAATTTAATTGTTTTTCTTATAGAGAATGAATAAAATGGTTAAGAAATATTGTATTGTCCCTATGTGTACTAACTCCGGTAAAAACACCCCAAAAAGTTTTTTTTTTTCTGTACCATATAATAAAAATTTTCGGAAAAAGTGGTTAAAAGTTATGAGAAGAGCAGATCCTCTCACAGCCTCTAGTCACGTGCATTGTTGTGAAGATAATGTCGACGTAAGTAAGTTTTGTGTTTATTATTATATTATATACATCCAAAAGTATTTCTTTTTAGCAATATATACCTAATCTAAAACTGTAGTTGAATATGAAGGTTAATAACTTCGCGAGCGGCGAAGGACGCGCTCCCTGGTTTGAGTTGGCGTTGGCGATGAATTTTTGTTTTCAAAAACAAACCCAGGATTATTAAATCTAATCACAAATGGCTTAAAATGCTAGTTATACCTATGTCTTAAAATGCTAGTTACGTACCTAGCAACACAAAACTACAGTAGTAGATACTTAATAAAGTTAGTCATGTATGTTGATAGTCAGGGGTAAAGAACAAGTTATTACTAGATTAGACTTTTGAAATAATTTGTAATATTATTTCAAAAGTATATTTACCAAGATCACACCTGGTACACTACCTATAACACTGACTGTAAAGTCAGGTGTAACAAACTTTTAATTTTATTGATCTTACATAAAAAATAAAAAAGTAAATATGATTTATTTATTATTACTAACAGATGAGTTTAACTTGGTGAGGTCAGAGTATTTGAGGTGAGGTATGAGGTCTGGGTGTTTTTTTGTGTGTGTTTATTACATAAGATCATGGCACATCGATACTGGGTATTTTAGTGGAGCGCAATCTTCACATGCTACGCTTAATATTCGGCCACGGTAATAGTATATACAGTAGAATGACTTCATAGAAAAGGTCGAAACACGCGCTTTGCCTACGCGCCTCGATCTGGGATCGCATACGCACGAGTCAAACGGAGCGCACGGTCGGTAAGCGAGCAGTCCTATCGGGGGCCACGCACCAAGCGATGCCGAGCAGCCGTAGGTATAAAATTTCAAAGAGGGGCCGAGTCCACATACTGTATTATACTATTACCGTGATTCGGCTGTCGACTTCATTGCATTTTAAAGTGTAATGATATGGCTTAACGCGCACACGATGCTCCGGAGTAATACGGCAATTCACAGTGCATTCCTTTTTACTTCCCTTCCCCTTTTAGAGTCTGACACACGAAACATGAGCTTGGAAAAAAGCGGCAAATTCAAAAATTCTAGCTCTGGTAATACTATCTACAGAAGGTAAAATACATTTTGATACTTGAAAATTCTAATATTTTTTTATTTATGTAGTAATTTAGAATGTTAAATTTGTGAAAGGATTATCTTTTTTTCCTTGAATATAGTAGGAAAAAAGGAGTTTATACTTCTTTTAAATTAAATATTACATAATGTTTAGTTTCAATGAACTTCCAACAATGAACCTTTTATAAGAAATCGCTGTATTTGGATTTCATGAAGTTAAAATTACTTAATATCTGTAATATTTCGACAGAAATTAAGAAAAAAATATTATGAAATTGTTTATTACAAAGTATCAAAATCACCATGTTGAACTAAACTACATGGGGACATTGTATCAGTGTTGCTACTTGAAAAAATGTCAGGTTCATGTTTCGTGTGTCAGACTCTAACTGCACATATCCTATGGCTTCATGATCATAATTTTCTCTCAATGATCTGAAATAAATTTATTGATTATTACTTTTACATAGAAGATACGCAATACTAATGAGCGGATGCAGTGCGATCTTATAGATGGATTTAAGAGTCGAGAGGAACAAATTTTCTGTGGCGTTCCTCAGGGTAGAGTTCTTGGACCTACCCTATTCTTGATCTATATAAACGAGTTGTGCAACGTTGTGCTCTTCCAAATTGTAAGGTAATTACCTACGCAGATGATACTGTTCTTCTTGTACATGGCCGCAACTGGCAGGAGGTTTGTGGCTTTTCGGAAAATGCTGTAGCCATAGTTATGAGGTGGTTAAATTTAAATCTTTTGACATTAAATATATCGAAAACGAAATTTTAGGTTTTTGCCCCTCATTCGGCTTTTAAACCACCCTTTGGTTTTAATATTTTTGCTCACTGCTGTCAAATAAATAACGATCTTCACTGTGGTTGCACTCAAATTGAACGTTCTTCTTCCATCAAATATCTTGGAGTAATAGTGGCCTCATCCACTATTACTCCAAGACTATGACTTTAGAACCGCACATTGAGTCTCTTGTATCACGTACCAGGAAACTTATGTTTGTTTTCACAAAGCTACGTGCAGTTGCCAATTTCCAGTGTATGAAGACCGTATATTACGCCCTGGTACAATCTATATTAGCCTATTGTATTACTTCCTGGGGTGGGACTTTGAAAACTTATATGTTGAAATTGGAGAGGGCTCAAAGGGCTGTGCTCGAAGTTATTGCAAGAAAGCCAGTACGCTATCCCACTTCCGAATTATATTCTCTTTTTAAGGTCCCAACTGTTCGTCAACTCTTCATTCTTCATACCCTCTTAAGGAAGCATTCCAATATTTATTATGATCCTAGCCTAAAATTACAACGTCGCCGCTCAGATGGGGTCTGTAAAATTGAACCGCGACGGACTGCTCTAGCTGGTCGTCAATATTACTTTATAAGCTCTAAGCTATATAACAAGGCTAACAAAAACTTGAACCTCTACCCTTTAACTTCATTTAAGTGTAAACAAAAATGCCTACAGTGGTTATTATCACTATCATACGAAGGAACAGAAGAACTCATTAGGTCATGCAATTAATATTATTCTTCTTTTTGCACACAAATTAAGAATAAGATACAATACATAAGTACTACAATATAGTATATACTTCACAGACGTCCCCAAGCCATCAATAAAACACACATAGTCACACATACACACACGCACACAACTCACACACGCGCGCACATGTATACATTAATTATAATCATTATTCGTTTACTCTCGCAAACGCCCACTAACTAGCAGTAGCAATTTAGTTCATGTAAAGGACATGTCCTCTTTTGGGCTAAGAATATAATTATTTATTAACCAACATGTTTCAGGTATTATTGTAAGGAGTACTCAAAAATCTAGGGTTTAAAATAAAATTTAGGTTTTTTTAGGCCTGCAAATTAAAAAAAACAGCAATTTTCTGATTGACTTTCATAGTATGTAAAGCAAAGCGATTTTTGTATGGAAACCAATGACAAGTTACTGAAACGTGTCACAAACGAATAAATAAGTAACAAAAGCGCACAAACGATGTGATAGTGAGTGACTTTCTGACTAAAATTCACATAAATTACATTTTTAATGTTTTATCAAGATTTACGAAAAACATGGCTGTATGAACTTAACTCCCTTTGCCTTCTCTTGCAGAAGTGACAGCGTCAAAAAAAGCCTCGTCTAATTTTGTGATTTTAATGATCGTGATCGCTTAATCTAAACAATCACAATACATCACAATACTTTTTATTAAGAAGTGCACAATCTTGTGTTGTTGCCGCAATGACTGTCAAATTAAAGGCAGCGCAGACGTTATAGATTTTTTCCTTCGACAATAAACCCCCAGGTGACCACATATTGAATTGGATTGCAAATTAGCAGCATTGCAGGTCACTGCTGGTAACAAACAAGCATCTCTGACTCTGACCAAAAAAATGATACATGTAATCAATAGGTCCATGCTATTAAAATGAAATCTAGCACAATAAATGCATTGGTTGGTGGCAGATGACTTCTATACTTTACTTTGTAGCAGTGTGTTTGTGCAGCATTTGTTAGGATGAGCCCCTGGCTGTAGTGTCTAGTGTGTGATACCTGTTTTACTCTGCCTACTCTTAGGATAAGCACTTACCTCACAGTAATGAAATATCAACATAAATAAAATATACTGGTCTGTTCTTAAGAATGCTACAGTTTTACTATTTCAATAACAAAAGATTTTTTACAAAACAAATGCTAATTAATGAAGTCATTATAATGAACTAAGTGCAAAATTCTCTAAGATTACTATAATGCTAATTCAAAGTGTAAATATTTACTTCTATATGACTACATACCCTCGATTTTATCATGGGTACTAAATATGTAATATGAAGTGTTGAAAAATTATAATAGTGGAAACTATGTGAAAGAGTTGTAATATAGAAACTGGTTGCAGGTATGAAATAAAACCCAGAAATTATGTAGGTAATTTTTATTTAATCAATTTCAACATCTTCCCTCATTAGTACGTCATTTCAAAATTGAGCCAGTGGTGTTATATGAGTTTGGTGCGGAGCCCATCCTAAATTCATGGATTTCATTTGATTTTTCCTCTTATCAGCAGTCTCATGTGATGGATCATTTTCTTGAATATGTTCCCCAAAATATGACTTAGCTTGCTTAATTTAATATGTTCCAAGACTGATTAAAATTAAATTGAATATTTTCATTCTGGGGAACATATTCAAGTGTGGAATTTAAGCATCAATATGTACAAAGATGGCTTCTAATGCCCTATTTAAAATAGATTGACCACTAGGTTGGTTGGTCGCTTACTGCAGCTAGCAGTGTAAGTTTTAAGATTTCTTTTGAAATAGGTAATTAGAGGACTTTTGTAGTAAAATTTTAGTAACCTCTAATAAAACAATGGAATTGTTTGAATCAGACCCAAAGAGTATAACATATAGTTAGATTTCTACTGGACAGGTTTTTCCTGCTTGATTGATTTTTGAAGCAATAACACTTTTTTATATAAGTAAACATGAGTTTTTGAAATGCATACCCGAGAAGCAATTCTGCAAAGGGATTCCTTAGCCCATAGTCTGACTTAATATAAACCTAAGGCCTTTTTAGGCTTTGAACAAACCTCACCTAATTGAGTTAAGCAAGAGAACAATAAAACAAATTGTGTGACTGTTAAACCTGTCCAGTATTTACATACTATATCAGTGGAATTTTCTATATTTTCAAATTCAATTAGTTTCTGTTCTTTGATTTTATTGTTAGTAAGTCAAGCATGAATTATTTGGTGTAAACCATTGACGTATATAACCTAGACTCGCTGTTGCGAAGAAATTTTGTGCCCCAACGCGGGACGGCGCCGAGTGAGGTGTGGTGACGTTCGGAGCGGGGTATAGTGCAAAGAATAATCTTGTGTTCACGCAGATGCGTCGAAAATGATTTTTACCTATTTTTCTGAGGTTGCCTCTGAGAGATTACATAACATTTAATATTTCTTGGAAAATTAACTTTGAATGTATAAAACTTTATAAACTATTTTAGATATGGTTATTTTCAAATGATAATTTATTTATAACAATATCTTAAAATAAAAGAAACAAAAATGTTGTTATTTGTTTCATTTATATTATTCGCAACTTATTAAAAAGCATAACAAAAAATATTTTTAATACCTTGTATTAAAAACACATATTTAATGATAAACTTTAATGAGAGTCAGATATTAGAGACACTTATAAATCTTTGTTATAAAAAAATAGTATTTGATCACAGAACACAGTATGTATTCGATACTCGTAACTCTGTCCACAGTCACTGCGCGAGTGCGCGCCGTATGATCTCACGTCACAGACTAAAAAGAAATCATAGGCACGGACACATAGTCCCAAACCACAGATGATGATTTTCCGCTTAACAGTTCGGCCATCCTGCCATCCTTCGTCCCCGAAGGATCTCCCACAAATCTTCTATAGTCCTTCCAAATGACGACCCGTTCCCGAGCAGCAGCTGTAGTTTTCACGGCCCCTAGCGGCAATGTTGACAATGAGAACATTGACAACCCTGTATGAGATATTAGAAAAGAGTAGCCCCAAAATTACAGGACAGGCCCCACACGGCGTACACTTTAGCCCCTGGCGGCAAGTACACTTTCAGCCCTCGACAGGCAGTTATTTTGTAAGCCCCTGACGGCAAGTACACCTTTTAGCCCCCGACAGGCAGATATTTTATAAGCCCCTGACGGCAGTAATTACATGAGCCCCTCACGGCAAGTATAACTAGCAGTCCCTTCTGGTAGCTAGAGACAACTATTTGCCCCTAACGGCAGTTATCATAGGCATGAGCCCCTCACGGCCATTGTAAGTAAATGCCCTATCAAGGCACAATCACTCCTTACCAATACTACCTTCATCAGACGAACTTACACATCGGGCGTGCCACAACTTTAATTTATCACGGGCGACAATGTTTCTATAAGCCCTTTTGCCTCTCTCGGCCGAAGTGACTTCATAACGTTCATTAGGCAATACAGCCGTAACTTTGTAAGGGCCTGCAAATCGAGGCACCAACTTACCACTGGTCAAACCAGGTCTCAAAATCCTTCTCTCCATCATAACTAATGACCCAAGCGCAATCGGCTTAGATACCCGTCGACCCTTATCAAATCGGCCCTTCATCTGAGATGCATTAACTTCAATTTTCTTTGCTGCATCTGCTCTCAATTTTTCTAACTCAGTGGTATGAACTGCACCCTGAAATTCTCCAGACAGTCGAGGTCTCATACCACACAGCAGTTCTAATGGCGATTTGCCAGTACCTTGACTAATAGTTGAGTTAACCCCCAACTGTACCCTGGGAAGAAACACATCCCATCCTTTTTGATCGTTACCCATGCAGGCGGTAAGCGAACTTAAGATGGTGCGATTTAGGCGCTCAACTTGCCCATTCGCTCTTGGGGAAGCTACCGCATTCAACACATGCTTGATGCCGTGTTTTTCGCAATACTCTTTAAATTCTTTTCCAGTGAAAGCAGTGCCTCTGTCACTCACCACTCGCACCGGATAACCGAACACTTGACTTAACTTATTGAGTGCCGTAATAACGCCCTTAGAATTCGCCTTTGCCACCGCCTCCAGCCAGACAAATTTTGTGAACCCGTCAATAATGGCGAAAACATAAGTCTTGCCATTGCTTTTACAAAAGGGTCCCAGATGGTCAAAATGTAGCGTGTCAAACGGAACAGAGACCCTAGGAATAGGATGCATTAACCCTGGTTGCTTTCCAGTGGGTTTTTTTTTGTAAACTGGCACCCAATACAGCTGTTCACATACTTACCAACAGTTTTCCTCAATTTTGGAAACCAATATTTAGCCCGTATGGCTTCTACACACTTTTCAAGCCCCAAATGCCCATTGTCATCATGATAAATTTTCATGATATGCCATCTAGCATTCTTAGGTAATACTGGCCTTGTTCCCTCCTCAGTAATTCGGCAAAGTACACCATTTACCACCTTGAAAATCTTAGCCAGTCCATTTTTCTTATTTTTATTAGCATTAACTTCTAACTTTAAATTCTCAATTAACTCTTGAATCCCTTCATCACCATCTTGGAGAACATTAATGAAATCCATCTCTTCAATATGATTAACTAGTAGTGGATTTCGACTTAGCGCATCTACATGCGTCATTGACGTCCCAGGTCTATGTTCTACGTCGAAGTCAAACTCTTGGAGATCAAGCCACCATCTAGCTATTCGAGGAGACAAGTCTCGTTTAGACCATGCGAGCCGTAACGCAGAACAATCTGTAACTACACTGAACTTGACCCCTGATATGTACACCTTAAACTTTTCTATGCTAAACACAACCGCCAATGCCTCAAACTCAAAACTGTGGTACTTAGCTTCAGTCGCTGATGTTTGCCTGCTTGCGTATGCTACGACTTTCCACTCACCGCTATCTTGCCTTTGAAGAAGTATTCCACCAAGACCTACTTTAGAAGCGTCTGTATGAATTTGTGTTTCACGTTTTGGGCTATATATTGTTAGGACAGGATCAGAAGTTAACAAGCTCTTTAAATGTGTCATAGCCTCACTTTGATCTGGTCCCCAACACCAGACAATACCTTTCTTGGTCAACAAGGTTAAGGGTCTAGCTATGGTCGCAAAACCATTTATAAATTTGCGAAAATAGCTTGCCAAGCCTAGGAACTGTCTGAGTTCATGGACATTCCGTGGAGTATTGAAGTCTGCTACAGCACTTAATTTACGCGGAGCTGGGCGAATTTCCCCCCCAGATATCATGTGACCAAGATATTCAACAGTCTTAGTTAGAAAGAAGCATTTATTACGCTTTAACTTTACACCTGCTGCATCAATTAATTTAAGCACCTTACCTAAATTTGCTAGGCATTCATCAGTATCATCACCCCACACGATGACGTCATCGATATACACTTCAGCACATTCGTGAATGACAGGAGCCAGTATCTCATTCATGGCCTTTTGGAAAACGGCTGGTGCATTACATAGTCCAAAGCTCATCATGCGGTATTGATAATGACCATCGGGTGTGACAAACCCTGTGTATGGTCTGGAGCATTCTGCAATTTTTATTTGTGGGACCCATTTGCCAGATCTAAGCAACAAAACACAGACTTATCAACAAGTCTGTCCAATAAATCCTGAATAACAGGTAATGGGTATCTCTCTTTTTCGGTTATTTTATTCAAGCCTCTATAATCGACACACATACGACGACCACTTTCTTTTTTTTTTAACTAATAGCACAGGACTTGCGTATGGTGAAGTAGATTTTTCAATTATTCCAGCTTTTAACAAATCATCAACAATTTGTTTAACAATCTCTCTTTCATGGAACGATATCCTATATGGCTTATAATTTATGACTTTATCTTGAGTTAGTTTAATCGTCATTTCAATTTTGCAGTCTCCAAGCTCCATGCCTTCACCTGAAAAACAACCTTTATATTTTCCAAGTAGAGATTCCAATGCCAGTCTTTGCTCATTTGATAATTCTTCGCCTGTTATAGGCTTGTCAACACTCTTCGACAGGTCCATTAAATTAGCACGAGCAATACATTTTTCACCTTGCAGTTGAATGACTTCACTCGTCATATTAACCAGTTTTATAACCGCCAGGCCATATTCACTTTCTACTTCTTCACCCAAAATGATCTTCTCACACCTAGGCTGGCTTTGCTCACTGTGTCTAATTTTTAAAACACCGCTGGTCATTGGCTCAGTTCGCACCATAACCTTGTTAACCCCAGGATTTAGACTTATATCAGTATCAGGAATCAGGCGTATTTTCTCTAAATTTTCACATAACTCTGCAATTCCTAGAACCATTCCTTTATCAAAAATGTTTAAGTGTGTAGACGTCTTGACTACTACAATTTCTGGTGCTTCCGTATATGGTTGCCCTACTAAAATATCAAAATCTTGTAAATCATCAGCCACAATAAAAAATTCTGTCTCCTTCTTAACACCATCCACTGTTAAATATGCAATAGCAACGCCTTTTGGCACGGTCAATGCATCACCATATCCTTTAATCACAACATTGTCATTACCAGTAATCTCCAAATTTAATTTATTACAAACACTCTGCTTTAGAATGTTACACGAACTGCCAAAGTCAATAAAAGCACTTGCTGGAGTCTCATTAATTAGCACTCTCTTAAAATATTTTTCATTTGATAAATCAGAACTGATTGTTTGAACCTTTTTAACAGTTTCCTGTAACCTCACAAGACGTCTTCGACACTCTTCTTTTATGTGCCCTTTAGTTTTGCAAAAAGAACAATATTTCTCCAAATTTTTCTTTTTATAGCAATTTGCTTCGACATGCCCCAGCTTGTCACAAAATGAACATTTTTTTCTGTCATCTCTTTGTTTCGTTGAGCGAGGGCAAACAAAGGCCTTATGCCCATCTTTTCCACATGTGAAACATTTGACAACCCTATTTGTGTTACTCTTGCTAATGTGTGTCTTTATATCAGTACTACTGTTATCTGAATTCATAAAACTAGCTAAGTATTTCAGCAATGAGGTGGTATCTTGACAACCTGCTGACAGAGCTCCCACTTCTAGGAGTTTATCACCCAATGTACCAATAATAGCCTGAGTAATTACATCATCACTGAGCTGACATGACATGCCGATATTAAGTTTGTTGTAGTAGAATTCAATTGGGTTCTCCAAAGGTAGCCGTATTTTGTTAATAAGTTCTCTTATTTGAGACAACTTGTTCTTTGTAAATGGAAATGCCTGGATTAGTTTATCTTTCCATTCACTCCAGCTCATCTCATATACTGTCTGCCGTTCATACCAGCCTTTGGCGTAGCCACACAACTTTGAGGTGCAATTACAAATTAATGTTCGTTCGTCCCAGCCATGCATCTTTGAAATGCCTTCTAAATTATGAATCCAGTGCTCTATAGAAACTGTAGATGTTTGAGGATCAAACTCCGGAATAAAATCATTTTGACCGACATAACGAACAACTGGTGCAGGAACTTCTACAACTTCAGAGCTTTCTCGGTGATAATTATTTTTCTTCCGCAGCTCTCGGACTAAACCTTCCAATGCTTCAATACGATCATTATTTCTTTTTAACTTTTTCTTATACTTCTTTTTCAAGTCTACCTTCCGTTCACTCCCAGAACTTGAACTACTGCTACTTTCTGATCTATGTCTCCTCTTATAACGCCCCATATTAAGTTATTTTATTTGAAAGTATGTTTATTTGAACGACACCACAAGTGAACCACCCAGGGTTGAGTTATAATATAAAAAAGTGTCCTTTCACTTTTACAACCAAATTAAAACCATTAAAGTTCAAATTAAAATATCAGTCTTATAATCAAATTGAATTATCACAAATTCACAATGTATGATACCACAACGAAAATAACTACAAGCTTTACCATACCCACTTTAAAATGTAAGTGCAATTTAAGTAAGATTAGTGTTCTTTTCCATCATGTATAGCACTTTCAAACAAAAGTCAATAGGAAAAATAATATGGACTGAGCTCACCAAGTTCACCAAGAACGGAACACACTGTAGGTTTCAAGTTGCACTACGCATGCGAATGTTTACACAACGCCTGTGATGTTTACATAACGCATTCCAGGGCTTATCACTTAGGATCAAAATCTACGACCTCGACTACAACCAAGACATTTGACCGTAAAAAAACTTGCGTCACTTAAAAAAAATAACATATAACGACATGACCAGTTCTTATTTTCACTCATATAATATTAAAACGCACGGCGCCAACGGTTCAGTGTTCATATTCTAAAATTTTCAAATTAGTTAACTCGCCACATACAATAGTTTGTGATTGTAAGTTCAATGTTATATCCCACTTCTGAACTATTAAAAACACATATTTAATGATAAACTTTAATGAGAGTCAGATATTAGAGACACTTATAAATCTTTGTTATAAAAAAATAGTATTTGATCACAGAACACAGTATGTATTCGATACTCGTAACTCTGTCCACAGTCACTGCGCGAGTGCGCGCCGTATGATCTCACGTCACAGACTAAAAAGAAATCATAGGCACGGACACATAGTCCCAAACCACAGATGATGATTTTCCGCTTAACACTTGTTAAATAGAATAACACATAGAACTGACAATTTAATTAAAAGTAGTTGAAATTAACCAAACTATATTAGTTATGCTAAGAAGTATAGGTATTAAAATAACTTACCTATGAAAACTTTTGCCTGCAGCAACATTTGCTCTTCCCGAATAATTTTTGCATTTTACCGTAATACAAGAAGGCATTTTATATTTAGAACTATCGATGCAAAATCAATCATAATGAGTTATTATTATACCATCACTTTTACAACTTTTGGCACATCTGTTCTTTATTGTTGAATTTAATCTATGTCAGCGACTCGGTAGCGTCCTCGCTCCAACAGAATATTACATAAGAGTAAAAGAGACGACAATACTAAGGTGGCGGCCGTGGCGGCCGAGCGTATTACGCAGTTTCGGAAACATATTTTTTGTTTTCATCAAGAAATATATGATTACTCACCTTAAAAATATGTCAATTACTTAACAAATATCCACAGGTACACAAATATGGAGTTTTATTGTATCACTATAACTGTAAATCTCTGTTTTACCGGCACAATATCCACGGCACATCAACTGCTTCTCTCATTCGCCCGCGATCGACTAAGCGAACTGGTGCCGATTGGCTCCAGTTGACTGCTGAATTTCACTGTACCGGACAGCGCGTCTAGGTTATATACGTCAATGGTGTAAACAATACAGTGAACTTATATTACCGTAAAAATGCAAAATCATATTGACTCATGTGATTTTCACAGACTCTGGCATTACTTTACGAATATTTTACAATCCCCGAGGATCTTCTTTCTTAAATATAATGGTACCCTTCGACATTCCAAATTATAGCACTCTGGTACAAAAAAAATGAGTTGTATCAGGAGTGCGACTGTAACCTGGAAGTATAACATTTTGTTGTTCAATTCTTGGGTCTGGTTACTTCGTACGTTCAAATTACGAGAAAACTTAGTCCAGTTAGCAAGCCAATATTTAAATCACATGTAAAATCAAGAACCTGAGCATAGCTGTAGAAAATAAAAGATACTATTTTGTGAAAGGAAGGAAGGTTACACACAAACAATAAACAAAAGTCAAAACGACAGCTACAGTGGCATTGACAATGACATCCTTTTAATTGCCAGTAAAAAAAAACTAAATGTGGCCCTGCTAAAGAAACAATAAAAAAAAACATTTTTAATTTTTTTCTCCTAAATGCAGGCCTTAATATTTTTAATATTCATGGATAAACATCCTTCTCATAAAGTTCTATTTCCGTCATAAATTTTTAAACTGGTTAAAAAAGGTTCAGAATAAAATTCCACGTTCCATACAAAAAGTGGACATGTCCTTTATAATAGTTTATAATGCTTAGAACTTTTACCTTGCTCTAAGTTATAGTGTTTTTCTTCCAGTTTGTGACTACTAAATTGTACTTGGAATAGCTCACTTTTCGGAGGTGGGCGTTGAAAACTGCAACGCAGTTTTAACTTTTGCGGTCGTCATCGTTCATTATTTGTAATGTGTACCTAGTTTAAGATTCCAAATAAAGATGATTATTATTATTATTATACTTTAAATACACATACTTTACATCGATGCCACCCAAACTAAAAAAAATCACTCAGTTTATTTGGTATAAAGGATAAAATGAACTTTTTGTGTGTACCTATTATAAAGGCAATATTAAAAAATTAAATTAAGAAAATATTTGTCGCCCCTACATTCTGCCTTTATTATCATTTAATATTTTGGAAGTATATATGTTGAACTTTGTTAACTTGGAAAATATTATTGTAAACCTTGCCGTTTGTAACTCGACAAAAAACAAACAGTTGTTTTTTAATAAAACTTGATTGAAATACTAATATTACTCGTAGATTGAAATAATAAATGAGTAGTTAGACATTTACTTACTTATTCAGTTTTATTCCTCGCATTTCAGCGGCTACATAATCACCATTTCCAGACAAATATCGCGCAACCATTAAAATGTCGACTTTTGGTAGGTTATCCGACTGTCCTTTTACAAAAACCTCTATCATCACTATGTCAATTTAATAAAAATAATATCTAAAGTAATCGCTAACACAAACACAACAACAAACATTTAAAATAAATATTTGGTGCAAACCACTTGAGAAATCAAATTTTATGCACGTAAACACTCCGCATCACCAGCAATGGAACATGACAGTCGCAGCGTGACGTCATCGCAGTAGCGCGCGAAGGAACGCAAATTTAAAAAAGCGGTCAATCTTTACCACGCTGTAATTTTGGAAATCCTGGTCCCCTGGTCCTGGTAAAAATATTTATTCTTGAGGTTGGCTATACTACTTACCGTCCGCACTCTTCGATCGAACTCGTCGATCTTAAATATTTAATTTCTGTTTTTTACTGTTTTAAAGTACTATTAGATATGTATTATGTATGTCATGTAATAAAATATTTCGATTATAAATTCGTTTTATTCGCAAATATTCGCAAAGTTTTAAGCAATAATACTTAGGATGTTGAGAATTAGGTAGGCAATGGACTCAATTCTAAAGTGGCCGCTAAATTGCCTAATTTTATTTAGGTGCCGCTAAACCATTAGAGTCTGGCTAATGAAAGATGAACCTGACATTTTTTCAAGTAGTAACACTGATACAATGTCCCCATGTAGTTTAGTTTAACATAGTGATTTTGATACTTTGTAATAAGCAATTTAATAATATTTATTTCTTAATTTCTGGCGAAATATTACAGATATTAAGTAATTTTAACATTCATGAAATCCAAATACAGCGATTTCTTATAAAAGGTTCATTGTTGGAAGTTCATTGAAACTAAACATTACCTAATATTAAATTTTAAAAAAGTATCAACTCAAAAGTATCCAGTTTAATTTAAAAAAAGACAATCCTTTCACAAATTTAACATTCTAAATTACTACATAAATAAAAAAATATTAGAAGCTAGAAGCCAGAGCTAGAATTTTAGAATTTGCCGCTTTTTTCCAAGCTCATGTTTCGTGTGCCAGACTCTATCCTATTCTACGATAACTGTCAAATTCAACTGACATTGCTAATTTGAATCTGACATTTCTTAATTTAGACGGTCAATTCAACTTATCTTTAGCCGTCCAAACGCTATTCTAGAGGTGAGATTTTCACGCGTAAACATCCTAAACTGACTATTTTTAACGGCGACTAAAATCATCCCGATTAAAATTAGAACCTTGCTAAAATCCGTCATTTTGGTAATGAAAAATACAAATCCAAATAACAAATGAGGTAGAAATTTTAATTTTGCCCAAATTGATTGTTTTCGCCTTAACTGAATAGAAAAATAAAAATAATTTTTTACCACTTCTATTTTTAAAGATATGATAAAAAGTCTGTGTGTTCTATTATTTGCAATAAAGATTATTATTATTATTAAAAATGTATGTACATTAAATGTATTTACTGATATAAACATAAACCCGTTTTAGTTTCCTTAACAACAATATCCATCCATCAATTTACGTTTAATACTGTTACGATAGCAACACAAACACAATTAAATTTAATCTTAGACATTTTAGAATTACGCTTAAGCTCTGCCTAAATTTAGTTCGCCTGTCACGGTAGAATAGCACTTGCTTAACCGGCCATTTAAATTAAGTTTAAAGAAATTTTAGTTTTAGGTTATTTAGACGGCGGGCGCACAGAATAGGGTAGTTGACACATATTAAAATTTATTAAAATATTTGTTTATTTCTAACAGTAAGTACCTATTTGGCATAAGCTGTGGTAATATATTATCTGTGCTACTATCGATGACTAGAAAGTTCCACAAAGCGATTTTAATAACATGTCTGAAAAGTGATATGATTAAGCGCTGGTTAACAACATTAAATGAAAGTCGTGAAGTTAAAGGAAAATGGCACGCCGAAATTGTCCCAATGCCAAGTACCAAGGCATGGTTCGATGTATCTTCTTATTTAGGTAGAAATTGGACTCAATTCTGAACTGGCCGCTAAATTGCCTAATTTTATTTCGGTGCCGCTAAACCATTATCCTGTTCTACGTTAACTGTCAAATTCAACTGACATTGCTAATTTGAATCTGACGTTTCTAATTTTAGACGGTCAATTAAACTTAAGCTTTAGCCGTCCAAACGCTATTCCAGACGTGAGATTTTTACGCGTAAACATCCTAAACTGACTATTTTTAGCGGCGACTAAAATCATGCCGATTAAAATTAGAACCTTGCTAAAATTCGCCATTTTGGTAATATAAATACAAATCCAAATAACAAATGAGGTAGAAATTTTTATTTTGCCCAAATTGATTGTTTTCGCCTTAAATAAATAAGAAAATAAAAAATATTTTTTTAGTTACAATTATACATATTGTTAAAAATAAGTAAAATTGCACATTAAATTTATTAACTGTTACAAACATAAACCCGTTTTAGTTTCTTTAACAACAAGATCCATCCATTAATTTACTTTTAATATTTTTACGATAGCAACACAAACACAATTAAAACTAATCTTAGACATTTTAGAATTACGCTTAAACTTTGCCTAAGGGCACGTTTGAAAACGAGTAATATTTACTCGGGGTAGAGTGAATTTCACCCGATAGCGTTCGAGAACCACCCGAGTGAAACCGAGGGTAACCGACCAATTACTCCGCTCGTATTTCTAAACGCTTTTGTGAATGTAAACGCAGAGGAAATTTCGCCTGGCAGGAGTGAATTTCTCCCGGTTCCCAGTCAGCATTAAAGACCTGATATTGACAGTTGACTGTTCTGTGATCTGTGGCTACTGATTTCGTTTTTAGGTCGAAGTTAAAGTTTAACAATGTTAAGTAAAGCTTTGTATAGTTGTAAAATAAAGCAAGTTTGCGTTGCAAAACACAAGAACTCTTCTTTTCGTTTTTAACTGACAGAACCCGTTTGAAAACCCGTGAAGTGCGAAAATCACTCGCTAGCGTTTGAAAACCAGTTAAATTTCTCTTTCTCGCAATATATCTATCCTTTTCTTTTCTACCGAGTGAAAACTTCACGGGTTTTCGAACGGCCCCTAAATTTAGTTGGCCTGTCACCGTAGAATAGCACTTGCTTAACCGGCCATTTAAATTAAGAAAGAACAATGGCCACCTTCCGTACATTGGAAAACCTGAAATTGAAGTATCATGTCTAAAGATAAATTTTATGAAAACAAGTATCTCTATGGTAAAGAAATTATGTTGTAAAGACAGTTTTCTTAATAAAGGCTTAGGAATTTCGTAATACACAGAAATTCAGTTTGAGGTTATAACTTGTATTTGATTAATTTATTGATAAATTGATAGTATTTTATGTGAACAAAATGAATTAATATTAGTTTTTTGTGTTAAACACTTTCACACAAAAACAATTACACATAAAAGACTACTAATGCCACTCTTTTATTGTTACACAGATTAATTGATAGACCTGAGTAGGTAATAAAAACGAAAATCCAGTGGGTAAATGTTTCTTTATTCATCATCATCTCTCAAGACAACTTCATCAAGTACCTAGGTAATACAGTTGGAGTACAAGACATTCTCTTCATATCACGCCCACGCTAGTGTTGCGGTCCGCATGACAATGATATCGATATTATCGCGATAACAGCCGGTCCGCATGAACGTTAGCGCGTTCACGACATCTGTCATGACGTCATAGATGACGTCATTGAAGCCGTCATTTTGCGCTAACATCGACCATGCCCCAGAGCGTTATCGCTGTGAGCGAACTGTCAAAAGTGTCAAATTAAACCGCCAATGCAAAAGTATTTTGAACTTTTTAGACAACAAATTATTTATAAAAAGTTAAGAAAAATGGATTTGGTTGAACTGGTTCCGCTTTCTCTTACTCCACAACAACAAAACAGAGATTGCAACGGTAAGCAATATGTGTTGTTGTGTGTAAACAGAGTTCGTTAGATAATTTGTGATGCCCCCCATGGTCCATAAGAGTACCTAGATCTAAAAAAAAGAATGTTTGAATAATAAAACCGATATACAACATTCACTAAAAACAGAGTATCTACTGAGAAAGTGGAGTAATAATATTCTACTGCCTAAAACAATTTATGTACTGATGTAATAAATTCGCAGAGTATTTTTTGGAAAACTGAAATTTGAGGTTAGCTAGTAGTTTCGTTAGCGCGCTAAAAGTCGGTCCGCATGATAATCTGTCACAAACTGTCATTTGTCGATTTAAGCGGGCTAACGAATGCGGACCGGGCGTGAGCGTTGTGATCGCTATAATCAAAATTATTCTCATGCGGACCACACCATATGTAACACACCATAACATGGGCACAACAGCCTATTAGGCTGTTGTGCCCATGTTAAGCCTATGGTTCGGTGACCAACCAACCTACCTATCCAATCATCAGTACCTATTCCAATATAGATATACTTTTCTTCACATGTGCCTTGAAGAAGATAACGGAGTTCAGGGGAAAGTAGGGTCACTATAAACCTATAAACAGATATCACGGAAATAATCGCATAGTAAGATCACAACAAAACGCAAACACAATACATGAAAAGAGCAGGCAGCAATTTGACAGATCGGCTGACGCCGAATGTCACCGATAATACGTTAAAAACGTTCCGTTACTAGCATGTGAAATATTGTTGTTGTTCATACAAAAGAAAGAATAATTTTCAAATATTATTTCAATATGTTGAATTATTATTAGCTAAGAATAGAAAAGGTTTTGATATAATTTATAATAACATTAAGCTTTGCTCAATATTTCAACTTGAAGAATAACAACTTTATTTCAAATAAACATGAAACGGAACGTTTTCAAAAAAGTATGTCCAAGCCACAGACTAAATAGCGATTTATGGAGAGAAAAATCACTATCCGGATGCGTTCAGGAGTTTTAAAACGCTTTTTATCTTATCCTTTTTCTTAAATATCTTTTTTCGTGGATGATTTAAAATCGGAATCGATACACTATAAAATCACCTTGATTTTAAAATAAGTTTCATTTCTAGACATCATCAGGTCCAAAGTGGCCAATGTTCTTTTAGTTTTAGGTTATTTAGACGGCGGGCGCACAGAATTGAGTCCATTATTTTACTAGCTTTTGTAGACTAAGACTAGGTCATTGTAAATTTCCATCAGATCTTTTTCGTCTTAGACTAAGTAACGACTTCAAATGTAAATACTGTTATTATGAAGATTGTGATCTTCAACATCTTTTCTTTAATTGTACATATTTTAACTTACAACGTCTCCTTTTTATTTCTTCCTGTATAGATATACTACAATCAAATGATATACCTCAAAATTTGCAAATGTTATTAAAAAATATTAAATTGTATGATGCAATAATTATATAAATATTTATTTTGTTTTAATACAACTTCAATTTTTTTAAATACCGAACCTAGGTATCATACATTTTTTGTTCTTGATAAATATTAATGAACGTGAATGTAGATAGGGTCGAACTCGGAATCTATTCCTATTTCTTCTCTAGAGAACTAAATCCACTATTGACAGAACAGCAGCCACATCCTCGTCGAAGCTCATTTTTGAAACAAAAACATTTTAAAAACAGGCGCCATGTTTGCTAACATGTTTTGTTAGAAAATGGGCGCAGCGGACTGACTGTTTTTCTTAAAAAAAAATTGTTTTTAGAAAAATGGCGCTGCGGACCCGGCTTTAGAATCATAGATTATTCTTGTTTATGCTGATGGCCATGTTGCCAATGCTTTAATAAAAAAAAAGTTGGTTCTGGTTGGTGTTGGTGGCAGGCGTTGGAATCACCCCTATAACTAGCGGGTCGTTAGTGGAGCGGCTCATTTTTGACCATGTTCTGTGTTTTTGACGCCATTTTGCTTTTGGGTGCATGTGTGTGTGTCATTTCATCATAGAAGTAGAACGCACACATTTGCATTTCATTTTTCATTATTACATTGTTGGTTTGTTTAAATCTCTAATTTATCTTCAGATTTTATGTGTTTTAAGCATGTTTTAAGATTTTTGACACTGTTCTTGATTCAATAACAGTACCTGTGTGTACGAAGGGATTCGGCAGTTTTATCGGTTTGTTTGCTTGTGATTTTCTAAACTTAATTACTTTTTGACCTTTCATTGTTTCATACTATTTCATACTAATATATTTCAGTGGTGTGTAAGAAAAGACGGTTTCGGGGTTTGATTCCCCACGGGGTAGATTTTTTGCTTGGTTTGGTTAGTAGTACCTAGGACTTCTGAGCCCACCTGGTTAGCTACCATAATCTTACTTAAGAGTATCAGATCACCATGGTGACAGTACAACTTGTGCAGAGTACAACTTGTTACTCTGATAATCAGATATCCAGCAACTCTCTTGTGAATAACGCTTTCATCTCTGGCCTAATAGTCATTTACCAAAATGTATGAAGTTGAACTTTCCCATACTAAAAAACGAGCGAACTTTATATTGTTATGAATCCACTAATATTTTACAGACTATCGGCTTCAACAGAGGATACATTTCTGGATGCACATCAATTTTGAAATCGATAAAAACAACTTATGAACACAGAAAAACTAGTGTTATTTTGAGACACAAATACTTGAAGCTGAATATCTTGAGTTGAGTATGCAATAAATAACTTCCTCCAAGTGAAATAAATTCAGGAATACTTTAAAATCCAATAATGATAGGTGAGCAAAGTTGTGTAATATTTTTTTCATTAAATAAACAATAGTTTAAAATTAATTTAATATTATGTTTTCCATTGAATAACCTACACTATGTTGTTGTTCAAAAGCACCACAAATAAAACATTTAATAAAATACAGTTTAATGTTGATAAATCTTAAGTTAACTGTCAATTGATTCACTGTGTCAGTTGACAGAGCTGCCAAATTTCTTTCAAAATCTATAAGTCAAGATCAGTGTTATACTATATGCCCCTATATTAAAGAAAATATTTCAAAATTCGGTTGGGGTGAATGAAAGGGTGCGCAAGGTCCCTTTTTATGGTTGTATCGTATAGAATAGCTAAAAATAAACACTTTTTATTCTTGTCCATTTTTTCTCAAATCTTATAGTGTGCGAGTAAATCAGCTTTGAAAATCACAATGGCAGCAGGACTTAGAAAAATTTTGGGATGTTGCATTGCTATTATGACACCTACTTTTTATGGTTGTATAATATAGAATAGCCTAAAATAAACACTTTTTACTCTTATTTACTTTTTCTCAAGTCTTATAGTTTGCGAGTAAATCAGCTTTGAAAATTACAATGGCCGCAGGACAAGAAAATTTTGGGATGTTGCCTTGATATTAGGACACCTAATTTTTATGGTTGTATCCTAAAGAATAGCTTTAAAATTAACACTTTTTATTCATGTCAATTTTCTCTCAAGTCTTATAGTTTGCGAGTAAATAAGCTTTGAAAATTACAATAGTCACGACGAAAAAAAAATGGGATGTTACGTTGCTATTATAACACCTACTTTTTATGGTTATATCAGAAAATGACTAGTACGTGATGAGCAGATCAATACACACTTGTTCACAGTGGCTTTCTATTTCTTGTGTTTAGATTATGAAATCGAAAATTAGTACCAAAGGTTTTATAATTTTTATAGACAAATCAAATTTTCATAATTAGACTGTTCAGCCTTAACCAATATATTAATTTAGTTAAAAATATTTCTTAGAGAAACCTTTGCTTGTGAATTATAAATAGCACCAACTGAAGTCCAAAAATACTTTCTATACTAGCAGCCGATCCCCGCAGTAATAGCCAATTACATGACACTGAAAATAACTAAGTAAATTTATCTTGCCGTATCAACATAGTAACATGCTTGAATTGTTTTACTACATATACAACAGAACTAGGTCTGTTCGCGAAGGACTATGTTGATCCCACAAACGTGCATCAAGTGTAATTCCCAAAAATGTTGTAACTACAATTGATGAGTTCAGCGATTCGATTGTATCCACTTTCCTTACATTTGGCCAGAACCAATTTGGAACATTTAGCTCTGACACAATTATTTAAGAGAATGTGAAAGTTTGATAAACATAATTTTAAAAGCATTACAAAAGGAATGGGTATGCCATTCCTTTTAAATGCTTTTTCAAACTCTAATTAAAATCATTTATCTGAATGAATATCATTAATTTATGGAAAACATTTCTTATTGACCTAACATATTCATCAAAATTAAAAACTAGATTGATTTGTTTGGTTAGATTACCTACTATAAAATTAATTGCTTTTAATGTTAACTTCTTCAAAATCTATTCAAACGTTTTAAACTATTTGCCATTGTCTGCAGAGTTCAATTCTTCAATCTGAAGTTTTGTAAATAATCAATAAAACAAAATTATTCTCAAAAACAAAGCAGTCTTATATAATTATCTTTTTTGTATCAACAGGTGTACAGATATTGAGAAGTGGAGAGACTAAGATCAGATGGAGAGGCAGGTTATTTATTTTTACTAGGTTTTTCACTGTTTTTCATTTTAGAGTCGTCACACTTTATACAAATGCTTATTTATCTTTCCAGAATCGCAGAGTAAGCACAGCGTTGCATGGCGGAGAATTGTGGGTTCTAATAAGTTCCATTGTGTACGTTTTTGTCATATTGTATGTTAAATTCAATAAAAAGATAATCGCATTTCGTTGTTTTGATTTTTAATAACCTAAAATATCAGAATTAAAAAAGTAGATTAGGGCTGTAACTTTTATATCGATAATTTTCAGTATGTCGATATTAAGAAGTCGATAGTTTACACCACTATCATTACTGAGCATGTCATTCCACTACGAGTCGGCTGTTATATGGGCTGATTCCTATCTGTAACAGTAATATAATTTGTGGTTGGTGGTGTTGGTGGTAGTTTCCGTGAATTCTCTCAATTTCTAGTGTTTTCTACATATAAAAAAACAAAATGGTTAATATAATATATATTTTCAATAAGCTTAAGTATATTTAATTGCGTATATATGGATTACTAAGCAGCTTAATCTCTTTTCTCTAGTAAACTTAGCCGGTGGTCCAGCACATGTGACTAAAATTTATTAACTATTTGTTTTAGGTTTCACTCAACCCCATAAGAATATTAAAGAATGAGGCAGAAGAGGAAAAGGCTGAAGTTGCGCGTATGTCTAGCTTCATTGGCGCTATTGCGATAGGTGACTTGGTTAAAAGTACACTTGGCCCAAAGGGAATGGATAAAATTTTAGTTTCTTGTGGCAGAAATACAGGACAGGTAAAATTCTATTATTATTTGGCTGTATATAAATAAGCTAAGTAATATGAGCCCTATTTATAAGTTTTATTTAAAATTTAACTGGCACTTCAAAGGAGGTTATGTTGTAGATTTCTTAGGTTTACAATATGACTCCCTCGTCTTTACTCATTTGGTATAATTTAGAAAAAAGTTGCTATTTTGGTGGTTTTGAGGGGAGAGGAGTGAAAGGGGCTAAGTCACCCCTACCGAGTCTGGCGGTGGGAAATCCATACCTTTTTTGGCAAAAATGCATAAAGTTACATTACAGACCTACAATTTTGGAGGTTTGCACTAGGGTTGTTATGGGCCTAGTTCCGTTTCGAGATTACACTACTCACAGTACTCAGACTGCTCACACCCGGACCTAATCAATAGACGCGATAATAATGCCAATGGCATGCTATCGTTTCGGAACGATCGTGAACACACATGTCAATAATATCAACCTCAAAAAGAATTTAACTCATAATTTCAATTGTATTCTGTGATATCCAAGATTTTGCAGTTTTTCTTTGCCTTGTGCCTTTTACGATCTTTTCTGCCCTATTAGCATCTTCATGAGACAGTTTGAGGTAAACTACTTTGTTTTCTTCTTCAACAAAAACTGGTAATTCTAATGTAGTTATATTTTCCTTATATTTAATTCAATTTTTAGAATATTTGTCTTATTTTTGCCTTGAATTCAAATACAGAGTAATTTTCAATCATCGAACTAGCAAACTAAAACAAAATGTCAACTTGGCAATGACATTTGACTCACGGTGCTGACGAATTCGGCCTGAGCACTGGAAACGTTTGTGACGCAATCACATCTAACGTGAACGCTGTTGTCGCGAAACGGGCCGCCTGTTAGCACGCTCACAGTGCTGATTGTCACTATAATCGCGAAACGGAACGCGGCGATCGATGCAAAAATTTTGACCTTTGACAGATGTGGATGCGGATTATTAGAGGTTCGGTGCCAATCAGTTTGGTCGCAGTCAGCAACCATTGATACCAATCTCCAGTTTCGGATAAAATACTGATTTAGGAGTTTTTTTTTAAGATGGCCAAATGTGTCATGATTATACACATATTATATATATTATGTCACAATGTATTTACAAAGGATTTTCATATTGGGGTAATTTAACATAGCTAAAAGAGACTTGACATTTATAGGGCGAGGAATAGAGGGAGGTAATACATCATATAGGGAATATGGATTTCGTGGACAGTTGAACAGAATATGGTCATAATAAAACACTAATGATATAACATTCAAATAATATAATTTCATTTTGTATAATTCTATTTGATATAACAGTGGACTTAATAGGATAAAAATTGCTATAATTTTAGATTCTCTAATTTTATGTGATATAATGATCATTTGATAATTTGATATAACAAATTGCCACCATAGGGGGCGTTAAAATCACTTGCTCAGCTCAAGGGCCACGTCTCCCCTCCATGCCTACAGTCTCCCCTCCATGCCTATGTGGGTGTGAATAACACTAGCTAGGAGTAGGACCAAAAAGACTTGTGGGAGTTGGTATTGCAGCAATTTGATTTTGTTACTAGTAGCTAGCTGAATGAATTACTGTTAAAAAATATTTTAAATCAATTTAAGGTTAAAATTATATTTCTATAGATATGTAAAAATTGTATCAAATCTATACCAAATTTTATCTAAATCAGTTCAGTAGCTTAGGCGTGATTGCGTAACATAGAGACAGACAGTTACTTTCGCATTAACAACATTAGTAAGGATTATAGCAATGTAGCTTTTTACAAAACTAGCTTTCCGCTCACAGCTTCACCCGCGTTATTTTTGTTTTCCCGTGGGAATTTTATATTTTCCCGTAGGAAAAATACCCTATGTCCTTCCCCTGCCCCCGTAGCATGTTCACCAAACACGATATAATAAAGTGGTTTATCGCGGTGAACTGTCAAATTACGAGGAAACCCTATTGTCTTTTATTGTGTTTCCCTGGCATACCAACATGCTCAAAAATTTGTCACCGACTTCAATATAAAAGTGTGATATTGTCTGTACCTATTAATATATTATTTTTTACTTTTCAGTGTTTTTGAAGTCGGTTTTTATTTTTTGTAAAATATTTTTTATTTTTAACTTTTTAGTGAATGCAATCTTTTTAGTGAAAGAAACCCTAATTTAAATTAGGTATTAAATTAGCGTTTCCCTCGATATTCATGGGATCCCATGATCAGATCCTGACTTTGGTGATCTTGGGACCACCCCAGGAGTATACTCTATCGAATACAAAAAGAATTTTGAAAATCGATTCAGTATTGGCGAGGTAATCGCGTAACATACCTACAAAACACTTTGGACACACCGTAAAATTTAAGGGTTTCCCTCGCTTTTCATGGGATCCCATCATCAGATCCTGACTTTGGTGACCTTGAGATCATCCCAGGAGTATACTCTATCGAATACAAAAAGAATGTTGAAAATCGGTCAACAATTGGCGGAGTAATCGCGTAACATATACACAAAAGACGTTGGACACATGTAAAAATTTAATGGTTTTCCTCGATTTTTATGAGATCCCATTATCAGATCCTAACTTTGGTGACCATGGGACCACCCTTGGAGTATCCTCTATCGAATACAAAAAGAATCATCAAAATCGGTTCATAAACGACATAAACGATAAGTAAGTATGTAAACATATATGTATGTTCGGGTGGAATCTTGCAACTCAATTTTGAAGCAGATATCTTTAACCGATTGAGCTGAAATTTTGTATACACATTCAGTTTGGATGACAATGCATGGTTGACTGTGTGACGTCATTCTAAATCCAAGATGGCGGCATACCCAAGATGGCGGACCAATTATTTTTAATGCACCCCTACAATATGGGTATCAAATAAAAGGTCTTGCTAAGAGTAACTGTAAAAATAATGTGACGTCACTATTAATCCAATATGGCGGACTTCTAAAGCTTGAAAATCAATTTTGAAGTAGATATCTTTAACCGATTGAGCTGAAATTTTGTATACACACACAGTTTGGATGATAATGCATGGTTAACTGTGTGACGTCATTCTAAATCTAAGATGGCGCCATACGCAAGATGGCGGACCAATTATTTTTAATGCACTCCTACAATATGGGTATCAAATAAAATGTCTGGCTAAGAATAACTTGAAAAATAAAGTGATATCATTATTAATCCAATATGGCGTACTTCTAAAGTAAAAAATCAATTTTGAAGTAGATATCTTTAACCGATTGAGCTGAAATTCTGTATAGACGTTCCGGCAAACGACCTTGCAACAATGATGCATTGAATGAGATGAACAGAGTGAGAAACGTGTCCAGTGATAACTAAAAAGTAAAAAATAAATTAAATGTAAAAACAAGCTTTTATTAAAATGCGCTAAAAAGAAAAAATAAACTTATACACTAAAACTTTTACTTACTTATAACGTTATTTAAAATAAATAAAAATAAAATTAAATAAAAATATGTTTATTTCAATTCCTCAATCATTTGACAACATTGAATTTGGATAGCTCCTTTTAAGTTTAAGAAAAACTTGTGTTAGGAGCTACCGCTCTTCCTAATACAATAGTTCAATAATACAGGATTGAGTACATAATAGGTAGCTATTCTAATATTAAGGTAAAATTTATCTAGCTTATAAGTATATATGTATTTGTGTGTATGTGTGTGTGTGTACGCATGTGTGTGGTGTGTTTGTGTGTGTGTGTGTGGTGTGTTTGTGTGTGAATGTTAGGTTATAGGCATTTAGGTTATAACTTCCAGAAGGGATTCAGTGTGCTCGTATGTTAACAGTATTAACCAGTCTTGTACGACTTTTTTACAGTCATGCAGATTCATTTGGTAAATATTAAGTTTATCGTTTATAAGATTGTATAACCGTGCTGATTGTGCGTTATATTGTCGCCTGGCAAAAACAGTTCTTACTGGTTTGTAATAGGCTACCACACCTTTCCTTCGTCGATTTATTGAAGCAGGATGAAATCCAATGGCTTTGTGTACCCTTAGCACTACATTCAGTATGTATAATTTACGCACTGTTAGAAGGTCTGCATATTGATATAGCTCCAATGTTGAAAATCTGCGTGGCTTAAAGTACATTATTTTCAACAAATATCTCTGAGCTCTTTCTAATTCCAACATTTTTGTTTTAGTAGCGCCACCCCACACTGGTATGCAATATTTTAAGACTGACTGAGTAAGAGAAATGTATATTTTATTCAAAAGAGCTTTATTAGTAACATGTCTTAAGATTTTAAAGATCCAAATAAACTTACGTAGTCTGTTCGAGATTTGCTCCAAATGAGGGTGCCACGATAGCCTTTCGTCAACTATAACACCTAAATATTTAGTATTACAGACCTTATTTATTGTAGGACAGTTACAGTCAGAATTTCGACTATTACAATTGTGTAACTGAACTGAGAAGTCAGTGCTCGGTTGGGTTCGCTTGTCGATAGTGAAACAAATGTAATTAGTCTTATTTACATTTAAAGTAAGTAGATTTAGATTAAGCCACGCCGCTACTAGTCTCAAGCCATTTTCTAAAGATTGACGTACAGCTTCCCATGAGCTTCCGGAGAATACAATGGCTGTATCATCGGCATAGCAAAATATATGGCCGTTTTCAATTGGAAGGTTGCACAAACTATTGATATATATTAAAAAGAGAGTTGGCCCAAGGACACTTCCTTGAGGGACTCCATAGCTCACAACTACTTCCTCGCTCACATATTGTCCGATTTTAACTTTTTGAATCCTACCAGAGAGATAGCTTTCGAAAAGTGTCAGTGTATTACCTCTAATTCCGATAGATTCCAGGCGTTGTACAAGGATTGGGACAGATACCGTGTCAAAGGCTTTCTTCAGGTCAAGAAAGACTGCAAGACACTTTTGACCCCGATCAACGTAAGATGTAATTAACGATGTTAAAGCTGTTACTGCGTCTTCAGACGATAAACCTTTTCGAAAGCCATATTGTGCATTAGACAATATTTTCGCCTTAGTTAAGTAACTTAGGAGTCTTTCATTTAATATTTTTTCCAATATTTTAGAAAAAACTGACAACACTGATATTGGGCGATAGTTACTGACATCCTTCCTGTCCCCACCCTTGTACACCGGAGTTATTACGGATTGTTTCAAAAGACTGGGAAATGAACCAATATTAAAACATAGATTAGCCAAGTGAGTTATGATTGGGACAATTATTTCTGATGATTGTTTCAAAAATGCAGTAGGTATATTGTCCCAGCCAGGCGCGCTATTTGAATCCAGACTCCTGAGTATTCCGTTTACTTCATCATTATCTGTCGGCAGGAGAACAAAAGATGACCTTTGTGAATTATTTATGTTTATTGGTTGTGCTGTTTGGTTAGTGACAATACTTTCCGCCAAAGTTTTACCAATATTAGCAAAGTAAGTATTAACACAATTAACCGACTCATTTGGCAGAGGCCTAACATGGAGAAGATTAGTATTTGTAATTTTGGATGGCTTAAAATGAGTTACTTTATCAATAGTTGTCCACATGATTTTAGAATTTTTGGATGATTCTGCTATCTGGTTTGTTTGATACTGACGTTTGCGCTTTTTTATCAAGCCTGAACAGAAATTGCGAAATCTTTTAAAGGTCAATTTTAATGTCTCGTTGTATGGATCAATCTGCAGACTTCTTTGCATTTTGTTCCTTAGTCTAATACAACGTAATACCCCAACTGTGATCCAGGGCTTAAGTGTACGTTTGGATCTAGGAATAGTAGCAATTTCGGTATTTTCTCTTAGAGAATTCTTGATGTCATGAATTAAACGATTTACTAGTACATTGGGATCTTCATATTGTAAGAGGTCTAGAGGATTAGTCAACATAAAACTTGAGTACGATTTGTCATAGTTAGTCACAGTTCTGGTTCTTTGATAATTGCGATCAATATGAGGTGTGTTAGAGATGTTCAAAAAGATCATAGCATGATCAGTTATTGATGTGTTAAGGACGGCAATGAAAGCGTCATGTTTACTTTTATCAAGTTTCAAGTTAAAATGGTCAAGGCAATTATTCTCTCTAGTTGACAGCAAATGACCTGGAAGAATACTATAGATTGACAGAGTATTTAGATAATATAATCTATTATTACGTTCGTAAGATGGTTCATTTGTTTTAGGAATTATGTTTATATTTATATCGCCTGTTAAGATTATATTCTTTTTTGTCTTAATAGTTTCTAAGTGTGTATCTAACGACTCAATAAAATTATTTGCATTTTGGTGAGATGGTGAGCGATATATGCCTAATATGACTAAGTCGGATAATTTAATTTCGAGACAAGAAGCATGAGTTAAACCGATTTCTTTTACTTGGACTGTCTTTAAATAATTTTTTATATATGCAACAACACCATCGTTTTGGTTTAAGTGATGGGTTGAAGAGTAGGCTGTGTAGTTCGAAATAACAGGGATACTCTTGGTATTATTGAGTCTACATTCAGTCAAAATTAATATATCCACGTCAAATTTTAAATCAGTTAATGTAACTTGTAGGTCGTCAAAATTTTTAAAGATACTTCTAATATTTTGAGTGACTATAGTTAAACACGATGAATTAAGAGTAGTATACTTCCACAGGTCCTGAACTGAGCACTTGACCGATCCTGCTATCTCGTTGTTGTCTATATCTTGTATGATTTTTATCAGACCACTATGCATTTTGAAAAAATGAAGTCCCGTTATTCTTTACACTATACTTGGGTGGTAGGTATTAGCAGTGTGAACCAGAGATAAGCTTGCTCAACTGCATGTGATTTGACTGAGCAATGAGCGAAGAAACATCTATAAGTGGAGTTTATATGAAGAGGTAGTGTGTAGTAAATAAGCGTGTGCGAGTATTTGGGTTTATTATATATATAATTTATGATTTTAAATAGTATATGTGGTGTAGTGTAATGTGTTGTATTTTGATGTAATATCGTACGGAATTTAAAATATACAATAAGCAAACTAAAAGCTAGGTAGCAAACTTGTACATATATCAAAGCGTAAATACTTTCGCAAATAATGAAACAGTTTGAACTAAAACTACAAAGATTAAATATTAAAATCAAAGTATTATGATGTATCGGAATTTGTTGTGATATTGTATAGAATATAAATTCAAAACAAGTCACAATAAGCATACTAAAAGCCAAGCAGAATAATTGTTGTGCAAATATAAAGGCATAAATATTTTTGCAAATAAAAATGAAGCAGTTACAGCCCAAGCCACAAGGATCATACAGTAAAATTAAACGATGAAAAGATACAAATATAGTGACTAACAACGAATATAGCATGCTATACCTGTTACTATCTAGTCATGCTGCTTGCTGCAGCTGGTGGATTTGGTCTTCATGTTTAATAGTTATAACAGGTGAGTTTTCATCTCTTCTAACGAAGACACGGCCAAAGGACGTCCAACAGAACTTAAATAGCTTAGATTTGACTAAGTCCCTTGCTAGAAAGAACAGTCTAGAAGCTTTAGGGGTTAGATGCTCTGAAACGTAGATAGGGTTCTCCTCGTCAGTGGTAAAACCCAGATGCTTGGCTTTTCACATTTGACACAGTTTATATGACATAAAAGCTTGTCGCGAGATTTACTTTTATAGATAAACAAGTAAATTAAATAATTTGATGTAAATAATTTTATACATTACAATTTTCAAAGTAAGTAAATACAAGTATGTACATAAAAGTACTCTATTAGTTACTACACACAAGTAAATCTCTCGATAAGCTTTTATGTCATATAAATTGTGTCAAATGTGAAATAATGTTATAAGTAAGTAAAAGTTTTAGTGTATAAGTTTATTTTTTTTAGCGCATTTAAATAAGAGCTTGTTTTAAAAAAGGTTTTTTTTTCATTTAATTTATTCAATATAGATTTTAAGCTCAATCCACACATTTCCGTGGACGGGACGTGTTCCGTCAGTGGCTTGAAAAATATAATTGCGTACTTTTTATATGAACTCGTTTATACACGTCCGTGTCCCGGCCGGCGACGGAGCTTCAGTGGCCGAGACGACATCATGACGGACGCCAGTCCACCGATATTACCAGTACACGTCCAAGTTTTATGAAATAAAATGAATGACGAGCTATTAATAGAAGCGATATGCATCTCTGCAGTTTTAAACAAAGTCATAATGCATATTGGTTTCCGTAAATGGTGCTTAAGAGGTGAAGTTAGTGGCCCTGACGTGGCTCCAGTCTTGCCACGGACACGGCCCGGTCACGTCCCGGGCACGGCCCGGGCACGGCCCGGATGTGTGTGGATAGACCTTTACCATTATGGAATATATGTCCTACGAATAGGGAACTTTTTCTTTATTTTAGATACTTATAATTTATTTTTTCTAAGCAATCAGCCAACAAAATATTTCTACTCTGCAAAAGTTTTTTAGTTGGCCTTTTAAAGTGATTACACAATAAGTGAATACTGTTTATCACTAGCACTAGCTGTCCTGATCCTGACAGACATTGTTCTGTCAAAAGCGTGCCAACTGTTATACCGGCTACAGACTCACGCGAGAAGCGAGGAGGTATCCACACTCAGCGATCTTCTCATTTACATTCTCGGTCGTTATCCGAAATGGACGACAGTGCTACTGACTTGGTATAGTGCACATTATAATCTCGTTAACACGAAATTAAAAAATAAGAAAAAGAAGGCCTAGACGATGGTGGTTTTTTACAAAGTACTTTTATACAGAAAACTTTTCCATCCCACAAAATGGGCTCTGCGTGAAAATATTCTATAAACTTTAACTCTGTTACATTGTTCCAAATTTTTTACACATATGTCCAAAATTACTTAACTAAAAAGATTGACGAAAAATTATATTATTATATAAATTATATTTATCACAAATTATCAGATTAGAGAATATGTTTAATCAAAGAGTATACAATAACTGTGTTTATTGATATGCATATATCACAGACAATATAACTAGTCAAAATAAAATATTGACAGACGACCACAAAGTACTTTTTCAATAGAATAACTGTCACGAGATAACATGCGATCTACGCCACGGTCGCAGTCGCACTGAGAACAAACGTAATATATAAAATTCTCGTGTCACAGTGTTTGTTACCAAACTCCTCCGAAACGGCTTGACCGATCTTTATGAAATTTTTTGTGTGTGTTTGGTAGGTCTGAGAATAGGTCGTAAACTATTTTTTATGATGACGAAACGTAAGTTCGCCGTTATTATGGTGAAACGTAGTTCGCCTGCACAGCTAGTAATCTAATATATAAAATTCTCGTGTTACAGTGTTTCTTACCAAACTCCTCCGAAACGGCTTGACCGATCTTTATAAAATTTTTTGTGTATATTCAGTAGGTCTGAGAATAGGTCGTAAACTATTTTTTATTATGGCGAAACGTAGTCCGCCGGCACAGCTAGTCTTCTCTAATATATAAAATTCTTGTGTCACAGTGTTTGTTACCAAACTCCTCCGAAACGGCTTGACCGATCTTTATGAAATTTTTTGTGTACATTCGGTAGGTCTGAGAATAGGTCGTAAACTATTTTTTATACATCTGAGTGATAAGGGTGTCTTTTTTGAAAATTATTATAGTGAAACGTAGTCCGCGGGCATAGCTTTTTTTTTTAATCGTCGCCTAACACTAGAATTTTCTCCAGTGTCGTGGGTGCAGTTACAAACAAAGAATATCACATGCACATACGCCCAGACCGCAACATATTTCTGTAGGCCATACAAAATATTTGTCCCGTACGGGAATCGAACCCGCGACCCGTTGCGCAGTAGGCAATCACTCGACCTCTGCGCTAACCGTGTCGTATATAAATAATAAAATAGCTATTAATTATCTAAATAAAAATCTATGAAATGTGTTGATGACAGAGTATTATTTTGTTGCTAATCCAGTTACAAGATCGGAATACCGTTTTTTACTGTAGTAGTTTGGATTCTACAATTAAGTTCCAGAAAGTCATTATAGGCTCCTCCCCCATTACATGAGACTAAAAATAATTTTGCAAAGCATGGGTGTTAACACAGCTCTGCTAGAAGGGAGACTTGAGGTGTGATGATTTCTATTGTTTTATTGACAGGTGGAAGTTACAAATGATGGAGCTACAATTTTAAAATCTATAGGTGTTGATAATCCTGCTGCAAAAATTTTGGTTAACATGTCAAAAGTTCAAGATGATGAAGTGGGTGATGGTACTACTTCTGTCACAGTCTTAGGTAAGGAATCTGTTGCTGCAATTATATTGTATTTTTTTGTAGCCAATTTAACTTAGCCTGTCAACTTGGAAAGTGTTCATTTGTAATGCTTTTTTTTATAGTAAAAATTAGGGCTGCATCCGATACCGAAACCGATGCCTATATATCGGCGATATTTTGAGTTTGCCGATATATCGGCATCGGCGATATTTTTATTGCCGATACAACGACACTTTTAAAATTTCTCGCTTTAAAAAGTAATGTAAACGCGTATCTTGTTTGATCTAGTTCGTTGCAAACGAGGCACGGACTCTATCCTATTTCAGGCACGGTCATAACTACACCTAGTACAAGTTCTGAGATGCCTACTAGTGGTGGGCTTTGGAGCGTTTGTAAAAATAGTATTAGAGAGGCCGAGGAGGATGAGCCCCTGTCCACTCTGAGCTGTAAGTCTCTCAAAGAGGAAGTCGAGAGATACCTAAGATCTCCTAATATATTGAGAGATGCAGACCCGTTTGTTTTCTGGCGCAATGACGTATTATACCCACACTTCAAAAAAATGGCGCAGAAGTACTTCAGTTTCCAAATGAGTTCTGTCGCATCTGAGAAATTATTTTCCACCGCAGGTTTTATACAGACAGACTTGCGAAATCGGCTTTCTCCGCAAAACTTGAGATTGCTCTGTTTTTTAAACAAAAATCTTATTAATGTTAATTTAAATTATTAACAGTTATTGATTTTATTTTAAATAATTATTAGCTATTACCCTTAATTCTTAATTTTAATAATCTTATTCAAAGTCTGCAACTGTTTATATATTTTAATAGAAATTAAAAATATTTAACCAAAATTGTGTATTTTATATATTTTACCTTAATTTAATTTTAATTCACTAAGCGTTTGTATCGGTATCGGTATCGGTGATATTTTTATAAGAGTATCGGTATCGTATCGGCAAAAAGGCGTATCGATACATCCCTAGTAAAAATATACATAATTACTTGATGCAATTTTATGTTTAGGTGTAGAGCCGTCATTTAACCCACTGTGAAATTACAGCTTTGATTTTACCTTGTTACAAACAACAACGTGTTTATAATCTAACTTTGTTAAGTTTTTGAAAGCATAACTCTCGGGAACTATCACTGATCGGAACTATCAATGGATCATAACAATTGAGTCTTCGCACCTAGTCGAGACTCTGGATAAATATTACCAGTAAAACTCGAGATTGTGGTAAATCAGAATACTAAATATTGCAATACTGACGATTGAACCTCAACAAGCAAGCATTTCAACTCGAACAGTCGCCTGGTTGATCTCATGGGCATTGCAGTGACTATTATTCACTTATTTATTGATGATATAATATATATTAGTTTATTTCATTATTGGTATTTGTGTATTAGGATATAATTATATATATTCCTTTAATATAAAAAATAGTTCATCATTCAAAATTGATCTAGTACTATATTTCAGTACATCTACCACACCTGCTCTCTCCATCACCCTAAAGTTGGCTGGTAAAGAATGCCTATGGCATTAAGTCCGCCTTTGTACTCATTGTACATGAAGAATTAATAAATAAATAAATAGTTCTAAGGAAGGTGAAAAAATAAATAGAGGGCTTAGTCGCAGAATGTTACCTTCGAATAAAGTCTACAGGTAGCAAAATATCTCTTCCGCAAAATATTCCTTTCGCATAATGTCTCTTTCACATAAATGTCCCTGTCGCATAATGTCTTTCGCACAATGTCTCACTTATTTAATTTTTCATTATAAAGGTATTAATTTGTCGTTATAAAGGTATATTCGAAAACAATATAATTATTCACAATCAGTTTTTATTAATGTTAGTGCTGAGCGTAACCGTAGTTGGTTTGTGATTTTGTATTCTCATTACAAATTACGATTACATTTGGTTATGATTACTGTTCAATAGAGTGGACTGTAAAAGTGAAATCGTAGATTTAATTTGCGATACGAAACGAAATTTATGGGTTTAAAGACAATTCTAACAAGTTGATAATATGGTGAGAAAAGTGAATGAGTCCTTTAGACTCATTTGAGTATTTCGGGACACCAACTTACTTAGCACTTGAGAATTGATAGAAGTTTCCTAAGGATTACCTATTGCTGGATCCAGTTGAGTTCTCCTTATTTCGCTACTAATTGTTCAAAGTGTCACAATCGGCTGAAAAGATCATGGCGACTGTCTCTTGGGATACAGAAGGTATTTGACTGATCGATTATAAAGAAAGTGGTGTTATTATAACGGGAGAGTACTAAGCTTTTTTACTCAAAAATGCATGTAATGAGGTCATTATTTTGACAACCTTGTTTGAGCAAAGTCGACCTTGCCGTTCTGTTTCAAGGAGCGGCCGGCAAAGTTTGTATTTAAATTACTTGCTGGTTTTATTTAGATTAGGTACTTGCATTTTTGAGTAAAGCACTATACAAGCCTTGGCCCATAATGACTGCTTCGCTGGTCACACTATGATTGCCTCGAGCTAGCCTAGCTACGCTCTAGGCCTTCCAGCTTGGCCATCATTGCAGCCCTTGCTGTCCTCACTCTATAGGCCTCGTCGACCTACGGTCTCGGCCTTTATCTCAGCTCGTCCATCAGGTGCTGCACGCTGACCGCGCTGTGTCGGCCTGGAGCTGCGCTGTCGGCCATCATCAGCGCGACCAGCAAAGTAGTCATTATAGACCGCGGCAGTAATGTACTATTACAGGAAAGATTGAAAGAAGCCATCAAGGATAAAGAGAGGAAAGCTGTCAAAAGGTGTACTCCTTTTGCACGACGCACCCGTTCACAAGTGCCGTGTTGCGAGGGTTGCCATTCACCGATACGGCTTCGAACAACTTACAACAACTTATTTTACCCTACAGTCCAGATTTAGACCCAAGTAACTATTTATTTCCAAATTTGAAGAAAAAGCTGCGTGAAAAGAAATTTGACGACGATGAAGAAGTAAAGTCGGCAATTTCGGCCTATTTTAACACCAAAGACAAATCGTTTTTTTTCAATAGTTTGTTTTATACGTAATTTTGCATCATTATTGAGATAATTTGAAAATAATTGGTATTATTATTATACAACAATAAAGACTGATTATGAATAGTATATTGTTTTTTACTGTTGTTTATTAACTTTATAACAAAGAATTGATATAAGAGTGACATTGTGCGAAAGGACCTTTATGCGAAAAGGACATTATGAGAAAGGGACATCGGGCTAAAGAGATATTGTGCCAAATTGACATTTTGTATCCTGTAGCCATTTTGCGAAGTGGACATTCTGCATCTAAGCGAAATAGAGTTATCTATAAATCCCTTGCCTTGCCCATTTTTACCCAACTGCGCAATGCAAAGAAGGGTAATATGTTCACCAGTCTGTGTATGTGTAAAGCATAACACTCTAAACCTTGACTGACCGGAAATATCAAAAGATCATAACAATAAGTCTCAGCACCTAGTCGAGATTCTGGATAAATATTACCGGTAAAACTCAAGAATGTATTACATTCAGAATACTCAGAGCTCTTACAGATTAGCGACACTGCGGCGACAGATGTCGCGAGCAGTCGCCGGTGCCTGCTCGCGACCGGCAGCGATATCAGTACAGTAGTTCGGTTTCTAATGAATGTAGTATGGGAGCTAAGGTTTCAAAAATGGATTTTGAGGAAGAAATACTTCTTTTGCTATCACTCAAAGGGCGAAAAACAAACGGGAAACGTCGAACTATATTGTTGCACGAAATATTGACCCACGACTTCGTCTGCGTGGAATTCCTATTTTATTGATTCCCATTACAATCCCCCCCTCACTTTTTACACCCTTAAGGAATGATTTCGTGGATAACAACTATTATTTATCCTTCCCCACCACAACTCAAACTATCTCCATACCACATTTAATCTAAATCGGTTCAGCGGTTATTGATTCCCTATACAAACTTCCAGACCCCTTTTCTCCCCTTTAAGGGGTGATTTGTGCTTTCCTGGGACTCAAACTATGTCTATACCATATTTCATATAAATCGGTTCAGTAGTTTTGACGTGAAAGCGCGACAGACAGACAGACAGAGTTACTTTCGCATTTATAATATTAGTATGGATTATGGAATTTACAGATTATGCTGATTGATAGACTAATTTATATGTAGTTCAACAAAAATATTGGATAATTCTTTTTATAGCTGCTGAATTACTCCGTGAAGCTGAGAAACTGATTGAACAAAAACTACATCCTCAAACAATTATTGCCGGATGGCGCATTGCTGTGGACGCTGCTAAGCAAGCACTTGCTGATGCCAGTTTTGATCACGAAAAGAATATGAATGATGCAGCACTGCGTGTAGACTTGGAGAATATTGCTCGAACTACATTAAGTTCAAAAATTTTATCAAATCACAAAGAGTGAGTTGTCTCTCATCAACTTACGGTTTTTAAAATTTAATATAAATAAATTCTAAATGAGGTGCAATTTCAGACATTTTACAAAATTGGCGGTGGATGCAGTTTTACGATTGAAGGGCTCTGGTAACCTGAAAGCTATACAGATTATAAAGATTTCTGGTGGGGTGCTTGAAGAATCATTCTTAGATGAAGGATTCCTGTTGAATAAGAAGGTAATACTGACATACTAAAAGAGACTAATTTAAGCTATTGTACCTAAAAATATTTTGCTTGGTTAGATGACTATGCCTTAGCCTCTTTCACCTCCTAGAAGATTATGAAATTAAGTAGCTGTGTTCCTAAAGGTAAGTGAGGTCAGCTAAGAGACACAACCTTGAGCTGGTGACGTGGGATTTTGATTGGCAATATGGAGGTGATTTTTCTGGTAGCAAACATTGATGTACACAAAAGAACTAGATACATACAAAATCTCGCAGAAGCGTTGACCAACAATTGTCGGATGCTTAAGGTCTATCCGCACACATAAGTGCCGACACGTGACGATCAATGCCGTGCCTATCAGTACCGTGACGTGCTATACGAACTCATCAGTGGCATTCAGCACGAGCATCTTTGAGTTCATTGTTTCAAAAATGCCTCGATTTACAAGAGCTCAGTTAGCAGCAATTGCTATATTATTAAATGAAGATGATAACATAAGTCGTGTGAATAGGAGGCAATTTCAAAGTTGATGTCCATGAATTTTCTATGTGCAAGGTAGTAGAAAATAGTATGTGATTGTCGGTCGGTGTTGTTGGTCTTGAAATCGTCCGTGCCGTCAGTGAAAATATTCTCTCCTAGAAATTCGCGTCGGTTCACGGCGAGCGTTGGCGCAGCGTCCTCGTACAAAATGTATGCCACGATATCATTTTTCACTGACACTGATGGATACGCTACTGATCGTCACGTGTCGGCACTGAGGTGTGCGGATAGACCTTTTTTTATTAGTGTATAGACGTATAGCTAGCAATGTATTGATAAGCTAAACATGCTTACAATATTTTAGATGGGAAATTTTTACGATACAGGTAAAATTCAAATAGCACAGGCACCGTAATTCGAGCAAATTTCATTCCCTTTTGCCCCCTGCCTTGTATGTGCACTTGATGCAGAAACACTGTATATCTGCCTGAATTTTACTAAAACAGAAATGGTAAAAGATGTGTTCTTGGGGATATGCGTTATCTTTAGTCTGTTGTTTGTGTGATATCACCAAAAAATCTGCTGTTTGATTCAAAAGGTAACCAACTGTGATATCACCAAAAAATCTGCTGTTTGATTCAAAAGGTCAAGACATAAGTACTCGAGTGATTTTTTTATTTCAATTTTTATTGCACTAACACACAATCATGCCAACACATTGACAAAATCATAAAATATGTACCTAATAGTACAAGCTAAACTAGAATAGAACAAGAACATTTGACATCAATTATCAACCGCCAGCTCCTTCGGTACCTAGAGGATCACCAGCTGCTCAGTGACCAACAATACGGCTTCCGTAGGGGTCGCTCTACTGGTGATCTTCTAGTTTACTTGACTCATCATTGGGCAGAGGCAATTGAAACGAAGGGGGAGGCGCTGGCAGTTAGTTTGGAGATCGCGAAAGCCTTTGATCGGGTGTGGCACAAAGCGCTTCTCTCAAACTTCCTTCATATGGGCTTCCCGAAAAATTATGTAGATGGGTCACTAGTTTTTTAGCAGACAGAAGCATCAAGGTCTTAATTGATGGCGAATGCTCCGACTCACTGTTTGTAAATGCTGGTGTCCCCCAAGGATGTGTGCTATCACCTACACTATTCCTTCTGCATATCAATGATATGCTGCAAATCAGCGGCATTCATTGTTATGCAGACGACAGCACGAAAGACACCTTCTATAACGGCCGTGCGAACATTTCTCGGGAAAACGTCATTGAGTGCCGGAATAAACTTGTGTCCGAAATTGAATCTTCATTAGAGAAAGTCTCTAACTGGGGTCGACTTAATTTGGTTCATTTCAACCCTACAAAGACACAGGTTTGCGCGTTCACTGCAAAGAAAATGCCATTTGTCGTATCTTCTCGCTTTCAGAGCATTCCCCTATCTGCCTCAGCCAATATTGAGATCCTTGGTGTCGACGCGACATAACGAGCGAAATCCAGTTCCGTGGCCACTTAGAGGGTAAGGCTAAATTAGCTTCTAAGAAGCTTGGTGTGCTCAATAGATCGAGACAGTATTTCACTCCGGCGCACCGCCTTCAGCTTTATAAGGCGCAGGTTCGGCCTCATATGGAATACTGTTCTCATCTTTGGGCCGGGGCACCCCAATACCAGCTTCTCCCACTGGACCGCATTCAACGAAGAGCGACTCGAATCGTCGACTGCCTGGAAATATCAAATCGGCTTGATACTTTGGCGCTGCGTAGAGATGTCGCCTCGCTATGCATCTTCTATCGCATTTATCACGGGGAATGCTCCGAGGAATTGTTCGGACTTATACCTGCCGCCTCTTTCCGCCATCGTTCCACGCGACAAAAAATCCATGTCCATCACTTAGATGGTTGGCAGTCCACAACTGTGCGATTCTCCCGTAGCTTCCTGCCTCGCACAGTCAAACTTTGGAATGAATTGTCGCCTGCGGTATTTCCGGACCGATACGACCTTCAAACTTTCAAAAAAAGAGCGTATCCTTCCTCAAAAGCCGGCAACGCACTTGTAACTCCTCTGGGGTTGCGGGTGTCCATGGGCGACGGTAATCACTTACCATCAGGTGATACGTCTGCTCGTCTACCTATACCATAAAAAAAACCGCAATTTAATTAGTGATGAAAACGCATAAAAAGTAGTAAGATAAAGCAAGGACTACCTGCACTACCTGCGGATAGACAGTGAGCTAAAAGCTATTTCTCTATATAAGTCACTGTCTGGTACATTGTAGTGTGTGTGCAAAATGCATGCAATAGGCTAGATGACAAAAAAAATTGTTTTGCTTAAATAGAAGCTCATTCATATAATAAACAGAAATAAAAAATCGGTATTCGAATAACTATAAAAACAACCAAGATATAAGGTATTAAAGATTTTTCTCCATCTCTTTCTAGCAAAACGGCAATTTACAAGGAGTTTATATGGGCGTACTCAACAATGACGTCACGGTTGATGTCAGATCTCTCTGTCTAATCGCCTTCAAATTAACAACTTAAAATGCTTGTATCTAATGTATTTCTAAGCCGATTTTAATTCTAATTTCACAGGACTGCATCTTTTTCCACGGTATTTTAATATTTAATGACGAGACGTAAAAATTAGAATTCAGTCATCATCCCAATTACACGACATACAGTCTGATTTTTAATTCGACGGAATTCTGACAGATATCATCCACAGACAAATCAGATATAAATAACCTTTTCTGTTTAGATTTTTTAAATATTAAAAACAAAAACTATGAAACAGAATTATATCAAGTAATGACATTGTAAATAGTGTTTGTTTTGTGCACTCGATGCACACTTGCTAGAATGTAAATTTTTAAGGACTAAATTGAAAAACAACATATTTGTCAATAAAAAAATATCTATTAATTATCATCACTTATGTCATTATTGTCGTCGTCATCATCAACTCGGATTATAAAAGAATCACGCGCACTATCCAGCAGATCATTAAGAGGGCACATTTTATCCTCTTCTTTAATAATATGGTTTTCTTGCCATTTTTCAGCTGTGATATTATATGGTCTCTAATATTAAATTGTTTCACTCTGCCCAACTCGGACCGCGGTGCATGACGCGGCGTAAATAGTTTTTTAATTTTAGATTTGACATCTTGTTATATTGGCTCTTAGAAGAAGCAAAAATTTTACGAACGAAGTGGAACGGAAACGGAGGAGTCAAACAGGTTAGCAACCTATGGATTATTGAACAGGGATCCCAGTAATAGAAAAATAATTTCCTTGATAATTATTGTAACTTCAACAATATGATATTAAACAATGTGATTACCATTTTAAAATTATCAGTATTTTTTTAAGTCTTAGTTTCTCTAATTGAAACCTTTAATTCCGTAAAGGTTTATTTTTTATTTTGCTAAAATGCTCTCCCTTTTTAGAGAGAGTTCTTTAATGTTGGCAACACTTCTGAAATGTCAATTCCGTCGAATGAAAAATCAGACTGTAAATTACACAAGGAAGAGAAAACACACGGTACTGGCTAAAAACCAGCGCTACAGGTTGTGCACCTCAGGACAGTCAGAACACCTCAATTTTTTGTATTTAATGTTAACTTTTCAAACCTATAATTAATATGTGTGTGTCTTTTGTGCAGTGAATAAATGTCTTGTTTCTTTTTAAAAGATTGTCTTCAGAACCTACCAGCGCCGTCGAGCTAAACGGCAAAAACCAGTGTTTCTTAAAGGAGATCAACCAAAATGATACCGCATTGTACACTCATGGATCTTACATAGTATATTGTGCGTTTTATTGTAAACGTTTTGTGAGAAAATGGACATTGTAGCTAGTGGGATAAGTCTAAAAATACTTATTTTAAAAAACGTGTAAAGGAACGGCATCACTATAGAAACCGACTCGACCAATCGATTTTTATTCTTTGAATTAATGATTGTATTCAAAATGAATGTAGAACTATCTTTAAATTGACATCATCATTAACATTATAATAGATTTTTTCTTTCTTTTTAATCTATGGTATTCACTAGTCTGCGATTGCGAGGCTTTTTACTATTATCTGTTTTTTGTTTTTGTTGAGCAAGAGGTACTGCGCGTTTTTTTTAGATTTCTTTGACTTATTTTGAATAAGGACATGCCACAATAAATAAACACCTTACTATGGAATGAAATCAAGGGCTGAAAATTGTAGGATTTCGAAAAATAACTTTTTTCTCTCGATATTTAGACCACAATATCTCGATAGTGCTAGCAAGTTCAAATAAAAACTTTTATTTACCTAATATATTAAGGTAAACAATGATATATAATTTCATGATGTACAATGAACTTGATTTTGGTACCAAAGCTCCATACAAAGTGGTTGATATCCTTTAATTTGTTCCTTACTGTGTTTCATTGCAAATCGATGTTACCATTTCATCGCTAAAACATATAGACAAGAGGCCGCCACATGTATAAATTTTGTTTTTAAACGCAAACAGAAAGGTTTCAAATGTATTATCTATTTGTTTTGTGAACTTGTGCTTAGTGAAATGTGTTTTATGATATCAATACAGTCCTTTAGAAGTCTATTCAGTGCATTATGGATTAACTTAATTATAGACATTTACCATTTTTAATTTGGTGTTAAAAAAGTAAAAATGCCACGAAGTTTTCTCAACTTATATAGAGATATTTGATAACATTTAGCTTGATAAATTTTCAACAATTAGCAGTAGTAACTACTAATAATAGTAGTTCTACTAATCTCTTAAGATCAAATTTAATAATTCGACAATTTTTTGGCACTTACTGGATAGATATATTTAGAATTACAATTTTGGCAAAAAATAGTTTTTCAATCTGTATTTAATGTTGGATTTAGTAATTGCATTTCATCATCATCATGTGTTATAATCCTCGTCGCCAATTTCGTATTCTTGTTCAGTGGGCCAGATTAATAGGGATTACACAAAGACTTATTTGAAATCATATTGTTTCATTAGACCGACAATCAATACAAAAATCCATTTGACAAGTCAGTATAGATAACACATACACTCATCGAACATGATTGACACATAATATTAATACACTACACAGACGGTCCTGTATGTCAACTGTGTTGGTATACAAAATGCAAGTACTTTGGGATGGCTCCGCTAAGTACTTACTCCATACTTTGGATAGGTTGCAACGGCGCATACCACGTATCATTGGCGATGCGATAACCTCGAACCTCTACAAATGCGCCGCGATATTGAGTCACTAAGCATGTTCTTTCGTCTTTACCACGACGAGTGTTCTGTAGAGATTATTTCCCGATACCACTCATTCTTTTCCTTAAAGACTGTTCGTGCTGGACTGTGCTGGACTGTCCTGCACTGTGACTACCATTCCAACGTGAATTACGAAATTTGGTAACTCATTTCGTTGTTACACAATCAAAAACTCCCTGTCAGCACACGCGGTCCCTCCATCTTATAATCCCAAGTCCTTTAAAAGAAGCACCTTCCAGGTCGGCAGGGTGAGGATGGCTAGTGCAGCGTGTATTCTCTCTCCTGCACTAGCTATCTTCGCGTTTGGACTCCACTTCCCTTCCCACTTCTACCTTCAGGTGGTATGGAGTCATTTACTAGGTCTACTATAAAATAAGGTGGTCTAGACAAATGGACTCCAGGTGTGCCAGTTGTCTTGAATTACTGATTGGTTGGACTAATTGATATACCGTAACTTTCGGGCCAGTCAGCAATACTAGCGAGATTACAATTCTTGGATTCTCAAAAGGAGCTTGATAAGTTTATTAACGCTGAGTACGCCACCTCGTACATAGAACTGGAGATTGCAATAAGAATGTTATGGTCTACTGTGTTAAAGGCATTGGAGAAATCCATTACAACAGGACCACTCTATACCCTTACTACAATTTAATTTATGATACAGCAAATTTTTTGTCTATTTTAGAGTTAATGTCATAATAAAGGTTGCACAACTTGATGGTCTGAATAACAGGCCAAAATTAATGCATATCGTCAGAAAGATGGTATCTAATATTACAAATCATTCTGTTTATTAAGTTTTTCTTTTTTTGTGTAGGTTGGAATTCATCAACCAAAGCGGATTGAAAATGCAAATATTCTTATTGCTAACACTCCTATGGACACAGATAAGATCAAAGTATTTGGATCAACTATAAAAGTTGACTCTATGGCAAAAATCGCTGAGCTAGAGGTTGCAGAAAAAGAGAAAATGAAAGATAAAGTTAATAAGATATTAGCACACAAGTGTAATGTCTTTATTAATAGGTAAGTTTCAAACACCTATTACATTATTATTTCCATTAAAAAGTTACATGCTTAACTTACATGCTTATTTTAGAATCACCCATATCTCGGAAAAGGCGATTCTTATGAAAAAAAGTGTAAAGCCATTTTAACAGAAAAATTTAGAACTTAAAATTTTAGATATCATTTTGACAAAAAAAATTGCTGAACATACCTTATCATGTTTTAAAAAATATATATGTATTGCATTTTATTTTTATGTAAAATAAATACAGTTGATAAAATGGTAAGAGAAAGTCAGGGAAAAATCAGGGAATTTTAGTGAACATTAGAAGTGGACAGAAGTGGACGCCTTGATAGCGTAGTCTGAAATGAGCTTTATAGACAAACGCACAAGTACTTTTGAAAAGATTTTTGAAGCTGGATTTCAATGTGTTTTTTACTGAATATGATTTTTCTTTGTTTTTAGACAACTTATCTATAATTATCCTGAGCAACTGTTTGCTGACGCTGGCGTCATGGCTATTGAACATGCAGATTTCGATGGCATAGAGCGACTTGCACTAGTTACTGGAGGCGAAATTGTTTCAACATTTGATTCACCAGATAAGGTCAAACTTGGCCACTGCAAAGTAATTGAACAGGTAAAAAGGATAACATCTATATATTTAGAGGAAAAACTTAGATATAGGATATGTTGCATACTACCAAACTTTTTCCAAATAACATTGCATTAAGAATTTCTATGAAACAATGTTGTGTGAAGAAGCCATCTCAATTCTGTGCTTAGGCTTGTCAATGGCAGTATGACTTTCCCCAATGCTTCTGAAGTAAGAAAAGTTTACCCATGATATGTGGAATTTATTATGAATCCTTTAACTTAAAAATGTCACAAAAATTACAGATAGTTACCTAACGTTACTGTGTTGCACAGTGTTGCTCCACAAAAGTTAACTGCGGTGTGGATGCACGGTAAGTGGCACCACTTTCTTCATAGTGCGCGGGCTGCGACGTAGCAGTGACATGTTTGTGATATAGCGTTTGTGAATATTTCTGCGGTAGCAATGAAAAGCCATAACAATCGTAAATAGTTAAATACCCATATACGGGCAAGCCCGGACGATATAACATGTTCACGTAAACTGCATGCGCAGCGTTATTGTATGCCCGCTTGCGTCACAACTGTATTAAGTACTTAATTCAATCAGTGTGCACTTAGCAACCACTCCGGGAAGTTTGATTTGTCATTTATCATCCCCGTATATCATAATAACTCTAATTTAATAGGGATACAGCACTATCAGCCACATCCCCCTACATTTTGTGGTCCTTCGAGCCGGATGATGTTAAAAAGTAGTGGGGGAAGTTTGGCTTATCTCGAAACTCGACCCTGTTGTTTTTGCTTGTTGCATGTGCATGTGACTTGCATGTAATGTGGCTAGATTCGTCCTACAACATGGTATATTGTTCTTCTCGTCAGGTATTGATCGGCGACGAGTGCTTGATCCGGTTCTCCGGCGTTGCGTTGGGGTCCGCGTGCACGGTGGTGATCCGCGGCGCCACGCAGCAAGTGATCGACGAGGCCGAGCGGTCATTGCACGACGCGCTATGCGTACTCGCCGCCACAGTCAAGGAGCCCAAGGTCGTCTATGGCGGAGGTATGACTGTGTTCATGTTGGATAAATTGCGGGGCAGCTCTGGTAGCTACGTACTATTTATGGCTTCTATTTAGTCCACTGAAAAGTTACATTTGGGGTTGCATTTGTCAGAGGACGCAATTTTATTTTTTAAATGTCAAGGAGGGGGTTATTGTAAACCTAAATCCAATCCAAGTTTGTAGGGTTGCAACCCTTGTCCTACGGCCGCCATCTTGGTAGTGCAGTGTCAAGTCAATAATTCATTCATAACAATATTGCATTATCCTTAATTGAAAACATTATCTTTAAAAAATGAAAAGATAATTGAAAATTATAGCAAATCATTAATATTTATGTACTATATTTTATGAATACTAAAGAATAGTATTCGTTTCGCAGCGCTGTAAAACCTTAATTAATGACGAAAATTTAAAAAGTTTGTATTGAAAATTATTCCTTAAAAACGCCTAAGTAACGGTGTAGTCAACCTTTTTTTTTCATTCCTACATGTATTTGCAAACATCTTAGCTGTGTTCTATTTAACCATCACCACTTTGCTGGTGCTGACATTTGATGTTAGCCTCGTTATGCATTTCTTTTAAGAAATGTTAACATTTTTAGCCACGCTAATTGTTACAAATGAAACGGTAGAACTGATTTTGCGTGCTGAATTTTGACATCTCACCTACTTAGTCCATTAACTTAATATTTTAAATAATATCAATCAAAATCGGTCAAAACTATAAATATCTTTCAATTTAATAATGAAATCCATTGAAAAATCTTTTTTATTCATAAAAAAAAGTGTCCAAATGTCAAATTTGAAAGCTGTCAAAAAATGGTATCGGAGGAGCCATCTATTAGCCTGGGTATTTGATATTAACTTTTCGTGGCAAAAATTTTTATGTGGAACATACGAAACCAGCACAAAATGTTAACACCAAAGGCAAATGAAACGCGTTGATGCTAAACATGTTGAAAATGTTGCAAATCCGTGTTTAACTGGAACGGGCCTTTTGAGTATATTCAGGATGTAGGTATGCAACTATGCACATACAAGGTCAATGTGTGTTTCCTTTAAATTGGAAGGTTTTGCTTTGTTTCGACGCCGATGAGTGCCTGTAAGTAAAGAGAGGCCCGTGTGTTGAATAAAGATTTTGGAATTTGAATATGAATTGCAGGCGCCAGCGAGATGCTGATGGCGGAGGCGGCGTCCAAGGCGGCGGCGCGCACCGCCGGCAAGGAGGCGGGCGCGGCGGAGGCGTTCGCGGTGGCGCTGCGCCGGCTGCCCGCCGCCGTCGCCGACAACGCGGGCTACGACAGCGCCGACCTCATCGCCCGGCTGCGGGCCGCGCACGCCTCCGGGGAGGCCACCATGGGCCTGGGTGAGTCGCACTATAGCTTAGACCGAGACTTGTTCCGGTTTGTAGCAATATGTCCCGGTGTCCCTGTCAATAATTCATTTGTCCCGGTTTGGTAGCTAGGTAGATAAGACGCGAGTGCGCGAGCGCTTCGAAAAGTCAGAACCTCAGAGAAATATAAACGCAAAAGGAAAGTGAGACCGAGAACGCGAACATTGAATAAGAGAGGTAATGATCAGAAAAAAAAGAACTTAATTTTCCTTCAATTTTATTTATTTATAATAAATATCCTATAAAATAAAACTTATAAGTTAGTTACGAAGCAACAGATCTGGTTTTTGTAATTATGAATTTAATATTAATCGAGCTTGTCCATGGTTTACCTGTTTCTAAATGTCCCAGTCGATGGTTCAGAACTTATGGGAGCCCTGTATAGCTGACTCCCAACCAGCGAGCGTGTCCGCGGACCAGCGGGAGCGAGCGTGTCCGCGTGACACTTTTGTTTGTCAAAATAAAGTGCATTGGATTATAGGGTTGAAAAAAAACACATTGTGTCAAAATAAAATACTATTTATTCCACTTTATTACCTAATATATTTCTTAATTTTTGTTGCATTCAATCAATCAATTACTGGAGGGAGACTCTGTACCAGGGTCGTCTGCTTAGGTACCTCCGTCTTACCTATTTCTGCCGCAAAGCAGCAGTGCTTGCATTGCTGTGTTCCGGTTTGAAGCCATATCTTACATATGGCAGTGAAATTACTGGGTACTGTGACTTTACATCTGGTGTCACAAGTTGGTTACAGTGTGGTTCTTGTGGGGGTTGCAGTTTTTCTGTGAATCTCACAAGAGCCACATGAATTATAGGTGACTGTTACCACTTACCATCAGGTGGGGCAGTTTGCTTGTTTGCCAACTTTCCGCAATAAAAAAAATCTAACAAAACAGACAAAATTTTATGAAGACCTTGAACATAACAAATTTAAAATTTTTCCTAATCTTGTATCCTTCACTTGTAGTGCGCAAGTAATGCTAATTGGTTATATTTTATGAATGTAACTAATTGTTATTACAAAATTAATGGAGTTATAAATTAATGGTACTATAGGTCTTATTGTAAACATACTATTGAAATTGTTTGTATTACGACTGTTTGTTACCTAAATAAATAAATAAAATAAATAAATAACAATGTTGACGTGTGCGGTTAAATTGCGTTCAGGAATGAGCTTTTTTTTGTATTTTTAATGTTAAATGAATCCTAGAGAAATAAAGTATCTTTGCGTACTTTATCGTTGGCATAAAGTATAGAGTACAATTACCCGAAATAACGTTCAATACTTTAAAATAAAGTACGGGTGGCAACCCTAACCAGGGGTCCTCGGCGGAAACCGAAAGGTTGTCCACCGACGCAAACTTACTTTTCCGCTTTGCTTGCAATTCGAGGTCCGAAGTCGACTGAAAGCACGTGATGATTTGCGAGCTGCTTTGAGCAATAATATTAGTTATCTATCAGTTGCTAGATTGTCAAACTCGTGAATATAATGCAAGGACAAAAATGACAAAATATTCATCTCCACTGTATAAATGTTTTTTTTCAATATCTAAATACATCTAAATGCTTGTCATATGGCTATAGAGTTAAAAGATATGTGCGGTTTAATTAGAATGTTTTTTTTTGTACACACGGCAATACGCCATATTTAACATCTTGACTTGAGCCCTTATATGTTGCTCGTACCGTAATAGTGACGGATTTCGTAGTACAAATGTAAGCTTGGACGTGTGGTTAACTTTATATAATGGTCCCGGCTAACGACAAAGAAATGTTGATGGTCTCTGGTCATAAATAGGTTTGAAACTATTGCTATATGAGAGCATAGTAGCTCAAGAGTCCGCCGCATGAAAACTCATGTATTTAGGTTGAGAATGGGATAATGTGCAATTGTGCATTGATGGGCGCGTGGTGCTATCATTATTTAACTTTTATGTGTTGGTAATACTAATCAGATTAAACTCTTTTGTTGCCGACAGCGGCATCAGAATGAAAAAATCGATAAACCGTTATGTTAATCAAATAAAATATATTAAAAATGATGATGTGACTTTAAACAGACATGGAGAACGGTAGAGTTGGCGATATGAAGAAACTGGGCATCACCGAGTCGTACGTGGTGAAGAGACAGGTGCTGTTGTCGGCAGCGGAGGCCGCCGAGATGATCCTGCGCGTCGACAACATCCTGAAGGCGGCTCCGCGCCGTCGAGGCCCTGACCGTCGTCCCTGCTAAGCAAATTAGTAGATTCACATCACTTCTTGAACAAATATTAAGCCAGTAACTATGTCAGGCCTAGCACGGGCCCTATACAATAGAAGAGGAAGTAACACACTCGTCGCTCAAAGCGAATAATAAATTATACACATATAACAGAGGGAGAAGAAAGAAGTTCTTGTGTCGTTTTTTCTATGTCCCGTGCTAGGCTTGCCTGAAGTCATTTGGTCATTTTAATTTTTCACAAAACATTTAGGTAGTTTTCCCTTGACTATGTACTGTAAAATTAATAATTTTAATGCATTTAACTTTAACAAAATATGCTTTAATATTTTTCTAATTTGAAGTGATTTTATTTCTTTACTGCATTGTATGCCTTCCCATGTTGAATTATTTTATTATGATCCGCCATTAGTGGTTAGTGTTGCTAGCAGATAGATACATGAACATCGGAAGTTATTTTTTTAGTTGCTTAGGCTTAATGTGCCTTGATGTATTAATTATCCATACTATGTTTAATAAAAGATAATAACTCCATTTTTGTTTCAAATTTATGATGCACTTCCGAGTTTCTTGTCTGTTCTTCTCGAGAAGGCTCCCCTAATTTCCGAACAGGTGTAGAGTTAATTTTTTTTTCATTTGACTTGTATTTGCACACATCTTAATAATGGTTGGGGTGTGTGTACATACAAGGATTACATAATTAAGTTAATAAGATTCTTGGTTGAAGATTTTTGTTTTTTTTTGACGTCAATAAGTGCTCGTAAAGGTCTATATTGAATAAAGATTTTTGAGTTTGAGTTTTGAGCTTGGTAGTGAGTTAGTTTGCAATTTTGGGAGGATATTTCGGCTGATTGATATCAGTCGCCTTTCTTGTTTCGAGAAAATTTGTAATTTCGCCTGCACCTTCGGCTTCATTATCTAATCTTTGGGCGGAGTTAAAAGATTGGGGATTTCACTATTTCCTGGTAGCGCAGCACCGTTTACAGTGATTTCTTAGGTTAAGTGGGATGTCTCGACTGAGGTTATGGTAATACTGCCCTTTCAACCGTTAGCTATTAAGGTTGTTGCTGATGCAGCTTTTTACTGTATCAGCGGATGCTGATATTAATAAATTACTTAGCGCTCTTACGCACTAGCGGCTAACCGCGGGGGCGGCTAATAGCGCGGCTAGCCGCTTTACTTATTTTAAGATGCAACCGCTTGTGATCGTACGCACTTCATAGCGTAGCGTTTGCATATTAAAATCTTGCCGCGTTGTTAAGAGGCCGTTCATAAAATTGCCTCGGGCGAAAATAGGTATTCTAGCGCGTGAACGCGCGATCGTGTAGCTGAGTTCGGGTGGAGGACAGTGATGTCGGATCGGCGGTGGACGGTAGCGTATAGTTTGATCCAACAGTTTTATAGTAATATTATGGCGAAACATAGTTCGCGGGCACAGCTATATCGAGATGTAGCGTGAGCCTCACGGAGCAGAGCGATACGTCCTACCATCGAAAGCGCGGCGCACGGTCTGCCGTAGCAGCGTTTACGCTCCCGTATATAATTGAGTTTTGGAGAACTTTAATTGTTTCATTATTTTTTAATAAAAGATAAATTGTTATTTTTTTTTTTATTAAAAGTGTTTAAGCATGTATCAATCTTGAAATAAGTGTATTTTTTTTTTTTAAATCGGTTATATGCGCTAGAAATCCGAGGACACATTCGCTTATAATTTCTTCAAAATAAAGCCTTTTTAACGAAGTTTTTCTTTAAAATTCTGAATAAAAGTACAAAAAACTTCTCGGCCACTTTTTAGATTTGTTCAACGGCTTTATCGCTGTTTATTTTATATTCAATATTATATGTTAAATTCCGTGTCAACAACTCTGAACTGAGCGTCGCGTAACGAAAAAAATTGAAAAACGTCTCAGGGTTTTTGGAATTAAACAAACTATTACAATGAAAATCGATAATTTGTCGCGGCCACTTTTTTGATATTGAAATTAACTTTAATTTAACATATCATAACACATTGTAACTTATTTAGTTTGCCGTCAAACAGATTCAAAAGAATTAAAGAAACAGGGAAAATCACTCCAAAGCAAGAACGGCCTCTTAACCGCCCCCGCAGTTAGCCGTCATCATCATCATTTCAGTCAAGAGACGCCCACTGTTTATTTATTTATTTATTTATTTATGATTTACCAACATTTGTATACACTGTTACATCATAGGTAATGTAAACATTTATAAATACGTTTATATCTAAGTGTAACAAACAATTACAGGTAAATTCTACATGCTAGACATCTTATTTATACATTATAATACATTTAAAATGTACAATAATATTATTAATAATATGCAAAAAAAAGTTTAAGAAATAAGGAAAATAGTGAAATTATTAATTTCATTTGTATTTACATATCCCTTAACATAATCGCACGAAGCCTGCCAGGTGAGTCAGCAAAAATGTCTAAGATATTACAATGTTCATTTACCAATTTGCAAAGCCTTGAGATAGGAGAATTGCGTCCAAACTTAGTATTCCTTAAGGGTGCGTGTAGAGGGCTGATCTTATAACGCGGAAGCCTTGCTGGAACTCGTAATTTAAATTTGCTCAAAAGTTGTGGGCAGTCAATTATATAATTAAATATTTTTGAAGCAAAGATAAGGTCGATAAGATTTCTGCGTTTATCCAGTGAACACATTTTAAAATGGTGTAACTGTTTGCTGTAAGATGGTAGTTGCTTTCTTGATATGCCGCTTGAGAACACTAGATGACGCAGAAACCTTTTTTGAATACGTTCCAGTCTAATAGTATGAGTAGCGTAATGTGGCCTCCACACCACTACACCATACTCCAAAGTATTTCGGACTAGGGCATCATACAAAAGTATTTTGGTTTTGCTGCGGAATCCTTTAGAGTTTCTCTGTACAAAACCCAACATTTTAGAGGCACTCTTCATAATATATTCAATATGTGGTACAAAAGTTAACTTTTTATCAAAAATTACCCCTAAGTCACGGATTTGATCTAATTTTGTGATAATTGATTCACCAATTCGATATTGATAATTAATGTAATTATTTTTCCTCCCATACTGTACTATATAACATTTCTCTGGGTTCAGGCTCATGCTATTTAGTTGGCACCACTCAATTAGATTATTGATATCCTTTTGCAACAGCAGTGAATCCTGTATATTGTTAATAGATTTACACATTTTTAAGTCATCAGCATATAAATATGGTTTAGAATATTTAATTATGCTTGGTATGTCATTACAAAAGATGTTAAAAAAGATCGGAGCCAAGTGTGACCCTTGTGGTACACCAGAGGTTACACATTGTGGTTTAGACTGAAAGCCGTTTACGACTACGAAAAAAGATCTTTCTTGCAAGTACGACTTTATCCATTTCAACAGATCGCTTGAAAAACCATATGCAGACAACTTTTGCATTAGTATATCGTGAGACAGCCGATCAAATGCCTTGCTGAAGTCCGTGTACACTATGTCCACTTGCTTGTGAGCATCTAGCTCATCGAACAGTCTTTCAGCAATGCTCACTAGATTAGTGCTTGTAGATCTACCAAGAGTAAATCCATGCTGGTCATTACTTATAATTTGCTTAAAGTGATTTTTGATATGGGGACAGATTAGAGCTTCAAATAATTTTACAAAGGTCGATAAAATAGATATAGGTCTATAATTTTTTATTAAATTCTTACTTTGGGATTTATGAATAGGTACAATCTTAGATATCTTCCACTCCGCAGGGAATACTCCTGTACGAAGCGAGGTATTGTAAATAAGTAAAAGAGGTGTTACTAAATGCTCAGCGCACCTGACGATAAATATAGGTGGTACCCCATCTGGCCCAGACCCTTAACGTCTAGGCTTTTGATTTTTTTCTCAAGGGACTCAGACTCAATAACAGGCAGTAATAGATTTTGACAATAGTTCGTCATATGTTGCAAATAGTCTGTAGGGGTATATTCTTGTGAGTTACTAGTTCTGGTGTACACAGATGCAAAATAAGAGGAGAACATCTCACATATATCTGTTCGCCATCAGAAGTTGTTAGTGATTCATCTGTCATTGAGGCCGGAAAAGAGCTCGAACCTCCACGTTTTGCTTTAACATAGGACCAAAAATGTTTTGAATTTTTCGATATTTCACTATCCTAACGAGAAATATATTGATTATAGCAGTTTTTAGCTAAATGCTTACAGCGCGATCCTAATAACTTAAACTCTAACTTATCTCTTGGATTTCCATATTGTTTGAAACGACATCTTATCTTGTTCTTTTCGTTTAAAATTTTAATTAAATTTGTATTAAACCATGGTGGATAATTTTTTTTTCTATTTTTCTTCTGAGGTACGAACTTTTGAATAATACTGCGGATTACATCATAAAATATTCGAAGCATTTCATTTACATCCTTTTTATTATGAAATAATTCATTCCAATCACAATCTTTAAGTTCCTTGAGTATATTTTTGTAGTCTGCTTTGAAAAAGTTTTGTTTGAACGTGTCATTGTTAAATGACAATTTTGGTTCACTAATAATCGAAATATTAATGTCAAGAGGAGGGTGAAACTGATCAACTATACTTAGTTCGTTTTGAGAAGGGCTTACATCGCAAATTGGTAAATTAGACATAACCAAATCAAGAATACGACCTTGCTTGTTGAGGATATTATTATGTTGTTTTAAATTATTTGTATGCAATAGGTCTATCAATGGCTGGTACGTTACTAGAATAATCACCTAGCAGGCTCCATTCAATATTTCTCATATTGAAGTCTCCCATGATGCAATGACAACAAGACTGTTCAAAAACTACATTACAGCTCTCCAAGAAGGTTTCCATCACTGATCGTTGTACCGGTGGCGGCAAATAGACTACACAAAATGCAACTTGACGTTTCGTATGTGAAATAGGAAGTTCAATAGAGATCCAAAGATCTTCTACTTTAGTTTCCCAACTCATCATGCGCTTAGAATTCAGGTGCTTTGATACTGCAATCAAAACTCCGCCGCCATCCTTTTTACAAGATAATCCTGAATCACATCTATCTCTCCTATATACTATATAACGTTGATCGAACAATTCACTATTACAAACAGAATCATTTAGCCATGTCTCTGTGAGCGCAATGAGGTCGTAATCATTACAAACAATTTGTTGATAAAAATTGTGTGTTTTTGTCCTGAGACCTCGTGTGTTCTGGTAATAACATTTTAATGAATCGAATTTTGATGATTAAATATAATAAAAAAGCACATTTGAACTTAACAACAATAAATATAACTAATCTTATTTAATTTTTTTGAGCATATCTATATTTTTAACAAGAATATAGTCAGTGTCCTCCGATTTTCTCATAAAGATTCTGCCATTCCTAATCCATACAAACTTGAAGCCAATCTCCTTTGCCCGTATTCTTGCTGCCGCGTGAAGGTTTTTATTTGTAGGTGATAAATGCTCGCTAACAAATATTGGAGAAGAATCACCCGGTATTCCAAGTAGTATACTGTTTAATTTGCTTTGAGGGTGGGCTTTATTATATTTTATGGCTGCAGCAAGAAACTGATCGCGCAGTCTTGAAGATGCCAGTTGTACAATTATCGATCGAGGGCGTGTTGATGTACGATTTAATTTTGCAGTGCGGGTGCAATGCAGAATATCCTTTTCATTAACTGTTGGACATAGTCCTCCCCTGGGATCTCCAAACCGATCGGTCCTGCGCCTCCCGCATCCAGTGGCTTCCCGCGACCTTCACCAGATCGTCGGTCCACCTTGTGGGGCCTAACAACGCTGCGTCTCCCGGTACGCGGCCGCCACTCACGGCCTAAGTACTCACTTGATACAGTATCAGATACATTATGTGCTACACTTCTAAGCGAGTACCCGTTATAAGCTGATCGCACATATCAGCACGCGCCGATCGCGCCGCATTATATGACGTCATCAGCATCCGTTTTTCAATAGCCGTACACCTCTCGCATTTTTTAAAATTCGGCGTGTACGGTGCGGCCAAATGTGCGAGGTTTCATATAATTTCATACTATGAATTCCAAAAATGCCGCGCGTACGGCGCGTGCGGCGCGGGCATATGTGCGTTCAGCTTTATGCGAAAGCTGAACGTTCATCCATCAATAAATGTCACGACCCGGGGGGCTACCGCCCTCAGAATAACATGCTTTAGTTATTCTTCTGAGCTACCGCCTAACTCAGCGATCACTCGTTATCGCCTCCGTGACATTAGAACAATAGCTCAAATGTCACTTGTGACGTTAAAACTATTGTTCTAATGTCACGACAGCGATAGCGAGTGATCAATATGAGTTAGGCGGTACGGCCGCCGGGGGGCTACCGCCTAACTCATAGCGATCACTCTATCGCTTTTGTGACATTAGAAGAACAATAGCTCAAATGTCAGCTGTGACATTAACTATTGTTCTAATGTCACGATAACGATAGCGAGTGATCGCTTCGAGTTAGGCGGTACGGCCGCCGGAATTGTTTATATGATGTTGACGGATCACGATCCATCAATATCATATACCTACTACACGATCAAAAATATCACGATATCTGGATTAGGAATTTAGGATCCAGTATCATTATATTTTTTTGATTGAACGTGTAGCATTCGCTTAGGGTGTCTCAGGTCAGGATAATAGCAACATGGGGTGCGATGTCAGACAACCTCCTTGTGGTGCACCCTGGGCAACCCGGCAGATTCTCTGCCGCGGGCTAATAGTCTGACGAGAGGACCCCCATATGGGGCGTAGGATGGCCGGGTTCAACCCGGCGGGCCACTTCGTGTGGCCACCCGCTGCATGCGGGGAAGGGCTAAGTCCCCTCTTCTTATGATAAGAAGAGGTGTGGCTCTCGCTGGAAGCCGATCCCGGCGGCTACCTCTGGTGGTAGTAGGGACGAGGCGAGTTTCTCGCCATGGCGCTTCGCGCCCGTTGGGGATTTCCCCGAGCTTCGGCTCACCCGCGCGGCGGTGGATCCAGTGGGATCTGCCGTCGGGCAACCCGTTACCCGCACTGAGCGGGCCGGGGGCCCGGCGCACTGAGCGTCGGGCCACGTGGAAGACAACCACAGTAAAAAACCAGTTGCGGGGTGTAGAGCGGCGCAATTCGCCGCTCCACAAAGCAGCAGAGCCAGGCGGAGAGTCCGGCAACGGACATGTCACGGGCAGGGGGTCAGCGGGAATAAGGCCTGGCTGTTGTCCCCTTCCCTCTGTCTTGTGACGGACGGAGGAGCTGCTGGGGGGGTTTTTAGTGGGTAGGCCCGGGCCGGGTACGGTCTGGGGAGTCCCACATATCCTCGTGGTTTGGCTCGACCACGGGGAATGCGTAAATGCATTTACCCCCCTCCCAAAAAAAAAAAAAAAAAAAGGATAATAGCAACATCCAACCACTAATTTACGTCGAAAAAACAATAGAATGGGGGAACGCGTAACAGAAGTGAGTTTTTGGTTTGTCTATTAAAACTCCACCTGCAGGCCTACCATAGGCCTGATTTTTAAAGCCATAGACAAATTAGATATAAATAACCTTTTCTGCTTCATCATCACAGCTCATTCATATACGTCCCCACCGAGGAGTTCGAGCCTACTCTATGTTAGGGTGATTAGGCCTTACCCCTCGTTTACACCAAGGTATATTACATGTATTTAACAAGTTTTATGCAATGTTTTCGTTTATTGTTTACACTCGTATACCTACATGTATAAAACTTGTTGAATACAAAACATGTATACAACTTGTTGTATGAAATTGTTTCTGAACTACTAGTTGTCTACATGTTTATGATGTCACGTTTTATACTTGTTGTAGATAAACTTGTAGAAAATGACACGCCAGTCCGGTAGTTTCATTAATATTTTCTACTCAATTGACTATTTACAATGGAAAGTAAAGATGCTGAGGAACTTTACTTCATGAGTGCAGTATACTTGTTTACACGGTTATTTTTTTATCACTGGAAAATTTTAGGGACGCTTCAGGACATCAATTATTATAAATAAAATAAAAACAATGAATTAAAAAAAAATTTTTTAATTAAAAAAAAATTTTTAATTAAAAAATTTTTTTTTTAATTTTAAAGCATCTTTACTTTCCATTGTAAATAGTCAATTGAGTAGAAAATATTAATGAAACTACCGGACTGGCGTGTCATTTTCTACAAGTTTATCTACAACAAGTATAAAACGTGACATCATAAACATGTAGACAACTAGTAGTTCAGAAACAATTTCATACAACAAGTTGTATACATGTTTTGTATTCAACAAGTTTTATACATGTATACGAGTGTAAACAATAAACGAAAACATTGCATAAAACTTGTTAAATACATGTAATATACCTTGGTGTAAACGAGGGGTAAGGCCTAATCACCCTAACATAGAGTAGGCTCGAACTCCTCGGTGGGGACGTATATGAATGAGCTGTGATGATGAAGCAGAAAAGGTTATTTATATCTAATTTGTCTATGGCTTTAAAAATCAGGCCTATGGTAGGCCTGCAGGTGGAGTTTTAATAGACAAACCAAAAACTCACTTCTGTTACGCGTTCCCCCATTCTATTGTTTTTTCGACGTAAATTAGTGGTTGGATGTTGCTATTATCCTTTTTTTTTTTTTTTTTTTGGGAGGGGGGTAAATGCATTTACGCATTCCCCGTGGTCGAGCCAAACCACGAGGATATGTGGGACTCCCCAGACCGTACCCGGCCCGGGCCTACCCACTAAAAACCCCCCCAGCAGCTCCTCCGTCCGTCACAAGACAGAGGGAAGGGGACAACAGCCAGGCCTTATTCCCGCTGACCCCCTGCCCGTGACATGTCCGTTGCCGGACTCTCCGCCTGGCTCTGCTGCTTTGTGGAGCGGCGAATTGCGCCGCTCTACACCCCGCAACTGGTTTTTTACTGTGGTTGTCTTCCACGTGGCCCGACGCTCAGTGCGCCGGGCCCCCGGCCCGCTCAGTGCGGGTAACGGGTTGCCCGACGGCAGATCCCACTGGATCCACCGCCGCGCGGGTGAGCCGAAGCTCGGGGAAACCCCCAACGGGCGCGAAGCGCCATGGCGAGAAACTCGCCTCGTCCCTACTACCACCAGAGGTAGCCGCCGGGATCGGCTTCCAGCGAGAGCCACACCTCTTCTTATCATAAGAAGAGGGGACTTCGCCCTTCCCCGCATGCAGCGGGTGGCCACACGAAGTGGCCCGCCGGGTTGAACCCGGCCATCCTACGCCCCATATGGGGGTCCTCTCGTCAGACTATTAGCCCGCGGCAGAGAATCTGCCGGGTTGCCCAGGGTGCACCACAAGGAGGTTGTCTGACATCGCACCCCATGTTGCTATTATCCTGACCTGAGACACCCTAAGCGAATGCTACACGTTCAATCAAAAAAATATAATGATACTGGATCCTAAATTCCTAATCCAGATATCGTGATATTTTTGATCGTGTAGTAGGTATATGATATTGATGGATCGTGATCCGTCAACATCATATAAACAATTCCGGCGGCCGTACCGCCTAACTCGAAGCGATCACTCGCTATCGTTATCGTGACATTAGAACAATAGTTAATGTCACAGCTGACATTTGAGCTATTGTTCTTCTAATGTCACAAAAGCGATAGAGTGATCGCTATGAGTTAGGCGGTAGCCCCCCGGCGGCCGTACCGCCTAACTCATATTGATCACTCGCTATCGCTGTCGTGACATTAGAACAATAGTTTTAACGTCACAAGTGACATTTGAGCTATTGTTCTAATGTCACGGAGGCGATAACGAGTGATCGCTGAGTTAGGCGGTAGCTCAGAAGAATAACTAAAGCATGTTATTCTGAGGGCGGTAGCCCCCCGGGTCGTGACATTTATTGATGGATGAACGTTCAGCTTTCGCATAAAGCTGAACGCACATATGCCCGCGCCGCACGCGCCGTACGCGCGGCATTTTTGGAATTCATAGTATGAAATTATATGAAACCTCGCACATTTGGCCGCACCGTACACGCCGAATTTTAAAAAATGCGAGAGGTGTACGGCTATTGAAAAACGGATGCTGATGACGTCATATAATGCGGCGCGATCGGCGCGTGCTGATATGTGCGATCAGCTTATAACGGGTACTCGCTTAGAAGTGTAGCACATAATGTATCTGATACTGTATCAAGTGAGTACTTAGGCCGTGAGTGGCGGCCGCGTACCGGGAGACGCAGCGTTGTTAGGCCCCACAAGGTGGACCGACGATCTGGTGAAGGTCGCGGGAAGCCACTGGATGCGGGAGGCGCAGGACCGATCGGTTTGGAGATCCCAGGGGAGGACTATGTCCAACAGTTAATGAAAAGGATATTCTGCATTGCACCCGCACTGCAAAATTAAATCGTACATCAACACGCCCTCGATCGATAATTGTACAACTGGCATCTTCAAGACTGCGCGATCAGTTTCTTGCTGCAGCCATAAAATATAATAAAGCCCACCCTCAAAGCAAATTAAACAGTATACTACTTGGAATACCGGGTGATTCTTCTCCAATATTTGTTAGCGAGCATTTATCACCTACAAATAAAAACCTTCACGCGGCAGCAAGAATACGGGCAAAGGAGATTGGCTTCAAGTTTGTATGGATTAGGAATGGCAGAATCTTTATGAGAAAATCGGAGGACACTGACTATATTCTTGTTAAAAATATAGATATGCTCAAAAAAATTAAATAAGATTAGTTATATTTATTGTTGTTAAGTTCAAATGTGCTTTTTTATTATATTTAATCATCAAAATTCGATTCATTAAAATGTTATTACCAGAACACACGAGGTCTCAGGACAAAAACACACAATTTTTATCAACAAATTGTTTGTAATGATTACGACCTCATTGCGCTCACAGAGACATGGCTAAATGATTCTGTTTGTAATAGTGAATTGTTCGATCAACGTTATATAGTATATAGGAGAGATAGATGTGATTCAGGATTATCTTGTAAAAAGGATGGCGGCGGAGTTTTGATTGCAGTATCAAAGCACCTGAATTCTAAGCGCATGATGAGTTGGGAAACTAAAGTAGAAGATCTTTGGATCTCTATTGAACTTCCTATTTCACATACGAAACGTCAAGTTGCATTTTGTGTAGTCTATTTGCCGCCACCGGTACAACGATCAGTGATGGAAACCTTCTTGGAGAGCTGTAATGTAGTTTTTGAACAGTCTTGTTGTCATTGCATCATGGGAGACTTCAATATGAGAAATATTGAATGGAGCCTGCTAGGTGATTATTCTAGTAACGTACCAGCCATTGATAGACCTATTGCATACAAATAATTTAAAACAACATAATAATATCCTCAACAAGCAAGGTCGTATTCTTGATTTGGTTATGTCTAATTTACCAATTTGCGATGTAAGCCCTTCTCAAAACGAACTAAGTATAGTTGATCAGTTTCACCCTCCTCTTGACATTAATATTTCGATTATTAGTGAACCAAAATTGTCATTTAACAATGACACGTTCAAACAAAACTTTTTCAAAGCAGACTACAAAAATATACTCAAGGAACTTAAAGATTGTGATTGGAATGAATTATTTCATAATAAAAAGGATGTAAATGAAATGCTTCGAATATTTTATGATGTAATCCGCAGTATTATTCAAAAGTTCGTACCTCAGAAGAAAAATAGAAAAAAAAATTATCCACCATGGTTTAATACAAATTTAATTAAAATTTTAAACGAAAAGAACAAGATAAGATGTCGTTTCAAACAATATGGAAATCCAAGAGATAAGTTAGAGTTTAAGTTATTAGGATCGCGCTGTAAGCATTTAGCTAAAAACTGCTATAATCAATATATTTCTCGTTAGGATAGTGAAATATCGAAAAATTCAAAACATTTTTGGTCCTATGTTAAAGCAAAACGTGGAGGTTCGAGCTCTTTTCCGGCCTCAATGACAGATGAATCACTAACAACTTCTGATGGCGAACAGATATATGTGAGATGTTCTCCTCTTATTTTGCATCTGTGTACACCAGAACTAGTAACTCACAAGAATATACCCCTACAGACTATTTGCAACATATGACGAACTATTGTCAAAATCTATTACTGCCTGTTATTGAGTCTGAGTCCCTTGAGAAAAAAATCAAAAGCCTAGACGTTAATAAAGGGTCTGGGCCAGATGGGGTACCACCTATATTTATCGTCAGGTGCGCTGAGCATTTAGTAACACCTCTTTTACTTATTTACAATACCTCGCTTCGTACAGGAGTATTCCCTGCGGAGTGGAAGATATCTAAGATTGTACCTATTCATAAATCCCAAAGTAAGAATTTAATAAAAAATTATAGACCTATATCTATTTTATCGACCTTTGCAAAATTATTTGAAGCTCTAATCTGTCCCCATATCAAAAATCACTTTAAGCAAATTATAAGTAATGACCAGCATGGATTTACTCTTGGTAGATCTACAAGCACTAATCTAGTGAGCATTGCTGAAAGACTGTTCGATGAGCTAGATGCTCACAAGCAAGTGGACGTAGTGTACACGGACTTCAGCAAGGCATTTGATCGGCTGTCTCACGATATACTAATGCAAAAGTTGTCTGCATATGGTTTTTCAAGCGATCTGTTGAAATGGATAAAGTCGTACTTGCAAGAAAGATCTTTTTTCGTAGTCGTAAACGGCTTTCAGTCTAAACCACAATGTGTAACCTCTGGTGTACCACAAGGGTCACACTTGGCTCCGATCTTTTTTAACATCTTTTGTAATGACATACCAAGCATAATTAAATATTCTAAACCATATTTATATGCTGATGACTTAAAAATGTGTAAATCTATTAACAATATACAGGATTCACTGCTGTTGCAAAAGGATATCAATAATCTAATTGAGTGGTGCCAACTAAATAGCATGAGCCTGAACCCAGAGAAATGTTATATAGTACAGTATGGGAGGAAAAATAATTACATTAATTATCAATATCGAATTGGTGAATCAATTATCACAAAATTAGATCAAATCCGTGACTTAGGGGTAATTTTTGATAAAAAGTTAACTTTTGTACCACATATTGAATATATTATGAAGAGTGCCTCTAAAATGTTGGGTTTTGTACAGAGAAACTCTAAAGGATTCCGCAGCAAAACCAAAATACTTTTGTATGATGCCCTAGTCCGAAATACTTTGGAGTATGGTGTAGTGGTGTGGAGGCCACATTACGCTACTCATACTATTAGACTGGAACGTATTCAAAAAAGGTTTCTGCGTCATCTAGTGTTCTCAAGCGGCATATCAAGAAAGCAACTACCATCTTACAGCAAACAGTTACACCATTTTAAAATGTGTTCACTGGATAAACGCAGAAATCTTATCGACTTTATCTTTGCTTCAAAAATATTTAATTATATAATTGACTGCCCACAACTTTTGAGCAAATTTAAATTACGAGTTCCAGCAAGGCTTCCGCGTTATAAGATCAGCCCTCTACACGCACCCTTAAGGAATACTAAGTTTGGACGCAATTCTCCTATCTCAAGGCTTTGCAAATTGGTAAATGAACATTGTAATATCTTAGACATTTTTGCTGACTCACCTGGCAGGCTTCGTGCGATTATGTTAAGGGATATGTAAATACAAATGAAATTAATAATTTCACTATTTTCCTTATTTCTTAAACTTTTTTTTTGCATATTATTAATAATATTATTGTACATTTTAAATGTATTATAATGTATAAATAAGATGTCTAGCATGTAGAATTTACCTGTAATTGTTTGTTACACTTAGATATAAACGTATTTATAAATGTTTACATTACCTATGATGTAACAGTGTATACAAATGTTGGTAAATCATAAATAAATAAATAAATAAATAAACAGTGGGCGTCTCTTGACTGAAATGATGATGATGACGGCTAACTGCGGGGGCGGTTAAGAGGCCGTTCTTGCTTTGGAGTGATTTTCCCTGTTTCTTTAATTCTTTTGAATCTGTTTGACGGCAAACTAAATAAGTTACAATGTGTTATGATATGTTAAATTAAAGTTAATTTCAATATCAAAAAAGTGGCCGCGACAAATTATCGATTTTCATTGTAATAGTTTGTTTAATTCCAAAAACCCTGAGACGTTTTTCAATTTTTTTCGTTACGCGACGCTCAGTTCAGAGTTGTTGACACGGAATTTAACATATAATATTGAATATAAAATAAACAGCGATAAAGCCGTTGAACAAATCTAAAAAGTGGCCGAGAAGTTTTTTGTACTTTTATTCAGAATTTTAAAGAAAAACTTCGTTAAAAAGGCTTTATTTTGAAGAAATTATAAGCGAATGTGTCCTCGGATTTCTAGCGCATATAACCGATTTAAAAAAATAAAAAATACACTTATTTCAAGATTGATACATGCTTAAACACTTTTAATAAAAAAAATAATAACAATTTATCTTTTATTAAAAAATAATGAAACAATTAAAGTTCCAAAAAAAAAAAAAAAAGGATAATAGCAACATCCAACCACTAATTTACGTCGAAAAAGCAATAGAATGGGGGAACGCGTAACAGAAGTGAGTTTTTGGTTTGTCTATTAAAACTCCACCTGCAGGCCTACCATAGGCCTGATTTTTAAAGCCATAGACAAATTAGATATAAATAACCTTTTCTGCTTCATCATCACAGCTCATTCATATACGTCCCCACCGAGGAGTTCGAGCCTACTCTATGTTAGGGTGATTAGGCCTAGTCAACCATGCTGGCTAGTGGTGGGTCGGTACGCGTTTTTGCAATACCGAAACTATGTATTGGTTTAGTTTGTAATAATGGTTTTTGAAACTATTTATTTTAATAACCAGTTATTGAATGGGTATCGGGTATCGCAAGAAGGGCTCGGTTTCGGTTCGAAGGAAAATCATGTTTTATTGAATAAATGATTTTATTCGGCAACTATCTATTGACGTGACGGAGTATTGGGTGTTCGATAGTAACCAATATTATTTTGATAAATAAAAATGAACTTTCCTTCATACTTTGACCAGGCTTAGGACTGGCTGCCAGGCGGCAGGCCCACCATCCGCGCGAGCCCGAGCTAGTTTAGGTAAATTTCTCTAGTCTCTGTTTGTGTGCGTCGCTCACGCACACAAGCGCACTCGGTCGCGCAATCGGTACGGCCGCCTAGCAAAATATCGTAGATGTTAATTTTGAATTTAATAGGTGTTTATTATTTACTGTGTTATACTATAATAAATACAGGGATGTGTTTGTACAACTTTTATTTTTACAAGCTTTTATTTAGCTTGCACTGTATGTATGTATGTAGATTTGACCACTTCTCGGTTTTGGAATTGGCTGAAATTTTGCACATAATAATATGTATATCGTGACAATGCAATGTTATGATAACATGGAGCTGATCTGATGAAGGAACTGGACGGTGGCCATAGGAACTATGTAATAAAACGACGCAACCCCATCGAGTTTGGGCTCGTTTGATTCATATTGACGAGTACTTTGGTCTTATTTGTTAACCAGGGTCTGATGCTGGAGCTGGGAGGTGGCCATAGGACCTCCGCAATAAAACGACATAACCCTATCGAGTTTGGGCTCCTTTGATTCGTAATGACGAGTACTTTGGTCCTATATGGTAACCAGTGTCTGATGCTGGAGCTGGAAGGTGGCCATAGGACCTCCGCAATAAAACGACATAACCCTATCGAGTTTGGGCTCGTTTGATTCGTAATGACGAGGACTTTGGTTCTATATGGTAACCAGGGTCTGATGCTGGAGCTGGAAGGTGGCCATAGGAACTCCGCAATAAAATGACACAACCCCATTGAGTTTGTGCTCATTTGATTCGTATTGACGAGTACTTTGGTCCTATATGGTAACTAGGGTCTGATGCTGGAGCTGGAATGTGGCCATAGGACCTCCGCAATAATACGACATAACCCTATCGAGTTTGGGCTCGTTTGATTCGTAATGATGAGTACTTTGGTCCTATATGGTAACCAGGGTCTGATGCTGGAGCTGGAAGGTGGCCATAGGACCTCCGCAATAAAACGACATAACCCTATCGAGTTTGGGCTCGTTTGATTCGTAATGACGAGGACTTTGGTCCTATATGGTAACCAGGGTCTGATGCTGGAGCTGGAAGGTGGCCATAGGAACTCCGCAATAAAACGACACAACCCCATCGAGTTTGGGCTCGTTTGATTCGTATTGACGAGTACTTTGGTCGAGTTTTGTAATGGCGGCCATGCGGTTACAAAATGATAAAATATAAAATAATAGTAAAAAGATTAAAAAAAGAAGTCGCCCCACACTAGGATTTTATTTTAAAACCCTAATAAGACGAAAATAAATTTTAATTTATTACATGATACATCTAATATATAAAATTCTCGTGTCAGAGTGTTTGTTACCGAACTCCTCCGAAACGGCTTGACCGATCTTTATGAAATGTTTTGTGTATATTCAGTAGGTCTGAGAATAGGTCGTAAGCTATTTTTTATTACGGCGAAACGTTAGTTCGCCGTTATTATGGCGAAACGTAGTTCGCCGGCACAGCTAGTTTTTAATAAAATATAAAAGCTTGTCGCAAGATTTACCCATTTTATAAAAAACAAATATTTTTTTCTTAGAATTACCAATATTTATTTATTTAAGGCTTACCAAGTAAATACATACGGGCAAGGTACTTAAACAGTTTTTTTTATGGAGGGCCTGGCAAATGACCTCCTCCCGCCTGATGTTAAGCGGTGAAAGAGGCCCAAATGAGTTGACAGATAGAGGTGGGAGGACATCCACTATCCAACCTGCCCGCCCCTTGCCGGCCTAAAAGATGTTTTTCACACCTCTTTTGAAGGAACCCATGTTGTAGGATGGAGGAAACACGTGCGCAGGTAGAGAATTCCAAGTGTGGGATGAACGACAGAAGACTTACCGGAGGGAGACTCTGTACCAAGGTCGTGTGCTTGGGTACCTCCGTCTTACCTATTTCTGCCGCAAAGCAGCAGTGCTTGCATTGCTGTGTTCCGGTTGCAAGGGTAAGATATGGCACTGAAATTACTGGGTACCGTGACTTTACATCTTAAGTCACAAGTTGGCAACGTACACTGTGGCCCTTGTGGGGTTTACAGTTTTACTGCGAATGTCACACGAGACACATGTATTATAGGTGACTGTTACCACTTACCATCAGGTGGGCAGTTTGCTTTTTTGCCAACTTAGTAGCAATAAAAAAAAAAGAAGAAGGAATCTTGGAATTTTTGGTACGGTGTGAAAAGGAGGATACAGTGTAAGGATGACTCCGTAGACCCTTACGCGTGTTTCTGTGAAGGAATGGAGAGGGAGGGATAAGGTTTAAGAGCTCCTCAGAGCATTCCCCGTGGAACATTCGGTAAAAGGCGCTAAGAGAGGCGATGTCACGTCAAAGTTGTAGGGGCTCGAAGGTGTTAGTTGCCTCTACATCGCCAATTATTCGAATAGCGCGACGCTGCAATCTGTCCAGAGCATCGAGGAGGTACTGAGCGGAGTCAGAGTGCGAGCAATATTCCACGCAAGACCTAACCTGAGTTTTATACAACAGGCATAGTTGGTCCGGCGCAAAATACCTACGCACCTTGTTCAGGACACCGAGTTTCCGTGAGGCAACAGTTATAACGGATTCGAGTTTTTCAAAAAAGGGATCATATATGCATTTAAATTTCAGGACTGCACAGTATTGTCATGTGTGTATGACAATGCTGTACAAAACATTATTTATTACAAAAAAATAAATATAATAATCAAGTTAAATTGTTTTATTGTTTATCCTAATTCTCGGGACAAGCTTTTATATTTTTATAAGAAAATATATATTGTAATAAATAAAAGTTTATTTTCCTCTTTTAAGGCATTATAATATAAGTAAGCTTGTTTTTAAAAAAACTTTTTATAAACTAATTACTCAAATAATACGAAATATTTTAATGACTACCGAGTTCTTTATTGTTAGTTGTATCTACAAATTATTTTATATAATATACATATAATAATTTAGTAATAAACAAATATGAAATGAATATTTTCTTGTGCTCAACGCACTTTTTAGTGCATTGAAGCCATTCGCTAGATTGTAATAAAAAAATAAATTAAAGTTTATTTTCTTTTTTTAGGACATTAAAATAAAAGCTTGTTTTAAAAAATCTTTTGTGATAGCGGCCATCTTGTTTTAGTTTTTTTCATGGTGTACTGTATTTTACGAACTTTCATTTGATACCCCATATACAGACCCATATTGTGGGGATTGTACATAAAAATAATCTGTCAATTTGTGACGGCGGCCATCTTGTATTAGATTATCTTTCAGAATATACTATATTCTACAATTCATTCTACAATTCAAGCTCTTTCATTTGACAATTAAATTGGGGAAGGTCGCACAAAAGAAATTGATGGGGTTGCGTATGGATATTATCTAGGCTAGGCTCAAAGTACTCATCAAGAAAAATCATATAGGACCAAAGTACTCGTCAATACGAATCAAACAAGCCCAAACTCGATGGGGTTGCGTCGTTTAATTTCGGAGTTCCTTAGGCCACCTTCCAACTCCAGCATCAGACCCTGGTTACCATATAGGACCAAAGTACTCGTCAATACGAATCAAACGAGCCCAAACTCGATGGGATTGTGTCGTTTTATTGCGGAGTTCCTATGGCCAGCTTCCAGTTCTAGTATCAGACCCTGGTTACCACATAGGACCAAAGTACTCGTCAATACGAATCAAACAAGCCCAAACTCGATGGGATTGTGTCGTTTTATTGCGGAGTTCCTATGGCCAGCTTCCAGTTCTAGTATCAGACCCTGGTTACCACATAGGACCAAAGTACTCGTCAATACGAATCAAACAAGCCCAAACTCGATGGGGGTGCGTCGTTTAATTGCGGAGTTCCTTAGGCCACCTTCCAACTCCAGCATCAGACCCTGGTTACCATATAGCACCAAAGTACTCGTCAATGCGAATCAAACGAGCCCAAACTCGATGGGATTGTGTCGTTTTATTGCGGAGTTCCTATGGCCAGCTTCCAGTTCTAGTATCAGACCCTGGTTACCACATAGGACCAAAGTACTCGTCAATACGAATCAAACAAGCCCAAACTCGATGGGATTGTGTCGTTTTATTGCGGAGTTCCTTTGGCTATCTTCCAGCTCCAGCATCAGACCCTGGTTACCACATAGGACCAAAGTACTCGTCAATACGCATCAAACAAGCCCAAACTCGATGGGATTGTGTTGTTTTATTACGGAGTTCCTTTGGCTATCTTCCAGCTCCAGCATCAGACCCTGGTTACCATGTAGGACCAAAGTACTCGTCAATACGAATCAAACGAGCTCAAACTCGATGGGGCTATGTCGTTTTATTGCGGAGTTCCTATGGCCACCTTTCAGCTCCAACATCAGATCAGCTCCATGTCGTCATCATAATATATTTATACATATGCATGCAAAATTTCAGCTTAATCGGAGACCGGGAAGTGAGTCAAATTTAACTCGCAAGATTAGACCCGAACATGCAAAAGATGAATAAAAGCTTGTAAAAAGGTTGAAGGTTTTTCGTACGGCAGCCACAAATAATAAAATTGTTAGTTATCAACTTCTCCGATTACTCCGTAGGACTTCGCGTCGTATACATACACAAATAATTACGTAACCGGGAGCTAGCTCAAAGCGACGTGCTCTCACTTCGAGTCTTGATTGCACACTGAATTTCGACGCGCCCGAGCCAAGTATTTGTAAGAAAATCGATAAATGTATGTTAAAAAATTCATATAAAAATCAATGTACGATAATTTAAAAAAATACCACGGTGTCAGTGTTATGCTTACCTTTGTTCTATATATTTGTTAAACTAAAATATAATAGGGTTAATTAATGAAGCTAAAAATCACGAACGGTTTGTGGGTGTAACCTAAATTTTAAGTAAAATGGATGCTATTTTTTAACGAAATGGTATGTAAATTTGAAAAATGGTGACGGTGATTGTGTAAACACATAATTTAAGAATTTAAATTAATTTTTTCCCGGTCAGTTAACTGGAACGTTAACGTAAAATATCAAAAACGCCAACGGCCTTTTTGCTGTTTTTCGCGCCATGGGCCCTTAAATTAAAAGTTCATTTATTTGATTTTTTGTACATTGTTATTCTGTACATACCTACAATATTTACACTTTACTATAGACCTATTTTATATTTTACACGTTTTTATTTACACTAGGTTTCGAAGCTTTGTATTTACAATTCCTATTTTACAATTTGGCGCGATTCAATAATCGCATCTAGAGGAGCAAGCTGAGTGCCCGTTCGGGAATTTTCGTTTGCCGTCGGTTCCGTGGTTCCGTCAGCCTGGCGCCTAGTATCGGATCGGCTCTCGCTCGGATACCGCGTTGCGAGCGACAGCAAGTGAACCGTCCGTTCCACACAATAAATAGTTACTCCCGATAAATAGTTTCTGAAGAAGTGAATACATAGTTTTCGGTATTGTTGCTAATAAATAGTTTCAATAACTGTTTACGGTTTATAACGCCCATAACTAATGCTGGCCCAGTGCGGATTGGTCGACTTCACATACATCATTGAATTTCTTCGCAGATGTATGCACGATTTTTTCCTTCACCGTAGGAGCGTCAGACAAATGTACATAATTATGAAATTCGAAACGAAAAACACATTGGTACATGGCGGGTCTCGATACATTTTCTGCTTAGATTCTTTAAAATACTATATGAAACAGAAAACAAAATTCAATAACAAAAAATATGAAACAGAATTAGATCAAGTAATGACATTGTAAATAGTTTGTTTTGTGCACTCAATGCACACTAGCTAGAATGGAAATCGTTAAGTGCTAAATGGAAAAACAGAGTAAAACAAGATATTTCTCAAATAAAAATATTTAATCATTATCATCACTTAAATCACCATGGTCGTGATCATCATCAACTCGGATTATAAAAAGAATCACACACACTATCCAGCAGATCATTAAGAGGGCACATTTTATCCTCTTCTCTATATTATAATAAAATCGTAGGGGTACAAAAATCTGTAATTGCGAAATATTAAGAAAAAAATACACAGGTCGCCTTAAAATCATTAGCAGAACACGATAGAATAGTTTTTAAAATTGTTTGTTTGTCTGTTTGTCCTGAAAGATCTCCGAAACTACTGGACAGAATTTGATATGGCTTACACCACAATGCTTTTTTTTATTATTATTATGTTTACTCCACAGACTTTTAGTCCATGCCCTTGTTCAAATTATTTTTTTTTACAAAATTTCTTTTTAAACTCCTTATAAATAATAATTAACACTTAGTAACTTTTTTTAAACATTTGCGCAGCTTATAAATTAAAATATACTTTACAATATAAATATTATATTATACTAAACAAACGTACAAACGGCAAAGCTTCAGAGCCCACATATCGACCATGAGACAGATCTTATATCGCTCGTAATAGTGCAGGTTTTCTTAGTGCAATATAAGGGCTCTACGCGCCACCGACCGCACATTACACACATACATACCAGTTGTGAACTATATCATAAATACGTACATTTATACTATAATATAAAACTATATATAAATTTAATGAGGGATTTTTCGGACAACAGATCTTCAGAATTTTCTGCTAATGGGGTAGCACCTAGATCGCTGCTGCTGCGATCTTTGAACGCCATCTGCAAATTGTAATTTTTTATTTCATCGTCCGTTGCTGAGTTGGACTGGGCAATTAGTTGTTTTATGGCGTCATGCTCCTTATGCTCCCCACAAAAGTATATACATGACTCCGTATGCCTGGAAATTGCCACTACAACGTGAGGGACACTGTCATGGACCGGGTTTTTTGGTTCTCTGCCCCTTAGCACTATCACCTTACGGTATGTCAGCCCCTGAGCCTCATGTATCGTCAGCAGTCTGGAATTCTCTCCAGTACCATACCCTTTCGTTTCGAACGCCTCCTTTTCCTCTTGGGTGAAGGTCAAGAATAGCGTTTCCGGGTCAGTCCTGGACACAGCTTCTGATGCCATGGTGGAAGTTAGGGATCTCAGTGCATCCCTGGACGTGTATATGCCCCCGTACACCTCCTTCAGGGCGTATACTACATCTATCGGGCATCGGTGTGTGCAGAGTATCTTTTCTGAGACTGTCGTTACGGTAATTGGGTCTTTGTATTGCATTTCAAATAGGTTGTCTCTGTCGATAAAGGGGATTTGGTGGGTGATTTTGTAACTCATCGGCAATCGGCCATCGTATAGATTTGATAATTCTGTTTGATTTAAAACCGATTTTTAATATGCTTAACATTCTGTAACATCTTTGTCTGAGTGTTCTTGGTGTATTTGTTGAATAAACCAACCAATACCTAAAGCGAATACACATAATTTTGCTTCTCTTCACTAAGTGATTCAGTTTGATATCGATTGCCGATCAATAGGAAGAAAGCATTTGACATTTCTTTCACGCGGATTGTATGCATGCAGTTGCATTGTTACTTGGAACATTGTTTGAAAAGGGTGAATTGACTATTTCTCCTTTGTACAGGCTTCTCAATACTCTCATAATGGTTGCATTAGGATGTAATAATTGTTCATATTTACTTCTAGTCTCTTGAACACTTGTTTTGATTTGTTAGACGAAACCCTTAGAAATCGCCTCATGGGCGAAAAGGCAGCAAAACTGCTGTTCCTAAAATACAATATTCCGCTTTTGAAATTTGAGTATTGAATTTGTGCCTTTTTTTGGGAGGGGGGAAAATGCATTGACGCATTCCTCGTGGTCGAGCTAAATCACGAGGATATGTGGGACTCCCCAGACCGTACACAGCCCGGGCCTACCCACTAAAAACCCCCCCAGCAGCTCTCCGTCCGTCACAAGACAGGGGGAAGGGGACAACAGCCAGGCCTTATTCCCGCTGACCCCCTGCCTGTGACACGTCCGTTGCCGGACTCCTCATCTGGCTCTGCTACTTTGTGGAGCGGCACAGAATTGCGCCGCTCTACACCCCGAAATTGGTTTTTTATTGTGGTTGTCTTCCACGCGGTCCGACGCTCAGTGCGCCGGGCCCCCGACCCGCTCAGTGCGGGTAACGGGTTGCCCGATGGTAGATCCCACTGGATCTACCGCCGCGCGGGTGAGCCGAAGCTCGGGGAAATCCCCAACGGGCGCGAAGCGCCACGGCGAGAAGCTCGCCCTCATCCTCCCTACCACCAGAGGTAGCCGCCGGAATCGGCTTCCAGCAAGAGCCACACCTCTTCTTAACATAAGAAGAGGGGACTTCGCCCTTCTCCGCATGAAGCGGGTGGCCACTCGAAGTGGCCCGCCGGGCTAAGCCCGGCCATCCCACGCCCCCCCCCCCCCTCCATGGGGGTCCTCTCGTCAGACAATTAGCCCGCGGCAGAGAATCTGCCGGGTTGCCCAGGGTGCACCAAGTGGAGGTGTCTGACATCGCACCCCGAGAGATTGAATTTGTGCCTGTCACTATCACATAAAGCTAATTAAAACTACCTAAAATGGTATATCCGTCAGTTTTTTTCTAATTACCTAATAAAAATTATTAATAATTCATTTATTTGTTTTTTTTTTAATTATCTGATTTGATATCTTATCTATTCTGTGTCTAAAGTAAACATTCGCATTCGCATTCGCAACATTCGCACTCCAAACATTCGCATTCGCATTCGCGAATGTAGAAAATATGACATTCGTAACATCCCTAGCTAGCACGGCGCATAGACTACAGAAGAGAAAGTGGGTAACCCTCGTCCCGTCCCGCTTCATTGTTATAAGAGAGAGAGCGAGAAGAAACTACGTAATTATTTCTTGTCCCGTTTTGCCCACGGTCCCGCAATGTCCCGCCTACAACGAACACGTTCTTACACCTTGAATGTTAGCATTAAAAATCAGCACCGATTGTTGCTGATGCTAATATTAAAAATAATGCTGATAATCCGCGGATGCTGATGCTGATGCTGATATCCGCAACAATCCTGATACCTATACAGAACCCTGCCAGTGTGGTCACATGTTATTCGCTGGGTGCATTTGCATTAAAACAGCCATGCCCCGATATTCCAGACAACAGTCGTGGATATTCATGCTATTTAATGTTTATTATTGAAACTGTGATACATTCTTTTATACACAATTTGTCAACAAAGCTTTTTTATAAATTTTACAATATAGTTTTCTTTTATATTTCAAATTGAAGTAGGTTATCAACTCTTAAATAATTTCTTTTTTTTTCTCTTTTATTTCATAAGACATTTCTTTAATATTGCGAGCACAAAGCCCTCGGGTCGTGGCAGAATATCAGCGTTTTGTCCATGTCCTGCGATGTGGACAAAAACTATCGCTGAGCCATCACCCTTTTTGCACTTCGGCAGCACACACAAACCGTGTGATTCGTAGGTATACATATGTATTTGTATTCATAGGGTTACAAATTGTTTGTATTGTTGTTGTTGATTTTTAATTGTTAATATAAGTTTAATTCTAAGATGTATGTGTGTGATGTTGAAGTCGTAAATAAAGTGTTTATCTATCTAACATTATGCATGTAAGACATGATGTTAAAGCTCCGGGCGGCAACTAAAGGCAGGAGGCAGGTAGTAACGAATGGCACTTGCTACACGCGCGCGTCTGCATAATTTATTGCTCTACCCGGATTCACTTACATTACTGACAGATTGATTACATATCCTCCTAACCGTATCGCATTAAATAATAGGTTGTTTATTTTTATACTTACAGCTCATTAAGTATTGAACATATCCTGCAACTGGACACAAAGAAATATGTCTAACTCCATAATAGTTTATGTATTTTATGTAGTGTATTTCTTGTATACATAAATCCATGTAAGTTTGATGATCTCGTTTTCCTCTTGGTATGAGAAAACTGGATGGTGGGAGTTCCAAACTATTTTTTTTAACCTCTACTACAGTGTCGCTATGTTTAATATTTGCAGGATGTTCTGCTAAGCATTGTTTTTTATTCACATGCACCTATTGACACAATAACGATAGCTGTGTAAATCGTACTCAATTCATTTGAAAGTATTTTATATGTCCTTATTATCTCTTTGTATGAAGTGTAAGTTAGGTATCTTTACTCTTCGTTTTAGTGTGATCCAAAATTTGTTTCCGTCCGTCCATCCGTTTGCCTGTCTGTTCGTCGTTCCATCGAGATCTTGACCCCTGGGTCGGCTCATAGATTTTCACCAGATGATTGGGTATGAACTTTAGTTTTGCCCATTTTGAAAATTTTTAAGGGTCCGACCCAAGGGTCCATTCACTAAGGTCGTTGGGCCTAAACTTGCCTTGATATGTGGCTTATAGTAGGTATAGCACTTCGTCGAACTTGTCTTTCGATGCCGAATATGGAAATTCTGATACTCGAAGTCCATGATCTACATTTAGGATCATGTCACTAGGGACCCGGACCCTAGTTTCGTTAAAATGTAATAAGTACTTACGATTTGTAGTAAGTACCTCGTGGAATTCATCTTTGCTGCTGAGTATGGAAACACTTAACTAGGTTTTTCGATAACTTGGTGCTAGTTTGACCAATGTTTTCTTCAAGGTTTCCTTCATTTTACAATGTTTTCTTCATTTTACATACCTACAAGTTTTCTTATCCTCACATACTGTCAGCTGGCACTTCTTCAACATATCCGAATTGTTCCCATATTTTTTTATTTATTTATTACTAGCTGACCCGGCGTACTTTGTATCGCCATGTTTTTTGACTAAATTACTGAAATGTTTGTTTAAATTATTGTAATTTTTATATTACACAAACCTTGTCCTAACAATAACGAATATATAAAACCAAGAATCATCCAATTTGGTGCAGTCGTTCGAAAGTTATGGGCGTACATACATTTCGAAGATCCATTTTTATTTATATAGATTATTATTAGGAAAGCTAACATAAGGTTTAACAATAAATTACACATATATTACTATTATAGAAAGTTAATTATAAGCTTTCACATGTAGATAAACATGATGTTTAAAAAACTCACAACTGTGATTACCTACTTAAAGCAAAAACATAATAGTAGATTATACACCGAGGGGATAAAGCACTGTTATGCCTCGAGCGCGATATTGAATCCTGAACGTAAGTAAATCTGGTGGGTGATTTTGTAACTCATCGGCAATCGACTATCGCATCGATTTGATAATTCTGTTTTATTAAAACTGATTTTTAAAATGTTTAACGTTTTGTAATGTCGTCGTCTAAGTAGTCGTGGTATATTTGTTGAATAAATCAACCAATACTTATAGCTAATGAACATAATTTCGCTCTTCTTTATTAAATCATGCAGTCTGATAACGATTGCCGATCAATCGATGAGTTACAAAATCACCACCCAGGAGTTCGAAGTCCCGAACTCCCGAGCGAAGCGAGGAAATTGAGATGAATCCTGAGCGCAGTGAGGGGTTCAAGCGCGCCCAAGACAAAAACAACTTTATCCCCGAGGAGTGTACTCTACTTTTCTCACCTTTTGCGAGACAATAAAAAAAGCAAGGCTATTAAAAACAGCGTTTCGTCACTCGACATTTTAACAGAACTTTTCTTCTATTTTGATATCTTCTAGTATATAAAATTCTCGTGTCACAGTATTTGTTACCGAACTCCTCCGAAACGGCTTGACGGATCTTTATGAATTTTTTTGTGTATATTCAGTAGGTCTGAGAATAGGTCGTAAACTATTTTTTATTACGGCGAAACGTAAGTTTGCCGTTATTATGGCGAAACGTAGTTTGCCGGCACAGCTAGTATTTTTATAAAATCTTTGCAGTTATTACGTAATATTATTGCAGCGTCTTACAATACTCGCGGCTTTTGTTTAATTTTAAATGTGTTCCATTCAGCTTGCCGTGGCCAGCTCGATTTTACAAAAAGTTCGATTTTCAAATTACGATTCGACGCGGCGCCGGCCCCGGCCTTCTAGTATTCGTTTTTTTTTATATATTTTCTTTGAGTATTAGTTTTTTTTTATTATATTACAACCCAGCGGGTAATAATGAGATTCAGTACAACATTACACCCCGGCTAAAGCCAAGGGCTTTAATGACTTGCTTTACGTAAGGTTTGCATGATATATAATTTGGCATTGTCGAGCAAGTGGTGTGAAAAAAACCTTAATTTTATAATCTAGTATTTTTCTTGAAGAATGATAATGAGATGATGAATGAAGAATGAATGAAGCAAAATACAAATTTATGAAAAATGTGCTATTGTTATAGTTTGTTTTATGGGTGCTATGCTTGTAGTAAACAAATCAAAGTCGTGCTCAGTGCTAAACCTATTAAAAAGTTTACAACCACCTATGATAAACTAAGGATCTATAATTTGTTCACGTTTGCGGAATGTGAAGCAATGGACGCTGTCTGATCGCCAAGTTGTTGGTTCGTAGACTAATCATGTTTAACAGGTCAGGGCAATCTATTATTCCATTAGCAATCTTGGAGACAACATCATCATCACAGCTCATATACGTCACCATCGAGGGGCACGAGCCTACCCTAACTAGTTATGGTTAGGACGATTAGGCCTTAGTCAAACCACGCTTGCCCAGTGTGGATTGGTTGACTTCACATACATCTTTGAATTACTTCGCAGGTGTATGCAGGTTTTCTCACGATGTTTTCCTTCACCGTAGGAGCGTCAGATAAATGTACATATGAAATTGGTGAAACGAAAAACACATTGGTACATGGCAGGATCGATCGCGGGCCTCTCGATTCTACTCGGGGCACAGTCCGACTTCGACGTAATTTTAGTGGCAAGAAAAATTACGCAACATACATCACAAATATTTCGACGTAATTCTAGTGGCAAGAAATGATACCTTCTACAGCGATGTTCATAGCTAATGGAATACTTTATCGCTTTGAAATCTAGAAAACGCAGGAACCTTTTCTGTATGGTTTTCTTACCGCGTTATATACAGTTTGTATTGGGGATTCCAGACTCGCATATTTTTCCACCAGGCCTTTGTTGAGCTTAAATCATTTGACATCCTCATTATGAACCCCATTCAACCCCGTTATACACAACTAAGTTAGCAAACAAGCATACTGCCCACTTGATGGTAAGTGGTAACAGTCACCTAATAGAACACGTGGTTTTTGTGAGATGCACAGCGAACCTGCAACCCCCACAAGAACCACGGTGTTTTGGAGACCGCGTTGCCCTCGTCCGTGGGAATTGGAAGACTGACCAGCCTTCACTCATGTTTCTAACGGAGACGCAGATAGTAATGTCCGTCGGACGTGGCGTATCTAATGTACCTACCCAGGATACATCCTGGAGCACAAATTCAAACCCCGTGCTGGAGTGTGCTTGTACATCCGTGACGACGTCTGCTATCGGCGTCTTCGTAATCTTGAAGACCCGATTTTCAGTTCTCTGGGCCACTGTTGACACAGGCTTGGATAAACTACTGTAAGCCTATGTATATCGGTCGCACAGTGGAGATCGGGAGACGACAATGCTCACAGATTACCTAACGGAGGCGGTAGAAGCGGCTCAGCAGAGGTACCCTACAGCTCAACTGGTGTATTGGGGGATTTTAACGCTCACCATAGGGAATGCCTTTTCTCGTACCGAGACACCAACCATGCTGGGTTGGAAACACGAAAGCTCGCTTTAACTTTAGGCCTCACCCAGCTGGTACAAGAGGCAACACGGGTACCTGACTGAGACGCACACTCCATATTGCTTAGACCTTCTGCTGACGGAGGCTTCGCGTTTTGATGCTGGCTGTGCGATACCTCCAACTCTTCCTGGCACTATAACTACCATGTTATAGAAATCCACATTCGCCAAACGGAGGTTCGGAAAGTGCTCAGAAGCCTTGACGTGAATAAAGTTAGTTGGTCCGGTTGTCTATTCTCTGCAAAAAGGAGGCCTTTTGAACTAACTCCTATCTTCCGCGATGTGTCGGTAGAGATAGCTGACCATCTTGAGCTCTTGGGAAAACAAAAAATTCAGCCAAAAAGCTGGGTGTCCCCTCGAAGGAACGTATAGGTACTTTACACCGGAAAAACTGCTCACTTAATAAAATTAAAAAGGTATCTGCTACCATTTTTCTACAATTTCAAAACTTAAAATGGTCTTTCAAAAAACTCGATTTAATTATACCGGCAGTGCATAGTGGTCCCGCCATAGGACAAAATTCAAAAAATTCACTGTCGAATATTGGCAATCCATATAGCACGATGTCATCATTACTTACTTAGAATAATAACGTTATTATTCTTAGACTACTTACGTACTCTATCTAGAGTTTAAATATCAAGGTTATTTATTTCAATTATCATTTATCCCCGCACCGGCTATACCTATATAACCGCCTGGTGACTCTACTCAGAGAGCGGGACACCCCCGTGGTGATGCCTCTCTGAGTTAGAAATCCATCAGGTTAGGTTTGCAAAACGAGGCTTGAGCACCCACCAAAGTTCTCGCCTTCTTATAAATAATGAAGAAGCTGTAACAGCCATCTGCGGCTACCAGCATAGGTCTCTCAAAAAAAAATCAGTTATCATTAAAGTATTAATCCGACCTCGGAAATGAAAGCATCTCGTTGTCGCTCGCTACTTATTATCGGTGACCTATCCGCGCGTTGTGTGTCTTTGGTGATTTCTAAGAAACATTAATATGTTACTGTTATTTGTGTACAATGAAGTTCCAAGAACAGGGTAGGTGTTTTGTAAATAATTAAGATTTTAGCACCTATGTACTTATTATATTTTTTGTTTTATGAGAGTGCTATGCCAACCTATTTTTCTTGGTTTATTTTTCCGTTACTGTAACTTTATCAAGAGCTACAAAATTTTGACCCCTGTTGATAGACTTATCTGACTTAGTTTAAAAGTTTGGTACATCTGTCTATTTTATGGGGAACATATTTTTTTGCCCCGATTTACCTGCGGGTCCATAACATGTCTGCTACGATGCCGTAGACGCCTCGTAGCATTATCTTCGAAACTTGATATTAGTTGTCGGCCCCTATCTGACTTAGTTTAAAAGTTTGGTACATTTGTCTATTTTATATTACATATTATTTTTTTTGCCCCGATTTGCCTGCGGGACCATACCATGTCTGCTACGATGCCGTAGACGCCTCGTAGATTTATATAGTATAGATTTCAGGTACAAAAATGAATTGCTCTTTTTCAAGCGCAGGCGTTTATTTGAGCTGGTGGTGTTCGCAAGAACCTTCAGATCGTAAAAAATATATTTTAGAAGCTTTTTAAAGTTTTTTTGACGTATCTCAAATCGAATTAATATTTTATGTAGAAATCTTGACAAATTCTGGGTTGAGTCAGCACGTACCTACAAAAAATTGAGTTTTAAATAATTATTCAAATTGCTTAGACAAAAAAGAATGTGTAGAACTAACAAGAAGTGTTGAACAGTACCCTTTACAGGAGGAACAAACGAGGCCGTTTCAAAACGTAGACGATTAACAGAACTATCACAAGTAGATCCATCTATTGTAAATACATTGCTTGACACTTCGGATAAGTAAATGAAATAGATGTTTCTTTGCAAAAGCCAGTCAAAGAAACTCGGTATTATAGTTTGGATTATCTCCTGTACACTCTTGGATTCGGTTCATTGAATATTTTATTCATCTATCGTATAGGATTAATATTAAGAAATGGCTTGAAGTCAAAAGAGGAAAAAAAATGTTGCAGGATAAATAAGTATCAAACTGAATTTAGTAAAGGGTTAGGTTTAGCTGTACATAGATAATCAAGAAGTGGAGGAAGCGGCACATCCAACGACGGTATTACGGCACGAAAATTTGTCGTACTCTGTAGTCTCACTTGAAATTACAGGCTTGCGTAAAGAATTACTTGATTGTTGTAGTATAATTTTATAGGCTTTGTCATCGGGATTTAATATTGATTGCAATAAGTTTAAAGAATATGCTTTGGTAATCGCACGTTAACTAGTTGAAGAATATTCGTGGTTTTAATCTCTCTGCTTCCGCCCACAAAATTCTCATTCATAGTGCTGATGTATCAGAATAATAATATGCTCTTTTAAATTTTGCGGAACTTTCCAAAGAAGCAGTTGAATTTTATAGCAAACATTTAATATAGTTCAGATGAGATTTTACCCGAAAATGTCACGTGAAGTTACAAATACAGACTAAATTAACCGCCTTTTACTGAGTTCAGATCCCTTTATAACTAGTCTTCTGAAACTTTTTCAAAAGAAAAATAGACTTCTATCTAAGGTAGTTATAAAATTATTAAAATTTTAAGTTGCATATTTATTTTGAACTTTTTATTGTGTTAACTGTAAATATAATATTACTTGTTTAGAACTGTCATTTCATAGCACAATTGTTATTTGGCTATAAGTTATAATAACATTTTTATTTACTGGGTTGTATTTAGCTTTAGTTATTAAGAATTTAGTGATTGTATAACAAATAATTATATTTTAATACTAAATTGTGATAACAAAACTGCATTAGTAACCCTGTAAGTTATTTAACTATTAGTAACTATTAGTAACCCTGTAAGTTATTTAATCAAAAACGTCCTAGATTAATATTTTACACCATTCAAATTAAAAAAGAATGATTAAAAACAATTTTTGGGAATTTTGACTGCGCTGCCTTGAACGCGGAACCACTGTGTGGTGTGAGCATGGAACTCTTGATTAACATAATTTGACAGCTAAAATCGACACACCTACTCGACAAAAATCGATAGATATTCTTCAACAGGGAAAAGGACAGATGCTTTTGTCGATCGATATAATTATGTCCATCGAGAAGTCCATCAAGTCCATGCCCACACAGCGGATGTGTTTAACTGAACGCCAAAATAATGTAAGGGGTATTAGGTTAAATAAAAGATGAAGGTAGGTACTCTAGATGCTTGTGATTAGGGGGCAATCGCACTATTTGCAACGTTTTAATGAAATCACAAACGTTTCCATTGCTATACATTTTGATAACACCTCTCAAAGTCTGTAACAGCTGTCGGCAATCGAAACATAAGAGAACGGTAACGATTTGGTTTTAGTTATACCGTTCGTAAATAGTGTGATTGCCTTTCCCCAAACCTAATACTTTAAGAGTTAATCGACCTTAAATTAAAAACAAAACTTCCAAGAGACAACCATAGTCCAGCTGACTATGGAATTAACACAAAAACATTGAATGAAGAGTCAAGGTACGCTGATGTAGGGCTCGAGAGCGAAGAGGCCTGGGATGCAGTGAACTCCTTCTGTGTGGAGGTCATCACACAGAAGGAGGAGGCAGAACGGGCCAGAGAGGAGGACCCAGAGGCAGATCCCTGCCGCCGGAGGAGATTGGGGCGGAGGAGGCGGCAGTTTGCCCGTCTTCTTCCTCCTGACGGTGACCAGCGGGACCCGGGCCGGGGAAGCCCGAGTCCTGCATTGCACAGGTCACCGCCAGTCGTCGATGCTCCTAATGCCCAGGAGCATCGCCGGCCTTCCCAGCTTGGGGAGGCGAGAGGGGCTCGCCGTAGGCGAGCTGACGCTGACGAGGTCATGGAAGTGTCCGAAAGGGTTCCCATGGCCTTGTCCGACAGCGGGGCGTCCCTCCCCGACGTATCCTCTTCGTCAGATGACGGGGAGGATGCGGCGGTGATGAGCGTTCTCGTGCCAAGGCGTTTGTGAGGGGGCATCGTTGGGTTTTAGTCGGTATGACGCGGTTTCTAGCTGGCACTCTGCCCCCAGGGGCCGCGGAGAGTCCGACATAACCCCGCGCCTTCCCGAGCGCGGGGTATGCGTAATGCATTTCCCAACGTAAAAAAAAAAAAAAAAAAAAAAAGGGCTGTCGATACGAAGGATCAAAAAATAATTTAGTTTGTATGGAAAAAAAAACTTCAATAGTCAGGATATTTTTCCTACAGAATCTCCATTTCTGATGGATACATACACTTAAATATTATTTTGGTATTCCGTTACACCCCGTATGTTTCATGAAGGTTAATAAGTACTCACCATTCTAAATAAATAAGCAGGCCAATGTACACAAGCACTACATTCAAGATAGAGCCTACCTCTCCGCTTTTAGAAGATTGGTGTCTGAGAGCTCGACTGCTATCGGGTATATTTAGTCATGCGAGTTACAAACGATATATTGCATGGAACGTTTCCACATAAAATATCTAGAGATCTCTGTAAAACTAATATTGCAGACTACCTTTCGAATAGAACAAAATTCTTTTTCGTGAGAAATCTTCTGCTATCTGAACCGGGGCGATAATGGAATTTTCCCTTATTATTTGATTTACCTCTTCCTTCAATTTTATATCGGTGCAATAGTGTTATCCCCTTGTTACTGTAACTTCAGTCTTTTCAGCGTTAGGGTTTATTGTCTCTGTATCGTCTCAATGAATTTGCGCTGTTCGTTCATAAAATTTGTTTTTATTTAGGTACATTGAATTGTTTCTTGTATAAATTTTAATAAATGCTTAATATTGGCATTGTTATTTCGCTTATTCATCCAAATTATTTGCCTGTTTTTGCGTTAAAATACATATAATTATTATGTATAGTTTCAATGCCTGTATACAATATGTTCGACCAAACTTTTTGTAATTATAGTTTTTATAATAGAAACCCCGTAAGTAGCTAGTTTTTCTTTATGAATGACACAAATTTCTCATCATCATCCTCACAGCTCATATATGTTTCCACCGAGGGGTTCGAGCCTACCCTATGTTAGGGTGATTAGGACTTAGTCAACCACGCTGGCCCAGTGCGGATTGGATTTAATTTCTTCGCAGATGTATGCAGGTTGCCTCACGCTGTTTTCCTTCACCGTAGGAGCGTTAGACAAATGTAGTACATATGACATTAGAAAACAAAAAAACACATTGGTACATGGCGGTCTCGAACCCCGACCTCTCGATTGGAAGACAAATGCCGACTCCACAGCGCCACCGATGCTCTCCACAGCGCCACCCACGCTCTTCTATCAAATTTCTATCTTTTAATATTTGTTTACAAATGTATTCATCTGAGATTTACCTAATCGTGGTAAGTGGAGTGTTGACACAATTTACCGCAGCGACTTGGGCGCGCTTATGCTACGCGTTGGAGAGACATCGCAACATTATCATTTTGCCGCATTGAAATAGTCCGCAAACATGCGATTGTTGTTTATGGGGAACGCAATTCAAATATTGCTATAATTATAAGCAATTCCGTTTCCACGGAAGCTCATAAAACCCACGTGTATAAGTTTTTCAAGAAAGCATTCAATTTTCCTGTTATTAAATGGAAAAATTGCGTTTACCGGTATTACGATGCTATTCGCCCGTCACCAGTATTTTGGAGGCATTCTTCGATACGTACTTAGCATTAATGGAATGCGGTTCGACCTTAGCTATTGGTATAACGTGTACGTCATAATAATATATTAAAGCAGTAAATAAAAATAAATCTCGTAAAACCCGCGAAAGAAGAGTTTCTCAAATTGACCCTGCCACAAAAAGGGAAACATAAATACTACCCTTTTACGTGTAGTGTTACTTTTGGCGGGTGAATCGGTGCGAACCCGACTCGGAACTGACAGCTCGTTCATTTTTAACTCCCACCCTTGCTTACATGTCGGAGACGACAATTTGGATAAATGGTACATCCGCCGCCGACCACCTAAATTATTCAGGCACGCTTCCTCGCGTATCTTCTTCACATGACAACGATGCACAATAAAGTGGAATATTTAGAGAGTTATCACGCACACAACACGAGTGGCTGGCTGAGCCTCGCCGGCGCCGCTCAACAATGGCATTTCTATTCCCGTCGTAAGATCTTTGTGGAGCATGAATATTAGGTGTACTTTGCGCTCCCGCGGAAATGCCTACATGCGTTTATTACTCCCCAAGGATGATGAAGTCAATAAAATAAAGTCTGTTAGCGATTTACTTTTTTCCTTTATATTTTTCAACTCCTGCTTCAATGAAAATAATGCATTTTGCTGTACTTCAAAAGGGTATGAGGTAGAGAAACACACAAATGTGTTTGAAATTATGAAAATATTATGAGGAAAACAAAGTGATGGATCTTAAAAATAAAAGGTTTCATTTCGAGATTTTATTGGTTCATACACTTCTTAGAAATAATTGTAGTATTTTTTTTATTGCAGAAAGTTGGCAAACAAGCAAACTGTTACCACTTACCTGATGGTAAGTGGTAACAGTCACCTATAATACATGTGGCTCTTGTGAGATTCGCAGCAAAACTGCAACCCCCACAAGAACCACAGTGTACGTTGCCAACTTGTGACAAAAGATGTAAAGTCACAGTACTCAGTAATTTCACTGCCATATCTTACCCTTCAAACCGAAACACAGCAATGCAAGCACTGCTGCTTTGCGGCAGAAATAGGTAAGACGGAGGTACCTAAGCAGACGACCCTGGTACAGAGTCAAATGGGTGACAGGTTTATTCATCCGATTACGAAGAAGTATGGATTCCTCATGGAGGCAGAATTTTTCTGTTAGGTTTTAAAAGTTGGCCTTGGCCTTAAAAATAATTAGGTAGGACCTAATTCAGTCGCTATAATATATTATAAGAATTTTAGCGGTATTGTTGTGTTGAGTTGGAGTTTGTGTTTTAAGTGTGTGTTCGGGGGTGATGGGGGATGGTGGATAAATAACTTATATTTTCGGCTTATAATCTATTACACTATACAGGTGAAACTTCCCCATTGTACAACCAGTTGGACTTGTTGGACATAACAGTTGTACCATGGGTCCGTCACCGAAATGAAAGCAATACAGTTCAGTCCTCTTTACGATTAGTAATTTTAATGATATTTTTCGAATAACGGGGGGTTTCCAACCTTTTACCCTATGCGCCTCACCCATATTACGCTAAAATACTACGCCCCGCTAGGAACCGAAATGGGGAGTAAATTAAGCAAACGATGAAAATATTGGCGTGCTTAGTTTTATTCAAGAGATGGTTGCAACGTTCACAATGGGACCAACTTTGAAATTGCAAAAAAAATCAGCTGTTCCATACAATTAACGTTCAACATTCACTGAACCTAGATGTCTGGAACGTAATAGTGAACGTTGTTCAGTTTGCTTGTCTGAACAAGCACACAAAATTTTTGGGCAATTAAAAAATAACCTTGTATCTATATATCTTCTATGCAAATAAATAAAATTGTAGTGTCTGTTTGTCAAAATATCAAGTTTTTACTAAATGGGTATGAATATATATCGGGTACCAATAACAAAAACACAATTAAAAATTTTTTTGTCTGTCTGTCTGTTTGTTCCCGCTAATCTCCGGAACGGCTGTGCCGATTTTGACGGGACTTTCACTAATATATAGGTAATTATATAAGGTATAACATAGGCTACCTTTATCAAGATCTTTAAAAAAATGCCTACAAAAATCAAAATGCTGCCAAAAGTTACTATTTCACGCAGACGAAGTCGCGGGCACAGCTAGTAGTAAAATATTTTCTTACTAGTGGGGCTAGCACGCAGGAGAATCGAAAATCGAATCGAAATCCGAATCGAGGAGTTTGTATGGCAATTTTATAAGCGCCACGGCGGTGAGTAGCAGAACTAATAAAATTGCCATACAAAGTCCTCGATTCGGATTTCGATTCGATTTTCGATTCTCCTGCGTGCTAGCCCCACTGATTAAGATGTCGCCCTTTTTTGTTTTGCAGAGAAAATACACTTTTATTTTTACCTGACTAAGGGCCGATTTTTCAATAGTCAGATAATTTTTATCTGCAGAATAAATATGACAGTTTGACAGCTTTTATATAGAAAATCTTTCAAACCGCCATATTTATTCTACAGTTAAAGGTTATCTGACAATTGAAAAATCGGCCCTAAGACGAAGCAATAAGAAGAGTCATAATTTTGATCGATAATATTGTGTATGTGGCTTATCTATGTTATACAAATTTTACATTAAATTCTATATGGTTCTAGAAAACAAAAGTCGTGAACCTAAAAAAAAATGTCAATGATGACGTGTCGGATTTCAAATGAAAGAGCTTAATGGACACATTTCAAATTAGCTATTGCTTGCAGCTTTGATTGCATGCGCCCGATATTTTCTAAAATGGCGTCTGGACATGACTGTTTCAACAATTTTATTTTGATAAAACGGTTGTACAAATATTTTATTATTAAATTACTAGTAATTGTGCCGGTGAACTACGTTTCGCCATAATAGATAGATAGATAGACATTTATTGCAATTCTCCATCACACACATGCGTTACAATCACAACTTAAATAAAAATATAACAATAAACAGAGATACCTACATATACCGTGGCAGTATGTGTGTGCTGCAGAAGGGCCAAAGGTCATGGCTCAGTAATCGCTATCGTACACATCAAAAATGTGTACAAAGCACTGATATTCTGCCACAACCTAAGGGTGGCAGGCAGTCAACAAAATAAAATGGGAGTAAACAAAAAATCGAGCTTTATATATTATAGCTTATTACCTAGAGGTGCTGTTAGAAATTTGGGCTATGTTTGTGTGTGTGTGTGTGTGGTAGCACTCATGTACACTCCAACCATGTACCCACCAGACCGCGAGCGAGTAATAAAAAATAATTTACGACCTACCGAATATACACAAAAAATTTGATAAAGATCGGTCAAGCCGCTTCGGAGGAGTTTGGTAACAAACACTGTGACACGAGAATTTTATATATTAGATTAGATACCTTTAAATAATAATTATTAAAAGCGGGTTCATAAGCTAGAAACTATGAAATCACGCTCTAAAAATACGCTATAAAAAATAATTTACGACCTACCGAATATACACAAAAAATTTGATAAAGATCGGTCAAGTCGCTTCGGAGGAGTTTGGTAACAAACACTGTGACACGAGAATTTTATATATCAGATTAGATACGCTTAAATAATAATTATTAAAAGCGGGTTCATAAGCTAGAAACTATGAAATCACGCTCTAAAAATACGCTATAAAAAATAATTTACGACCTACCGAATATACACAAAAAATTTGATAAAGATCGGTCAAGCCGCTTCGGAGGAGTTTGGTAACAAACACTGTGACACGAGAATTTTATATATCAGATTAGATACCCTTAAATAATAATTATTAAAAGCGGGTTCATAAGCTAGAAATCACGCTCTAAAAATTATAAAATAAAAAAATGATTTCAATAGTTATGTTGCTGTGTTCGAATGCCGCATAAACCGCGTTTTGATTACGGCCTGTAACAAGCTTTAGGGCATACGATCACGGGTAAAATTGAATACTTATAATTTTCTTGTTTCGTAGTTTTTATAGCGCGACTTTCAGTAGGTAGTGGGATTTAAATTTTTGAACTTAGTACTTTTCAAATTTATAACTTGTCACCATTTTAGTCATTAGCGTAATGTTCAGACTGTTTTGTTGGTAGATCCTTTGTACGAGGTTTGGAGTACAATCAAACTTATTACAGACCACAGACGTATAAATACGTCTGTGTTAGAGACGTAGAATAACCACTTAAAATACCACATGGAAATACCACAGACATAAGTGCTTTATTCAAAAGGAATTCAGAAAGCAGACGGTGAAAAAGTAGGAATCTGAATGAATAATGTTAGCCTAATGACTGTATGTAGATTGCAGTTTCGAGTGTTCACGAATTCTCCAGGTAGGTAGGTAACGGTAACCCTTCAGAACTTGTATGAAGTGAATGTTTATTTTTCTCGTTGCAGTGTTTTTCTTAAATGTAATGTAAGTATCTTAGTTCTCATTAAATTCAAAAGATTTATTTAGAGAATCAAAATTGATAAAAGTTAATTATGAACACAATTTTAAAATTAATAGTAAACATTTTTTTATAAAACAAGAATATATACTTTTCAAAGAAAAAAATAAACTTTATTGCATGACACATTTTTTTATGATACGTACCTAATATAAAAGCTTTTCGCGAGATTTATCTATGTAAGTAGGTACCTAAACAATAATGCAATTGCCATTTAACTTGATCTTAGTAATGGTAATTCTAAGAAGAAATAGGTATATACTTATTTACCTAACTATGTATAAATCTCGCGAAAGGCTTTTATAATATCATAAAATTATGTCATGTAATAAATTAGTTTATTTATTTACCTCTTTTTAGGGCATAAAAGCAATTTATTTTATATTTTTTGATTTTGTGACTGTGCACAGTCCCATGGGCATATTATATTTGAATATTTTTTCATAACGTACTGTACGCCACAAACCAAGCTCTAAGGATACCCATATTGGGGAGAGTTGTACAAATTGATATGTAATCTGCCACTTTGTGCCGGCGCCCATCTTGGATTCAAATTTTATTTTCATAGTGTCCCTACTGTATTCTACAAGTGATAGCCATATTAGATATATAACCTAATCGGTTATAAAAAATATATAAGGACGCAACTCAAAATTTATGATTTTTTGCATTACTTTTCTTAACCCTTAACCGGTATCGGGGGTCAAAATTTGTAGTGCTTTTCCTAGCTAAATTGTAGAAATATAGGGAAATCTTAAAGTTAAAGAAAAAAAAACAAACTTATTCCTTTAGTCCGGTACAAAATGAAAAGCTTTATTCTGGTAGGTACATGGTTGTAATTCACTTATGCATAATGTTACTGAAGTTAACAAAATCCCTCAATGCAAAGCACTTAACTTAATGTTTAATCAATACAAGCCAAGGGCAGGATGGTTCAGGTTTGTTTGATCAATCTCAGCAGGTAAAAATCAGGTACAAATTGGGTACAAAACTACAAAATGAGGGGCAATAAAGTACACCAATAAATAGTTATAGGTTTCCTTTTTTTTTAAAAAGAAATTAGTAGCCTTCCCCGGAGCGGTTGTTAGTGGATCGTACCTTCTATGCTAAGTCTTGCAATCACGGGTCAGAGATATGATATTCCAGTTTCTTAACTTATTCTCTCTCTATATGTATATTTGTTACTTGTGTAATTCCACAGAATTCCTCCTTTATGTTAGGTTATTTTGTGATGGTTTCTAGCTGTAAGGTCAAGCAGCGGAGCCCTACGGCCTCCGGTAACTGCCCTGGAGATTCATAGCACAGTGTTAGGTTAAAAATATAATTAAATATGCCTATGATCTTAGGGTCAGTGGGTCTAACACTGAGTTCTGAAGGAATCCCAGTCAATACATTTGAACTTCATGTAATAAACATAGCAAATGAATTCTAAAACATAATTTTTAATAAATTGACAAATTGTCTTATTGGTTAGCTAATAAAAAGGACATATGGAGGGGAGAGCACCTATTTTGTGTATAATTATTGCTATTAATAAAAAGAAAACAGCTTAATTTGTGAGTTCTTTGCCAAAGAAGGATGTGAAACTTAATATTGTGAAAATTTAGAATTTAACATGAAATTCGCAAGTGTTACTCAATATATGCCTTAATCCCACTAAGATGCCGCTTACTATCAGGTTTTTTAATGAAATAGGGGATGAAAAAGGCGAATTTTGGAAATGTAATATGTTTGATTTAATAATCAATTTACCCACAAATAAAAATAAAATTAACAAAATCTGTTTTAAATCATGAAATATAATAAGTTAATTAGATACCTTATTGTGGGCGGAGTATTATCTATCGATATAATTTATTTATTCAACTAATTCAATGAATCGCGCGCCGGCGATTATAAATATGATTGAGCTTTTACTCTTCAAGCTGAAAACAAAAATAACTGACTTTGGAAATAGCTTTTCAAATTAAATTCACACGGAAAACGAGAGAAATACCTATGGATTTTCTTCGCAGAAATTAAGATAATGTAGAAATTAAGATTTCGCAAGAAATCAATATTAAATTACTTCGGTCGATGTCTCACAGACTAATTATATTTATAACATAGATGATAGACGCGTTCAAAGACTAAGGTGAAAAATGGGCGCGTTCCATCTACGCGCATACTAGAATCGAGGTCCGTTCACCGAATGTTAAGCGTCGTATTGGCGACGGAACCTTCTCTAAAACCAAATTCATTTCATAGCATGTGTGTCATGATGTGTCAAGTCAACATACGGATCTATCGGAATTCTACAATATGCTATACGTATTTCCAGCCAAAGTTATAAGCTTGGTTGAAAAACGAAACGTAATGAAAAATTAACCATAAACAAACTGTGAATGCTTTCCATATTCTATTCGACGAAACTATAATTATATGATCTATAAGTTTAAGTGTATTTTATTAAAATATGTCTATAGAAATGATCAAAACAAACGGTCTAAATGTCAAATTCCGAATTTTGAGAAAATCAACCCACCTAAATGGAAGCACGGGATTTTGGGCGAAAAAAAACTATCTTTGTAAATAAGGCCAGGATAAACGCGAGATTTATTTTGTTTATGCAAAAATTGAATAATGACCAAAGATAATTGCTAATGTCACTGACGTGACGTGAAACGACGTTGACGTTGACACTTGACATTGATATTGTGAAATTAATTGACAAAGTTATTGTAATTATGATTTTAGTTGTGAAATTTGTGTTAAAACTACAGTGAAACCAAAGTGTTTTTGCAAAATTAGTGTTTTATGAAATTTTAAGAAAAAACGGTGTTACAAATTCACCCCAGTGCAACATTTTTTAACATAAATTTGCAGTTTTATAACCTACACTCTGGCGCATCGAGCTAATCTCATTATGTCGCGGGGTGCGGCGGGTGACGGACGTTGGTCGTTCTAATATTACTGGGAACAGAGGTACTATCGCGCGCAGTTCCGCCTGATCACCGTTACGCTCATTTTCGTTTGCACTAGCGCTCTCTAACCCCACCCAGTCGACCTCGAATAGACATGGAATAATGAAATAAAAGATTCTTCTTCGGCCTGCCGCCGAGCCGCCGAGGAACCCCCCAACGCCGATTAGAGAGAGAAAGAGTATTTCTTTTCTAATAAGTAGGCCAAAACTTAAGGGGGCGTAGCACGGCGCTTCCGCACGATTCAAGCGAATAAATTTTTAAATGGTCAGGCGGAAGTGCTCGCGATAGTACATACACACTGGGGTCAAAAATCACCCTCGATACCAAGACATTTTGGTTGTCATTTTTTTATTATTTCATTGATCTCATATAATGTTCCTATGTTTGTTTTATGATTATATAAGAAAATTGTATAATTTTTATAGAATTTAAGTCTCCTCAACTCAACTCTTAAAAATATTGTTAAAAAATGAGAGGTTATGAAAGGTTTAAAAAAAAGTAAATTTTTTGTTTAAAATTGTAATCAAAATTGTTTGATACTTAGATTAAAAGTTGTTTTATTTAATAAAATATAATTAACAAAAAAAAAATTACCATTCATACTTTGATAACTTAATTTACATAATGGGGTCACACTTCACCCCCGATACCAAATAAGTTGCTCTTTTTTGCGAATCCAGTTAAGGGTTAACATTATTATTTTTTATTTTGTTTGAGGTGCCGTCCTCGCTACTTTAAACTGCCTGATATAATAGCAGCTGGAAACATCGATTTTTTGGTTAGATTTAGTTACTTTACAATTATACAGTTTAGAAAAAATCGAGTGAAATCACTTATTGTTTCATGCTGCATATTACGATACTAAGGGGCGAAGCTGATTTGACCGGCCGTTGGGGTATGTCGTAGGACTCCAGTACATTTGTCGATTCACAGCTGCCCGATACCCGGCTAAAACTCCGACGTGGAACCACTCCGACCGGGATCGGAAATGCCTCGTTTATCAAATGAACAAATGAAAAGAAGCTTGGTGGTAATTCCCTCGACGGGCGACCAGAGGTTCGATTTTGTAACTAATCGGCGATCGCATACATTGGACAGTAATATTCAATTGAAACTGATAATCCGATAGTCTCGGCATGTTCGTCGAGACAATCAGCGAACATAGCCTATGACTGAATTAATCCACATACAAAATGGTATTTTTCATGAAATTTTGAACTCAATCCCCAGGTACATCAATTCGACCACCACCCCATACTCGTCAGAAGCTTTTCCGTTCTTAATTTTTCTAAGAGCTGTTTCGATTTCCAAGTCAGATATCTCCGGTATGTCTTCGGAATCAACATTCATGATACGTCTCTTACGCACTACTGCTGGTTTTGGGCTTATAAATGAATAAAGCTCCTGTAGTATTGTTGCGCTACGTGTAGTAGTAGTTTTCTGTCTGTCGCCAAATTCCCGCTCTTGTACATTAGTTTAGTGATTTGTCTCCTTGTTACTCGTACATTGTACCTTGAGATATTCCATTCCGAAATACTTTATTGGTGTTTTTCTATAATAGCCTGCACAGTTCTTTCTCTATATTCCTCTATATCTCTTTCCACGCTCTTTCTTACTTCTTTGCAAAGGTTTTTGAACTCATTGGTTGTCGCACGTCCTTGTTTAATTTGCAGTCTAAATATTTTAATTAAAGTAATATTTAAATTCGAAATATTAACTATATTAATATTTCAAATTTTCTACATAATAACTTTTCTACATGCAGACACGTTATAAAAGTTAAAATCTAATTACTATGTCAGTAAGATTAAACAAATATAAGACGTTTTTGCTTCGTCGAAATAACAAAAAAAAAACTGTTAAAATCGAGTTAATGTTATGTCACAACTTGCAATGATACATTTGTCACGATTTGACATTTGGCATGACTTCATACGTAGATAAAATAGCAAGCCCCCACTGCTATTTTATCTAAGTATGAAGTCATGCCAAATGTCAAATCGTGACAAATGTATTATTGCAAGTTGTGACACAAAAAAAATAAGTCTTCTATAAAATTGTCCGCTGCCCTATTAAAATCTAACTGGCCATAGAACGCATTAAAACAAACATGTGCTCGTAAGTAAAATCTTAAAAAAGGTTTCTTAAAAACCGAAAATCACTTAAATACGACAAACTTAGCCGACTGAGAGATATTACATTATTTATCTGGCAAAGATTAAAATTATTGTAGCTCCGGCACAAAGTAATCACCCGCTATTGTGATCAGGGTGAAGTTACTAGTTACCTCGGAATAGTTTTCTCTCGTTTATCTTTCTTAAACAGTGGAATTGGCCCGGGATTCAGGGGATAATTACGTTGCCTATTTAGTTGGTAAATAAGGCAGTGCCTTATTTACCCTCCTTATTGCACCTTTCGTAGGCGGGCGCGAACGGATTGGAGGTTCACCTTGAGAGGTTTTATCTTTGCTTTGCTATTTACTGCCCTGGGAAAACGCCAATTCTTAGTTCTGAAAATAATCTAGGTGAAGATGTAATTAGCAGTTATCTATATGACTTGATGAAAGCGTAAAAAATCGACATTGTACCTAAGCTAATAAAATGAAGTTGATTTCGTTTAATCCTTTTAACAAAATAGAAATAAATTGTATTCCATTTTGTACCTATAGATAATTTCTAGGAAATATTCCAACACATAACTATGAGAAAAAATGTCAATATTCAAATAATCATAAAAAAAAAAATTAGGTAGATCGTAGGCACCAGTCATCATACCATTCTCCTCGTCAATATAGGGCATCGATCAATGCAAAAATAAAATCATATCATTGTAAATGCTGTTCGGTTTGTATACCAATATTATGAGAACACTTATACAATAACGAATTTAATCAAGATCCACAATTTTACATGTATAGATATTTGCTTAATGCTTTTTTTATGTTTTACCGGCTTTGGCTACAAAGGGCTTCAGCCGAGTCTTCATCTCAGTTTCCTGACTTAAATGTTTCCGAATGTTTCCTTTACGTTATAAGTATTGAATTATTGATTACAATTTTGCAGCTAACACTAATCGCCTCATTGCATATGCTGGACATTTCAGGTCGATGTGTTCAAGATCAGCAACTTCAATCATTTAATGTAATTCTGCAGTGTCCCAATCTCAGTCTGTTGATGATGCTATAAAACTCTCTGTTAGTAGATTTCAAAGGTACATACTAAGGGTTTCTTAGTATACTCTTTTGTATACTTCCATAGCACCTTCCTTTGTTTTTGCCGCATTGATCTATCTTCCAGAATTCTTCCCATATTTCATTAGCTTCGGAAATAATAAAACTATGGCAACCTGTTAAATGTGCTAAATGTATTTAATGCGTTATTAATTTTCTTTCATAGATTACATATGAAAATCAACACAGATTATATTTCAAAACGTCACTTTATGACATAACTAAAACTCTACAAATGCTATTTACATAACTCAGTTAACGCTATACCTATTTTTTAAATATAAATATTTGTGCTTGCAAGCGGATGTTTTTTTTATAAAGAACAATGTCGAAAATCGCCCCAAGACCAACAAAGATTTGATTTACGTCATAATACGAGTATGCATATAGCATATTTTATAACACTCATAGTAAATATATTCTTCCCCTCGGAGATTCGTCCAGTGCAGACGTGTATTCCGTTCAAAAAATTTTGTTTTGTTTATCATATTTAACCTTAATTTAAAACAAATAATTCTGTCGGAAATATTGGGAGTGCATAAGTTTGAAGGAGTTACTCTTTGTGCGCACGGTGCCGACGTTAAAATTCAAGTGAAAAAGCACATAACTACTATCTCTCGCTTTACGAACGCAAAATACAGCGCCGCCCGGCTACCAGGATCGCATAACGCTAGTAGTTGCTGATCTATAGGTTAACGTGAATTATAAAGTGCTACGATGCCGCTACGTCACTCACCTCGCGCGCAAGCTACAGCGCCTGATAATGAAGCGACTACACGCCGTAGCGCAAGTACTGCAGGCACTGTAAGTGATAACGACTCGACTACTTCAACAGAGATGGCAACAGTACGTAAGCGTAAACGCAGTGGAGACAGTATATCGGAACTAAAACGTGAAATGTTAGCGTGGCAAACCGAACAAGACAAAAAATATTCCGTTATACTGAGTTCCATTAATGAGATAAAAGTACAAAATGGGGATATTGCGAATTCTATCGAATTTTTGTCTGCTAAATACGATGAATTATATAAAAGGTTGGATTCTTTGGAGTTGGAACGAAGTGAAAATAACCAATATATTCGGCTGCTGGAGTCAAAAATAGAACACATGGAAATCAATAAGTTCGCAAATAGCGTCGAAATACGAAATGTTCCCACAAAAGAGCCTGAAACTAAAAAAGACTTGATTTCACTTGTCCAAAGTATGGGACAAACTCTTAATATACCAATAGAAACAAGGGACATATACGACGTTTATCGAATTAAAACTGCCAAAAGTAAGACCATTATCACAGAATTTTGCAGTGTATTATTAAAAGAAGATGTCCTAAGCTCATTAAAAAAATATAATCGGGAAAATAAAGAAAAAAAATTCAACACAATACACCTAAAGATGGATGGGCCGCCAACCCCTATATATACACGGTTATTTTTTTATCACCCTGGAAAATTTAAGGGACGCTTCACGACATGGTATTAGAATGATTTAAATATAAACAAAAAAAATAACCCCCCTCCTTAATTTTATATAAATTTTTAAAAAAATACAAAAAATGCTGCACTAGTTGAGAGCAGCATTTTTAGAGATTTTTTTATTTTTTTTTTATATTTTTTTTTATTTTTTATTATTATTTTTTTATTTTTTATATAATATTGGATGTGTCCTGAAGCGTCCCTAAAATTTTCCAGGGTGATAAAAAAATAACCGTGTATATCTGAGAGACTAACTCAGCATGCGAAAAGAATTTTTTCGGAAGCCAGAAAATTTGCAAGCGCTAATAACTATCGCTTCTGTTGGACCGCCTACGGGAAAATTTACCTGCGCAAAAATGACGGTGGACCAGTAACTCGTATCGACTCCGCAAATGACTTGAGTAACCTGGAAAAAGCGTGACTATTGCTCTTTATTCTCTTCGCATGCTTGGAATATGGAATTTTTGTACACAATATATTAAGTCCCTTACTTTTATTTTCGCTTTACCCTGTTTTTGTTAAATGTTTGTGTTATCTTTTCAATTTTACTTTAGTTAAAAACCCTGTTAGTAACCACACTTTACACACTTGTACTCATCCTAAAATAATAACAACCTACACTGTTTCTCATTGTTTCTACTGCAACATATTATGTGCGTATTTTTACACAATTTATATTGAAGCAACACAGTCTATTAGTGTATTCTTAAAATCGCCGTCTTTATTATTTTTATTTATTCACAATGACTAATATAAATGATTTAGCTTATGATATTGATCAATTTAAAATATCTGATGCGATAAACTGTGCTCCTGAACTCTGTAATCTTCATATTAAGAATTCAAATATCTTCTTAACAATATTGCAACAAAATATTAGAAGTATCACGCGCAACTTTCAAGAACTAGAAATCCTATTGAAAAGAATCAGCATAAAATGTGATATCATAATCTTAACAGAATGTTGGACTAACAGTCTTACCAATATACCGCAATTGAGTGGCTATGATTATGTGTCTACTCGTTGCAGCTATAATAAGAGTGATGGGGTGGTACTTTATTCTAAAAACCACCTAAATTGTACAAGCGAGGAACCATCTTTTGCTGAAGCAAACTGCTTAGTCACCAAATTTGGCACTCAAACGGTTTTGATTTCTATTTATAGACCCCCAAGCTTTAAGCAAATTGATACTTTTCTAAATTCATTAAATAATCTTTTACAGTCTCTGAACATGTTCGAAAATATAATATTGACTGGCGACATCAACATTAATTTGCTTGATCAACATTCAGACACCCAAGCCTATCTTGACATAACTAGTTTCCATGGTCTTTTACCTGCTCATGAAGTCTCCACCAGGGGCAATAGCTGTCTGGACCACGTTCTAATTAAAACTAAACGTTCAACATATACTTTAATACTAGACACCTGTTTGACAGATCACGAAGCGGTCCTTTTTTGCATGAAAACTAGAAAAAAAAACAAGCTGTTGCTGCAAAAATGATTAAAAAACTAAACTACGCGAAAATTAAAGACGATTGTACAAGTATTGAATTTGACTCAGTACTTTGTGAAAATAACTTAAACACAGTAACAAATAATTTTATAAAAATAATAGCTGAAATCACAGAAAAGAATACGAGTATTATTGAAACATCGCGGAAACGTAGAAAACTTAAGCCGTGGATGACATACGGTTTGTTACGGTGCATCAGAAACAGAGACAACATGTACAAAAAATGCAAAAAGGAACCAGAAAACAACATACTGAAAACAACTTATCAAAGATACCGCTGTTTCTGCAATAACCTAATTAGAAAATTAAAAAGAAACTATAATAGAGAAGAAATACTTAAATCTAAAAGTAACCCAAAGAAACTATGGTCTTCAATTAAAACTATTACCAATACAACTCCAAAGAAACTGATTCCTTTCGAGCTAATTAATGGTAATTGCCCTCAAACTTCAGTAAACGCTGTTAACCAGTTCTTTGTCGAGGTTAGTACTTTGCTCGCTGAAAATATTCCAAAAAATACAACACCTTTACCTGAACACTATAATAAAATGCAATCACAACCGGGCTCATTTTTCTTAAATAGTGTCTCAGAGAAAGACGTAGAGTCTGCTATTCACTCACTTAAAATTGACTGTGCCACAGGATGGGATAACATCCCGACAAAGGTATTAAAAGATAATATTGAGCATCTTGTGGGCCCGCTTACTGTTGTAATCGATAAGTGCCTGACATTAGGGGTTTTCCCAAACGCATTGAAAAGGTCTATTTTACACCCGATTCATAAACAAGGAGCACGAGACGAAGTCAACAACTACAGGCCAATTTCAATTCTCACTGCGTTATCTAAAGTATTTGAAAGGATAATAAATCAAAAACTCACGAGCTACTTAGAAAGCAAAAAGCTCTTGGCAGACACACAATTTGGTTTTCGATCTGGAAGGTCTACGAACGACGCCATTCATCATCTACTGGACTTAGTGGTTAAAACTCTTGACTGTAATAAAAAATGCCTCACTGTTTTTCTAGACTTGAGAAAAGAATTCGATGCTGTCTCCACTCCCTTGCTTATTGAGAAGCTGGAGAAACTCGGAATACGCGGAATTTCATTACAGCTTTTCAAAGATTATCTTTCAAATCGCAGTCAATGTGTAAAAATCGGACCTTACATGAGCACAGAATTACAGGTAAATAATGGTATCCCACAAGGCAGCATACTGGGGCCAACACTTTTCCTATGTTTTATTAACGGTTTGTGCCAATTACATATTGAGAACTGTCATATAGTATCCTATGCAGATGACACCACATTAACATTTTTCGGTGATACATGGGAAGAAACCTTTATCCATGCTCAAAATGGCCTAAATATTATCTCCCAATGGCTGGCTGCGAATTTGCTTACAATTAACATAGAGAAAACTAAATATATTACATATTCGATTCGCAATATTTCATCTGAACATCATAACCTAAAGTTATATATACACAACTGCTCGTTTCCTGTTCAGGACTCCTGTAAATGCCTTGAAATTGATAACGTCAACAATATGAAATATCTCGGAATCGTTATTGATAACAATCTTTCCTTTGCGACACATATAACTGTTTTGTCACAAAGAGTCAGAAAACTTATTTACATTTTTAAGCAATTAAGACACGCATCGGATGGTCATACGCTTAAATGTGTATATCTGGCCTTGGTACAATCATTACTTACCTATTGTATAACATCTTGGGGAGGTGCCGCAAAAAGTCATTTGATACAACTGGAAAGAGCACAAAGAACAGTTTTGAAAGTTAGCCTTTTTAAGCCTCGACTCTTTCCTACTACCAAGTTGTATGAGGAAGCGGAGGTCTTAACAGTAAGACAGGTGTTCTTACTACAGAGCATTTTAAGGCAACACGTTCTTATTCCTTATATACCAGAAAAAAATAGTAGAAGGCGAAGTTACAATGTTTGTTCTGTGGAGCCTGTACGTACTGCTTTCGCAAAAAGATTTTTTAATTATTGTGGTGGTAGGTTATACAATGTTGCAAACAAAATACTAAATATATTCCCAACAACTAAAAGACAGTGTAAAAAGATAGTAACGAAGTGGCTTATAAAGCAGAATTATAGCGAAACGGAGAAACTAATCCAAACAAGGCAGTAGTACACACACACACACACACACACACACACACATACACATACAAACACAAACAAACGCCACATACACACACGCACACTTTTTCTTTCCTACCCAGATTTAACAATCTTATTTAAGCAATTATTATTGTTAAAAATAATATATTCACTATATTGTCTCATATTCCATAAGTTAATAAGGAACAAATTTCATTATATTTGTCTTACGCAGCATCTACCGAGGGGGGGCCTGGTAATCTGAGACACAGGTGGGTTAAACTGCCTAATTCGGACGCCAGTCTCCCAAAAATGCATTGTATAATTATATGTTTTTTTTTCCTATTATGTATGTCATTGTTGGGAGGAAAATAAAAATAAATAAAGCATTATTATTATTACAGAAGCCTGACGCCAATGTATCGGCCACGATCGCTGATTGAATGAATCAGATCATTACACACTTCTTTTGTAATGCAATGTTTGTTTGCTTTGGAATGTGGTTCATATCATTAGAAGTCGGGAGTCGCGATAATAAAGCGGTTGTAAAATAGATTTGGGTCTTAAAAACAGTTGAATATAAAGTTAATTTTAAGTAAAAATACAATAGTTGTAATTTTAATTTTTCGGGAAATTGAAACAAATAAAAGTGTAACATGTTAAAAAAAAAAATGTATTTGACGGACAAATCAAAAATATTTAAAAGTACGTTCAGAAACAAAACCAAATGAAATAAAATATACGAATGTTTATTGTAATCATTGCTCGATTGAATAGAATTGAGTCGCTTTTATTAGGTATGGACATTTATTAATTTGTATAAATTATGTTTTTCATAACTTCTTTCACAATTTACAACGTTAACACACGTCAATTGACTACTCACGCGCTGTCGTTTATTAGTTCGTTGTGTTTTTGACTAGCTTTATAATTTCGAGATTTCTTGTTCTTTACTACGTGGCTATAATAACGTCTTTGATTGATTGCAATCATTATTATTTTAATAATTGTAAAGGTATGGACTATGTGTATTGCTCTAACGAAATATAGTGTTACTTCAACTAACCTCAAAATCTGATTCATTATTATGATATATAATTCGATTTCAAATGTATGGATGGAGAGCAATGTCCTTTCCTTTATTCGTTCTCACTAACACTCAAATGGTTAATGCAACATCATATAATTACATAGAATTATCAACAATTATGGGATGTACTTACTATAATCCAGATTAAAACTTATACCGTCAATCAATCTAACATAGCAGAGAGCGATTAGCGGGCGATAACAAGCGAATTAGTGACGCGCCATATTCAAGCGTTGCAAGCCGCAACATCGAATATATTAACGGCTACCGATATTATGCGCGGCGATACCGAGATTAGTGCGCGTAAGCTCTAATTGGCCTCGTTCGGCCGGGATCGGGCCACTAAAATAGAGATTTGCGCGATACTAATCCCTGTTGATACCGCAAAATCCTAATGGAATGCATACCTTTGCCGTCTACCGAAATGGTTTTCCTGGTTGCCAATACTCGGATATAGAGGTCACCAGTTATATTCGATATTGTGATATTATTGGCAATAAATGTTACCAGTTATTAGTAAGAATATGATTTGGATAAAAGTTAAAATGGATTAGGTACTTATGTTTGAAATAATAGAGAGTAACTACGAGTATGACATTGCCGTTCTACAATTTGAAATGTAAGTAATTTATGTATGGCTGCAAATAAATTCTAACTTCAAACGAAAATATGGAATTCTAATTTCAAAATCAGTCATTTGTTCAATGATTAAGTAAGGTCATTATAATTACAAAAAAAACCGACTTCAAAAACACTTAACAGTTAAAAATAATACAAGAATACAGACAACATTTCTATATAATATAATTGAAGATGCAAAATTTTAAGACTTTCTATTTGTAAGAGATCATCGTTTGGCATCGACTTAAATATAGTACCTAAAGTAGGGTTGCCAATCCGAAATTTAAAAAACTAGAATTTGAAGTTGGAAAAACCAGGACAATTCAGTGTCAAAACAGGACGCAGTAATAGAGTTGCAATAGTTAAATTAATAATCATATGTTGTGAAAATAGGTGAATTGAAATTCAAGATATTAAAATAATAATATACTATTTTAATAAAAGTATTTGAATAAAATTTAAAACTAGTTATCGAAAACCAACTTCAAAACCACTAAAAAGTTAAAAATAATATAAAAATAGGTACAGACAACATCGCACTTCTATATTGAAGTCGGTGCCAAACGATGATCACCTAGAAAGTCTTAAAATTTGTCACCGACTTCAATATAGAAGTGTGATGTTGTCTGTACCTATTCTTATATTATTTTTAAATTTTCAGTTTTTTTGAAGTCGGTTTTTGATTTTTTGTAAAATATTTTTTATTTTTAATTTTTTAGTGAAAGAAACCCTAATATAATAACACAATTTAAATTAGGGTTTCCCTCGATTTTCATGGGATCCCATCATCAGATTCTGACTTTGGTGACTTTGGGACCACTCCAGGAGTATACTCTATCGAATACCAAAAGAATTTTCAAATCGGTCAAGAATTGGCGGAGTAAACGCGTAACATATACACAAAACACGTTGGACACACCTAAAAATTTGAGGGTTTTCCTCGATTTTTAGGGGATCCTATCATTAGATCCCAACTTAAGTGACCATGGGACTACCCTTGGAGTATACTCTATCGAATACAAAAAGAATTTTGAAAATCGGTCCACAACTGGCCTCGTAAGCGCATAAAATACACACAAAAAAACATACGCATCGAATTGAGAACCTCCTCCTTTTTTTAAGTCGGTTAAAAATATAAAGCAAGCACTTTAGTTTGTATCATTTTTTTTAAACTAAGGTTAGTTATAGTATCTACAAACTTATAAATTTTTACTATACCCACTTTTCAACCCCAACAATTTCCTTCAGTATCTATGGTTGAGTTAACAAATAATCATAAAATTGCAAATTTTAAAATTAAATATCCCAGGACGCTGCTTAGAAACTATTCAGGACATCCCAGGACACTACAAAAACTAGGACATGTCCTGGGACAACAGGACGGTTGGCAACTCTAACCTAAAGTAATGTTTGTGTGTATTCTTATTATTATTTTTAACTTTTCAGTGTTTTTGCAGTCGGTTTTTATTTTTTGTTTTTTTTTTTTGAGAATGAAAGCTAGTATTAAATTCCCTACATAAAACGTGCCTATTGTATTTAAAAAAAACTTATCTTTAACTCCTAAAAGTTAAAGATCCTTTTAACGTCATCTCGGTTCATGATTAGCAGACGCAAAAACCTATGAATAGCTTCGGAAAAACATGAAACACGTTAGACGTACCTATAAAATTTTACGGTTTCTCTCGATTTTCCTAGGATCCCACGATCAGATCCTGACTTTGGTGACAATGGGACCACCGCAGGGATATTCTCTATTAAATATAAAAAGAATTTTGTAAATCGATCATCAATTGGCGGGGTAATTATCGCGATACATACACACACACAAAAAGAAAACATACACATCTAATTGAGAACTTCCTCCTTTTTTGAAGTAGGTAAAAAAAGAACTCCGCGGTCACCCGAATACTAAAGTTCCCTTTAGTATTCGGGTGACCGCAGCGAATCAAAAGACGATAGTGGAAGCTGACGATACTCAATATACGGCTTAATTAACAGTAGTTTTCGACGTTCGCATCAAAATATTATTGTTACATTCCAAAATGTGAAATTGGCAAGGGAAATAATTTTATTGTCATTGGAACTAAAGGTGTATACCAAATTTCAGCTCAATCGAACACTGGCAAGTGAATCAAATTTAACTTGCAAGATTTGACCTAAATAAACAGGGCAAATTATATAAAAGCTTGATAAGCGGGCGTCGCACGAACGTTGGAAGCGCGACAAATGTATTGAAGTATGTAAGGAAATACAAAATTGCCTGTTGGTACACCGGATATTTTCAAGAAGTGCAATGAAAAGTCAGTGCTGTGATCAGTCAGTGATATGATGTCAGAGATGCATCGCTAGTGCATGCATGACTAACTTTTTGTATACTAGACATCAACTTCTTTGGTAAAGAGACCTAATATCACCATCACCTTTTATTGAACATAGCTTCTCGCAAGGATCTTAAAGTAGAATGATTCTTTGCGATGCTTTGTCCGCGTTCAGTGGTTTCTCAGCATCTTCAGCAGATCGCTTGTCAATCTTGTAGATGGCCTGCTCACGATGCGTCTGCAATTCGCGGGTAGGGTATTGTCGCCCAGTTCAAGGACCTTTGTGCTCCTTAGCGGGACTTGTGATTCATTAATCAGTAGTAATACTGAGTAGAACTGAACATCACTACGCCAACCTGCTTCAGAACTATAAGCGTACTTGTTCACATGCTTTAGAGTAACTTAACCACAATGATATGGAAGGCAAGATAAGTACAAGATTCACCTCAAGTAAATGCGGAGTTTATACCAATGCGCCGGGATAACTCAGCTAAGTAATATTGTTTTAGTTGGTAAGTAGTGCGGAGCGGGACCCTGGCAGACAGTTTTGGCAGCTGCTCTGTACATGATGTATGTTAATGTCACGTAAGAGATTATTTCTTGGCACTGAAACATGCCGCGCACCCGTACAATTGTTTGCTTAGCTATTTTGCATGTGACTAAATCGCGTATGCATTACACAGTGACAACAATAGCTATAAAACTTTTATAGGCGAATGACAGTTGACATTTGGATTGGAACTACGAGTACAAGAAATAGGACATAGAGAGAGGACTCTCTAAAAATTGACTTAAGTGTGATTTCAGTTCCTAAATATTTGTTTGAGTATGTAGGCTACACAATGTGTATATGGCTTCAAGGTGTAAGGTAATGAACACACTCACAATAGTTATTATATTTAAAAAAAATACAGATTTTGTAATAGTGTAGAACAAAACAAAAGTCTCATTCGACTATTATTAAATATTTGCTTATTGTACTAACCTATACACTAATCGCTTGTTATTTTAGGGAACATTAAAAGAAAACAATCCAAAAACAAGCACCGTAGGATTTCTATGCCACCCATTATTGGCATGTTTGTTGTGAACGTTAAAACTTTACCTCTGCAGAAATGTTATAATTGACCCATATATTTTTACTTTTTTGTGAAGGCAATGGTAGGTACGAGAGGCGGCTGATAAGTTCGCGGCCTAGGGTACTTAATGAAAGAAAAGTTTAGTTTTTTAATTTTTATTTTTCAATATAATCACCCTCAAGTGAAATACACTTCTCACATCGTGAATACAATGCCTTTAACCATTTTGCCTTAAACCATTGAAATAATATTCTGAAGATTTCTCTTGAAAATGGCTCTCCACGGCTGACTTCATCTCATTGTCATCCGAAAATCTTCGCCCCCTTAACTCCTTTTTCAGTTTCGAAAAAAGGAAAAAGTCACTGGGAGCCAGGTCCGGACTACAGGGGGGATGGTCAATTTCTGCGAACCCAGTGGCTTTTAAAGCATCCCTCGAAATGCGAGCGGTGTGAACGGGCGCGTTGTCTTGCAGAAACAACACACCGCGCGCCAACTTGCCACGTCTTTTCTGTACGACTGCTTCACGTGCCTGACCTAATAAATTGACGTAGTATTGACCATTCATAGTAGTTCCTTTAGGCAAGTAATCAATTAATGAAATTCTCTCGCTATCCCAGAAAATAGTCGCCATAATCTTAGAGGCCAACTTTTCCACTTTAAACTTCTTTGGTGGTCTTTCTCCTTTTTTAATCCACTGCATAGACTCTCGTTTGGACTCCGGATCATACTGGCGAATCCAGGTTTCGTCTACTGGCACAATGCGGTTACAAATTTCGTCCAAATCGTTCTGACACAACTCCAAAAAATTCCTTACAACTCGCCAGTCGACGTTGTTTGTCGAGTGGTGTGAGCATTCGCGGTACCCAACGCGCACAAATTTTTTTCATGTGTAAATTTTGGTGTAAAATTTCTCCGATTCGCTCTTTACTAAACTGTAACTCTTCAGCTATCTGTTACAATTTTATTCTTCGATCGGCCAATACTAATTTTTCAACTTTGTGAACATTTTCTTCGGTCACTACTGTCACAGGGCGGCCCGGGCGGGGGTCGTCTTGACAACTCTCTCTTCCTTGGTTAAAAAGTCGAGCCCATTTTTTTACCATTGTATATGATGGCCCGGAATCTTGAAGAACCGATGACATTTCTTCAAAAATGTCTTTCGGCGAGTTTCCTTTTTTTTACAAGGAATTTAATCACTGCGCGGTGCTCAAAATTGCGAGAATTTTCAGTTTCGGTCGACATGGTATTGTTGCTTGTTCCAGGTTTAAAGTGTTAATGAACCAAATTGAACAAATGGGTGTTATTTATACTATCAATTAGTGCCGCAAGTTGTGCTATCAGTAACGAGATGATACCTTTTCGTTAAGTACCTTAGGTCGCGAACTTATCAGCCGCCCCTCGTATTTAAATATACTAAAGGCAGACGGCTGCACTGACATCGTTTAAAATTAAGTATGTTTTGTAAATTGAAATTAAAATACTTAGAATAAAAATTATGGTAAAACGCAAAGTATGTAAGTAAATCTATTTCTATTATTCATACATATATATCACAAAAACATATTATGATACAATTGTTATTATGCGACACATAATTAATTAACAAAGTTTTATCCCGTGATTTGTATTTCTTTTATATATAATCACAAAATTATTATTGCAATTTCAATATAAAGAACGCTCTCAGCGATAAGACCACCTTTGCCCACATAAGGTAATAGTGGCTGAAGTTATTAGATATCGTAGGTGCTGATGGAAATCTTATAATATTCCGATTTTAACGTTATTTATATCGCAAAGCAATTTTTGAATAATACATTAATTTCATTACTAGTTTTAAATGTTTTGGAACAAATAAAATTGCTCCCGATGCATTGAAAAAATAACAGTATTGGCTATCGTGTAGAGTTCATTAATTAAGTTTTAAAAACGTGTGGATGTGAACATTGGCTAAATCGAAGCTTTATCCTGAATCACAAAAGGGTATATAATATGTTTGAAATCAATACACGTTACAACAACAGAGCAAGCGATAAAATAGACTCGCCTACACAACTATTCGTACAAATCCGTCCAAGAGCCATACTTGAAAAAGAAAACAATTGTACAAAAGTTTACGTCTCCCAGCGATTGAATTCACTAACTTTAAAGTGTGTTATTTCTCCCCCGGTAGGCGGGAGTAACTTTGCGCCGAGCGACTACCTAAGTCTGTAGCATCGACTAGCTACGTTGCGTGCCGCCCTTTATTACATACGTGACACATAACGTACGATTCCAGTAACTACAACGGAGTTTCGTAACAGAGCTTTGTCATAATATGATTAGACAAAAAGTAATGTTATTTTTCTCTGAACAAAGATTAGGGGGAGTAGAAGTTTCATTCGTTTGCACGGCCGGAAAGTTTCTTTCGAGCGAACATCGTCATAAACTGAAGACACAAAGGTTTTATGCGGTACATTAACTTAATGGAGGCGATCAGATATATGGCAGTGGTGTTTGACTTAGCGTTATTAGTGGGACGAACTTATGAATAGTACAAGTTGGTGTAATTTGGACTTCTCTCATCACCTGTAGGTTATGGATTTGATTATTAGGCATCTTATTTACTAATAACTAATACTGTTCATAAACCAATTTTGGTAACACGTGTGATAATATGACACTTGCTGCTGAACCTGTATAATATTGGTCGGTTTAGGGTTGGTCGCACATGTTTTAATGAAATGATAAGTTAGAAACAAATAATAATCTTTAAATTAATGTTAAACTAGCTAACCGTTAGTTTTCCATGGAAACTCTTAGCCTCCATTTCTTCCTTTGAGGAGAGGAATTTCTTAAAAAAGTTTACTTAGCTGACATTTCATAATCATAGAGCCTTTCAGTGATAAGTGTCAAGAAGATCACGGGATTCTTGATTTTTAAGAATAGAACCTTTATTTATTTATTAAGAAACAAAAGGTCATATAACGGCCATAAAGTTCCTTTGAGTTACACATATACTTTTTAAATTATTTCTTACTGATACAGTAGAAGTAGGTAGGTAGAGTAAGCTCCCATTTATATTTGCACAACGAAAACCGCCGCTATTACGAAAAACATAAGAACGGTCCAAAGGTCAAACAGTATAGCTTGACAAGGAGCTTACTGTACAACATAACATTTGTTTAGTAATATAGTAAGAATATTGAACACATAAATTGGATACAAACAGCTAATATTTCTAGGTATTGAATGATTAAGCATTAAGCATAAATAATATTAAAAATGACTGACATTTTATAATAATAATTAATTGACATGTAAGAATAATATAATTATTAGGTATAGTAATATAGTAACATGACATATAATATAAATACGAAAAAATTTTGGTCTCGCGCCCACTCATAACCAAAAATCTCATAACCAATACGTAAAGGTCCCACTCATAACTGCTGATGTGAGAAGACCAAACTCATAACCAACACAACTACACAGTTATGTACAGTCGCTTTTATAATTATTAACAACATTAACAAAAAGGGTGAATAATATTTTAAATCAAAGTAAAGCTTGGTATAAAAGAGGTGTAAAGCTGGCATCTTGCTGGTCGGCAAGGTGAGGTGGCTATTGCGGTGTGTTATCTCTCTCCCGCATTAAAATTAGACAACACAAGCAATACAGAAGACAAAATGTATTTTTTTCCAAAAAATGAAACCGACTTCAAAAACTTTAAGAATACAAACAACATCACAGTGTTATATTGAAGTTCGTGCCAAATTTTAACTAGTACTTATATTTTTCAAGATTTTTCAGGTGATTATTGCTTGGCACCGACTTTATTATGACTTTTTGGTGTGTTTAAAATGGGTTTTATTTTTTGTAAAAAAAATTCTTTTCAATCTTTTTAGGTAATTTAAAATACCAAAACCTTATCCTAAATATAACAAATACTTTTCTGAAAACCGCATCAAAATCGATTCAGCTAAACGCGAGATAATCGCGGACAAACATACATACAAACATTCAGGTCAAACTGAAACTTGAAAAAGGGTAGAGGTTCTATATTCGACTGTATCTATTTTTTTCAAGTCCGTTAAAAAGGAACTGCTTATTTCATAAAAAAATTGTTCCAGCAGACCTGCGAAAGGAGAAATTGTAATATATTAGAATTTGCGTGTATAGCAGCTTAGAAGGCGATCAAATAGTAAAAAGAACATACTATATAATATACTAAATAAAAAATATCTAGAAATACCTACTACACAAATAATATGAATATTATTAAATTTTTATATATCATAATTAGGACTTGGATAGATAGTATTCTCTTATGCGGCGCTTGAAAGAGTAGATGAGATGTACTCGTAGCTATCAGGACAAACTAATTCTCAATCACTTCTCAATATTGTTATTTTTGTTGAAGATGTCACGGAGAGAAACAATTTATACCTTCCTCGCACTAAGATTTGTTTAGTGCTTACCCGTGGTACTACCGTTGGTACTACTGTTAGTATAGTACTGTGGGTATTTTTTGTTGCCCGATCCCGGATTTGATGACAATGAGACTAATCGAGAACTATACCCCCTCAAACAAAAAAAGAATTTTCCAAATTGGTTAATAAATCACAGAGTTACGAGGTAGTAAACGTAAAAAAAGAACATACAATGGAAATGATAAAGTCCCTCTTTTTGTTAAGGTGGTTAAAAAATTAAATGAACCGCAATTTTTTTTTTATTTTTTTTTTCATTTATTTAACATTTAAAAAGACAATTACAATATATACAGTTTAGATAGCTTTTAAAAACCACTAGGGTTTGTACTAAAGCTAACGAGTTTGCATTTACAATTATAATTTTAAATCGATATTGATACAATAGGCGCCACATCAAGCCATACATGTGCACCACGAAAACCGCTGCTATTGCAACTGCATATGAGTTGTCCAGAGGTCAACCTGCATAGCTTGACGTGGAGCTCACCGTACTTTGGTAACATAACATTCACACAATTGTTTATTTGATACATGTTTAAATTAATTTTATAATAAGTTAATGAAGTAATCTTTAATTTTACGTTTAATATTTTTTTCCGTAATTTCATACACGAACTCGTGTGGCATGCTATTGATAAGTCGGGGCAGTAGGTACTTCACTGTGCGAGCGCCGTACGCGTTGTTTGCACTCGGCTGACATAACTGGTTTTTGGAAATCGCTCGAGTGTATACAGGATGATCAACTAGTGTTTTAAAAGACTCATTGAAAAAATGCTCCTTTAGTAAGGTGCATTGTATTTGCATATTAATTGGTAATGTGTTGCAGTATTTAAATAGGCCAGATACGTCGTCTTGAAATTTATTTTTAACTGTTTTAGGAACTATAGTTTTAAGAATTTTAATTTGTATATTAAAGATCTTGTCGAGATATGATTTGTAACTTCGCCCATAGCTACTCAGTCCGTATTGAACGTGTGATTCGGCAAGTGCGTTGTATAACATCAACTTGATCTTAAATGGAATGCGACGATTTAGGATGGTGATGTTTGCTAAAAACTGTCTAAGCTTAGTACAGACACGTTCGATTTGGTAACTCCAATGAAAATTACGGTCAATAACTAGACCAAGATATGTTTGTTTGTCAACTATGTCTATTTGTGGGCAGGTGCATACAGCTATACTTTTGTAATGTAGACAATTATGATCATGCGCCACCAATTTTAAGGTTGGTGTGTATTTTATATAGGGAGATTTTATTAATAAAAGCTTAGTTTTATCAGCATTTAGGACCAGTCCAGCGTCATGACACCATTTAGCTAGAGCGTCTAGATCCGCTTGCATGAGATTACAGGCTAATTGTGGGTCCCTATGGGCTATCACTAGGCAAGTGTCGTCAGCAAACTGGTAGCATGTACTGTTGACAATACAGCTGCTCATGTCGTTGACGTAAGATAAAAAGTGCAGGGGCCCTAGTACAGAGCCCTGGGCCGTGCCCTCCGTCACCGACATGGGCATACTGTAGGTGTTATCAACCTTAACAGAAAAAGACCGGTTGTTCAGGTATGCCTGACACCATTTTAGCAACGGGCCACGGATTCCACATCTCTCTAATCTGTCCACTAGCTGGTCGTGCTTCAAGGTGTCAAAAGCACGGGAAAAGTCAATAAATAAGGCCAATACATATCTTTTCTCATTTAAGTGACTATTAACTTCATCAGTAAATTTAGATAAGAGACTATTTGTACCCTTACCTGATTGAAAACCAAACTGGCACAAGCTTATTACTTCATGTTTTCTATAAAATGTATGTATCTGTTCACATACGTATTTTTCTATTATTTTGTCGATCGACGACAGCAAAGTAATAGGCCGATAATTTGCGTAATCATCACGTTTACCCTTTTTATGCACCGGCCTTACACAACCCTCCTTCAATTTATCGGGATACACACCAGTCTGGATGCTTTTATTAATTAAATCAGATATTGTCTGGGAGATGGGTTCTGCTATTAACTTTATATCAGAAATCGCAACGTTATCGGGATCTGGTGCCTTTTTTGAGTTTAAATTTTTAATGATTTTATGGATATTTCTAGGAGTCGCTTTTTGAAATCTAATACTCGAATTTAATGATTTAGGTGTACTGTTATTAATTAATTTAATTTTACAGTTTGGGATTATGCTTTTTACTGCATGATCGAAGCTTTTTGCAAAATTGTCTGCAATAGTTTTAATAGTAAGCCCCTGGGCATTAAAAGCTTTATGGATAGCTGCATCAATCGACAAGGTAACTCTTCCCAACATTTGATTGACAACATCATAGACTTTTTTTATATTTTTAAAATTATTATTTATTTCCTTAATATAATACGCATTTCTTTTAAATTCGAGAACCTTGTGTACTTTATTTCGGACTTTATTATATTCGAGTTTGAGCGTATAATTCTCCTGGTGATTTCTAAATTTTCGATATAGTTTATCTCTTTTCTTACATAATTGAGTAACATTTTCGTCAATCCAAGGTACAGTGAACCGTTTTACAAATTTTTTGGTTGACTTACATGTTTGAATTTTTGTCGCAGTTTGTGTAGCCATTTGAAAAGAATCGTGTATAAAATTTAAAATCTTTTCCGGGCAATTCATATCTTTTGACTTTGACCAGTCTACTTTTTTAAGTTCATTGTAAAAAATCTGATGGTCAACGAAGCATTTTGTCCCATCCTGTATACGCTTCGGCGTTATAGGTGCGTCATCGACGCACGCAAAGATAATACCTCTGTGGTCGGCTAGTACTGCATCAAGAACCGCCGAGGACGGATGAAGTGTCGGGAAGCGAGCAAAAATGTGATCTATGCACGATTTAGTGATTATGTTTTTTTGTGCTTCAATTCTAGTGTACTCTGAAATCCCACACATCAATCCGTGCTCGCTAAGTGTTTCCATATATGCATCCTTGTATGACGTTTTCTTTTTCAAATCAATGTTAGTGTCACCGATCAATAGAAAATTGTGTTGTAAATCATATTTGGAAATATGGTTGCTTAGCTCATTAACAAACAGGTTTTTGTTAGTAGATGGTGGTCTATATACTGCACACACAGCGACGGTTTGGCCTGGATCAAGTTTAAGTACCCCCGTGACATTTTCGAATGTCTTAGTTTCGTGTTGCTTTTGCATTGTAGTAAATTTGAAATGACTTCGAACGTAAACTATGATACCGCCTCCCTTTTTATTTTTACGTAGCTGTGAGTGCATGGTATAGCCCGGTAGATTATATAAATGAATGATATCGTTAGAAATACCGACTTCCGTAATTACAATTATATCTAAGTCATAGGTACAATCGTTAACAATTTGCTGTAGTTTCGTGAAGTTTCTTATTAAAGATCTAATATTAAAGTGTAGACATGACATTTTAATATAGCTGTTAGGAGTTAGTTGCTGAAAAAACACATTGGGGGAAATACAATTACTGATTTCATTAATTTGCTTATCCATATTTTCTTATTTATTTATATTAAGTGTAGGCAGTAAGTGGTTTTTACAGATCTGCGGATTTGGAAGACCCAGATTGTTTATCGATTGGTGCCGAGTTTACAATTTGGCTGATATCATGCATAGAACGTATATAATAAATTTTACTGTTACTTGTTTTTCGAGCACATACCCTCCCATTTTTACACCAAACAAATTGACATGATTTATAGACCCGTAGCGCTAGGTTTTTAAGTTTCAAAAATATTAAAGTTGTTTGTTTTTCGCATATAGTTTCCAGACCATTTGCCCAACCTAAAAAAATATTTTGTGTCATTCTAGGTACTTGCATAGGTAGAAATTTAGGTATTTGTCGTTTCAATCAGTATTGGACGAAAACAAAATTAGAGATGAAAATTTTACTTTCATCATAATAACGAAGTAGTATCTGATGTGCATAGGCATTTTGTGTCATTTCTGTCCACGAGAATCTTTATTTTTAACCAGTGACTAACATGACGCCCAACTAGCTCTGAAAGAATATTACAATTGGTAAAATAGGTGTTATGCGTTTTAGAATACTAGTATCTGTTGTTTAAACTATTTTGTGTCAAATTCATCCACGAGATGTATAGATATTTTATTATTTTACTACAACACCCTTTAAAATCCTCAAAATAAAATGCAAGTTATTAGAGTTCACGTGTTTCTAATTATTATTTTGTATCAAAACACTATTCATAATTTGTGTTGTTTTCATCCACGAAATCCTTTTATTAAAAAAAAATACCAGACTTCTTTGCACGAACGCCGAGCGCGGGGAAGCGCGCAGGCGTGGGCGGCGGGCACCGACCAGTCACACGCGCGCGTGGCACGTGCTGTACCTCTACCATGAGTTGCCATCGATTGCACACTGTAGTTAACTACAGTCGCTAACGTGTTAACGCAGACGATATCGTTTTCGATAGTGACCGTACCATGAGTTACTTTTGCATTTACCTGACTTCGTAACGTTAACTCGATAGTATAGTAAACGATACAAAGGATACAGACTACTTACAGGTAATTATTTGTTGTCGTCATGTTGGTAATACGCTATAATCCGTCCTCGCAAAAAGGTAGCTCAATTCGGTTTCTTACCATATTGTTATGAAAGATTTAATTTAGTCGGCTTATACGTCAACTTCAAATTATTTCATAGGTTATATTTTTAATCATTGTTTGATTACATTCACGAAAACTTATTTAGTTTTATGTTAAAGAATAAGTTTTTATTAAATGTAGGCCATGTATTGATTTAATAATGATATAGACAAGCGCTCCATGGTTCCAGTTAATGGCGCAATTCATAGGAATATATAGTAATTATAGTTTAATTGTAAGTATTAACATTGTTGTGGTAAACATTGTAACAATTTTCCATTTAAAATAATCATTTTCTATGCTTCTATGGGTTTGTTTTTTAGTACCCATCTATTTAAAGACGTGGCTACACAAAGAGACCTATTGGATTGATAATTTAAATGTAAATAGTGCAATCCGTTATAATTGAAGGATTTTCCATTATAGCTAAATAATTTAACCAATTAATTTTTTCTTTCAGGCTTTAGATCACCATTATCTCAATTGTTCCCGAGGGCCCACAGGAAAATATGTATAATATTTGTTTAATTCAATAGAGTTGACAAATATGCTGAAAATTGATACCTGCCAAATGTAGTATTACAGGAGATATACCTACAACTGCATAAGTGAGTGGGTGAATGAATAAAACTAAAAATGTTACTCCTTTACAGTATGAGTAATTATGATGAAGCAATTTATATAAAACTTAAAATAAAGCTGATGACGTCTGACGTCGGCCAATATTCATATAAAATACTTTTATTTTACAATACATATTATGATTATCTATTATGGCTTTATGTGATGTTTAATGATATGTCTGTTGTTGCAGAAGTTTAAGTTCCAAAATTTACCTGGAATTAGAGTCAAATGTCCAACCATAGAAATTACTGCACAAGAAAGAACCGGTACTACTGTTATTTATTATCATTCAATAATTATCATATTTTAGCAAACTTAATAGATGAAGAAATTTGTTTAATCGACACTATTATATTATTAAAATATATTCTATTGGTATTTTACTTATTTTGTATGATTACAAGTCAGTAAAATTATATTGCTGCCAAAATCTTAATGACAGTATGAAAGTATGCAGAGTCACAGCTACAAACTCACTGGATACTTTAGCAAACTGCACATTATTATGAGGTAAAATTATGCTAAATGATCTAAGGGTAAAATACAGTGGGAAGTTAGTCTGAAAAATACATTTTGTTTGTATTATTATTTTATCATAATAACAGCAATGGTAGGGAAGCAATTAAAGAATATTACTATAAATGCATTGTTGACTGAAAAACAGTGAATTATTGTGTTCACATTACGACTCTTACATGGTTTTTGGGTTGGGCAATATATATCACCAACAAACCTGTTTTTTCATACCATCCACCTATTTGACATATGAATCAGAATAAATTCAGATATACAGAAGATTGTTTGTTTTATTTCATATTGTTTATATTCATTGAACAGCTCACAGGAAGTTATATTTATTAAGCACTTTGATACTGAATCATGCCCATATTCTTTTACGTAAGGTAATAACTTCTTTTACATAAGATGTAAAAGTAAAAATATAGTTTTATAGGAATGTTCATGACTGACCAGTCTCATAAAAAATGGACAATCTCCATTGAAAGATAATGTTTTTGATGCAAATTCTTAATGTTTATGTTAAATAACCAGAGGTACTAGGTCTTCTGTGTTATTGCAAAGCAGCAATGCTTTTCTGTTTTATATTGAAGGATACGAAATTTCAGGGTACTGTAACTACATTCATAAGATAATAACCTACACCTTGTACACTTTGGTCATTAGAAGACTATAGGTGACTATGATCATCTAAGTAGTAGACTATTTGCTTGTTTGCCAACATTCTTGTGTAAAATATGCACAAATACAACAATTCTGTTGTTCTTTATATTAGATTCAGTATGAAATACCTATAGACCTAGAATTTTATTGAAAATTAATATTTTTTGCTTTGTCAAACAAAACAAGGAAATCCTACTTAGGTAAATAAATTAAAGAGTGGGCTCATGTAATTTATTTATTTTTGGTGTAATAAATGTGTTAACAACATCTTTTTATTAATCTACCAATAAAAAAAAATCAACCAATTTTTCCTTTTTAATGCAATCCAAACTATTGTGACACTGTAAAATCCAACTGCAGCTGTGGCAATAAATCAGTCCAAAAAATGAAATGCTAAAACCGAAGGTCTTGGCTGCACCATTCTGTATTATCATCAATGCCACTGAATCAAATCAACCTCCGCTACTCATCCAAAATAAATGTAGCTGTAAAAAATAAAATCTTATAATAATATATGCACCTTTTTAAGTTTTAACTGACTTCAAAAAAGGAGATGTGTTGACTGAATCATTTTTAAAAAATATTATGTTCACTGATTACTCCGCCAATTTTGGACCGATTTTCAAAATTCTTTCTTTTTATCGATAGAGGGATCCTGGGATAATGGAAGGAAATACTTAAATTACAGAGGCACATCCAACATATTTCATTTTTTTCTGACGATATTTAGGTAAGTAGGTAAGGTACCTATTTGCATCTGATAGTCATCATATCATGTTACTGAGCTGATGATGATGGAAGGTTTCTGGTAGGTGACGAGTTTGGGAATTTTACTAAAAATATTGAAATATTTTTTTTTTCAAAAAAAATTAAACAGGCTCCAAAACACCAAAAGTCCTAAATACAAAAATACATACAATAATTATCACATTTTTATATTGAAGTTGGTGCCAAACTTTTCAGGTGATATTGCTTGGCACCGACTTCAATATAAAAATGTGATATTGTATGTATTCTTATATTATTTATGATTTTTTGGTGTTTTTGAAGTCAGTTTTATTCTTTGTAAAAAAATTAGGTATACCTATTACCAATAGCTTTTTATTAGAGAAACAACTCTAAGAAGTTATTTAAAAAAGTTATTAAGGTTTATAATATAGAAAATAAAATGCAATTCTTTACATTTGAGGGTGTAAGAATGTTTTACCTCTACACAGTGACAATGATTTTTAACCACAATTCTTTTTCCATTTGACTGGCTGTTATATCCAGCTAATTCTTTGCTTCTTCATTGGACTTGTTGCACGCAAGTATGGATGTGGCATCAACAGTCCCATTTATGGATAATCTGCAAGAAATGTTTTGTAAATAAAATGTTATAGAATAGGTATTTTAACACTTTGATATAGACTATTTTTAATTTGTTATCAGCTTGTCAAACAATTCCTTAACTTCTAGGGATGCCTTGTAGTTTAATGAATGTGATATTCTGCCATACGTAAGGATGACATTTTGTTTTGTTATTTCCAAAAATCCAAGTTTTGCATTTACCTACTGAAGGGGTCATACGAAGACAATCTGAATTATTACCCATATATTCACTTCAGTTGTCATAAAACAGTATTATACACTTAAGATACCTCTATGATCATAAAGCTAAGATCAAAACAAAATTGTAAGTAACTTTTTAAAAATGATAATTTGATTTTGAGGTTACTTACATAAACTCTGTATAGCTTTCAGTTTTAAGTCTGTATTTGCTTTTAAACACCAATGCTGAAATGCTTATTTATAATACTATAATTGGCACAAATAGTTGTAATCACTCTTTTGAACTTTTTCTCACGACTGCTCCCGTATTTTAATTGTTTTCGTGTCATTGACGTATATATTATGTATGTGTTATTATTCTTGAACTCAGCCGTGGTTGGCATATTCCATGCAAAAAAAATCACAACTTATTAACTAATTTAACTCAATAATATTATTCCAAACTTGCTTAGATTATCTATCGAATCGAGTCTCACGCTTGAAAATGTAAGTGAGTAACGTAACTACAGAGTTATCGTTTTGTACGTTATCGTCTATCGACTATCTGTCAAATCATGAACTCATGGTACCGATTTCCATACAATATGCACAAAACGATTGTCGATAGCGAGCGCGTTTTCGATAGGTTCGCGACGTATCGTAAACTATTGCACTCATGGTACCGATTTTAGTTCACCGCGTTACCGCTAGGGGCGCTGTACAAAGTTCCATACAAAAATTTACGCCGTCGATATCGACTCCAAACGAATGCAAACTCATGGTAGAGCTACTGAGCTAATTGTTTAGGCACTTTCGATCTTTCCAAGTTGCGACAAACGAGTGCGTGCGTTATTCTGAGATTTAACATTATAAAGACTAAAATGGAGATTGAAAATAAATGTATTATATATGGTGTCATACTAGACGTTAATATGGTAATTGTCAAAGAAAGTTGACGATTAAAGTTCGTAGAATCAAGCATTGTTACTGTTAGGGATGACGGAAAAACAGATTGTTTCAAGGACCGTGCTGAAATAAAACTACACAAAACTTGCCGAAATATATATCGCACAGCTAGAACTAAACTGAGACAATTCAAAAAATTATATTTTTCAGGAGATTTGTTTGTGAGGGAACTTATGAAACCCGATATTATTTAAAATCGTAATAGGTTGTAAAATATCACTGTTTTTATAAAATTCGGCTAAGAATCAATCCTTTTTACAGATAATTGATTATTTTGAGTTGTTACACTTTAGGGTGGTGGCTTTGTACAAAAAATAAACTACATTTAGACGTGAATCAGTTTTATTGAACCATTTTGAGTTGAACTTAGTCTACAACAAAATTTAAATAAATAATTTGTTTAACTTTGTTTTAAATATAAAATTAATAATAAAACATCAACATGAAATGAAATATTTTAAAAAATATGAAAAATTAAATATAAATGTATAATAGGGGATTGGAGTCGCTCGCGTCCGTAGGTTTGAACCTCGAGACCCTACACGTGATCCTCGGGTGGTGCTCATGGAGTGACCAACTTCTGGTGGTAGCGCTTGAGAAACCGGACTGGCTAGCGACCACCACCGTGCGCATGAAGTAAAACACGTCAACCCGTAAAAAGGCCATTTCTTGTCCACGTTTCGAGCAGGCGCGGATCCAGCTCATAAAAAGGTTGTGGTCATAGCCATCTGAGAATCAGCCAAGTGCGAGTCGGAGTATGACCTCGCTCAGGATCGTACAGTGTATCCCTTAAAGATATTCCCAAAACATATAACACTCTGACCTAGATTCATTGTTTTTATTTAAGGCATTGGATATAATATCATCAGCCTATCGATTTCAATAGACCACGAAAGTGTGACGTCACAAGTATATTAAGGTTGTGGGCATGCCCATCGTGCCCACAACGGTGGATCCGCGCTTGGTTTGAGATCAGTCAGCGCACAGCCAGAGCTTGAGGGGTCGTTGCTGCGATTCGTGTGGGCTTCCGTCGACCCAATGCCAGGTTGACTGCGTTGACCCTCCGTCTAGGAAGATCTGAAGAAACAGCTGTTCCGCTGGCCGCCCGTGGTACAATACAGGGGTCCAAGCGGACCTAACCAGTCCTTGAGGCTGCCCCACCATGCATCGCATAATCTCGGGGTGGTCCGTCGTGCCGGTTGGTGACCGGACGGTGGGTCCCGGCGGCCACTTCCGGGGAGGTTCGGGAGCCCTTTCGTGCGGAGGGTCAGCGCAAATCAGCTATCGGCAGTTCTCTGGCGAAACAGGCCTACGCCCGTTAATAGTTAACGGGCTGCAACGACACCGTAATTTAATGCCTCTCTCACTCCAACAAATATGTCAGCGCACTATATTAGGACTGGTCGTACATCGGTGCACTATCCCATCAAAACACCACTATTCGAGGTGGGGCTCGCTAACATCTGCGGCCTCCATTCTAACCTCTTAGCTGTCCCAACAATTTCATGACACCCCGTCCAGCAATGCTATTTTTGATGGAGACGCATTATCTTATCTGCCCGACCGACAAGCTTCCTTAATTACCCCGGCTACGCTCTTAAGGAGTTGTTCAAGGCGAAGGCAGGTGTTTGCTTGTTCGTCCGGGCGGACGTTTGCTGTCGTCGCCTGCGTTTTGGAAGAACGTTTGTTTGGAAGATACACGTCGATTTTGGCACTCATTGCAGTGTCTTAAGTCTGCGTCTACCGTTAACATCGAGGTGACTTGGAGACAACTCGACTTTTTTAACATCTAAGTCGGGTGGCAGATGACGTGCAGGAGCGATTTCCTTCCGCCGAGCTAGTGTTTTGGGGGACTTCAATCATCATCATCATCATCTCAGCCGCACGACGCCCACTGCTGGGCATAGGCCTCCCCCATGAATCTCCACAACGATCGGCCCCGCGCTGCCCGCATCCAGCGGCTTCCCGCGACCTTTGCCAGATCGTCGGTCCACCTGGTCGGGGGCCTCCCCACTGAGCGTCGTCCGGATCGTGGTCGCCACTCAAGAACCGTTCGGCCCCAACGGCCATCGGTCCTTCTAGCTATGTGTCCCGCCCACTTCAGCTGAGCAATCCTTCGAGCAATGTCGGTTACTTTAGTTCTCCTGCGGATCTCCTCATTTCGGATCCGATCACGCAGGGACACCCAAAGCATTGCTCTCTCCATTGCCCGCTGAGCGACCTTGAGCCTTCGGACGAGACCCATAGTGAATGGCCACGTTTCGCTTCCGTAGGTCATCACTGGTAACACACACTGGTCAAAGACTTTTGTCTTGAGACACTGAGGTAATTTGGACGAGAATATTTTTCGTAACTTCCCGAAAGCTGCCCATCCGAGCTGGATTCGACGAGAGATCTCTTTCTCGAAGTTGGACTTACCTAACTGGACTGTCTGTCCCAGGTATACGTAGTTGTCTACAACTTCAAGTGTAGTGTTCCCAATATTAACTGGAGTGGGTACAACATGGGCATTCGACATGATTTTCGTCTTATCCATGTTCATTTTAAGACCCACTCTTTGGGAAGCACTACTGAGATCTCCGAGCATGGTGTTCTCAGCCATTAGAACTATATCATCGGCAAAACGGAGGTGTGTTAGGTACTCGCCATTAATGTTAATGCCGTATCCTTTCCAATCCAGAAGCTTGAAAATATCCTCCAATGCAGCGGTAAAGAGTTTTGGAGAGATAACGTCTCCCTGTCTTACACCTCGCTGCAATTGGATTGGATTAGAGCTCTGGTTCTGGAGTCGAACCGACATAGTGGCATTTCTGTATAGGTACCTTAGCACCTCTATGTACCTGTAGTCCACTTGGCACCTTTGGAGAGACTGAAGCACCGCCCATGTCTCGATCGAATCGAAGGCTTTCTCATAGTCCACAAACGCCAAGCAAAGTGGCAGATTATACTCCTCGGTCTTCTGTATAACCTGCCGCAGCGTATGGATGTGGTCTATGGTACTATAGCCTTTTCGGAAACCGGCTTGCTCGGGAGGTTGGAAGTCGTCAAACCTGCGAGCAAGACGATTCGTAATGACTCTCGAAAACAACTTATAAACATGACTCAGAAGTGAGATCGGCCTATTTATTTTTATTTATTTATTTTTTATTTTAGACCACCAACAAGTTTACACTAAAACACAATAAAGACTTACAATAATAGGTTACATTACAAGTGTAAACTTAATTATAGGCAGCAACCACATGGTACGAAAAATAACAACTTTAGAATCAAAAAAATCAAAACAAAGAAAAATATATATATCAAAAATGTAAAAGTAAACATTGGACGTTAATAATTAAATCGCATCCCACTGGCATCCCTTGCAATCAACCAAACGTAGCATCGTCAGTGCACTGGAAACGACGCCATGCTCTATCGGTAATTTAGAACTTTATGTAATTTAAGTAAGTACCAAATTAAAGCAATTGCTTAATCGTATTTTACATGTAATGTAGATTTAAATTTAGACAGAGAATCGAAATAAATGTCAATATTACAAGATTTCGAGAGTGAATTGTATTGTTTAAATAATCTATTCAGTGGCGAATACAAACCTAAGTTTGTTCTGGAGCATTTCGTTGCGAACAAATTAAAACTAGATATTCTAGGAATTTTTATTGGTACACACAAATTAACTCTAGCAAGTAAGTCAGGTGAGTCCAGTAATCCATTAACTAATTTATATAAAAAAGTATTATCCAAAAAAGCGCGACGATCCCTGAGGGATTTAATTGAAATGAGAGATGCCACAGAAATCTTTTTTGGACACGTTCTAACTTCTTGATGTAAACATCATAGTGTGGATTCCACACTACACTGCAGTACTCCAGGCCACTACGAACTAGTGCATTGTACAAAATTATTTTAGTTTTGGCGTTTTTGAAGTCTCTGCAATTTCTCAAAACAAACCCAAGCATTTTGAAGCCTTTCTGAACGATATCATCGATATGTTTATTAAAGCGCAGTTTTGTATCTAGAATCACCCCTAGATCACGGCAATAATTAGAACTTGAAAGTATATCTTGGTCAATAGTGTATTTACTGGTTAAAGTTGACTTATTGCGAGTGTAATGGACCACGAAACATTTTTTTGGATTAAGAGATATGCCGTTAATACTGCACCATCTTAGTAAACTGTCTAAATCTTTCTGAAGGAGATCTACATCGCCAGGTTCATTGATTTGCCTTGACATTTTAAGATCATCGGCAAACATATAGCATTTTGAGTTCCTAAAGCACAAATGTACGTCATTAATAAAAATATTGAAAAAAAGTGGTCCAAGAATTGATCCCTGGGGGACTCCAGACACCACGTCGACATATTCCGAAGAGTACCCGTCCACTACTACCAATGACTTTCGATTTTTTAGATAGGATCCACACCATTCCAATAGCTTTCCGGTTATCCCAATAGCGGATAGTTTCCAAAGTAATACATCATGATTTACCCTATCGAATGCCTTACTGAAATCAGTATAAATAACGTCAACTGGCTGTCTTTTATCTAAGGAATTAATTAAGTCTTCCAAGAAAGTAGCTAAATTTGTGGCCGTTGACCTTGCCTTAACAAAGCCGTGCTGATGCGGGGAAATTATTTGTCTAAAATGCCACAATATTACAGGATACAGAAGTGATTCAAAAACCTTGGCAAAAGTAGGAACAATGGAAATTGGTCTATAGTTGTCAATTTTACCAGAATTTCCGGTTTTATGTAGGGGCAAGATTAAAGATATTTTCCATTGCGATGGGAAACTACCCGTATTTAAGGATTTATTAAATATACAAGACAGTGGGTATGCAAGGGCCTGAGCACATCTTGCAACAAAGACTGATGGTAGCTGATCTTCTCCTGCTCCTTTGTTTAGGTCAAGTCTTTTTAATGCTTTATAGACCTGATCCCTAGTAAAAGAAATAGCATTTAAGTATGCACCATTACCTTGACCAGGGTATAATGTCTTCAAACTATCCAAGTCTGCCTGTGTAGTCGTGTTATTGAACACAGATGCAAAATATGATGCGAAAAGGTTACTGATTTCAGTTCCTCCCGATGCAGTTTTATTACCAAGGGTCATTGCAGCTGGATAGGTACCCTTTCCTTTTTTCTTATGCTTTATAAATGACCATAAGAGTTTCGGGTTACTAGCCAACGACTGTTCTAAGCCGTTTATGTATCTATTGTAGGCAATCTTCTGTAATTTACAACATCTTTGCTTTAACAAATTGAAAGCCAAAACGTCTCTAGGATTATTATTAAACTTCACTAATTTCATACGTAATTTGTATTTTTCTTTAATTAAATTAATTAATCCGGACGAAAACCACACTGGATATCTATTATTTCGTGACTTAGATAAAGGTACATATTTTTCAATGAGACAATGCAAAATGGCATAAAACTTTTGCAGCATAGTTCTTCAAGAGTGTTTTATCACCCTTTTTGAAGAACAGGATGACCTCACTCTCGCTCCATGCTTTAGGCGTTCTGCCCTCGAGGATAACGGAATTAAAGAGCCTCTGGAGGACTTTAAGTATCTGCTTACCGCCCGCTCTCAGAAGCTCTGTAGTGATTCCGTCATCACCCGCCGCCTTGTTGTTTTTTAGTTGTTTGAGAGCCATACTAATCTCGTACAGGCTGACGTCCGGGATATCTTCGGTATAGTGTCGGGTAAGCTTGGCTCTGGGGTCTCTAGCCTCGCTTTCAACAGGTGCTTGCGTGGAATATAACTGTCCATAGAAACTCTCGATCTCCCTTAGGATCTCAGGCTTCGACGAAATGAGGCTACCGTCGTCAATCTTCAGCTGCGTCAGTTGACTTTGCCCAATAGACAGATATCTCACAAATACTTTAGAGCCTTTATTTAGCTCGATAGCCTCTTCAATACGAGCCGTATTGAATCGGCGAAGGTCGCATGTCAGTGACTTTGATATCTGCCTATTAAGCTGCCGGTAACGACTAGCATCCGTTGAATTCTGCAGCCTCATTTCGTGTCTCCGATCCATAAGTTGGAGCGTTTTGTCGGAGAGTTTCTTTATTCTGGGACGGCGGGTTTTAAAGAACTTAGACCCTACCGTACGGACATTATCCACCACCATGTTGTTTAGATCGTCCACATTTAAGCTGTTCTCAAGGGCTTCGAAGCGGTTCTGGAGCTCGAGTTGAAACCTTTCGGGGTTTTGGATTTGCGCAGGTACTGGTCGGAGCGTAGACTTTATCAGTCGAGATCTTTCCAGCTTAATATTGATATTCAATGTGCCTCGTACCAGTCTGTGATCACTCCCCGTTTTGACGGCATTGATCACAGAGACATCATTGAATACGTGCCTTTTCGTCGACATGATAAAATCTATCTCGTTTTTGACATTACCGTCCGGACTCATCCAGGTCCATTTTCGGCTTTCGGACTTCCTGAAGAAGGAGCTCATCATATAGAGGTTCTCCTTCTCCATGAAGTCCGCTAGCATCTGGCCTCTGGTGTTCCGGTGCCCAAATCCAAATTGCCCCATTCTCAACTCATCACCGCAACGTTTCCCCAACCTAGCGTTAAAATCCCCCATCACAACCGTGTAGTGGGTATTGTGGCTATGTATGGCTTCAGAGATCTCCTCATACATAGCCTCCACTTCGTCATCTGGGTGTGTCGAGGTCGGAGCGAGGTCGGAGCTTCGTCATCTGGGTGTAGCGATGCCATAATCGCCACAATCGCCACGCTTGGCAGGCGGGTTGGCGATCGCAGTAGGGCCGAGATCTGAGGAGGCGCTGCTGCCCGTCTCCTAAAGGCCATATCTCCCTTAGTCGCCTCGTACGATACCCACGGGCAGAGATGGGTTGGTGCTATTCTAGGCCGGCACATACACGGCACTTCAATGCTCACCACGAATTGTGGTTAAGTTCCTCTAAAATTGACCATGCGGGTAGGACTGCCTACGCATTCGCTCTCAGGCACCACCTGACACAATTGGTTACCCAGCACACTAGGGTAGGGTACCAGATATTATCGGTCAAGTACCCTCTTTGTTGGACCTTCTGACAAATCTTTCTGATGGATATCAGGTGGTGATTCGAGTTCCACTAGGATCTTCGGATCACTGCCTGGTATCCGTCTCAGTGCCTCAGGTGTCGCGACGGTCACCTGTAGTTGCAGCACGCCGTCTGTAGCTTATGCGTCAGCAGATTGAGACGGTATGCGGGATTATTACGCATCTGTCCCTTGGTGGCAGCGCTGTTTCAGTGAGATGGACCCGAACTCCTGCGCTACCTCTGTTGCTGACGAAATCATACTAGGAATGGAATATTATATTCTGCATTTCAATTTCGTCAGTAGGCACAGATGTAACCTCTGGTTCAATCGCGAGTGCACCTTTGCTGTTTAAAAAACAAACAGCTGGCTTACCGCGCTAGGATCAGAGGTCGAGCTTCCAGGGATCCCAACACAAGCCTACTGAAAACAGCCTACAATAATGCCACCAAGCTGTGTAAGAGGGCTTACATTAGAGCGGATGCTCAGCGTATTGCACAAGTGGATCAGAAGGAACTGCTAGCGCACTCTACGGGTAGCCGATCTTTCAATCAAACTTCTGCCAACCCTCGCTGCCACCCCTGAGACATACCGATGGCTCACTTGCTCATCAGCCGCAGAAGAAAGCTGACCTCCTGGCAAAACTCTTCGCGGCTCATTCCCGTGTCGATGACTGTGGTGCACAACCTCCGACACTGTCATATTGTGGCAGCACCATGCCCGATATCCGCATCAGACAGCGTTATGTGCGGACGGAGCTACAGTCGATCGATATTCGAAAAGCAAATGGACCAGACGGCATTTCTGTGATTGTTCTTAAGAAGTGTGCAGCGGAGTTGACTCCTGTCTTGACGCGTCTATACTATTTGTCGTTCTTTGTTGGTTGTGTGCCGAAATCTTGGAAAGAGGCCAATGTCTTGTATGTATTGTATTTATATATTTAGTTATATGTATAGGTATCAATTTTAATTGTTAATTTATTCTACTTAGTTTTTTTTTCTTCTTTTTAGTGCACTATCCCGTATCTTGAATACGTAGCTACTTTCCTAGCCCTAAGGTCGCCTGGTAGAAATTGCTACCTTAGCAATAAGGCCGCCTATTGCCAATATAATGTGTATTGTAATAATTTGATTAAAACAATATACATTTCAAATAGACGCCATAATACCTTAAATAAACATTTAGTCAACATATTCAAAATGACATGATTTGTGACAAAAATATTAAAGAAAAATTGTTTTAGCAAAACTAGGTGAACTAGAAATTTACAAGTTGTTCCACCAAATCAAAGTCAAATCAAGATAGTAACAAAATAAATTTACATACCTTAGCAAATAATACTGAAGCAAGTAGAAACATCCCGAACTAATATGACAGAAAATTGATCAACACTGTAACAACTCAAATGAACTCTCATATATTTCTTCATCAAAACTGCAACAATTCCAAATAACCGTGTTCTCGTTTATGCTAATACGTACACTCTCCAAAACAACGACGACACGGTTAGCGCAGAGGTCGAGTGATCGCCTACTGCGCATCGGGTCGCGGGTTCGGTTCTCGTACGGGACAAATATTTTGTATAGCTTACAGAAATTTGTTCCAGTCTGGGCATATGTGGATGTGATATTCTACGTTTGTGACTGCACCCACGACCCAGGAGAAAATTTTAGTGTGGGACGACGTTTTTTTTTAAAAGAAAACAAAAAATAACAAGCGGAGGTCAACTGACAATACACTTGTTTCGGTGGGAAGAACTGACATGCGTTGATTCAGCAAGGTAAGCTATTTCTATCTAACGACGACTGGTTTAAGCTTTGACCGAAACTGTTGCGCCAGATAGATGTATATGATCAGCGAGCATTCGAATACAAGGATAACTAAAAAATCACGAATTTTTGAGTTGACTCAGCTTAGATCTAGGTGTGCGATATAGAAATCCGAAATGTATTGAAGCGGGAAAAATGAAATGAAAAAGAAAGGAAGTTACTGGATGTTCTTCGAGTTATAGTAAGAAACGATAATTCTATCTAGAGGCTATACCTGCACTTGCTAGTAACACAAAGTATAGTACATTGCACTAGTAACACAAAGTACACGAGAAGATTAGTCTACGAGAGAAAAATGACATTACGGAGTAGACAAAATGTTTCTCGAGTTCCTAGTGCTACGCGTGTGTTTGTATGTTTGTTAATCAATCACGCTTTAACGGCTGAATGGAATTAGCTGTGATTACCAAACGAAGGTGAACAGTGCGTACGGCGAGCGTCACCCGCCGCCGCTCGCCCGCGTCGCGCCGCGCGTCGACCCGCTTCGACCGTAACCATTGTTTTTGTGTTTTATTCATTCTATGTTTATCGTGCATGAAAATGACACAAATTTACAATGTCGACTTTTCATGCATTTATGATATTAAATGTGTAAACTCTAATTATTGTAATATTTTTTTGAAGCGTTTATAGCTTGGAAAAGGAAAATAATTAATAATCTTAAAATTGCGTGATCCAACTTGGCACAAATTTATTAAATAGGCATATGTAAGTGATCTGAGATAGAAAATAGTTATTTCATTAACTGTAATTTTTTTTTTGTAGTGTACTTAAATACTGTCTCTATGTCAGTTTGCTCTGGATGAAGATGACACAAACTGGGTTTGCACACTCCGCAGGCTCTCCTAGATATGGTACCATAATTATTTTAAACTTAAAATAAATTTTGCCAGTTTTAATTTGAATAAAAATAATCAAACACAAATCATCGAATTACTGAAAATGCAAGTACCAGATGTGACACAAAATGAAATAATAAGCTTCATAGGTATGACTGCATCCACATGCAAGAAATAAACAACTTTAGAATTATTGAAACTTATGACATCAAAAAAGCCTAGCGCTATCGGTCTATTATTACGTAATTGAGTTTTAGCGTGAAAAAACAAAGATTTTTGATACTTAGTTAGGGCTTCTCTGATGAAGATTCGTTCGTCAGCTTTCTCTTTCGAAGCGTTTGGCATCAGCATTCCCACGGTGAGAGACTTATCCTTGCCAGCATCTATCCAAGATTTCTGTGCAGTCTTGGACTTCAGTTCAACGAGAATTGGCCCCGGTCTTTCTTTTGATCCTGGCATTCGTTGTACTGACTGCACATCATTTTGATCTACATTTATTGCAGAGGCAATAATTTTGACAATTTTGTTAACTTCACTGGGGACTATCTCTGGTAGACCAGCAACTTCCAATGAATTAGAGAGGGATTTTTGTTCAAATTCTCTACATCCCTGTTCTAGAACAGTTACACGTAGTTCCAAGTTTTTGTTTTGGTTTAGCAAATCGTAATTCTTATTTTCAAGTTCTTTGATTCTGGTATCCTGCTTTTTTATACATTGCTCCATAGTTGCAAGTTGCTCACTCAGGTAATCTAATGAGCTCTCGAGACTTCCGATCTCCTCCCTAAAGGTTTTCTTAACCTCACGACTGATGTCTTGTACCAATTTTTTTGCATCAATAAGTTGGTGACCCGTGGAACCAGTGTCACAATCCTCATCATCAGCGTCCTCTTCAGGGGTAAAGAATGATGATCTACGCGACAAGTTCTTAAGGCACTCCTCACAGCTCCATTCTATGCCAGGCGAGTTCTTAAGGGAGTTCAGCTGTTTGTTGGATAGCTTGGAGCATGACGGATCCGCATGCACTATAACATCACACCTGCTGCACTCCAATCCAGGTGTTTTTTTGGTAATGCTTTTTTTACATCGGCTGCACTTTTTTAGAACCATTTCTAATGTGGGTAGATTTAAACAATGAATAGGTAAACTGCGCGCGTCCTTACTCATTGGTAGCCGTGAGCAAACTTAATTGAAAGTTGCGTTAAAGTTGCTTTTAAAATAGTTTTATTAAAGCGTTCCTTGATTTCTTCAAAATAATATAAATATTAAAACCGATAGTTACCCACATGGTGTTCTTTGATTGTCAAAGATAATAAGTAGTACTCACGAAGCAAAAAAAAAGGTAGTACTATAGGCAAAATTAATCACCCGTAGTACTATCGGACACGTGAGTAGAACCACGGGTAAGCACTGAATTTTTTGTGTATTGCGTCTTGAAATGACAGTTAAGACTGTGCTGCCGTTTGTACTGTAACTATAAATATTTCTTTTTAGTATGAAATAATAAAACAAAAAGTACTTACTTTAAAATTAGTATGCAAGTATAATAGTAAGCAAGCACTATTGGTCTCAAATGTACTTCAAAGTAGTTCACAGTTTAGGTATTTGCTTTTTTTATGTTCGGTTATGAGTTACTCCTCTAAATTAAATATTTTATAAGTTTAATAGTACATTGTTACCCTAGGGGTGAAAGTCACTTATTTAGTCCCGAGTCCTCGGGCGCCTATAGTTCGAGGGACTAAATAAGTCTTTTACCCGAGGTAAACACTGTGCTTTTCATTACGAATACAAGGAAAGTAAAAATAAAAACGTGAATCAGCAAAAGACCATATGAGTGAATTTAATTTTATTAAATCAACAACTTCTGCTTTTGCCTCTTCTATAATCAATGAAATCTCTGCTATACGGAGGAATAAACAATTAAATCTCGAAAAAACAAATGAAGATCGGATTGCCGCTATCCCTTTTTTGTTTCTGTTGCCGGCCAGCTATTCAGCCATTATTTTTTTCATTTTCATCATTGAAGAAATGTTTAATATTTTGCCCAAATCTATTTATTTATTTATTTTTGGAAAACCAACAGCTATTAACACAAAAGATTTCTTATATAATAATTAAAAGCCAATTACAGGTCTTCACCAAAATAAATATATTAGTTATTTAAAAGAAATAGTTGAAAGTAAATTATAATACTTAAAGTCATTTAAAAAATAATGTATATTCTTTAAATACTTAACATTATGTTATTTCAATTTTAGACCGTGCTGTAGGTAATTGAGTGGCTGTATAGAGTCAGAACATAGTTCAATAAAAATGTCAAAATAGAACTTGTTTCTTTTAAAAATTTGACAGCAGCTGTCAGTTGAAAGTGATTCTCCCTAGGGCTGAAAAGTATTACTTTCAACCCGCTCCGCAGGCAACTTCAGACCTACTTTCAGAGTATGAGTAATGAAATAGTACATTGTTACCCTAGGGGTGAAAGTAACTTATTTAGTCCCGAGACGGGTTTTGGCGCCCGAGCGTAGAGAGGGCGCCTATAGTTCGAGGGACTAAATAAGTCTTTTACCCGAGGTAAACACTGTGCTTTTCATTACGAATACAAGGAAAGTAAGAATAAAAACATGAATCAGCAAAAGACCATATTATGAGAGAATTTTATTTTATTCAACTTCTGCTTTTGCATCTTCTCTAATCAATGAAATCTCTGCTATACGGAGGAATAAACAATTAAAACTCGAAAAAACAAATGAAGATCGGATTGCCGCTATCCCGCTTTTTTTTCTGTGGCCGGCCAGCTATTCAGCCATTATTTTTTTCATTTTCATCATTGAAGAAATTTTTCATATTTTGCTCAAATCTATTTATTTATTTATTTTTGGAAATCCAACAGCTATTAACACAAAAGATTTCTTATATAATAATTAAAAGCCAATTACAGGTCTTCACCAAAAGAAATATATTAGTTATTTTAAAGAACTAGTTGAAAGTAAATTATAATACTTAAAGTCGTTTAAAAAATAATATATATTCTTTAAATACTTAATATTATGTTATTTCACTTTTAGACAGTGCTATAGGTAATTGTGTGGCTGTATAGTCAGAACATGGTTCAATAAAAATGTCAAAATAGAACTTGTTTCTTTTTAAAATTTGACAGCAGCTGTCAGTTGAAAGTGATTCTCCCTAGGGCTGAAAAGTATTACTTTCAACCCGCTCCGCTGGCAACTTCAGATCTACTTTCAGAGTATGAGTAATGAAAAATATATTTCATAACCATGGTTATGAGTGGGTCCTCAAGTCAGTTATGAGTCGCCACATTTTATTCCAGTTATGAGTTTCTGGTTATGAGTGGGCGCGAGACCAAAATTTTGATTATGTAATTGTAAACTGACATTCACATGTCACAAGTTGGTAAGACGTGCTGTTCAGCTACTCATTTTGTTACCATTTTTACCATGCCTTGTGTTAATAAATACTTTGACTTTGATTTGTTTATAAAAGTAATAGCACAACAGAGTATATCTAATCTGCCAAATAATATTTATTTTCATTAAAAAGTTTACAGGCGCGTTTCATGAACATATTTGAGTAGTAACACATGTCCAATTAGGAGGAATGAAAAGGTGTTATTTTTTACGACATTGCCCTTTAAGTCGCAAAATAGAAGGTAACATCTAAAACGTTACTTAATATTTTGTAAAGTAATATGGACTCTGCACAGTTGCGGCGCACTTCCAAAGATTTAACCATATAGTACTTGAGCGATTCCTCATAATTTGCACAACTACATGAACCTACGAGAAGATTATGATTTTTATTACAATACTACATTATCCAATCACATTAACAAATTTGAAACAAATTCTCTCCAAAATCAAATATTTCCAGAGGAAGACTGTTCCAGAGTCGTCTGCGCGGGTATATTCGTAACCTCTAGTATCTGACCTATTTCTACTGCAAAGCAGTAGCGCTTGCATTGTTTGAAGGGTATAAATAAAAATACTGGGTACTGGAACTATCAGACTATACATTATCGGCAGGAAACACATATGCACTACACATACTCAGGTGACTATCACCACTTACCATCAGGTCGTCAGGATAGTCTGCTTGTCTGCCAGCTTTATTAAATAAAAGAAATGTATCGTACAATTGCCATTTTTCAAATACAAATGTTTAAAACAACAAGACAGTTTAAATAATTACTTCGCTCTGTAGATTCGGAATTTTGTGAGTTAGGTCAATGTAATTTAATTTATGGCTGTAAATGTACCTAGCCCTAAACACAAATACACTTGGGACTCCAGCCGTGAAGTCGCCACGCACGAGAGAAAACATAATGGTTTTAGGTACCTACCTACACGACACTAGAATTACTTAACCTGGTATTTTTATTACTCCACGTCTAACGTTTATAAATGAAACTACTGTAGCTTTTACCACTTTATTTAAAGCATGATTCATTTTTTTCTATAACATGCATTTCAACCGCCTCCGTGGTCTAGTGGTTTAGGCCACCGGGTGTTGATCGAGAGGTCCGGGGTTCGAATCCCCGTGGGGGCTAAAGTTTTCTGCTCGGTTTGGTTGATGGTAGGGCTTTTGAGACCGTCTAACTAGCTACCACCGTCTTACCTTAGTACGTCGTCATAATAACAATGTCGATAGCATTGTTACGTTCCAACAATTATAATACAGGCGGCAATGTGTTCATAGCCAGTTCCTCAGTTGTTAATGAGACCAGATGAAGCTAGCTCCACCTTCGGCCTTATCGTCACTCACCATCAGGCGAGATGAAGGTTAAGAGCTTTCCTATCGTATGTTAATCATTTAAAGAATCATATTAGCACGTTTTTAATGTAATGACAGTTTTTCGCACACTTTCTCAAAAATGATATAGGTATTCTGTCATGTGTTCATGTAAACCCGACATAAAGTAAGCCTCTAAAAATAGGGATTGAATATTATACTGAATTCCGTTCTTCCCTTGGGGATAGAATTAATTTGTATTTGGTACACAAAAAGCTCTTAAAGTTTGATAGAAACGCACCTTATATTGTTGGTCGCGTAGAAATATCAAGCTGTTTATATTAAATATAAATATTTGTGTCACTAGTCTCCTTCAGCTGTGAAATAATCAAACTTGGCAAGAAGCAAGGTCTTATAGCACATGTTAAGGAAAATATCTGACAACCGTAAATATGCCTATAGTAAGGAACTTAAATATGTACACTTGAGTACAAAAAAAAGATCGATACTGTCAAAGTTACAAAAATATCTCTATTCTACCAACTCTACATTAATGTTAACTCAATAAAGTCTGTTAAGAAATCTATTTTATAAAAGGCAGCCGTTACTGACTGACTGATCTATCAACGCACAGCTTAAACCACTGAATGGATTACGCTGAAATTTGGCACACATATAGCTATTACGATGTAGGCGTGCGCTAAAAAAGGATTTTCCAAAACTCACTCCCTAAAGGGGTAAAACGGGCTGTTTCCTCGTGGTCCTACTAATTTCTCCTACTAGTGGGACCACGAGGAAGACTAGTTCCTCGTGGTCCTACTGCAGATAATAATGTCCTACTAGTAGGTCCACGAGGATGCCTAGTTCCTCGTAGTCCTACTGCGAAGTTAAATTATTAAATGATAAATTTTCATGTTCCTTTATGTCGTCATGATATATAAAACAAATAGTATTTTATTCATCATGTAACTTTTCTAGAAAATGATCAATGCTTACCGAAAGTGTGCATACGACCCGCGGTCCTGCCGCCTAACTTATAGCGATAGGCGATGCCAGTAGCGAGGTACTCGCTATCGTTTTAATTTTAAGGAATTTACACGCTATCGTTATAATGTCACAAGTTGGCATACTCGCTATCGTTTTGACTTGCCTTTATGGCGTCATCTTGTGATTTCGTACCACCTATAATAGCAAATTCCGTGAAATTAAAACGATAGCGAGTACCTCGCTACCGCCATCGCATATCGCTATGAGTTAGCCGGTAGGGCCGCGGGTCGTATGCACGCTTTCGGAAAGCATGGCCATTTTCTAGAAAAGTTAAGATGAGGAAATTTATTTTCTAAAATTATCATTAAGTACATGGCAAATAAAATACTATTTGTTTGTTATATATTTGAACTTGATATAAAGTAACATGAAAATTTACCATTAAATAATTTAACTTCGCAGTAGGACTACGAGGAACTAGGCATCCTCGTGGACCTACTGTAAGACATTATTATCTGCAGTAGGACCACGAAGAACTAGTCTTCCTCGTGGTTCCACTAGTAGGAGAAATTAGTAGGACCACGAGGAAACAGCCGTAAAACGGGGGTTCAAAGTTTGTATGGAGCACCAAGATTTACTGAGTTTGACATTAATTCATTAACTCAAAATCAAATCTAACGCAAGCGAAGCCTCGGGCAAAAGCTAGTGTACCTATACATATTTTTGTAACTACTCCTATCGATCATTTTGTAGGTACTCGTAGGTACTCGAGTGTACTTAGATAAGTTTGTACGGAACCCTTAGTACGCGAGTCCTACTCCAATTTGGCTGGCTTTTTAATATTTGCTTCGATTTCACTTCGGCCACACTACACTGTATGTGACTGACAGTACATTGCCAATAGTAGCAAAGTTGTTAGATTGCCCTATTCCTTGAAAAAAAGTATACTTCATAAATAAAAAAATCCAGTATACAAGCACTGCCAAAGAGTTCTATTTCAAGAGTTTGAGTTATTTATTAGTTAGTGGACATTGAACGGACAGTTCGGCATACGCTACCGCTGGCTGCTGCGGCTGCGCTGTGGCGTAGACACCGGCGGCGGCGCGGCGCTCAACGCGGGCTGCGTCCGTGAAATTGAATTAGCAACTCATTAGTGACGCCAATAAAACCGACTGCCCTTACCCCTCATGTACACGCTATACCTAGATACCTACCACAACGTCCATGCTACGGCTAGCGTCGAAATTACTATTTCAAACGCAATAGAAATGTTTAGTGCCCTTATCTATAGAGCGATATCGGATTGGGCGACATAATAAAAGTTTTTATATACAAAACGCAGCCTGCCCACTTGATAAGTGGCGACACTCACCTGTGCTTTTTGAATAAGTAAGATGGAAGCTTGTCGAGGATGCATACTGGTTAACTACTAAGCCAGCGGTCGTAGCGCTAGAATTTTTTCTTATAGTGAACAATCAAGTTTCAGAGTATGAGAACATAGAAATCAAACTAGTGCGAGGCGTTAAAAAGATCTCAGTTATGGAATCGAGAAGACAAGTAGATGTAAGCTATAAATCAGTGCAATAGCGCCCCAATAACATCACAAGTAGAAAATAATGAAAGAATACACACAACATCACATTTTTAAAATTGAAGTCGGTGTCAAGCGATGATCTCCTGGAAAGTCTTAAAAAATGTAAGAACTAACTATTGTAGTAGGATAAAATTTGCCAGCGACTTCAAAATAAATATGTGATGTTGTGTGTATTCTTATACTAACTGTGCCCGCGAACTACGTTTCGCCATCAAAATGCTTAACACAGTGTTTAGTTTTTTCCTCCATTTTATTCCATAATGATTCAACTTTATTCTGCCTTTCTTAAGCAGCAGCCATTTCGAAATTAGGACAATTTATTAAATACCCATATTGCTGGGTGTGAAAAGTAACTTTTATCCGCCTTTTTTGAGAGGCGCCCATGTTGATTTACGTCAATGTTGCTACGTTCATAGTGCTGTACTGATCAAGGCCTTTCATTTGATACCCATATTGCTGGGTTTGGAAACGAACTTTTATCCGTTTTTTTTTGAGGGGGCTATATTGAATTTTGTGCGATTTTCCTAGGTTCATAGTGCTCTACTCTTTAAGGCCTTTCATGTAACGCCCATATTGGTAGCTTTGGAAACGAACTTTAATCCACCTTTTTTGAGCGATGACCATGTCGAATTTACGTCAATATTACTAGGTTCATAGTACTCTACTCATCAAGGCCTTTCATTTGACACCCATATTGCTGGGTTTGAAAACAAACTTTATCCTTTTTTTGAACGGCGGCCATGTTGAATTTAGGTCGATTTTCCTAGGTACCTAATGCTCTACTCTTCAAGGTCTTTCATTTGATACCCATATTGCTAGGTTTGGAAACGAACTTTTATCCACCTTTTTTGAGCAGCGGTTATGTGAAACTTATGTCATTGTTGCTAGGTTCATAGTTCTCTACTCATCAAGGCCTTTCATTTGATACCCATATTGCTGGGTTTGAAAACGAACTTTTACCCTTTTTTTTTGAGCAGCGGCCATGTTGAATTTAGGTCGATTTTCCTAGGTATCTAATGCTCTCGGCCGAGCGGCCCACGCGAGCTCAGTGCTCTGCGCATGCTTGTGGCCGCTCACTGATGGCCTGTGAGGTGTTCCCGTGAGGTTTAGTGGGTAGTCGCGGCACTCTGCCGCGGAGTCCCACACACCCTTGCCCCTACCTGGGGGCTTGGAGGGTGCGTCAATGCATTCCTCACGTTAAAAAAAAGGTATCTAATGCTCTACTCTTTAACGCCTTTCATTTGATACCCATATTGCTAGGTTTGGAAGCAAACTTTTATCCACCTTTTTTAAGCGGCGGCCATGTTAAATTTATGTCAATGTTGCTAGGTTCATATTGCTTTATTCATCAAGGCCTTTCATTTGATACCCATATTGCTGGGTTTGGAAACGAACTTTTATCGGCAATCATGTCGAATTAGGTCAACGTGGCTAGGTTCAATGGTTCTACTCTTTAGGTCCTTCGTTCGATATCCATGTTCCTTGGGTGGATCCAAAAAAATGTGATCCGTCATTTTAGACACTAGGATCAAGAGTAGGTACTTACTTCCTCTACGCGTAACCCAGAATCATTGCAGCCAGATATTTTTTTAATTATCAATATAAATCAATTACTTTTAATAGTTTTAAATGGATGAAAGAGTTTGATTCCTTAGTCATAATGTATATACATACAACACCTTTCAAAATACCTTGAAAAGGGTATATTCACTTTTCAACATTTCAAATATTTCAAAAATTGTACCGATTTTGTGAAAATTGCTCAAGAATTAAACCAACCTACAAATTATATTTGTGATGTGACATTGTCATAAAAATGCTTTAGACATTGGTTGTATGGCTTGATCCTTTTGCTTTACCACCACAGTAATACATAAGAAAAACATAATTTAAACTTCTCAACTTGGTTGGCGAAATCCAGATGGGCACAGCCATTAACAGAAAATATTAATTTTTTTTTCAGATGCACTATGTGACAGACTTGTCAAAATAATTTCACGTACGCCATGTTGATTTTCTACATAAGCATTGTTCGAAAATTTTATATGGTGTTTTTTTACTAAAAAATAAAAAGTGAATTTAAACAAATGAAATTATGCCTAAATGTTCTTCTGGCAAATTTTAAGCATTGTGTTGTAAGCTATATCAAATTCTGTCCAGTAGTTTCGGAGATCTTTCCGGACAAACACAAACAAACAAAGAAACAATTTTTTTAAAAACTATTCTATCGTGTTCTGCTAATGATTTTAAGGCGACCTGTGTATTTTTTTTTCTTAATTTTTCGCAATTACAGATTTTTGTACCCCTACGATTTTATTATATATATAGAGATTATATTCTAATATTATGGTTGACTTTTTAGTGTTTTTGAAGTCAGATTTCATTTTTTGTTAAATATTTCCATTCGACCCAGATTAAGGTGTATTGAATCTAATGAAACCAAACTTGTCTCATTTTGTAAAGGGGGGCTTGAAAACGTTATCGCTTAAACAATATTTCAATAGAGTATTTTTGAAAATGCATACTCGGGTCATGAATTTTATTGGCACTTTACAGTCCTCTATAGTCTGCCGTAGCATCGCGTAGTTACGAGATTGCTACAGCAGGTGCTACGGTTACAACCGAGTTATTCATCAAATTCGTAAAAACATACCCAACTCGAATGTGAGAAATTTTGTATTGGCCTGTTATCATAAAATAAATTTATTATATAATCCAAAGAAACTATGATTGAATTTTTTAGAGATGAAACCGATTTGCATTAAATAGTAATTTGTGGTAATACATGGAATAAAAAATAAAATACAAAGGAAATGAAATGAATAAACTTATTTAGATTTAGTGACAAAATTACATTATCAATATATTTATTAAATAAATCAGTTTGTAAACTTTAGAAACACGCAAAATTTAATTGTATAATCAATAAAAAAAAAGATATTTTAGGCTTTTTAAGCGGTTTTATTTAGTTTTCCCTGTTTGTTGTTATTGTTCGGTCAAATTTAGTAAGTAAAATTTTACTCCCTTCATGTTGACCGACTGATCTGAAATTTGGTAGATACTTTTAGTTCTGATGATAAAGCAATAATGTTTGTACAATATCATGGTAAATCTAAGATGGCCGCCATCACAAAATAGCGGATTACATTTTTTTCCAACCCCCCCGCAATACATGTATCAAATGAAATAGTTTGACTAGTAAAATATAGTCTGTACTTACGTCATAAAATATCAAGTAAAAACTTGAAAATAAAATAAGTAGGTAGATTTTTTATGAGTTAAACGGTTTAATTGAAATAGATAATAAACCTGAAAGCTTGAAAAATAATAATGCAGGTCCTAGGCATCAGGGGTGCAATGTCAGACAACCTCCTTGTGGTGCACCCTGGGCAACCCGGCAGATTCTCTGCCGCGGGCTAATAGTCTGACGAGAGGACCCCCATATGGGGCGTGGGATGGCCGGGTTCAACCCGGCGGGCCACTTCGTGTGGCCACCCGCTTCATGCGGGGAAGGGCGAAGTCCCCTCTTCTTATGTTAAGAAGAGGTGTGGCTCTCGCTGGAAGCCGATCCCGGCGGCTACCTCTGGTGGTAGTAGGGCCGAGGCGAGTTTCTCGCCATGGCGCTTCGCGCCCGTTGGGGATTTCCCCGAGTTTTGGCTCAAAATGCGCCCAAATTCTGCTTACGTTTTTTGCATCGACATTTCTTTGTGAGTCATCTTATTCAAAGATGTTATACGGAAACTGGCTTACAGATTCTCATCTTGATAACGTATTAAGAGTAGCGTGCAGCAATTACAAGCCAGATCTAGATGAATTTGTAAAAAAATGTTCCCAATATCATCATTCTTACTAAGATTTAAATAAACAATTAAACGCAATAGGTTTTTTTCATTAACGCCTAAAAAACAGGTTGTGATTTATTAGGTAGCGGCTCGCGCGACACAGCAAAAATCTGAAAGTGGCCCAAGAAAAAAAAAGTTTGAGTATGGCTTAGGTCTTTGATCACACGCAAAAATAAATCTCTTCCATACCTTTTAATCATGTTAATTTTGATTATTTCACAACTGAAAGAGACCGCATCAGTAGCACCGCGTAGAGATATTAAAATTTCAGTTTAATATCTCTACGTGTTCCTGAAAGTCCGTGCTGTCAAGTAGCGTTATGCAGTTTGTCTAAAAGTATCCAGGAATGAATGATTTGTTTATGGTACCAAATTAATTTTTTTGTTTTTTTTTGTTGTTAGATTGACACAACTGTTTCCCATTTTGGCGCGGAGTTTGAGTTGCATTTGTTATTTTTCACCTCTCCAGCACGAAAAAGGTGCTTTTGGTGCGTCAAAACTCGCAGCAAAATCGCTTTTTGCTGCGAGCGAGAGGCAAAGTGAATTGAATTTCGAACACCACCTTTTGGAATTAACTCGGCGCTGAAAAAAATAAACTAGGCGAGGTTCGTTCAGAAACTCAATTTGACCAAGCGATTCAATTCATTAATATTAGTTGTTAATAATTATTTATTGAAATTTAAGTTAATAAATTATACTATTACCTTTTTAAAGAGGTAATATTTAAAATAAATACCAGTGAACATTATATCGCTTAAAAATATCATGTTTGGTTTTTATAAAAATGTTAAGCAGTGCAATTTCCTAAGGCAACTTCTAAAAAAAAATTAGAAAACGAAATGGTGGAATTGGCGGCAAATCCATTTCATTCAGTATAAGGTCGTTTGAACTAATTTAGTGGATTATACGAATAATGAGTGCGAATGAAATAATTTTGTGGATTATAAGAATTATTGAAAGTCCTCCAGTTTCACTAGGCTCTTCTGCAAACCCTCCGCAATGCACAAACGTAGAGACGGAAATATTACATAATACGCAAGTAAATAATGCGACAATCACAGTTCCGAACAAAACTTACTTTTAACTTGCATAATTGCAGTAATTTTACTTTTAATTTTTAATAATTATTGTTATTTTATTGTGAAGGTTTTTAGTTATAAATAAAAAAAATTGTCTTAGTGGTTTTCTTACCTATACTTTTCTCGCTGGTAGAGGTGAAAAGCTGTATGGTATGTTCAACACGAGAGCAAATTTTTTTTATGTCTCGTGCCCTTAAATCACTCACTGTGCTCAGTAGTCTATATTTGTAAACGAATTTTTGACCAAAACTTAACAAATACCATCGAACAACCACCTTATATATCAGCAGGCCTATTCTCTAACTTCGGTTGCTCACTATAAAGTGACTAGAACTGCCATTTTTGAAAGAAATTTAACATCCATTACTGCTATCATGAACACCGTCGTAACACATAAGATCACTAAACTAGTAATGGCTATAAAGTTCCTTAAAAAATAAAAGTTCTATTACCAACTGTAGTTAGAGAATAGGCCTGCAGGTATGGCTCCAGCGGACTTCTTTCTTTTTCCTTAACTCAAATTACCTACCACTTCGTGGCACCCATTCATTCGGTAAAGACATAAAGGAATGAGCGGCGGAAACTGAACTCAATTCCGGAAAATGCGTTAAAAAAATGGATTATTCGTTGGTGTATTTCTGAAGGAGCATACTTTGAAGACGATATAGTAAAATTAGATGAATAGCTCTCATTTAGTATGTTATTGATCTTTTCCCGGTACTTTCTTGAGTGAGACAGTAGCACAGACAGTTTAACAAACTGACTGTCGTTAGTATGTCGTTGACAAGTCATTGACATTAGCACAGAGCGTCTCAACATTGTATTGTATCTGCGTTGTTAATTTACATTTTAGGAATCTCACGCACTTATATAGTTAATAGTAACCTGGGGCCTAATTCTGCTAATCTTAACGTTGTTATCGTGTTTTGAGTGCGTTTCAATAAAACTGCTATTGTCACTTTTATACCCTTATCCGGGTGCAGTTTATTCGTACCTACTACAATTTCTTGATATAAGTCAACTAGCTGTGATGTGACCGCGACTTCGTTCGCATGGATTTCGGAAAATAATATTATGTAGCATAAAGCTTTCCTCGATATATAGACTATCCAACACAAAAAGAATTTTCCAATTTCCTGAGATTAGCATGTTTAATTAAATAAACAAACTCTTCAGGTTTATAATACGAGTATTAGTATAGATAATGAAAAATGTCTTAGTTAGTTATCGGTTAACCAACTAAAACTGCCTCGGAAAACAATGCTATTATAACGTTATTTACACGCTTACCGCTAGCAGAATAAGTGGCTACTGCTGGTCGTCGTCGTGGCCGCCTAGTGTGCGAGATCCCTTAGATAGCAACTTTGCACATTTGTCTTTAAGCCATTAAAGTTTTCAAGATAGGTGTCCTTGTTTTAGCTGGGCAATTCGTTAAGCCGCGTTTGCTTTTGTTTCCAGATTTGTGACGGTGCGAGGATGAATATTTTTCATACATATTTATACATTTAAAAACATATTATTCAGTAGCTCATTACATTATTCCAGGCAAAATAAAACTATTGTTTTGATGTCATTGCGTTCATTTACTGTGTCTATAAAATATACTATTATTTCGTGACAGTTTATTCCAAAAATTAAACATGACATTGATTCGAATTCAAATGGGAATGACAATACGTATCTACCTATGTGTCATCCATCATCATCACAACAGCTCATATAATGTCCCCCCCGAGGGGCTCGAGCCTACCCTATATTAGGCTGTTTAGGCCTTAGTCAACCACGCTGGCCCAGTGCGGTTGACACATTGGTCGACTTCACATACACCTTTGAATTTTTTCGCAAATGTATGCAGGTTGCCTCACGATGTTTTCCTTCACTGTGGGAGCGTCAGACAAATGTATATATGACATTCGAAAACGAAAAACACATTGATACATGGCGGATATTGATACCCCGGACCCCCCGATTGAAAGGCAAGTGCTGAGTCCACAGCGCCACCGACGACTTTCACCTGTGTGTGAAAGGAAATATTTCTTTCACTGTTTTTTCATGATTGGAATTTGCAAGTACAGTATGGGATCCCATTCAAAAAAATAATAAAGTAAAATAGAAAAGTAACAAAAGAAGTTATTTAGATGCTTAAATTATATAGAATCGGTAACCATTACAATGACTATGAATCATCCCTTTCATATTATAAAGTGAACAGTCTACAGCAACGTCACGACCTTTTAGATTCTTCCTTATTTTTTTTATGGATGGCCCGGCAAATGACCTCCTCCCGCCTGATGTTAAGCGGTGAAAGAGGCCCAAATGAGTTGACAGATAGAATAGGGACGACATCCACTCTCCTACCTGCCCGCCCCTTGCCGGCCCAAAAGATGCTTTTTCACGCCTCTTTTGAAGGAACCCATGTTGTAGGATGGAGGAAACACGTGCGCAGGTAGAGAATTCCAAGTGTGAGATGAACGACAGAAGAAGGAATCTTGGAATTTCTTGGTACGGTGTGAAAAGGAGGACACAGTGTACGGATGACTCCGAGGCCCATACGCGTGTTTCTGTTAAGGAATGGAGAGGGAGGGATAAGGTTAAAGAGCTCTTCAGAGCATTTTCCATGGAACATTAGGTAAAAGACGCTAAGAGAGGCGATGTCACGACGAAGTTGTAGAGGCTCAAGGGTGTTAGTTGCCTCTACATCGCCAATTATACGAATAGCGTGACGCTACAATCTGTCCAGAGCATCGAGGAGGTACTGAGCGGAGCCGTTCCAAAGGTGCGAGCAATATTCCCCGCAAGACCTAACCTGAGTTTTATACAAAAAGCATAGTTAGTCCGGCGCAAAATACCTACGCACCTTGTTCAGGACACCGAGTTTCCGTGAGGCAGTAGTTATGACGGATTCGATGTAGTCTTTGGGGTTCAGATCGCAGCGAATGTTCATTCCGAGCAAGGTGATGTTGCTCTGTGTGTGAAGGGTTGTGCTCTGAAGAGAAGGAAGGGGGAGGAAAGGTGACCTTTTCGTCGAGAACGCGCACACCTGTGTTTTCTTAGCATTGAACTCAACAAGATTGTTGGAGCCCCATTCGGAGACGTCCCAGCGTCCTGTTGAGAATGATAAGATTCTGCCTTTCCCTACCAATATCACCACGAGCAGCCCCTGAGCTTCCGTAATAACCCCCATGCACTGTACTGTCGTCTGCATAGCAATGTATAGCTCCCAAGGAAAGCATGTCATTGATATGCAGAAGAAACAATGTTGGGGATAGAACGGAGCCTTGCGGAACTCCAGCGTTCACTGCCACGAACCGCAAAGCGCAGCCGTCAACGACAACGCGAATTCTACGCTCGTGGAGGAAGCTGGCAATCCACGTACAGAACTGCGCGGGTAATCCGTATGCCGGAAGTTTGGAAAGAAGAGCCTTGTGCCAGACTCTATCAAAAGCTTTGGAGATGTCGACACTAATGGCCACCGATTCGCCGCGCTTATCGATAGATTCACCCCATTTGTGCAAAAGGAACGCTAGAAGGTCACCTGTTGATCGTTTAGGACGAAACCCATACTGTCGGTCATTAAGTAACGAGTGACCTTCTAGGTAACGGATCAGCTGGGTATTAAGGATCCTCTTCATGATTTTACACAAAATGGAAGTGACGGCTATTGGACGATAGTTAGCCGGATCAGAACGATTTCCCTTTTTGGGAACCGGCTGGACATTGGCCTCTTTCCAAGATTTCGGCACACAACCAGCAGAGAACGACAGACGGTATAGACGCGTAAGGACCGGAGTCAACTCCGCTGCACACTTCTTAAGAACAATCGCAGGAATGCCGTCTCGTCCACTTGCTTTTCGAGTATCGATCGACTGGAGCTCCGCCCGCACATCACGTTGTCTGATACGGATATCGGGCATGGTGCTGCCACAATGGGACAGTTTCGGAGGTTGTGTACCACAGTCATCGACAGGGGAATGAGCCGCGAAGAGTTTTGCCAGGTCTACTTTCTCCTGCGGCTGATAAGCAAGTGAGCCACCGGCATGTCTCAGCGGTGGCAGCGAGGGTTGGCAGAAGTTTGATTACACAGCTTTGGCCAGGCGCCAGAAAGAACGGCTACCCGTAGGGTGCGATAGCAGTTCCTGACCCACTTGTGCAATGCGCTGAGCATCCGGTCTAATGTAAGCCCTCTTACACAACTTGGTGGCATTATTGTAGGCTGTTTTCAGTAGCCTATTTATACAAATTACTAAACAATATGGTGGATGCTCTTTCTCCTTCGGAACTAATTTATTTCCGTATTTCTCGTAAAAAGGAAAGAAATGTTTGTACAAAATATTTGTTTGCAGTCAAACCTGCTAACACCTACTATACTAGAAATAGTTTTATTAAAAAGGCCTGCCCCCCTGGACAAATGCCACTCGCAAACTTTTGCGCAGTCGTTCCTCAGAGAAAATGTATGGCATTTGTCTAGGGCCTCTGTACCGTTTACAATGAGAGACATAGTGACGTAGACATTTTTAAAACTGGCTTGGCTAAGTTTTAAAATCTCATCTCATTTTTTTTTATGATACTGAATTGTAATATTAGTTTTTTTAAATAGTGGAGTAAAGAGCTTTGAAAATTGTGTACTACCTACAGATGAAAGTTATATTAAATGTTTTTGAATTATTTAAAATAAGTCAATTTTGCTAAGATGTTCTTTTGTTTTTAACGTAACTGTTTGTCCATAAATTAAAAAAAAACTCATACTCGGAAAGTAGTTCTGAAATTTCCTAAGAAGCGGGTTGAAAGTAATAATTCTCAGCTCTAGGGAGAATCGTATTAAACAGACAGCTGTCTTATTATAAAAAAATAGTTCTATTTTCACATTTCCATTTCATCATGTTCCAACTTTCCATACAGCCACTAATTTACGGCGTGATGTAAAATTGAAACAACATAAAGTTAAGTATTAGTTATAGAATATATATTTTTAATGACTTTATTATAATTTTCTTTCAACATTTACATTAAAATAACATAGATTTGGGCAAATATTTATCATTTTTTCAATGATGAAAATGAAAATAAATGGCTGAATAATTGGTCGGCCACAGAAAAAAAAACAAAATAGGCGGCAAAGCGGCAATCCAATCTTCATTTGTTTTTTCGAGGTGTAGAGTCTTGTTTATACTTCCGTATAGTATAGATTTTGTATAAACACAATAAGTTCATCTGACTTATTGACTTATTTACTTTCACCCCTAGGGTAACAATATAATCCGCTAGTCGCTGATCCCCTGGATGCCCCGGGGGATCACCGGCCTCCCCCTTTAGGACTCGGTGAGAGGGACTCGCCCTAGGCGAGCAGACGCCGACGAGGTCGTGGATGTGTTCACACGAGTTTTCATGACCTTGTCAGGCAGCGACGCGTCCCTTCTCGGCGTGTCTTCTTCAGATGAGGAGGATGCGGCGATAATGGACGTGCTCGCGCCAAGGCGTATGTGAGGGGTATCGGTTTTAGTCGGTAGGCCGCGGTTCCTGGCTGGCACTTTGCCCCCAGGGGCTGCGGAGAGTCCGACATAACCCCGCGCCTTCCCAAGCGCGGGGTAAGCGTATTGCATTTCCCACCGTTAAAAAAAAAGGGTAACAATATAATATTATACAACTATGCTAAACAAGCGGACTGTCCATCTGATGTTAGACTGTCCATTTGAGGCTACTGTCAACCTATACATAATATGTGATTCACCTCATAGTACGTTAAAATTATCTATATCTATACTTAATTTACTTTACTTTACTTTTACTAGTAATATAAAGCTGAAGAGTTTGTTCATTTGGTTGAACGCGCTATTCTCAGGCACTACTGATTTAAATTGAAAGATTATTTTTCTGTTCGCTTGGATAGCCCATTTATCAAGGAAGGCTCTAGGCTATATAATATCATGATGTTGCTATTTTCCGACATCCACTACGCGAATGAAGTCACGGGCAAAGCTAGTTTTTTTTTACTTATATAAATGCACATCATTTATTGTGAAATGACTTTATCCAACATCCACCTATTGTTTACGAAGCAAACTGCCAATTACATAGTTTTATTATAAGTAAGGTATATGAATTCAAAATTTATCACACCTGACTGAACTAATAGCCGCAATCAAGTAGTTGAAGTGACTACTCGCTGATCGATCGTGTTGTTTAGATAGATTTGCAAATTTGTAACCCCTGCAAAAACCACAATATGTGTTACCAAATTCTAGCATAAGAAGTAATAGTCATAGTACCCAGAGATTTCACTGCCTGTTTTACCCGTCATCACGAAACGATAATAATATACAAGTTAATTTTTTAATTATAACAAAAAATTTGTGTGCTTGTTCAGACAAGCAAACTGAACAACTTTCACTATGGGACCAACTTTGAAATCGCAAAAAAAAATCTGCTGTTCCATACAAATGTTCAACATTCACTGAACCTAGATGTATGGAACAGCTGATTTTTTTTTTCGATTTCAAAGTTTGTCCCATTGTGAAAGTTGTTCAGTTTGCTTGTCTGAACAAGCACACAAATTTTTTGTCAATTAAAAAATAACCTTGTATAAATTAAATAAATTCCGAAACTACTTAACAAATTAAGATGAAATTGATAAAATTCCAAAATAAAAGATACGATAGTTTTCATCTCGATGATTGACCTCAATATTTATTAATGTGCTAAACTTTATAATGGCGAAACGCGGTTCTTGGACACAGCTAATGGAATATATTTAAGTAGATTTTGTTATCAAATGAATGCGGGGATAGCTAGAAAATATAAGGCTTATCGGTGTCCATGGTGCAGAACATGCAATTTTAGAATTAAAGAACTCTATTAAGATTGCAGATGATAAACTTTAACCACATGGGTGTTTGTATTATGTAGAGTGATTGCATGGGTAATTCTTTGCCTTACAGTGAGATGACCCTTACAAATTCCCAAGCGATAGTCTCCTGCCCGATACAGCAGCTCATAATAACATTATTGAACATGTTCCTAAAGTTAATGCGGTCGGCCAAAGAAGTCGTTTTGTAGCATCGCTAAGCTGAAATTCGATATATTTTTCCGCGAAGTTTTATCAAAATGGGTAGAATACTTACTCATCACTAGCAAATAAGACTCAGGAAATAATGCTCTAAGAAATTGGGTAACTTCAGAATGGAGATTTTTTCAATATCTATTTGGAATTCATGATCCTCGACGTGACTGAACATGTTAGTTTCGGTGTGGCACAAGAAATAAATGTTCCTGGAAACTGTGCGTCAGAAATATTTCAGAGCGTCGGAGCGCGATTCCCGAGGGCGGTTGAGGGTAAACTCTTGCGAATTATAGGCACTTAGTTTAAACGATAGCCCGTGGGGAACTGACTGTTTCGGTATACTCACTATTTCCAACAAATTACCCGTTCCCGAATCTGCATTAAGCCGCGATACGGCATCCGATGATATTCGTCACACGTTATAATTAAATCTGTTACGTAAGCAGCCCAATCAAGAAATTTCGTCTCGAAAGAGAACTGAGTCAAGCGTTAATTTTCTTAATGTATCTTGTTAAGGCTCAGGCGGAATCCTATTCCACTTCTGAATAAATTAAGACAACGCAAAGACGCAATCGCTCTTATACCTGCTTTTAATGAAGTTAAATACATTCGAAATTTCTTCAATGTACGTATGTGTATGGATTTAATTTGATTTTATGTCGATAGATACTAAAGCAATGCGACGGTTTATGTTATTTTATACAAGCTGTGCCCGCGACATCGTTCGCGTAGATTTTCATTGATACTCAGCTCCTATTAGCTGTAGCGTGATGCTATATAGCCTATAGCCTTCCTCGATAAACTTCAACCAAACAAACAAGCAATTAAACAAACTCTTCAGCTTTATAATATTAGTATAGATAATTTTAGCCTCATTTAATTTTCATCATCATCATCATTTTCACAGTATACTTACGTCCCCACCGAGGGGCTCGAGCCTATCCTGTGTTAGAGCGACTAGGCCTTAGTCAACCACGCTGGCCCAGTGCGGATTGGTCGACTTCTCATTCACCATTGAATTTCTTCGTAGATGTATGCAGGTTGTCTCACGATGTCCTTCATCGTAGGAGCATCATACAAATGTACTTAAGAAATTCGAAACGAAAAACACATTGGTACAATTTTATACAATGTTAACTCTAAAAGAGTTTTAAATAAGATAGACACGGTGTCTTTTTTTTAACCCCCGACGCAAAAAGAGGGGTGTTATAAGTTTGACGTGTCTGTCTGTCTGTCTGTGTGTCTGTGTGTGTGTCTGCCAGTCTGTCTGTGGCATCATAGCTCCCGAACGGATGAAGCGATTTCAATTTAGTTTTTTTTTGTATTAAAGTTGACTTACGGGCGAGTGTTCTTAGACATGTTTGATGAAAATCGGTTGAGCCGTTTATAAGTTATGGGGGTGAAAGTGGGGAAGAATAACCGAATGTCTGCAAATATACTCGAGTGGGGTCTCAAATCAAAGCGGATCACGTGCACATTATAAAATAATATGTTAGGCCGTTTTAAAAGTATGAAATAAAAATTAAATTAAAAATTTAAAAAACCCCCCGACATATGTTGATTGGCCCTTTATTCGTCACGGCGGGGAACCGCAATTAATATATCCAGTAACGCTCTACGTATTCGGTCAGTTAGTAATTAAATAAATAGATATATTAATAACGGTCCCCCGACGTGACGACTATTTTATATAGGGCCAATCAACATATTTTATTTTTTACTTTTTGGAGGTTTTTTTAATTTTTTATTTAATTTTTTTACAAAATAAGATAACGTAGATATTGTGATTTTATAAACGATAATAATACGACTGAAAGTGAAAACAATTTGGTTTATTAGAATTAGGTTTAGTGGTTTATAGAAAATATATTAGAAGCTAATTGCTATATGGGCATTTTAAAGAGCAATAACTCTCCCTCGATTTAGCCAATGAATGTGTCCTACTAACTTCACAAAGCTTACATCATATCGCCTTGGCACGTGTCGGTACAGCCCTCTTAGAACAAAAACTGCTGACCTCTTAGACAAAACCCACAAGCATATTTTTCCGGAGTCATGCCAAAAAACAAATGTATGGAAATGACATAAGCTTGTGACAACCTCACGCTATTTTTTCCTCAGCTAATGTTATCTCCATACATTTTTTCTACGGAACGACTGCGGCAAAATAATATGCGTGTCGCTTTTGACTGCTGACCTTTTTCCTTTCCAATCGTGGTTGCACTTCCGGCGAGCGGTGTTGGCGATGTCAGTGTTGCCGACAAAATTTGGTTTCAAAATAAAAGTTCTCTTAAGCGTCTGTGCATGAAACTATCAAATGCCTGATTGCGATAAATAAAACTCAGAGGTAGCCTTGATGGTAATCGTTTATGACAACCAATAAAATATAAAAACGTAAATAAAAACTGACAAGTACAAACGTATCAAAAACAACAATAAAAAAGGTAACAATACACGAAATATATAAAAAAGGTGTTATCGCTAAAACTGTCTGTAACAGCGTATTTAAGATAAGGCGGCCAATCATAGCCATCTACGTGAGAGGATATTATAGGCCACAAATGATATACAAAACAAACGGATAAACCATTATTATTTTTATATCACTGCACGCAAATCAAGCGAAAAAGTTTTGACTTATTCATCCAATTGATTTCTGTGTATCGTTTCAGGGAATTTCACCGATAAACCTTTACGATCGGACGTAATAGAAACTAGTTCTGGCGAATAGCAATTTGTGAGATTGTCTCTAAATTCCCTAAACAGTTTTTGGGGATGTATGCGCAGCGTCGCCCGTACATCAATTTAGAGAAGATTATGGAAGTGTCATATGTTATATATTTTGATTTCTTCATTTTACTTGTTATGAGTGTAATGATAACACAGTTCTTTATACTACAAAAAAATTGGACGTTTTGAATATTACCTATTAAAATTTAACATTAACTGGTTTAAACGTTGAAATGCTAGTTATTGCCACTCACATTGTCTTTCAAGAACTATTAAAAGTTTCTTAATAACGTACTCCATCCACCCATAACTTCTTTGCGTCCATGAATACTATCCCAATTTTTGCGAGAGAGTGTTCAGAATAATGATAATTTGTATTAAGGAGTAATACTAGTGAAGTCATATCGATAATCTTAATAGTTATTTAGAACAGGAAACGCGTTTTTAACATTTTGTCTAGACAACACAGCCAGTACGAGTATTCAGAGTCAGACCACAGCTCAATCCCGCGAGCATTGCGGAATTGAGTCCACCGTAAGCTAAGACTTGTTGAATTACCTACCGCCATTTTAATCAGGTTTTCCCTTTGTATTCCACGAAGTGTGAGATTTCCCTAGGGCTAGCAATGTTAGTGTCAATATTTTGCTGTAATGCAAGTGAAGGAAAGCTCACCGAAAAAGTATAACATCAGTAATATTTGTTGGCTGAAACTGGGTATACTCTTAGAATCTTAATTTACAGCTTCGGTACCAATATAAAATTATTTACTGTGAATTACTCGGCAATTGTAAGAAAAGTAAATTTTACCGTGACAAATGTGTATTAAATATTGAAAATTATATACTTCATAAAAGCTTAGCAGGCGCAGTCCTCTCTAAAGTTTAGATATTTATTTATTATAATTTCGGTTCCCAAAAAATAATTTAACTCCTAAATAATGTTATATATAAGCCAGTTATAGTAACTTATTAACTTAAACTTTAACAGTCACTTTCACTAACCCAGTCTTAGCTTAGGACAATCGTAAGAAGTATGCTGTCACTTCTTGTCTTTAATGTAAAGAATGTGACAGCATGCCACTTAAGAGGATTGTGAGGCTGTAAATTTTCATACAAAAAGCGATAACGCTTTTCTCCCACTAAACATAGTCCAATTTTCATAATTTTTGGAAATGTTGTAGATATAATGAAGATCTAGGTTTGTACGTTTTGATTTTGAAGAAATATTGCTCAGAATACAAATTATTAGCATCTAAATATCTATATTTTAGACTTAAAAACTACCTTGAGCATTTTTATCTTTTTTGACTAAATTTTACTGAATTACGAAAAAAGCAAAACGTACAAACATCGTTTAAGGTATACTGAATAGAATGAGACCAAAAGTGTCTAATTTCGTAAAGGTTTAGGGGGGTAAAACAGTTATCGCCCGAAACAATATTTCAAACAGGAATTGTAGGCAATTTCGACCAGTTCTTGCAACTCTCTCTATCGCACGATACGGGTCGGGGCAGGGGTATAATGGGGCATAATCTACTAGTGATGTGACATAATGTTATCGTAGTTATTGTCGACTAGGGAGGAGAAAGTAATATCGATATATCGATCAATACTGAAAGGTATTACTCAAGTCTACACAAATACCTTCTACATCAAAAAGTAAATGTCTTTTCGAATACGTTTATTGATTTTAGTGTTTTATTTTAAGGATCTTATTTCAATACAAACCTTATTTAAGGGTAAGCAGCCTGTAGCCTGTTAACTAACTGTAAATTCCCAAAATCAAATAAGAAAATAAATTGTAAGTAAGTATGTAGTTGTTTGATAACCGACTTCGAAAAAAGGAGGTTACTCAATTCGACCGTATACCTATATGCTTTTTTTATGTTTGTTCGCGGATACCTTCGTCGTTTATGAACCGATTTTGATGATTCTTTTTGTATTCGATAGGATACTCCAAGGCTGGTCCCATGGTCATTAAAGTTAGGATCTGATAATGGGATCCCATAAAAATCGAGAAAAACCATTAAATTTTTACGTGTGTCCAACGTGTTTTGTATATATGTTACGCGATTACTCCGCCAATTGTTGACCGATTTTCAAAATTATTTTTGTATTCGATAGAGTATGGTGATGATGGGATCCCATGAAAATCGAGAGAAACCCTAATTTAATACTAGGGTATTATATTAGGGTTTCTTTCACTAAAAAGACTTCATTCACTAAAAAGTTAAAAATAAAAAATATTTTCCAAAAAATAAAAACCGACTTCAAAAACACTGAAAAGTTACCGGCACCGACTTCAATATAAAAGTGTGATGTTGTCTGTACCTATTCTTATAATTATTTTTAACTATTCAGTGTTTTTGAAGTCGGTTTTTATTTTTTATAATAGATATGTGCCACAAAGACACACAGTCAAAAGAAATTCGTTTTTTGTTTCTTGTGATAGGTATTTGTTATGCATTGTATGTTCGTTATCGTATTCTAAGTTGCTCACAAACTATTTTTCGTATAACCAAGTTGGAGCAGCTAAAAAACGTGTAACAAACTATATGCAAGTAACGTTATTTTCAATATTATTTTATTTGTACTCGCGTTATGCAATCTACGAATGTATAACAAATACAAACGACAAAGTAAATAATATATGTAGGTTAGGCAGGGTAGGCATATATTTGGAGAAGGCACCCTTCGTACGGTTTTGACGTTTTTTTTTTCATTTTAACAATATAATTTAAAGCACCTGATTACATATAATCCTACTAATAGGTTTTTTTTTCATACGACAGGGAAGCTCTTGGCCTTATATCGGAACACAGCAATGCTATTAACATGTTATTATGGCGACAAACTTAGGTAAGACGGTGGTAGCTAGCCAGGTGGGCTTAGAAGCCCTACCACCAACCAAACCGATCAGAAAAGCTTCTGTCCCCAATGGGAATCGAACCCGGACCTCCCCATCAATAACCGGTGGCCTCAACTACTAGACCACGGAGGTGGAAAAAAATAAATTCTAAAACTATTAGTATAACTAGTTATTTACTTAATAAAACGCCAGCGTTTTTTAATTGTGGATGTCAGTCCAGTCTACTTTTTTAATGTCATCTAGCCACCTTTTCCTTTGGTATTCCGGGCTTTTCGAGGAATCTTGGGTTTGAGGATCAATTATGGAAACTCATAGAGGGATCAGTCACAGAGCCCTGTTGTTAACCCTGATTCCACCGACGCACATTATTTTTGTTTTGCTGCTGACTAATTTCAAAGATGGATGGAGATGGAGCTAGTTGCAGACGATGTTACGTTTGGCTTATTAATAAAGAAATTGAGGTGAACATCACCAACAAAAATAATCATATAATTAAAGCTTCCCAGCTCAATCAAAAAAATATTATTATTATTTATTATTACTTTTTATTTTTGTATCCCTGTTCTTAGTTAGTTTGTATGTAAAAGTATTATTATATGTTTAATGTTTTATTTTCAGAAAAGATTCACATCTCAAATGCAAGTTATTTTAATTCAGTATAACACTCATCTTAAAAAATGGCATTTTCCTTAGACAGGTAAATATAGGATACATACTTTCCTGACAAAAAGTCCTCACCCTCAATCCTATAAGTTACCTATAGGGGTACCAAATAAGTGCCTTCACAATAAATTTCAATACAGAAATAATTTACGAAATGTAAATAAATTCTGTATTCCGAACCTCATCTACTAAAATATTATGAAGAAAGAAGATTAAGTACGTTTGTATTTTTGTTTGTAATGAATAAACTCAAACACTACCAGACTGATTTTAAAAATTCTTTGGCTAATAGATTGCTACATTATCACTGAGTAATATAGGCTATAAAATTATTTTTCTGTGTGAAAACATAAAATTCCCACACGAAAAATGAAAGTAACGATGGCGAAGTTGCGAGCGGAAAGGGAGTCAGAAATATAAGCAACGCAAAACATTACGAACGATAGAATAATAATTTCGAGCTCTCGCGCCGGCCGCAGCCGCCGAGTATCGTGGCCGAGTCGCGCGCTGCTGTGTCGTAGTGTGCGTGAAAATTTGCGCATGTTGTATTTGTGGTGTAAACGCCAGACCGCAGGCCGAGCGATGTGAAACAGATAGCATTTTAGAAAATATCTACTCGCGCCGCGCACGATTACTTCACAATCCTCTTAAGATTGTCCTAAGCTAAGACAAGGTTAGTGCAATTGGCCATAAGTGTTGTTATCCTTAGTCTTTAAGTATACCAACATGTGGAGGATACTTAAGTTCATATAATTTTTAATTTTATTTTAACTTTTAATCGTCTCCGAGGCCTAGAAATTTTATCCATCCGGTCCGACTTGGAGGTCCGGGGTTTAATGCAAGAAGAGGATTTTCTGCTTGGTTTGGTTGGTGGAAGGGCTCCTGAACCCACCTGGCTAGCTACCACAGTCTTACTTAAGCTTGTGGCCATGATTATAATGTTAATATGTGCCGACAATTAGAGGTAAGATAGCCAGTTAGTCAGTTGTTGAGGAATCCAGGGTCTAATTCTAGGAGGAGGTGAACTAACGCCCTCTACCAGCTGCCGGAGAGGTCGCGGTAACGGAGTGGGGCTCGCATCACTCGCACTAATAACCCCCATACTGATGTCTGAAGGCGTTCCGCAGATACTCCCTACCCATGAGAGCAGCTCGGTATAGTCAGGCAGCATCGCTCTCAGCACACAAAGCTATTGTGAGAAGTTCCATTTGTGTGTCGAGAATGCGATTTGATGGCGCCCCCCATTATTTTTAGTGGGTATACCTTGATTAGCGAGATGAGTTTACACTGCGGTAGAGCTAAAATCTTTTTTACTGGGATAAGAAAGGGGTCTCATTCTGCTTATCTTAACGTCGTTATCGTGTCTTGATAGCGGTTCAATAAAACCGTTTTTGTCACTTTTATACGCTTTTCGTGGTGTAATTTATTCGTACTGCAATTAATTAGACGTAAGAATTATTAGCCGTAGATTAAGAAGACGTAATTTCTGCCAGTCCAGTCTCCCACCACTGCGTGTATAGCAGCCTGGCCCAAAGCGCAAAAGAGAAGGTCAATCTCTTGGTCTAACTCTTTGCCTCCAATTCGACAATGGACGATGGGGGAGCCACACCACCCACCATCCCTCGGTGTGAAAGTTCTCTGCCTGAAATCTGCATCACACAACTTAAGCTCCTGAACGTCCATAAGTCGAGTGGGCCGGATGGCATCCCAACAGTGGTGCTGAAGACGTGTGCCCCTGAGCTGACCCCCGTACTAACGCGCCTTTACCACCTTTCCTATCAGAATAACAGGGTTCCATCTTCGTGAAAGATTGCTCACGTCCACCTAATTCCCAAAAAGGGTGACCGATCGGACCCATCAAATTACAGGCCAATAGCGATAACGTCCTTGCTCTCTAAGATTATGGAGCGGGTCATCGACTCCCGCCTTCTACGGTACCTGGAAGAGCACCAGCTGATTAGTGACCGACAATACGGCTCCATCATGGCCGTTCAGTTGGTGATCTATTAGTTTACCTGACACACCGTTGGGCTGAAATTTTGGAGAGTAAAGGTGAGGCTCTCGCCGTTGGACTGGATATCGCTAAGGCGTTTGATAGGGTCTGGCACAGAGCTCTTCTCACGAAGCTACAATCTTATGGAATCCCCGAGTGAGTCTGCAAATGGATAGCTTCTTGGATGGTAGGAGCATTCAAGTCGTCGTCGACGGCTGCTGCTCCGAAACCATTCCCATAAATGCTGGCGTTCCACAAGGTTCGGTGCCCTTTCCAACCCTCTTCATTCTGCATATCAATGGCATGTTGTCCATTGAGAACATACATTGTTATGCGGATGACAGTACGGGTGATGTGTGGTATATCGACCACCAGAATGTCCCTCGGAGATCGTTGTATGAAAGGCGGTTGCAACTTGTGTCTGAAGTCGAAGACTCTCTAGGACAAGTCTCCGAATGAGGTGCGAAGAACTTAGTTAAGATCAACCCCACGAAGACACAAGTGTGCGCATTCACTGCGAAGGACCCATTTATCGTAGTGCCTTAGTTACAAGGAGTAACTCTTCGTATGTCCGATGGTATTGGGATTCTCGGTGTGGAAATTTTTGCCAAAGTGCAGTTTGGGAGTCATTTAGAGAACAAAGCCAAATTGGCAAGCAAAAGCTGGGCGTCCTGAACAGAGCAAAGCAGTACTTCACTCCAAGCCAGCGGCTTAAGCTCTATAAAGCACGGAATAGGCCGCATATGGAGTACTGCTCGCACCTCTGGGCAGGAGCTCCCAAATATCAGCTCTACCCTCTTGACTCCTTGCAAAGGCGTGCATTCCGCATCGTCGGTGATCCCAATATCACGGCCTCAATGGAGACGCTGGAGCAAAGGAAACACTTTGGTTCTCTCTGCGTGCTCTATCGGCTCTTTAATGCTCCGAGGAACTGTTTGCAATGGTGCCCTCTTCACTTTTTACCACCGCACCACCGACCATCGCAGTAGAGTTCATCCATATTACCTGGAACCGATCTCGTTTAGCGCACTTCGGTTTCAGCGTTTATTCCTTCCCGCTAGATGCGGGAGGCGCAGGACCGACCGGTTTGGAGATCCCTGGGGAGTCCCATGTTTATATTAACTGTGCCTATGTCCAACAGTGGGGGTCTTTTGTCTGAAATGATGAATGTGTAGGCACGGTAAGTGTAGGTATGTGTGTGTTGAAAGTGGACTGTATGTAGGTACTTGCTAGGGATGTTACTTAAACACTGGTTTCTAGATGATCACTTAGGAGCTTTATTGACTTGTTCACAACACGACTTCAAACGAACTGACTACAATTTTACAATATTTGGCCCTATATTTATAGACTATCCCTTGGTCCGCGGTTAGTTCCGGGTCCGGGTCCCCGGTATATCGAACTGTAACTGTCGTCAACAGTGTGTGTGTGCATGTGCACATATGAGCAGTTTTGAGTGTTAGTGTGTTGCTTAGCTGCGTATTCGCAGGAGTTTACAATCCACCACAGATAAGTATGGAAATTAATTGTTGACTTTTATTGCACAAAATACATAGGTATGTGATTAGTGATTACATATCATATGCAATGTTAAAATAAAGTTATTAAGGTGTTAATTTAATTGGGTTTTATATAACAACTGTAGTACATATTATAATCTATTAAATTGGGATATGTCGCATAAATGACACAAGGTTGCCAGTTTCAGAATTCTATAGAGCTTCGTTAACCTCTGTCGCGACTGCGTCCCAAGTTAATGTTGCGTGTAAAGTTATGGCCCAGTTCTACAACTGCATCGCTAACATCGCGGCTGCAGGGCTCTTACAGAAATTCACGACACGCAGTGTTAATTCGGACTTCAATTTTGTATAATATCATATAGGGACGCACATGCTAGCCAGGAGTAGAATCTGAGCAAATAGTTTTGGTGCTTACTCCGAGACAACATTAAACATGTATCAGCTTGTGATGCTTTGATTTACAGAAAAAAAAATCTGTGTAGCGATAAGGCCCGAGATGTATTTTACTATTGAATAGAGGTATCATTTTTAAAAGGTAATCTTGGCAAGGGTAACGGTCAATTGAAAGGAGATTCTGGTTAGGATTTGTTTATTTAAAAAAAGATGCCAGAGATTTTAGACCTAAGTATTTCCAAATTACCAGCTTTAAGTACAATTTTCAAAAATAAAGAATTCATTTACAACCAGTTTTAAATTCATTTATCAACTAACATAATTTCTTACTAAAACCAGTGTGGCTTTATTAAAGTTAAAAGATCCACGATTGATGCTGAAACTTCACTTCTCAAACACATTTTGATGCTTGGGAGAGCAAGCAGGATTTAAATATTTGGATACGTTAGTACCTTTTTAACTAAAACAAAACAAAACATAATGAAAAAAAAAGACGAAAGGAAAAATTGTGTTGAGGCAATAATAGCTTTCGACCATAATTTGTAGTTGAAGTAAAAAGACCAGCCACAAAACAACGGTGTAATGCCTGAGAATAGTTGAGTGTTTTTGTTCAGTTCCTTTTCGGGGTCCGCGGGCAACCCTTCAACTAGGCTCGACGTTAATTGCTCCGTGGGAACCCCCACCTGGCCGACGGCTGATGCCGGCAATAAACAAAATAAGTAAACGGAATTAAATCATCAAAACGGTACGTGACAAATCGGGCTTTCTTGTAATTAATTTAAAAATAAATACATGGTTCGCCACCTCTTCCTTGACTAATGAGAGGGCAGCAAATTCTTTGTGATCTATGAGTGTCGCCATATTATTATGTAGTTTGAAAACAATTTGATGCAGCTTATCTAAATGATATTCTTATATCTACTATTCCTATTGTAACGAAACCAAATCTAGCTCAATGGTCGAAGCGTCTCCATTGATTTTATCTCCATGTTTTCGTCCGGTCAATTATTTGATCAAAGAAGTATTGTTGTAGAAATATGACAATTAAAAATAATATTTTAAACTGGGAAGGATTTGATTTTGACAGGAATGTCACAGGCATTTATTGAGGGGGAACATTACGGAATTTCGTGCAAGCCGGTTGGTTTTCGTCGCGCTCTTTGATTTTTCATATTTAATTTGAATTAATTTGTGTTTGCAAAGATTTGTGAATTTTAAGATATTAGTGTTTCGAGTTCGAATATCGAATTGTGAAGACCTAAAAACATCGACATGGTTCGATGGACCACGGTCGGGTCACCTGACGGAGATTACGACAGACTGTGGTTTTAACTCCCTTCGGGGAGGGCGTTGTTTGGAACATATCAGCGCAGTCACTCTTTACCGACATAGTGACTCAAGTTCCCTGGTTTCTTTGGGAAGTGTTTAGCGGCGGGGGGACTGTCGAAGTGGACCCATGCCTTAATTGCACCCGTTTAGCTACGCATGGACAAAAGACGCTGGTCCTCTATTTATACATGTATATTTACACCACGTTCGTGATACGTGGTTCGTGAGCACAAGGCGATCCCAATCCACCTGCCCGTGCTCGCGCATACACGAGTATAGGGAAATAGGCACACAGAGGCCCTTCTCACCTCGCTTTCTTATTCTTTTAATGTTAGTTAGGTGTCTTACATTGCACTTCGTAAGACAGCGCAACACACCACACGTTTAAATAACTAAAATGGGGTTAGTTTGTTCTTATTGAACTACACAAATAGAAGTATATAGATTCGGTTAGACACGATACATCAGGTAGGGACCCTTAAGCTAAAATCATTATTATCTTCATCTCCATCAATGAATTTACTGAATTTAATCAGGTTACTCCGAAGGAAACCTGCACCGCTATTCAGATCCCTCTGTAAGAGGTCTGCACCGTTATTCAGGTCCCTCTATAAGAAACCTGCACCGTTTTATCAGGTCACTCCAGAAGGAAACCTGTTACGCTATTTATTCAGGTCCCTCTATAAGAAACCTGCACCGTTATTCAGGTCCCTCTATAAGAAACCTGCACCGATTATTCAGGTCACTCCGAAAGGAAGCCTGCAACGCTATATTCAGGTCCCTCTAAACCTGCACCGATTATTCATGTCACTCGAAGGAAACCTGCAACGATTATATTTATTCCTAGTTTCTCGAAGAGATTCTAGTGGCTTATTCCAATATCTGAGAATATTGAGTGGATTTTGGATCATATTTTCCATTGGGCTCGACTATGAAGTCCGCTCTAATAAGAGCTTTGTGTTTGATGCACTATTTGTCTCGTGAGTGAATTATTTTGGCACTGTGAAGTGGTTGTGCTTACATATAAAAACTGAAGAGATGTGGAGGGATAATATTATATTGGGAACATTATCTGCAACGGCAACGTGTCAGAAGGTTAGGCACGTTAGTCGACTATTACTAAAAAATATTTGCTTTAGTGTCAGAAGGTTAGGCACTGGAGTTGTTCCCTTCGACGACATCTCCGACACATCTTCTTTATCTACGAATCGACGAATGGATAGATGCCGAAATCTTGAACTATGGATCGGTGCCGAAATCTTGAACTCTTCACTAAAACTAAAGTGATATGTGCTATTTGAAGTGATTACTTTGTGTTGTGTAGAATGGAAATTGTGATAAAGATCTCATGTAAGTTTCATCATCATTATTTCAACGTAAAGCTAATCTTGCTAAGACATTAAATGTCTTAGAGATTAATCTCAAATGTATTGAGAATATGAACTGGTAGAGTTTCTTTCGCTCCTTTCTTCTCTACAAAGCTAAAGTTCTGAAAGGTTGTAATTCTCAAGCGTAGAGAATTTTAGTAGTGTATAAAGTATGTTGGTAGGGCGAAGTAAGGTTCATTTGGAATCTTATGGAACCCGAGGGTTAAGGGACTACCTTCCTGAAGGTATCAAAATCCCAATGTTAGCTTCAGAAAGTAAAGACAGCGGCGGTAACATACTTAAAAATCAAAACATTTGTTTTCTCATTACTGAGATCGTAAAATTCACTCAAAAGTACAGATTGTTATTTCGTTACTATGGTAGCGAGTTTAATAAGCGTTTGATCATGTTTGATAGAATAAATAAGGTATAGGGATAGTTTCGGCAATAGGAGTTCTATATCTATCCACTTGGAAAAGATCTTGGGTTACATAAGCGGTTGCAACGTAGATCCTAATAAAATCACTAGTTGATCATTGGCCAAACTTCATACAAATCAAAGCAATTTTGTGCGTTTCTTTTAGAAGGCGTAAATTGTTAGTAAAACTACGAATAAATCTGTGTAGACAGGTTTTCTATTTAGGGTTCCGTTTGACGTTAGGTTGGATCGTTACACTATCACTAAATGGACTATGACTAGGCATAGCTAATGAAGTTGATGTATCTTTTGCACTTTACTTTCGGTCCTTTAAATACGAGTTATCTATGTGTAAGAAAATAGTATACGGCCACCAATTTGTAATAGAAAAGTATGTTATAAGAAGTATACTTAGTAACAAATCTTGTTAAATTAACAATAAAACGTTAATGCGGGAGAGCCTTTCATAGTGAATTTTTACCATATAAAAGTTTTTATTGTCAAATAAAATCGATAATTGAGTAGTTTCGGTGACAATAATATATTGCTAAAGAAGCAAGTGTGATCTTGTGTCGTATCAATACTTCGATATTAGTTTCCCCAACAATTTAAGTTTGTTCCCATAAATATTCCCGTTTAGCTATGATTCGCAAACCTATTTCGATTTTGTTTCCATAGCAATCTGACTCTGTTTCAATAGATATTCCCGTTTGTTAAAATACCTATTCCCTTTTGTCCCCACAATTATTCCCCTTTGTTACCAAACCTATTTCATTTTGTTTCCATACCTATTGTACAATGCCGAGATACACAGCACGTAGTGCGTCTCTACTGCCCGTTCGTCACTCGTGAATAAAACAACCAGGCAGTAGCAAATTATTCTCTATATTTGAGAACCCAGGTGATAGTACAAAACTGAACTTGTAAACCCGTATTACCTAATGTTACCACACTTTGACACAAACGCAACCGCGATCTACGATCCAGACAACGCCGTCTTAGAACCATCTTATTCCAATAGTTTATGCAATTCCTTTAGATGGCGTTTACACCTATTCTGGCTTGGCTACCGTAACAATGTCACTTTGCTACCCTAACTATTCCCTTCATGCTTCTCCAACAATGTAACTTTGCCTCTGTGCCTATCTTCTTTTTTGTTGCCTTATCAATTCGCCCAACCACCTTCAAGTCCGTTTTTAAAACTGATCACTAGTTGTAAATTATCTTTTCTTGCTTTTAAATGCATTAACATTAAAAAGGTACATCTAACATTCCGGTGAGCATTTTTTTAAAAGCAAGATAAGGTAATTTACAACTAGTGACCAGATTTAAGAAAGGACGTGAAAGGGGTTGGCTGAATCACTTTAAAGAAGTAGCAAAAGAAAATGTTTTATATATACACAAAACATTTTAACTTACATTTTGTTTACCTTTTGATAATATATTCTGCCATTATGCAAGCATCGAGGCGTCTTCTTACAAACAAAACGCACACGACTGCACTCGCGAAGAAAAAATTGTTAAGCGAACACTCGTATATTTTGTTACTTTTGAATATTGTATTGTTTTGAGTATCGTAATGAATAAACATGACAACAACTTAATTTTGACACTAGTTAATTTGTTATATTATAAACACTAAAATTAATATTCGAACAACTGTTGCGATTGTTATTTTAACAACGTTATTCAATATTGTTACTTGGTTCAAATTTCCGAAGTCGCAGGTACAATAAATCTCTGGCCATAAAAAAATTAATATGTCAAGTGTTTAGTTGCAGTTACTGTAATTATTCAACAACGCTTTTATGGACACTTTGTCAGCCAATTTTTTTCTCAGTGTACTAAGTTTTTAACCGACTTCAAAAAAGGAGGAGGTTCTATGTTCGACGGTATATTGTAATTTTTTAAGAATGTTCACCGATTAGTTAGCCATTTGTAGGCCGATTTTCAAAATTATTTTTGTAATTAAAAGAGTATACTGATAGGATCCCAGAAAAATCGAGGGAAACCCTTAAATTTCATAGGCACGTCCAGCGTATTTCATGTTTTTTTTCTGAAGATATTCAGATATTCGCATCTGGTAGTCATCATAATATCATGTTACTGAGCTTTCTTGGAAGATTTCTAGTAGGTTAGAAATTCGGGAATAATTTTTTTGCAATACTATTTAGAGCGAAAGTCGTTTTTAACCGACTTCTAATTACAAAAAATAAAAACCGACTTCAAAAACATTGAAAAGTTAAAAATAATATATGAATAGGTACAGACAACATCACAGTTCTATATGGAAGTCGGTGCCAAATTTTGAGACTTTCTAGGAGATCATCGTTATATCAGTTACAAATACATTACTTCCATAAATTTGAAAAAGAAATTAGATTTAAGAATACTTAATTTGTTTATAAAGATTTCACCAAATTTATTTATTTTTTAGTGTCGATATGAAGGTAAAGGTATTTTGTGATTGTCAAAAATACCTAATAAGTTTATCTTTTATACACTGAGATATGGCTATACTGGACTGGAACTTATAATACTACACAGGAAATTACTAATAATAATAATGTCCTCCTAACCGATATTCGGTCACGGCGGCCAATCTCCACAGAGTCTAGACTAGACATCTGCGCGGGAGATATTATAGTGCACAAGTGACTGCGCAAACACAAGTGCACTCTCTGTTCCTTCACTCGCCTAGTCCGATGGGACGGTTAGCCGACGCTTGATCACCGGGGCGAGATCAAGCGCAGGACCCACTTCCGAAGCACGAAGGAGCTTGAGATGTTTCTTATTTTGGTCACCCATCATAGGACTGACCACAGCGAACGTTGCTTAACCTTAGCAATCGTTCGCTGAGCGCACGCGCCAATGTGCCACCAAGCTCCTACTTTAAAAATTACTACTTTGACTACGGCCGCGTATGACAAATAGTGAAATTCTTTTTGTGAATTACTTGTAGGCCACTGACTAACACTGACTTATTTTTAAACTAAGAGTAATGACAAATTCTTTTTGTATTTGCCAGTCACTAGGGCGTCCTCTCCTCTAAATAGGGGTAACACTTACAACTACGACTCCGGTGCGAGTTTCTCTCTCCTCACCCAATATTCCTCCCCGACTTGCACTGCCTTTTGTGCCCACCGGTGCGCCAACTGTGGGAGAACTTAATGTTTGTTAGTGACTCAATGCGCCTATGAAAGTTTTCCTATTTTGCAGGAATTAATTCCTTTTTTTAACAATAAAATTTAATAAAAGTTTTTGTATTTTTACTCTGTTTTTTTTTGTTGCAAACCAAGGGCAATCAACAAGAATTATGCAATATAAACAACAATAAAAGGAAACTTTAGACATTTCACCTGCCACTCCGGCTATGATATCGAAAATATTTCCATGAAGCGACATAAATATTGGATAAAAGATATTAATGTGCAAATCAAATTAGGCCCGCGCAATATTCTAGCAAACAATACCACAGGGCAGCGTTAAATCAAGTATACATTGAACGAATGTTCGGATTATCCGGTCGAATTTTTAACGCCGCCTACGGGACACATAAAGTGAAATATTTAAAGTAGATGACAATATTTTAGAGGGAATAGCTTTATTTTAAAAATGAGCGGGGCCGTAAATCGCGCTGCAATAACGCAGGGAGCGTCGATGCGGACTGAATATAAAACGAACATTCGCATTAAACTGCGCCACTTAAGTTGCCAATACATGTGTGATTTTTATTTACCTTTTTAGCATTTCATAATTTTATGTTGCTCAATATTTTTATTGTAACTACAAAGTATTTCAATAGGCAAGAGACCGTCGTTCACTTCGTCATCCGTCTGTATATCGGTTTGTAGTGGAGCTATGGAGATATTAAAGTAACACCAAATTACGGAGAATCTAGTTTGTCCTTCTCATACGGAGGGCGTTTTTACAGTACAGATTCTCCGCGTTATGACGCGGAGAATCTGTACTGTAAAAACGCCCGTAAAAACTGTATTATTTGGTATTATGTACCTATACAAGATTTTACCATAGCTCCATAAAAAACCGATAGACAAACGTATGACGAAGTGAATGGTCCTTCGCCTATTGAAATACTGTAGCTACTGTAAAAATATTGCGCATTTTGCTAGTTTGCCCTTCTGATAAGGAAGGACAAAAAATTGTTATTTTTTTACATACGGCAGGGAAGTTATAGGCCTTCATCACACCTGATAGTAAGTGACGATAAGGCCGACATTAGAAGCGAGCTTCACCAAGACTCGTCAATAACTGAGGAACTGGTTATCTTTCATCCAATTTTCAATTGTTATTATGGCGACAGACTTCAGTAAAACCAAAACGGTGTTAGCTAGCTTCTTCTACTTTCAGTGCCATACCCTATCGGGTGTCGGCGACCATCTCTCTATACTCTTCTCTACGTTCTGTCATCCTTCTTAAGTCTATAGCTTTGTCTATGCCTGTCCAACTTTTCAAGTTGTCGTACCAGGACGTCCTTCTCCTTCCTCTCCCCCTCTTGCCTTCAATTTTTCCTTCAATAATTTCTTGTAATATGTTGTACTTATTGTTTCTAATATGAAATTTAGATGTGCCCGTAATATGAAATTTTCTTCCTCTTGAGTGTTGTTATTACTTCTAGCCTCTTATTCATCTTATTGAGTACCTCCAAGTTGGTAACCTTGTTGGTCTCGCCATGATATTTTTCGCATTCTTCTATATAGCCACTCTCGAAGGCTTCCAATCTAATAGGTACTTGTTTTCTTGTTAAATGTCCAAGCCTCTGCTCCATAGTAAAGTACTGATAGAACATAGCACTGGACCATACGCCAACGGAGTTTTAAGTTTATATCTCTATTTGTGAATAAGGATTGCATTTTCATGAAGGATCTACGGGCTATCTCGATTCTGATGCGAATTTCACTTTCTGAGTCCCAGCTAGAGTTCCGCGTACATCCCAATTACTTATACCGTTTAACAGCTTCTATTGGATGACCATTAATTTTAAGAATCGCTGGTTCTTTGCCGTGGTTGCCAATTTTCATAAATTTAGTTTACGATATGTTCATTTTCAGACCATAATCTTCTATAACCGAATTGAGTTTATTTAAAAGGAACTGCAAATCTTCCATTGAATTCGCCAGGAGGGCCGTGTCATCAGCATATCTTAGGTTGTTTATATGTCTTCCGTTAACTTTTATTCCAATATCCAAACCATCAATTGCTTCTTTAAATATGAATTCCGAGTATATGTCAAATAGCAATGGCGACAAAATACAACCTTGTCTCACACCTTTTTGAATTTGCATGTCTTTGGATGAATGGAGATTATCAGTTTTTATGTGACTCGTTTGGTTCCAATATAAATTTCTTATAATTTGTTTATCCCTTGTATCAATGTCCGTTTTTTGCAAAATTTCTAGTAGTTTCGAATGCTTTACATTATTAAAGGCTCTAAAAGTCTATGAAACATACGTATACACCTTTTTGGTGTTCTAGGCATTTCTGTTAGCTAGCTAGGCGGCCTCAAAAGCCCTACCACCAACCAAACCGAACAGTAAAAGCTCATATGGGGAATCGACCCCGGACCTTCCGATAAACACCCAGGTGGTCTCAAGCATTAGACTACGGAAGCGATTAAAAAAAATGCACATTGCATAATGCAGCCCTACTGCATTGTTTGATCCTCGTAATTAAACAAAATTCTTTCCAAGATTAAGCAATACAAGGTTATTTTTTAGTTACTAAAAAAGTTTTGTGAGCTTGTTCAGACAAGCAAACTGGACTACTTTCACTATGGGACCAACTTTGAAATCGTAAAAAAATAAGCTGTTCCATACATCTAGGTTCAGTGAATCTTGAACATTTGTATGGAACAGCAGTAATTAAAAAATAAACTTGTATAGGTATGCAAAAAAGCGTACAGTACAAATGACAATACACAATTCAGTACTAATAAATAAGTTCGTATGTTTCTAATTTTCTTTGGAAACGGGATATTTCCCTGAAATAGTATAATGTTATGTCACTTTTATGATTTTCCTCGGGACAATTGAAATGAAAAAAATAAAAAGGAAAGCTTATTATTTACTATTTGATTTACAGGGGTTAAAACTAAATGGAAATCGAAATTTTAATCCATCAGTAATAACTTCTGTCGGGCAATGTTTGATAGCCTGTCATTTTCAGAGCGTTTTCATTGCGAGTATTCGGAATGTGCCCAAGACTACATCAGATACGGTGACAACAAAAGAACGGATTCGCTTAAGATTTATGTTCTAATTAGTCGAGCAGTGAACACTGTGCAGGGTCGTGCGGCGAATTTATGCGACCGCACCTCTGTTTGTTCAAATTGTTTCAGATGATTTAAGCCTGACAAATACTTGCGGATCGTAACTATTGAAATACCTGGTAGGGCTTAGCTTTGCCTGATTCTGTGAATTGAGCATCTAATCCGAGCGTTTTCATAAAGGATCGAAGTAAGTGGCTAACTGTTTATTTATACAAAAACCGGCCAAGTGCGAGTCGGAATCGCGCGCACAGAGTTCCGTACCATTATCTATACAACATGAGACACTATATTGTAATCTTTTTATATAAATCTAAATATTCTGTAAATATTTCAAACGTCTACCTGTTGCCGTTATTAATACCGAGAAAAAACGGCAAAAAATCACATTTGTTGTATGAGAGCCCTCTTAGATATTTATTTTAATTTAATTCTTTATTTTTAAAGTGAACATACAAACTAAATATTCTGTGAATATTTCAAGCGTCTACCTGTTGCCTTTATTAATATCGAGCAAACAACGATATAAAAATCTCGTGTGTTGTATGTATGGGAGTAAATTAATTTTTTTTATTCCTTTTTTAGTATTTGTTGTTATAGCGGTAATAGAAATATATAATTTGTGAAAATTTCAACTGTCTAGCTATCACGGTTCATGAGATACAGCCTGGTGACAGTCAGACAGACGGACAGACGGTCGGACAAACCCCTCCAACCACCCAGGCTCTCTATTTCTAGGCATAAAAATTATTGTCATAAAATCATATTCCATAATTTCGATTGTAATAATCGTCAAGACGCATAATAATCAGGAAGCAGAATAGTAATAAGCATAATATTGTGTGGCAGAAAATCATTTGTCATAAGTATTAAAACCCAAAAATTAAAAAATAAGAACCATTGCCTCAGTTCTCATCAATGGTGTGGAAGCATCAAAACGCCTTTTGGTGGACGAAGCTCTCCTAGTCCATTTTGGAGCTATCATCATGGCAACAAGGCTGACCGGGGCAAGAGAATTGGTACTAATGACCGATACAAATCAGATCCCCTTCATAGACAGAGACAACCTGTTCGAGATGCGTTACGGAAGCCCCGCCGCCATCACGTCGGTAACAGAAAAGCTCCTCTGCACACACCGAAGTCCGATGGATGTGGTGTATGCCCTCCAAAACATCTACAAGGGTATTTACACATCACGGCAAGTGCTGAGGTCCATGACATGCAGAATGGCATCGGAGGCGGTGTTACGAAGGGGCAACCCAAATACTCTCTTCCTTACCTTTACTCAAGACGAGAAAGAAGCGTATGGGAGGGAAGGGTTCGGCACCGGAGAACAATCTAGACTGCTGACGATCCACGAAGCACAGGGACTAACGTACGATCACGTGGTTGTGCTCAGAGGAGCAGAAAGGAAGAACCCTGTCCATGATAGTGTCCCTCACGCGGTGGTTGCCATTACCAGACACACGGTATCCTGCACCTACTTCTACCGGGAGTTGAAGGAGGACGACGCAATTAGACGTCTCATTGCCCTTCCCAGCATAGCAACAGATGAAGTGGTCATGGAATACAATAAAAAAATGGTGCTCAGGGCCCTATCAAGCGGAGCGACCTTGGTGTAACTAAAAAAAAAAAAAAAAAACAGACGTAACATATATTATGCCAAATACGAGTATACTAACTGTCCAAATCTTATGAAATAGTCCATACATAAATTATTAACATATAGTATAATATTATTAAGATATATATTTGAGTATAATTAAGTATATATAAGTATAAATAGATATTATTAAGATATATATTTAAATTTTTAAATTGATTGAGTTGCGCAACTCACCTTAGATTAGGAGTAAAAAGTAGTCGTAAGTCTTAATATAATAATTATAATAAAATAGATCACAATGAGAAGATTCCATGAAAAGAGCACGGACCACGAGTCTGTGGAGTGTTAAATTAGTAATAAAAAAATAAAAAAAAAGTATTAAAACCCATAAACTCGAAACACAGAACAACTTGACGCATAATTTTTCAAAGCATAATTAATGTTTAGCATATTAATCACAACGAACAATACAATTACGCAGAATTTCTCTAGGCATAAAAGGCGCGCGAGCATGCAGCAATGTAAGGAAACATGCAGTATGCATGCAAGCAAGCATGCAAAATGCAAGCAAGCATGCAACATGCAAGCAAGCATGCAACATGCAAGCAAGTATGCACAGTGCAAGCAAGCATGAACCACGCAAGCAAGCATGCACCTTGCAAGCAAGCATGCACATGCATGGTTTCTGTCACGGCTCCGACGCTGCGGGGCTCCGGCGGTCCCACGCGAGCTTATCGTCACAGATGGTTTTCGCTCACCACTGCGGCTGAGGATGGCCGGCGAAGCCGGCCAGCAATCCGAAGCCGCGTCTACGCGGGTTTGAATTACACTCTAGGGGTAGGACAAACAAGACTACGTGGAGTCGGTTTTGCAGCGATTCGTTTCTGTCACTAGTAGCATGAATGAATTACTTTGTCAAATAAAAAATCAATATACGAGTATACTATGAAAAAAATATATCAAATGAAAATATAGAATATTCGAGTATCATATTTGAATAAAATAATATATGAAATGTTATTATAAAAAGTTTAGTAAAAACAGAGAGTATACATTGTATCTAATGAACGTGATGATAACCCTTAAAATAAAATCATTTCTAATTATAAGAAATGCCCCAAAATATTAGGGATATCATTAATTATGACACTTAAAATTATGGCAAAACATTTTAGCACTACCAATATTATGTCAAAAGAAATTAGGGATTTCATTAATTATGCTTTGGATAATTGTGCCTTATACAAATTATGCAAAGAAAAAATTATGTGACGTTAATGTTATGCTTTTCGATTATTATGCTTAGTGATTTATGCCAAACGCCTTTATGACAAACAACATTATGCCAAATGAAAGGTCCCCAACCACCCATGGCCCTACTTTACCAATCCTGGTTATACGGGCCGAAACAGCGGGAGATGCTCGCGGAACCTGCGAATCGCACTTTAGCAGCACGCACTTATTAACTCCCTACAAATTATTTGAGAATCTGTCTCCGTTTGTCCCTATGTCCTTCTCCCCTTTTAGGGGTGGACTACACACGTTACGCCTTTGGTGTCCGCCACCAGGTGGCCATGTGCCCACTGTTCGTGGTACCGCTGACTTCGTCTGCCTACTGTCTCCTCTTCTTTCTTCGGGCAGTTGCCCTCTTCGCTCTTCACCTTTCAAGCCCACTCCTGATCTTATGCCACCGATGCGCGAAGTCCCGTAGCCTCAGGAAATTCGCCTCCGTCCCAATGAGATCACGATAGTAGACCGGACCAGCCTCAAGCGGCTTCACCTTATCTAATAAATCCCTACGCGCGTCACTATACAAAGAGTACTCCCACAGTGCGTGGTGCAGGTTTTCGACCTCGCACTCACCGCAGCAGCACCTACTGCTGTACACCAACTTCATGCTGAAAAGCCTACCATTGAAGCAGCCATGCCCCGGTAGACGGGCGGACAGACGGGCGGACAGACGGACGGACAAACAGACAGACAGCGGTGTCTTAGTATAATAGTCCCGATTTTACCCTTTGGGTATGGAACGTTAAAAACAGGGGCCTTATTAACGAAAGCTTTACCAAAACCAAATCGTTAACGTTCCCATGTCAAAGTGTTGTGTGAGATACTCAGAACAATACTTCTGAGGTAAGATACCCTAAATAATTATCATGGCTCATTATTAGAATCATCATTAGAAAGGTCTTAAGGAAATTAGAAAAGCAACCGTGCTTGTTTGTCGTTTGTAACCTTTTTAAGCCAAAACCGGCAAAAAATATTAAAGTGGTGGAATAGGGATTCAAACTAACTACAGCGTTAAACCTTATTAGGTTAATTTGGTGTTTTTTTTATGGGATAGGGGGCAAGCGAGCAGACGTATCACCTGATGGTAAGTAATTACCGTCGCCCATGGATACCCGCAACCCCAGAGGAGTTACAAGTGCGTTGCCGGCCTTTGAGGTGGGAATACGCTCTTTTTTTGAAAGTTTGAAGGTCGTATCGGTCCGGAAATACCGCAGGCGATAATTCGTTCCAAAGTTTGACTGTGCGAGGCAGGAAACTTCGAGAGAAACGCACAGTTGTGGACTGCCAACCATCTAAGTGATGGGCATGGATTTTTTGCCGCGTGGAACGATGGCGGAAAGAGGCGGCAGGTATAAGTCCTAACAATTCCTCGGAGCATTCCCCGTAATAAATACGATAGAAGATGCATAGCGAAGCGACATCTCTACGCAGCGCCAAGGTATCAAGCCGATTTGAAATTTCCTGGCAGTCGACGATTCGAGTCGCTCTCCTTTGAATGCGGTCCAGTGGGAGAAGTTGGTATTGGGGTGCCCCAGCCCAAAGATGAGAACAGTATTCCATATGAGGCCGAACCTGCGCCTTGTAAAGCTGAAGGCGGTGCGCCGGAGTGAAATACTGTCTCGATCTATTGAGCACACCAAGTTCACGGGCACAGCTAGTTTTATTTTTAGATAGAAGATAAAAATCTATGTTTATGCTTTTTATTTTATGACTTTTATTAGCTAAGCTAAAAAAAACTCACAAGAAGGAATTTCATTACACTCTCTCTCTAAGCAATAGAGCGATGAAACTTGTTGTTGTTTTTAAAATTAATACGAAGGTTTCAATTGGAGCCCATAAAAGTCTGTCTAGTCTAAGAGCCGACGAATACAACAAATACACTGTACAACCATTATCAATTCACACTCGGTGGCTTGCGACAAAAGGCTCGCTCATGTAGCCGGTTTTTACTCCTAGCCGGGCGCCTAACAAAGCCTTTCTGGCTAAACTGAAACAGTTAGCTGAATTCACTCGCACAAGAACAACAAAAAGCCAAAGTTATCGCGCTTTGAGTTTGACGACCGCGATGCCATGATGGCTTTTCGAAAAAAATCGTTGCAACTTTTAAAGGTTTATTTTTAACCCCCGTTGCAGAGAGTGGTGTTATACGTTTGACGTGTGTCTGTTTGTGTGTAAGTCTGTTTATCTGTGTAGCTGTCCGTGGCCTCGTAGTTTCCAAACGAATGGAGTAATTTTGATGGGATTAGTTTGATATCTGCTATGGTTCTTAGCTATATTTATGTAAATCAGCTCAGGAGTTTGGAGACCATGATCTCATTTGTCGAGCTGGCGATATAGCGTCAGTTAGTCTGCGGGTCCCCCCACCAGTCGCCGCTTGTACCTACCTACCTAATCATAATCATAAATTTATTGATAATATGAAATATTACAGGTCAAATTGGTATTGTTGTATAAAGAGTGGTCACATAATGTGTGAAAAGGTTATATAGATAAATTAATAAATTATTTAAAAATATAAAATTATGTCAAAATACAATACATTTAAATTCATGTCAATATATAATAAATAATGAATAATAATACTTTCAATTTAATTGAAAAGGGCAAACGAGAATATGTTTATTTATATATTTTTACTAGCTGGTGCTCGCGAAGTCCGCGAACTACGTAGCGCCAGTAAAAATACTAATATCGCTATTAAAAAATGGGGGTTGGTGTAGAAGTGTCAAAATTTAGAGTTGTAAGTATTTTTGATGCTAAATCATAAAGAATGTCCTCAAAAATTCGGGAGAGGGTCACCCTTATCACTTAGGGCAGGGTTTCTTAAACTTTTTGCAGTCACGGACCACTTTCACAATTTAAACCATTCCATGGACCCTGGCAAAAATATTTTTTTAAATGAAAAAAAAGCCTTATTTATACTAAGGCTTTTTTTTGATTCGCGGACTTCGCGAGCACCAGGCTCGCGAAGTCCGCGAACTACGTAGCGCCAGTAAAAATACTAATATCGCTATTAAAAAATGGGGGTTGGTGTAGAAGTGTCAAAATTTAGAGTTGTAAGTATTTTTGATGCTAAATCATAAAGAATGTCCTCAAAAATTCGGGAGAGGGTCACCCTTATCACTTAGGGCAGGGTTTCTTAAACTTTTTGCAGTCACGGACCACTTTCACAATTTAAACCATTCCATGGACCCTGGCAAAAATATTTTTTTAAATGAAAAAAAAGCCTTATTTATACTAAGGCTTTTTTTTGATTGATTGACTGATTGACGCTAAGGCACGCGGATCGATCCTGCCTATGAGCAGTACTTTTTGTTCTTGAATTTGTGTTTTTTTTTGTGTGCTTTTTCGGTTTATTTGCTATTAAGCTTTATAATACATTTGCCTAGCTTATATTGCACGAACTTTTGATTTTTTTATTTTTATTTTTGGGAGACTTTTTTTTTTCTATTTCCCTTTCTGAATCTCATTATGGAATGCTGTAAAACTGTAACCGTATCAAGCGACGAAATTCTTGTTTGCTGTGTGTGTGAGGGAAAATACCACTACGAATGTTTAAACTTAACCTCCTCACAGTATGCAACATTGGGCATGGAGTACAAAAATTTATGGAAGTGTCCTCCATGTAGTAATGTGACGAAGCGCAACAGACCGAATACTGACACTCCTGTTCGTAGCTCCCATTTACCAGTGTATGAAGACTCCATGGATATGTCATATGAAAACCTGGATCGTAGCAATTCTATACAGTTCTGCCAAAACCAAAACACCTTAAGTGGAAACCTGCCTAATCGCAACGTACATGATTCTCCTATGAATCTTGAATCTTTTTCTGTCAATTTAAACCAGACTTTGAGCAAATGGCGCTGTGAGATGAAGAGGGATATGAATATAATGAAGGATGACATTATTGGAACCTTATCACACATGCAAAATGAAATTGGGACAATGCGAACAGAGTATGTTCAACTAAAACAAGATGTCACATCTTTACGCGAGGAGGTTGCAAATTTACAAGCACAACATTTAGTTGAACGCCAAGAAGCTCTGGAGGTACGCATTGAAGACGTTATCTGTAAGGGTTCGCCGGTTGCTGATTCCGCATTAAATGAGCTCATCGCCAAGATTGATATATTGGAGCAGCAAGCGAGATCATGTAATTTAGAGATATGTAATCTACCAGATAAACGTAATGAGAATTTGCCGGCCTTAATTGAAAAAATAGGGAATGTCCTGAAATGTCCCGTTCGTGGTTCTGAGGTTATATCTGTTCATAGAGTCCCACACGCTGACCGTGATAACCCCAGACCTAAAAATATTATTGTTAAATTCTCTACACGTCTGCAGCGTGATAATTTACTAAGTGCTTTTCGTAAGGCCAAAAATCTAAAAACTGATCAGATTGGTATGACTGATTCTACGCCACAGTCATTCTACTTGAATGAGCATCTGACATTAAAGAAAAAGCACTTATTTCGAAAAGCTCGTGATATGGCCAAGAAAAATAATTATCAATATGTCTGGGTATCCAAATCTACAATACTTGTTCGTGAGCGTGATGACACCGTGGCATTTGCGATTCGAGATGACGATGATCTTAAAAAAATTAAACCTTCTACTTCAACCAATTAAAATCCCCGTTCCTACTGTTGTTATATGTTTAGTGTTACAAGATACATTTTATTTGTCAATTCTGTTTAATGTAATTTTCGTGTTCTGTAAATGTATTGATAGTATCTGTTTGTGTATTGTTGTGGTTTTTGCTTCAATGTTACTTTGTTTAGATGAAAATAATATTAATCTGATATGTTATACATTGTCTCAACATGCTGGTTTTACATTTCTTGATTACTTTTACTTTATATTATGCAATTATTTAAATTATTTGTTCTACATTATATTGTTATCAATTTTATATAGAAATATTGTATCGGTTTTATGCTGTGAATGCGATGTTTTATGCCTTCAAAAACATATATACACATGGTGCCATCTCAGTCTTCTCCCATATACGTATTCCATCTCAGATGATATTTCGAGGTCAGTGACAAAATTCAACTTGTTGTTCCTTCTGTTCTACTTATTAATTTATATTATTGCTATATTTATTTTAATTTATATTATTGCTATACTTATTTTTTCAATAAAACTAAATAATTTATACGAATTCATAGGGAATGCATATGATCATGGATGACACCGGACGTTTCACCATCTACTACCAAAATTGTCGAGGCATGAGAACGAAACTCCATAGCCTATATATGAATATAATATCTTTTTCTTATGATATTATTGTATTGACTGAAACCTGGTTAATGCCTGACATTGCTAACAGTGAATTTATAGATAATCGCTATACAGTGTTCAGATGTGATAGAGATCGAGATGTCACTCTTAAGTGCGATGGTGGTGGTGTTCTGGTCGCGGTTCTCTCTAATCTTGGCCCTGTCTTACTTGACTGTTATGTTAATACACGTGAGACCGCTATAATAGATCACTTGATTGTAGGTATTCCCAGTAAAGACAAAACTAAATTGCATGCAATTAGTGCAGCATATATACCTCCAAAAGTCTCTGGTAATATATATAAAATGCACTTTGACTACCTTAGAAATGTATTAATTTATCCAAATATAATAAATATGTATATAGCGGGAGACTATAATCTCCCAGATATTACATGGAATCTTCCTGACTCTTCTAACAATGATATTGCCCTTGGCATGATTTGTACTGGCTCTTCCACTATATCCTCTGAACTCCAGCAATTGATGTCTGAACTTGATGCTTATCAATATAATACTATAGTGAACAACATGGGTAAGATATTAGATTTGTTTATTTCGAGTAATGATAGCTGCTCTGTTCAAGAGTCTAAGGACCCGCTGCTTCCTATTGATCCATACCATCCTCCTCTTACAATCAATATCACAGCTTGCGTCACATCACATGTCGTTAAACGAAAACCAATGACAAAATATAATTTTCATAGGGCGAACTATGATCTTATAAATAAAGATATTAAACTAACTAACTGGCTTGACTTGCTTAATAACTTACCTCCTAATGAGGCCCTGGATACTTTTTACAATACTCTTGATAAAATAATTAGCTCTCATACACCTCTTGCACGACATCGATCCTCTGATTATCCTATTCGGTTTACACAAAAACTTATCAAAATTCACCGCAATAAGAGGAGAGCATGGATTAAATGGAAGAAATTTGGCAATATCGTAGATTATAACACATTCTCGGAGTATAGGTCCTCCTTTAAGGACCTTTGCAATTCTTGTTATTTATCATATATGAGTACAGTAGAGAATAATATTAAGAATAATGTTAAACATTTTTGGACCTTTGTTTCTAACCGTAAAAGTAAATCTGGTATTCCAACACCTATGCAGTATCGTGACTATAAGTCTAATGATCCTAATGTTGTTTGTGATCTATTCTCGAATTTTTTCGAATCAGTGTTTGAACCAGCCGCAGTGAATTTGCCTAAATGGAGGGCTCCAGTGCAAATAATTGATAATAGTAATAATCTTATATCTAACTTATATATAGAAGAAAACAAAATCAATAAGGAGCTAGAGCTGCTCGATCCTTCTAAAGGGGCTGGTCCCGATGGTCTCCCTCCTGTTTTCTTTAAGAACACTGCCAAAACCATTTGTGTACCGCTTTACTTAATTTATAATAATTGTTTATATAATGGTGTGTTCCCAGAGATTTGGAAACGAGCTATCATTGTACCGGTACATAAGGGTGGTTCAAAGCATGATGTGGAAAACTATCGGCCCATCTCAATCCTTTCTACCCTATCAAAACTGTTCGAAAAACTTGTGCATAATGAAATTTATCCCATCCTGCACCAAAATATAATTCCCGAACAGCACGGTTTCGTTAAGCGTCGTTCTACCACTACTAATTTACTCACGTTTGCAAATTTCCTTTTTGAGAATGTAGATAGAAGAATACAAGTGGATGCTATCTATACTGATTTTAAAAAGGCATTTGATAAGGTAGACCACGAAATACTCCTAAATAAAATAGCTTATAATGGCATCCGAGGCAATCTTCTCAGATGGTTCACCTCCTATATCTACAATAGGTCACAAAAGGTAGTGGTTAATGGGTATCAATCTGACAGCGTGAATATATCCTCGGGTGTTCCACAAGGCTCAATATTAGGTCCTCTTTTATTCATACTGTATATCAACGATATTAAAAGTTGTTTTAAATATTCTGAATTTCTTATGTATGCAGATGATTTAAAAATATACAAGTGTATAAATTCTATTAACGACTGTCACTTGTTTCAAGAGGACCTTGAAAGTCTGACTGCTTATTGTATTAGTAATAAACTTCAATTTAGTATTCCAAAATGTAATTTTATTCGATTTACAAAAAATATTAATGTTATTCGATTTAGCTATCGCCTTTCTAACACTGTCTTGAATAATGTTTCTTTGATTAGGGATCTGGGAATATTATTTGACAGCAAACTAATTATGGATCAGCATATTCAAAATATAGTATGTAAGGCTTTCAAAATGTACGGATTCGTTATGAGATCTTCCGTCGAGTTCAAGCGACCATCTACTTTTCTCTATTTATACAAATCTCTTGTGCGTTCACAACTTGAATATGCGGCCGCGGTCTGGAATCCATTCTATAAAAAGTATGTGGAGGAGATTGAGAAAGTTCAGCAAAAATTCTTACGAACTATGCACTACAGATGTTATAAGCACTTTTTATCATATTCACAGCTACTTAACAAGTATAACATGTTGACTCTGGAGGACAGACGTAAATACCTGGAAATGAACATTCTGTATGGAATTATTAATAATCAGTTTGACTGCATGGACCTAACTTGTAAAATTTATTATACTGTCCCAAGATCAGCTCTTAAGCGTAAGGTCCGTGCCGATCACTTATTCGCCACCGGCATATATCGCACTAATACCGGACAGCGCTGTCCCCTAAATCGCATTGTTAAATGTTACAACTCTGTGTTTGGATCATTGGACATATTTAGTAACTCTAAACACAAATTTAAATATGAATTACTACAAATATTTGCGAAACCTCATCAGAAATTATGAGTGGAAATTAATGTAGGTATATTTTAGATGAATATTTATTTATAGATCTGTTGTTCAATGTTAAAATTTATAGATGTAATTGTATATGTAGGTGTGTGTGTGTGTGTGTGGGTGGGTGCGTGTGTGAGTGGGTGTGTGTGTTGTGTGTGTATTTATGTGTGTGTGCGTGTAAAAAGGGTAAATGTGTATGTATATCGTGTGTATTGTATGGTGTCGAGGTCAAGTTGGGCACACTGTTTTATATTAACCCGTGTATAATGTTGTGGGTTACAGTATTGTACTGTAAAATATGTAATTTTATATATAACCTGTATACTGTAACTGTTTGTTATCCCTTAATAAATAAATAAAAATCTAAGAGGAATAATATTATTGCTTCCACATGAATCCCCTGTTAGTAAAATTAATAACATAAAGGCCCTTTCATCATGATGACACATTATTCAAACACAACTCTCTCTCTCTCCCTGGGAGTATTAAGAAAGCTCGAACGCTGGATTCATGTAAGAATCAAGTCCGTAATCATTGCCTGACCTTAAATTCTTGCTTTGTTCCCACTAGTACCACCGAATAGTACTAGCGAGAAATTTAGTTCTCTTTAGTACCACAATTAATCTTAGTGCTACTAGTGAGACTGTGTGAACCCAATAGTACTCGTACTACCGACAGATGGTACTTACACTTTAATAAAGAAAATATACATATTATTCAAAATCAAAATTAACTTTATTAAAATATGACTAAATAGAAAGCTCTTATAATTGTCCATTTTTTTAAGTCATTGGCGTCGTATTTTTTAATTATGATAATTTGATAGGTATTATTTAAGTACAAAAATCTCAGCAACCGATCCCCACAGTAGTCCATACAACATAACACTGTGAATGGATATAACTAAAGAAAATCAAGCCTTTTCAACACCGGATTGTCTTATTTTTTACAGCATAAAAACAGTACAATAGCCGAATTGGTTAAGGAATCAGGACGGTTTCCTGGAGAAGCGGATTTAAATCCCGCCCGAGTCGAAATAAGTTTTTTCACAGTTTTTAACAAAATTAAGCATTAATAAAATGCAAAACCACAGTTGAAAAATAAAATAATATGATGATATTTATGATTTTTCGAGAGCACTAAACATAACTATTTTTACCTATTAGCTTCTTACGGAGACTAATTGTCACCCTACAAAATTAGCTCATAGGAAAAATAACATAATCCATTTTCTCTACAAAAACGGATGATATGTCAAGTTTTAGTAAAAAAATAGTAAATGCATTAATCTACGTAGCAAAGAGTTATCAATAAGAGTAAAAACATAGGGCCCTTAATTCAGACGTTTTATAAAAATTTTACTTACATTTACTATTGAAGCAATAACTTTTGAGCCACTATTTTTCTTTACTAATTCACATGGGTTCTATACTACAAGATCTTAAAGGTAATTTTGTGTATTTCTTCAATTAATGTCAAATTTTGAAGATTCCCAAAAACAGATATTACTGAACTGAGGGCGCAAGCTAAACCGCCATTGCAACCTCCTTATGTAACAAGCCGAAAATTTCTTAATTTTGTTTACTAATTCTTTCTAAATTCTAAAACAAAAATAATTATAAATGATAAAGTATTTCCTGAGACGACCGTCTGAACGGCCCAATACAATTAGTCATAGCAGTTTTATTTTACGTTGTCATCATCACTGGCAACACGCAAAAAATAAAGATTTTCCGTCTTGGTGTCTCGATTTCTGCAGGTTGGACTAATCTAGATATACTCATCAACAAATTCTAATATAGAGCCTCCAACATTAACAGTGCTGAGGGAACTCGACATTATTAGTGAAAAGTTTCGGCGATATAACGTCGCCCTGTCCCATACAACGTAAGGGTATGGGACAGGGCGACACAAAAAACGGTATTTCAAATAAATTAATTGCATTTATTTGAAATGAATATCTAATGTCGCAACAATGTCACTGACATAATTCATATATGCCGGAATGAATCATATAAATAGACCTTTATGTGTAAAAAGGTTGTCATTGCCGTAGGGGATCCTAAAGGAATAGCAAGTGCATTAGAATCCCCTGGGGGATCGTAGTGGAATAGCAAGTTCTTTTCGATCCCCTGGGGATTGAAATTGGGGATCCAAGTGGAATACCCGAAAAATTTCATACGACTAGTCCCACTTTTCTTATTTTCCAGTAAAATAGTACGAGTAGTACACAGCTTATTTTTGTTGGAATAGCGTTAAGACTGCGTAACATATTTTAACGGGATTTTCTGCTTTTGTTACTGTGGGAAATATAATAATTTTCCACTGAAAAAACATGACCGCAGCTAGGGGCGCAAAGCTGGTTGAATTGTTTTTATCATTTACAAGTTATCTGGTGCCCAAATACTTGACATCATTGTCACAACGTTAGGGTCTAAATGTGGTTGAACAAATGTTCGGCCTAGTATACCGACAGGAACCTGCTTTAAAGTTAAATTACTAAAGTTTGACAAGCGGTCCGACTCACCAAACTACGGCAGCAATAATTCTGCATAGCGTGGCTAGAAGACAATCGACCGATACTTAAATTAATGCAACATGAAACAATGCTCTGCTCCCAGACAGGCCTGGAATAAATCATCGCAGTTAGGTAGATACAAATAAATCAGTGCTGACTATATCGTCCTCCTTTTTATGGTTGGGCGGTTATTTTGTTACGGAAATCAAGGGCGTTTTTGGAAAAAATTGGAATGCTTCTAGGAAGTCAGTGTAGTAAATTGCCTTATGGAGAAACGGGATAGGTTGCATCCACGTTTTGCATACAATAACGTGATATAGCTAGTGGACTTGATAACCTGTGAAGAAAATTTGGCAATCGAAAGGAAGATAGCCAGTATATCAGTTGTTGAAGAGTTCAGGTCAAGCTTGCTTTCACTGTCTGCCTTATTGTCACTTACCATCATAGTACGGGCGTTTAGAGACAAAAAATGACCGAACTTTTAATTTTTTGAAACTTGGCACAGTTGTTCCTTGAGTCAAAATAAGCCGATTAAGATCGGTAGCCCTCGGGACCCCCCCTTCTGGCACCGGTTGAAAGTAGCGCTCCGCCCGGCTTCATTGCGAAAATTATAACTGTCCATGTTAAGCTAATAAGACAAGTGTGGTATCATTTTCGTATAAATCAATAACGTAGAATTCATTTATGATATAAAAAATTGCAATTTCTTGAGTAGTTTCTGAAAAAATATACAATATTCGAAATTTACTACCAACTTTTTTTAAATTAAGTCGCCGTAATTAATACATCGGTGTATTTATTTTCAAACAAAAAATATGGTGATAAAGCCAATTTAATGCTAATTTAAGAAAATATAACTATTAAATACTTTTACTATCAAAAAATGCCGAAAAAAAATTGTGAACTTCGCGCGCCGTCAATTTGTTTTACCGGCAACATTGGAAAAGCGCATTCGGGAGATTTTTCTCTGTAACCTAAACGCTTTGTTTTTCGAATAGATTTGTCTTAAATAATAGAATGACATAGTGTATAAAATTTAATTGTAATGTCAATGTGAAAAAATAGAGGAGGAATTTTTTTTTTATAAAAATACGAGTACCTATCAAATGAAAGCTTCTAAATATTATATTTGTGACTTTGCATTTTCTTTAAAATTGCCGAATAAATAGAAAAATGGGTGTATATTGAAAACACGGGTTCGATTCCTGCCCGGAATTTAGTGCTCTCTTAATACATTACATCGCGATTTGCATTTCGCTTTGCATTCACATCTTCTAAATTCTAAACAGATAGTTACCACAGCAGGGTTGTCAGGCCAGTGTGGTATTCAATAATCATCTTCATGTTTCCATCCCTAGGCAGAAGCTCTGGGCAAATTTGATAGAACCAACGGCTGGCTCCAAATATGAACCCCTTGGTAAGCAGATCGTAATGTATTATGGCTGGCTAAGTATTTTATGTTATGGCTGGTATAAAGCTGCTTCTGTTGGAAGTGGATTCTCCAGGCAATGATTTGTAAAGTGGTTTCACTTTACAAATCATTGCCTTTGTATACCTTTGATTCTGATATGAAAATAAGTACTAACCATTTTACCAATGCTAAAGTTTTGTGATGCAGGTGCCTTATTGAGCCCTCCACTTCAATGTTCGTTTTATTTTTACATACTACAGGGGCCCTAGACAAATGCCACACGCTAACTTTTCCGCAGTCGTTCCTCAGAAAAAATGTATGGAGATGACATTAGCTGCGGAAAAAATGACGTGAGGTTGTCGTAAGCTAATGTCATCTCCATACATTTTTTCTGTGGAACGACTGCGGAAAAGTTAGCGTGTGGCATTTGTCTAGGGCCTTTGTAGTATGTAAAAAAAAACCGAACATTGAAGTGGAGGGCTCATTAAGGCACCTGCATCACAAAACTTTAGCATTGGTAAAATGGTTGGTACTTATTTTAATATCAGAATCAAAGGTATACAAAGGCAATGATTTGTAAAGTGAAACCACTGAGCGAAGTAAGACTTCGACGAGCAACAATTTTTGATAAATATAATTTTTGACTTACTACTATCGTAGCTTAAGTCAAGCGAAATATCTATATAAATTAGTAAACAAGCATAGGTACCTACTATACACCCGAAGTTACGTATTCCTACTATTTGTGTTTAGTACTTTGAGCTACAGTTGTACTTTGTTATACGGTTGAATGTTTTCACGAGGGGGATTTCAAATTTCCATTGAATATTCAATTTCAGATCACTTATAAAACTTTAACTCTAAATAATGCGAAATTCATGTGAAAGATCGCTTATCGGTTTTAGACGGGCAGCGGGTCCAGCTAGCGCAGGTGCTGGCTTGAGATCCACCGCCTACGTGTAATGAAACTCGGCTCCCAAGGCACACCGGTCTTGCCCTCAAATTGATACTGTAGATTATCTCCTGCGGACCATTTGATCCCAGCTCTAATTGAACGGACGTCGCAAAAGTTCCGCAAATCGCCTTAGCTCAAGTACCAAACGTCTCATTTCCGCTGTCTTATGATTTAGAGGCATTTTGTATTTCCTCATGGAGAGCGCAGTGTCGCGAACGTGTCGCAGGCGGGGACCTATGCGCGACGGGCCAACCCGCATTATTATTAATTTTGAGTTGAGTTCTGGGATACCGACGGGCTTTTAAGATTAGAATAATTTTCTCATTCCGAGGACTCCCCGCGAACGCAACCAGCAGTTTAATTAAAACTAACAGTTGTCTCACACAGTCTTATCCGGCAATTTGCGAGGTATTACAGGCCGAACTTTGTCCACAAATTATCTTGACTCCATTTAACGGAGCGCTTATGTTAATACGATCTTGCCAGATTTAGAATAACGTTTTTGTTATAAGAGGCGTGCGGTAAATTACGTCATAAAGGTGAATTATGCTATTTAATCTTATCTCACTTATAATCTTGGAACTTTTCTTTATTACAGTTTGGGTACGTGTCCGAGTGGTCATTAAGCAGTGTCGGAGTAAGGTTTTTATTGGCATCATAACACTTACAGATGTTGGAGAGAACTATTGAATAGGTAATAACGTTTAGTGCGCTCAGTTTATAGCGACACTATGAAGTTGAGGCGTTCATCAAATATTAAATATTCACCAAAGACTGAGTTTAAAACGTGACTGAATTAATATTCGGAGTCAGCGCGAACTTTGACGATTTAGTTATTGGAACTACTCCTATCAGTCGGTGCGGCGACCGATTTTCGTCGTCGTCACTGTATTTCAGAGAATAATGTTACTTGATAAAGTGCTGCCATATGTCCGGACACGCCAAATGAGATCCCGTTGTCTTCCTGCATATAAAATTCAATCGCGCTTCAGTGAAATATTATGTGACGCAAATACCCGAGAATGAATCTGAGGAAGCTGACATCACTCCGCTACCCTCCTCTTATCGGCCTGTGCCCCTTATCTTTACTACAGAATAAAGGGAGAAGTACCAATTTTTGTGTAATATCTTATGCGTATGAGTGCTTATGAAATATGAATTCTATCTCGCAAAACATATTATTTCGTTATTACTAAATATATTGCTACACGTTTGAGAGTTAAACGGCATACTTCATAACAAAATACGATTTAGAGTAGAGAGGGCATGGGAAGAATGGTGACACAACTAAATTGGTATGCGTTGTTTTGTGATTTCATAAAATTGGACAAATTAAAGATATTCAAAGCATTAAATATGAATTGGATAGCGGCAGATGTATAATAATTTTTGTAAATAGTCCAACTACTATTTTTTTTAAACATCTCTTTTTTGGTGTTCCTCTAAATTTGTCCCTTAATCTATTTAGGTAATACACCTGTGCTATGAAAGTTATATAAAAATACGACATAAATATGAATTCATTATGGTTTGATGGACAAGTAATAAGATAAATAAATTATCACGAAGAAGCAAAGTTGATTTGCAGAATTGCCATAGTGCTCCAATAAAGTTCTGAGAGCCGATTTTCTTTGTTCTTCCTCGGTTGGACAGCAAGCGGCCCGTGACGAGGCTACGGCGTCGGCGTGACGCCGACACGCATCCCCCGGTTCTCTTGCATAGAATAAATAACAATAAATAAAGATCGTTCACGGTATTCAACTAACAAAAATAAGTTCTTAGATACATTTCTTACGTATGGATTCTACAGAGTGTTGTCTAAAGTTATTCATAATTTTAACCAAACGCTATCTCTAGTCTCCACCCATCCTTTTTAAGAAAGAAGGAAAAGATGCTTATTGAAATTTATTAACACAAAACAGCATCAACAACTAGATAACTATTACATAGCTATATCGATTTATAATATGGAAAATACCAGTAATCTACGAGGATAGGTATAGCATATAATAGAGTTAGTTCAAAACTGATAAAAATCGAGATATAAACTTTTTTTTTCTTGTGTTTTACGGTGTCATCATCATCATCATTATCATAGCTCATATACGTCCCCACCGAGAGGTTCGAGCCTACCCTAAGGGTGTTCAGGCCTTAGTCAAACATGCTGGCGCAGTGCGGATTAGTCGACTTCACATACACCTTTGAATTTCTTAGCAAATATATGCACATAATAATATACTATACAGGTTGCCTCACAATATTTTCCTTCGCCGTAGGAGCATCAGATAAATGTACGTATGAAATTCGAAAACGGAAAACACATTGGGCTAGAGACTGCCATGTAGGCGGACTCGAGTCCCCGACCTCCCGATTGGAAGGCAAGTGCCGAGTCCACAGCGCCACCGACGTTCCTTTTAGAGTGTATAATTTGGGATGATGACTGAATTCTAATTATCACGTCTCGTCATAAAATATTAAAATACTGCAGAAAAAGATGCAATCATGTGAAATTAGAATTAAAATCGGCTTAGAAATACATTAGATACAAGCATTTTAAGCTGTTAATTTGGAAGCGATTAGACAAAGAGATCCGACATCAGCCGTGACGTCATCGTTGAGTACGGCTATATTAACTCCATGTAAATTGCCATTTTGAGATTAGAAAGAGATTGAGACAAATCTTTAATACCTTATATCTTGGTTGTTTTTATAGTTATTCGAAAACTGATTTTTTTCTTTCTGTTTATTATATGAATGAGCTTCTATAAAACAATAATTTTTTTTCATTCATCTAGCCTTAAATGTCATATTACTTGTTATTTAATTCACCAATTATTGATTGATTTACTTAGAAATTATTTTACTTAACTTACGCTTTTAAAGTAACGAAAAAGGATTGTTTAGGTATCTGAATTGGACTTGGGATACATGTTAATGGTGTTATATTTTTAATATTAAGAGATGGTTATTAAAAATATTTTAATTATCAAATCATTATTAGTGTAAGAGATATACATGATTTAAGTAATATCACTGTTACAGGTATACCTCTTATTAAATGTTAAATAATTAAGCAGCTTTTGAAATTAATAAGCTTTAAAAAATATCTTAATAAATAAAATATTGAGGTGTTTTGTCTATTTTCTCTAATAAAAGCTTGCATTAATGATAAATGATTATATAGAACATTTATTCATTAAAGCTATTTATTTATTTATTTTAGGAATACCAATAGCTGTTATAAAAATAGGTTTCTCAAAATGATAATTGAAATCCAATTGCAGGTCTTCTTCAATAGAACCTGGTTTTTTTAAGTTGTCTTTTTTATTAATACTCTCTCAGCAACGATGTCCGGTAAACAAGGAAGCCCACCAAGGAAAGTACTCTGAGCTGAGACGCCTCACGTGTGTGTCTACTAAAATTTGAGATGGGAGCGATGCTGATCCCTGGCAATCTGTCCCGAACAATAAGTCGGTCTCTAACAAAAGCCGGCCATTTGAACAAGTCGGAAACTTTTGTAAGTTTAGCTCTTTCTCGGCGGGGCTTGGCAGACGCGGTGGATTTCACAATGGGCGAAATAATCGTTAGGGCTAGTCATAAGAAAAGGCATTACAAAAACAACGACGCACTTCAACCCATATTACTCAACATTTTGTCAGAGCCAACTACTTAATTCCGAGACGGTGATGCGATAACAGTGAATTTGGACGCTCAGCCGTCTTCTGTGAAAGTCAATATTCCGCGAGCCTAAATTGTTAAAGATGAGGTTCACGAAATTTGGCTATGTAGCAATAATCTTTCATAAGATACTGTTCAGCGTAGGAACGTGATTTTGTGTAACAATGATGGTACAAATTGATTAAAATACCATTATCTCGGGTGTTGGAATGGGTTAAATTGCGAATAAAATTATGAATATTCTGTGATGTAAGTATATTGTTCGTATAAGTGAGTTAGCGCTTCACTGAACAAAGAGCACTAGTGTTCTTTATGTTATGGCTACAATTAAATAGAGATGTTTCATAGGCAATCCTAAATTTGATAGGTTGATTTTCGCTTTATTCCTTCTTTATTCATATTATACTCATTTGTTTTCAGTATTACGACTTTCATTATTTCCTTGCAATTATTGAGAATCTCGGCGGTAATGGGATTGCCGGACACGCAATTATTGTCAAGAAAACTCTACTCGTCCGGCAATCCCTAACTTTCTCGGCCTCTGCAGTAATGTACTATTCTGTACTTTTTTTTTCGTGAATTTTTCCGATTGTATGAAAGTTATTTTTTTTATTGCTTCTAAGTTGGCCAACAAGCAAACTGCCCACCTGATGGTAAGTGGTAACAGTCACCTACACACATGGCTGCTGTGAGATTCGCAGTAAAACTGCAACCCCCACATGAACCACAGTGTACGTTGCTAACTTGTAACATTAGATGTAAAGTCACGGTACCCAGTAATCCAACATTTCTAAATAAACACAGATCATTAAAATCGGCCCAGCCGTCCTTGTGTTATAAATGGTGTTACTAAGCCGACTTTGTTTATACATATATTTATAATTACGACTATTGAATACCCACGCAGCTGTTTCTATGATTTTTGATTCCCCTGAATAATGTATATGCTTATAAAATTTTTATATATCATTAAATTGCAGATAAGTATTGAAAAAAAACATAAGCATAACCAGTAAAATGAACTATTAGGATGGCTCGGGATGGTTATTAAATAACGATAATATTTAGCTAAATTAATGAATATTAAAACAAACAAATAAAGAAATTAATATTGAAACTGAATCCAGAAGAAACATAAAAGCTTTAACAGAACTATGCTGCAATGTTTTTTGATATTTTTTGTGACTATGAAAGTAAATCTATATCTATATATCTATACAGTGTGTAAAAAAACCCTGTCAGATCTGACAGGGGCATATAGGTATCTAATTAAAATTGCCAAAATAAATATCCAATTTTCTTAATTCAAGAAAATAACTTTGCTATCGATTTTTAAAGTTTGCATTTTTGTCACCTATTGAATACTATTTACCCATAAAATGGGAGAAATTTTTCACTGCATTACACAGTGGTAAGCAAGCGGTTCTTTTTATGCACGGTATGTAAGCTTTTATAATCTAGTTTTCAATCTATTTCAATTTTTTTACTTTTTTCAACAGGGAATTTTTTTTCTTTCATTTAATGAAAATGATTACATAAATAGAAACAAATCTTGATACCTAAAACTACCCTAATGGATCGGACAGGGTTTTTTTACACACTGTATAAACATATAAAAGAAGAAAGTGACTGACTGACTGACCATCAACGCACAGCCCAAACCATTGGGCCTAGAGATTTAAAATTTGGCACGTAGGTTCCTTATGAGGTGAAGGGGTGCACTAAGAAAGAATTTTTTAAAATTGCCCCTCTAAAGGGTTGAAAAAGGGCTCCAAAGTTTGTATGGAGAAACCAGATTACTTGATCTATTTTAATCGAAACTTCACATGAGTACTCCAATCGATAAATAAGTTAACACCTGTTTCAGGATTTTCTAAATTTCAACCCCTAAAAGGAGGATATAGGGTGTCAAAGTGTGAAAATTGATAATATCAACGCACAGCCCAAACCGCTGGGCTTAGAGATTCCAAATTTGGCACGTAGGTTCCTTATGAGGTGAAGGGGTGCACTAAGAAAGGATTTTTTAAAATTCACCCTCTAAAGGGTTGAAAAAGGGCTCCAAAGTTTGTATGGGGAAACCAGATTACTTGCTTTATTTTAATCGAAACTTCACATGAGTACTCCAATCGATAAATAAGTTAACACCTGTTTCAGGATTTTCCAAATTTCAACCCCTATAAGGGGGATATGGGGTGTCAAAGTGTGAAAATTGATAATATCAACGCACAGCCCAAACCGCTGGGCTTAGAGATTCCAAATTTGGCACGTAGGTTCCTTATGAGGTGAAGGGGTGCACTAAGAAAGGATTTTTTAAAATTCACCCTCTAAAGGGTTGAAAAAGGGCTCCAAAGTTTGTATGGGGAAACCAGATTACTTGCTTTATTTTAATCGAAACTTCACATGAGTACTCCAATCGATAAATAAGTTAACACCTGTTTCAGGATTTTCCAAATTTCAACCCCTATAAGGGGGATATGGGGTGTCAAAGTATGAAAATTGATAATATCAACGCACAGCCCAAACCACTGGGCCTAGAGATTCCAAATTTGGCATGTAGGTTCCTCGTGAGGTGGAGGTGAGGTGAGGAGGAGGAGGAGGAGGTTCACTAAGAAAGAATTTTTGGAAATTCCACCCCTGAGGGAGTAAAATGGGGATGAAAGTTAGTATGAAAGTCCGTCAGATTGAAGTTAGGATTTCCAAATTTTGGATTTACGCTGGAGATTTATGCAAGTGCAAAAAGAATGGATTTTTCAAAAACCACCCTCTACGGGGTTGAAACGGAGGTCTAAAATTTGTAGAAAATTAGACTATCTATATAAACCACACACCAAAAAACCAAGGCAAACACCCTTACTTCTGTTGCAGTCGATTCTTTCAAAAAGCACCGGACCGCCAGTATCTAAATGGGGGTATCTATCCCCGCGATATCACAGAAATCGGCTCTCAATCAACGAAGTTCCGCAGTAGCGAACATAACTAAATTGACAGCCCCCTCCTTTCTGAAGTCGGTTAAAAATGCAATGCAGCCAGTACGAGAAGGAAAAATATATGAATTTTTTATCAAACTCACACTTCACCGTTTTTCATAAGTACATTATAGATTCCTCCGACTTATCTCTTGGGTATCACAGGGATCCAAAATTTCGTTATTTTTAAGCTCCGACGAATACTTAGGAGATATTTGTAAAATCTCTAAATTTCTCTACATAATAGGGCTCGCGATGAAAAATGATTTATTAAATATAGGTCTCGGCTACATATTACTTATTATCTTCTATCTTTATCTGTATATATAAAAGAAGAAACTGACTGACATATCAACGCACAGCCTAAACCACCGGGTCTAGAGATTTAAAATTTGGCACGTAGGTTCCTTATGAGATGTACGAAGAAAGGATTTTACAAAATTCACGCCCTAAGGGGTTGAAATGGGGATCCAATTTTTTTTATGGGGGAACAAGATTAGTTGGACTATTTTATTCGAAGCTTCACAGGAGTACTCCTATCGATAAATGAGTCAACACTTGTTTTAGTTTTTTTTCAGAATTCACCCTTTTAAATGGGGGATATGGGGTGTCGAAGGCTGAAAATGTGTTTTTACTCGGACGGAACGGGACGGGAAATTTTGGAAATATCGTTTTATAGAAAATGTATCCGATAGTGTATACAGCACGAGCGCACGGACGGGACGTGAACGTGGCGCCCACGTGAAGGGAAAAATATCGTCGGCGACGATGTTTAGCACGTCCCGCCCCGTACGTGCCCCGTCCCGTCCGTGGTTTCGCTGCGTATGCACATTCACTCCGCTCGCTTCAGATACCTATATAGTGATGCCACAAGAATTGAAAATGGACGACGAAAAACTAACCGAGTGTGTACGTTCATATCTATCTAGCTTTGTATAATTTTGCAGACGCAAAGTATTTAGACACAAAGCATAAAAATTTTCTGTGGCGTAAAATTGCAGTCGAATTATCACTCACTGTATACGATAAGTTTCATTTAAATTTTTTACTGCATTCATAACTTTATTTATAATATTTTTGCACCTACCTACTCAAGATTGATAAATTCTAGGTCATGTAAACTCAATGTCAAGTAACTCATTTCAAGCCTCTAAAAAACAGGGATATAATATTATACTGAATTTCATTTTTTCCCTAGTAATTAAATTAATTTCTATTTGGAACACAAAAAGTACTTAAATTTTAATAGAAACCCATCTTTTATTGTTAAGCGAAAAAAATAATGATTCAGATTCGACAACATATGCTCAAAAAGTGAAATTCTTCTTGTAAGATATGTAAGATGTACAGAAAATCTCATTTTCCCCTTGGCAGCCATAGCTTTTTCGTCATCTAAAGCAATAGCAGATAGACAATTCTTCAAATAAAAAGTCCATCTTTCCTATTCACAACACTAGGACGAGTCACTGTCACGTTGCATATGTATTAAACTCCACGTCAGGGGTTTCTAAACCACGTCCCGTCTCCGTGCCGTCCTCGCTCCGTCCACGTTCTAAGCACGTTACGTATGCAGAGGCCTTAATATGGGTATCCTTTGTATGGTTTATCGGGTCGCTGGTTACAAAAACAATAACGATTTCTAAATCCAACCTGGCGGTCGTGAACTACCATCATCGTTTTCTATCTTCTTCTTAATATGGAAAAGAAGAAACTGACTCACATATCAACGTACAGCCCAAACCTTCGGGTCTAAAGATGAAAAATTTAACAAGTAGGTTTCTTATGAGGTCTAAGGGCTATGAGCACTAAGAATGGATTTTTCAAATCATCCTCTAAGGATTCGAAACGGAGGTCCAACATTTGTATGAGGAAACAAAATAAGACTATTTTATTCGAAATTTTACAGGAGTACTGTTATCAATAAATGAGAAAACACGTGTTTTAAGTTTTTACAAAATGCAACCCCTAAAAAAGGGAAATGGGATGAGAAACTCGGTGTCCTGAACAAGGTGCGTAGGTATTTTGCGCCGGACCAACTATGCTTGTTGTATAAAACTCAGGTTAGGTCTTGCGTGGAATATTGCTCGCACCTTTGGGACGGCTCCGCTCAGTACCTCCTCGATGCTCTGGACAGATTGCAGCGTCGCGCTATTCGCATAATTGGCGATGTAGAGGCAACTAACACCCTTGAGCCTCTACAACTTCGTCGTGACATCGCCTCTCTTAGCGCCTTTTACCGAATGTTCCATGGGGAATGCTCTGAGGAGCTCTTTAACCTTATCCCTCCCTCTCCATTCCTTAACAGAAACACGCGTAAGGGCCTTCGGAGTCATCCGTACACTGTGTCCTCCTTTTCACACCGTACCAAGAAATTCCAAGATTCCTTCTTCTGTCGTTCATCCCACACTTGGAATTCTCTACCTGCGCACGTGTTTCCTCCATCCTACAACATGGGTTCCTTCAAAAGAGGCGTGAAAAAGCATCTTTTGGGCCGGCAAGGGGCGGGCAGGTAGGAGAGTGGAGGTCGTCCCTACTCTATCTGTCAACTCATTTGGGCCTCTTTCACCGCTTAACATCAGGCGGGAGGAGGTCATTTGCCGGGCCATCCATAAAAAAAAAAAAAAAAAAAAAAAGAAAGTCTGAAAATCAACATGGGTATTCTTTTTGTGGTTTATCGAGTCGCTGATTACGAAAACAGCAACAATTTTAAAATCTAACGTGGCAGACGTGAAATATCCATCACCTATATAAGGGTTCTATATATTTTTTCATTTTAGGTATGCCATTGCCATCTCGATCGTCGTCAATCGGGTACCTAGGCGAGCGCGGGCGGCGCGGCGAGTCGAGAGGAGTAGTTATCAGGAATAATTCTGCATCTATAATTAGTACAGTTCAAGGTGCTGCTGGAAGGTAGGTTGCCTTACTTACCCCGAATTTGACGCGAGCGAAGCCGCGGGCAAACGCGTTTCCTTATGATTTTACATATAGCTGAAAACCCGAATATTATAAAGCCTGTACTCATTTTATATAGAACATTGCATTTTCTTTAAAAATGCTAAATATTAGGTCCTTACATATGAAATTGGCGTTTTGCCGTACTGGCCACTTATCTCCTCTATGGTTAGGAATTCTAAATTCAAATTTATACAGCTATTTACTCATGTATGTATTTGTGTTTCGAAAATTATAATTCATTTGTTTTTTCCCTTCTTTTCTTTTATTTCGCGTCACTCAGTTTACAAAATGGAAAACTTGAAATATCGCGTTATTTACGAGTACGAGATCCACCGTGGCACCAGTGCTGCAGAAACGGCTCGAAGGATTAATGATGTGTATGGCAACAGTGCTGCAAAAGAAAACACTGTGCGTTTTTGGTTCCAACGTTTTCGTTCTGAAAATTTCGACCTGCAGAACAAGCCCCGTGAACGGCCGGAGACTAAAGTTGATAATGAAGAATTGAAGGCTATTGTGGAAGCGGATCCATCGTAAACCACGTCCGAGTTAGCTGCAGGCTGCGATGTTAGTGATAAAACTGTTTTAATCTACTTGAAGCAAATTGGGAAGACGAAAAAGCTTGAAAGGTGGGTACCTCACGAATTGAGTGAAGCAAATCAACAAACGTGCGTTGACTACTGCGTTGCATTACTCAACCGGCACAATAATGAAGGGATTTTAAATCGAATCATTACTTGTGATGAAAAGTGGGTCCTGTACGATAATCGGAAGCGCTCATCGCAATAGCTGAACCCTGCCGAACCAGTCAAACCATGCCCCAAGCGAAAATTGACTCCAAAAAAGTTGAAAACAAAACAATTGATTGAAAAGTCCAAAACAATTGAGGAAAAAACAAGTGAATTATAATTTTCGAAACACAAATACACCAGTAAATAGCTGTATAAATTTGAATTTGGAATTCCTAACCATAGAGGAGATATTTGAGATCTAAGTGGCCAGTACGGCAAATCGCCAATTTCATATGTCCTAATAAATTGAACTTAATTTAATTAATTGGACCTAATAAATTGAAAATGAATAAATAGAAGTACGTCTCGGGCGGGGTATGAACCCGTGTCTGCAACATTTTTTTTAATGCAATTAAGTTGGCAAACAAGCAAACTGCCCACCTGATGGTAAGTGGTAACAGTCACCTATAATACATGTGGTTCCTGTGAGATTCGCAGCAAAACTGCAACTCTCACAAGAACCACAGTGTACCTACGTTGCCGACTTGTGACTTAAGATGTAAAGTCACGGTACCAAGTAATTTCAATGCAATATCTCTTACCCTTCAAAATGGAACACAGCAATGCAAGCACTGCTGCTTTGCGGCGGAAATAGGTAAGACGGAGGTACCCATGTACACGACCCTGGTACAGAGTCTTCCTCCGGTGACGCCTTGGCCACTTCGGCCACCGAGCTCTTACCAGCCCCGACTAAATCTTTAACCATATTGATCTATTTTGAACTTTGTTCAGCCAAAGTAATCTTTATTTACTGTTAATAATCATATATCCTGTACCAATTTTTAACATTTCAAACGATAAACGATTTACATTTCGTGCGCTCTATCCATGCATTTAGAATAAGACCCGATTTTCACTAGAAGCCACGAAGAGGTATTCCGTAGAGCTGTCATTGTGTAAAGCTCACCTTGGATATAGGATAAAAGGCTCTAGAGGGCGCCGATGGCGCGACATAACGAAGGAACGCGATCCGGCGTCACTTCCGGCGTCCGTCACGTGGGAACGACTTCCGGCGGGGCGCCAGCGAGCGCTCTGCCACTTACAATCACTTAGCTCTCGAACACGGCGTCTCGTGTAAACACGACACAAACTAGACTTACCAACTTGAATTACTATGTCGTAAAAGAATATACAGCGAGATCACCTAATGTCCTCTACTTTTGCAATGTTTTGAATTAAACGCAGATTAGGTATTACCTGCGTAACTAAAAATTTTGCTGGACAAATCTTTTAAATATTATCGTTTCGTTTTTGATATTGCTATACCATACCAGCTGCTATAAGAAGATTCAAGGTCACTTAAAGAGTATGGAGACGCCTATACTCGGGGTTTCATTACGTAATCGAATAAGTCCTGCGAGCATGGAACTCTCGATAAACAAAATTTGATAGCTAAGATCGACATACTCGACAAAACTCGATAAATTTGACAGATATTCCTAAGGAATGAAAAGGACAGATGCTTTTGTCTATCGATATATGTCGATCGACAAGTCTTTGCTCGCAGGGTAGAAATGATAACATCCGCAGAAGAACTAAAGTTATCGACATAGCCCAAAGATTTGCGAACCTTAGGTTTCGACGGGTAGGAAAAATCGCCAGTAGGATCGACAGACAAGAAGACTCAAGGTCACTCAAAGGGTAATGGAGGCGGCTATGCTCGGGGTTTCACTACTCAATCGAATCAGAAATGATAAGATCCGTAGAAGAACTAAAGTTGCTGACATAGCCCAAAGATTATTGTGAGCGTTATTTGTAACAAATTGCCCGCAGGATCGACAGACAGCTATTGTTGGAGTGGAAAGGTCTCATAGTGGTGGCCGCTTACCGGGAGACCAAGTGTTGGATAAGCTCGCTGAAGCGAGCCCAGTGTTGGATAAGCGGGAAGTCGCTGGATGCGAGGAGCGCAGTACCATAGACAAAAAATAAATATCATCCTTGGCAGTACCGATCGGCTTAGAGATCCTTGGCCATGTCCAATAATGGGCATC